>CM077091.1:114395446-114995446 GCA_039513925.1 Platanthera zijinensis
TTGTGCCAGCAATCTGCAGCATAGTGGCCCACTTTGCCACAGCACCAGAACTAATGGACATTATATCTCCTTTTCTGTTTAGGCCCAACATTTGGCTAGACTACTCCCTGAATAGTAGGAAGATGGGTTGCTATATGAAAGTGAGACAAAGATCTATCTCAACTCTAGAGGGGGGGGGGGGTGAATAGAGTATTTTTAAATAACTTTACAATTTTCACAATCAAAACAATTAAGATTTAATTTATGTATAAGTGTAAGGTGCCTTGCTATATAATTTAAAACTAAGACATCAAAAAAGAAAATCACAGCACACAGCAAAGAAAATACTCAAGAAACCAGAAGACACAAGGAACTATTGTGGTTCCCCAAAAACCTGGGTACATCCACTCTTCTACCACCCTGGTAGGAATCCACTGCAGGAAGGGTTGATCAGGTGTCCTGGGCACCAATGAGCTTTTGATAAGGTGCTCAAAAATCAAACTAGATTTTTTGATCAGGTGTCTTGCCACCACTGAGTTTTGACAAGGTTCTCAGAACCAGAATCAAAAATTTTGAAGGGAGTTTTGGTAACCCTTTTACAGCAGGAAAGAAGAAGAAAAAGAGTGAAGTTGTCTTCTCTGTCTAAATCAAAGAGAGAAGCACAAGTGGATTGATTGTGTTGTCAAAGCTCCCCCTGAGATGTAGACTAGTTCAGGAGTAGAAGCTTTGCTTCAGGGTGATAGGTCTTCAGAAGCTTCAGATCTCCAGCAGAAGATGGTTTCAGCAGAGGCTGAGAAAATTGAATTGTCTGGAGTCCTTGTGATGAAGCTATGATCACTCTTTCAGTATGCCAAAATGTTCAACTGATTCTTCAGAATTGATCACTTTAATTTTTGAATTGATCTCTCTATCTTGTGAATCTGTACTGTGAATTTCTTGTTGTAGTCACTGGTTATGTATCTCTGTCAGACTAAAAAAAAGATTTATTCTCTGAAAATCCTCTGTCCAAGATAGCCGTTAACAAACATTAAATGTCCTCCATAAAAGTCTTATCTTCTAGAGGAAAGTCCAATAAACATTCTCAAAAAGAATTCCTTGAAACTTACTCCAGAATAAAGGAAAATGGCTGGCAGATCTCTTGAAATAAATGCTGAGATAATTTGAAAAACATTCCAAAGTCTGACTGAATTTGAATCCTTAAAATCGTCGATCTCTCAGGAAAAACGTCGATCTGAGCTCTACGATCGTCGACCTGAGCTCAGAGATTGGAATGAAGATTAGACAAAAAACGTCGACCTGAGCTCGAAGATCGTCGACCGGAGCTCAGCGACCAGAAGAATAAGCTGAAGACAGATCGTCGATCTGAGCTAGAAGATCGTCGACCGGAGCTCGACGATTTAGCAAAGTTGAGCTCAGAGAGCGTCGAACGGAGTTCGACGTTTCGTCGACCTAAGCTCGACGATAATTGTCTTTGTCTCAGCTTTAAGTCTGATTCCTTGAATGGTCCTTGGGGCAGCTTCAAACCTAAATTCTAAGCCCTAAACACATTCTAATGTTGACCTTTTTAACTATACATCTAGGTCAAACTGGTTTCCTAAGACAAACATAGTGATTCTTGCCCAAATTAGTAATAGGGTGTTTCAACAATCTCCCCCTATTTGGGTTAGGATTACTATTTACAAATCTCAGAAATAAAAACAACAACAACATACTGAAGAGCAATAAACTGAAACAAAAAGAACAGAGCAAGCAACAAGGCAGCAGTTATATGGAATATCAGCAAATGTTCAGAATGATTGTATTATCTGCTTACAGATATTACTTCTTTTCACTTCCTTTCTAAATAGAATTTCCCTGTTGGGATTAAGAGCTTCCTTCTTTGACCTTCTATCATCCTCTGCACCTAAGGAGGTTTGAGATCTAGCCCTGGGAACCACAGCCTCAGGATGCAATTTCATGTAGTCCATTGGGTCAAAGAATTTTCTTGATGCATATCTTTCCAGTTATGCTTTTCTCTGATCTGATAAAGTAGTAATATTGGAGAAGTCTTTTCCTTGTTCTCTGGCTTTCTTCAACTGATCTAAAGCAACAATTTCTTTCATCTTAGCAGTCCATGATAATGGATTGTTCTCTGGATCTTCAAAAGAAACTGCAGGCTCATATCTATTGACAGTTTCTGAAGTAGTAGGAGTTCTAGTATCAACATTTTCTCTGAGTTTATAAGGGAAAGGACCTAGAGTAGAGTCCATGTGCCTTTGTCCTTCCCTTGCATGAAATCTATGTTCTCTTTGATTTCCTCTATACTGTCCCCTTCTGGACTGATAACCCCTTTGGTATTGTCCCCTGGGATGATATCTTTGTGAGGACTGGGAGGAACTTTGCTTTGAAGCTGAGGTTTGAGAAGCTGAGCCTCCACCTGATCCTGAATCTGGAGGAGGAGGAGGAGGCTGAAACCGAGAACATCCTTTCTCATATCTATCCAATTTCCTTCTTTTCTTCATAGCTTTCGATTGATTTTTGGAGAACTGCATCCAGGGCTCAGAGATTGGACAGTCATGCAGAATATAGTATGGAATGTCATTGGCATCTTTGGCTTGAGAAGGAGGAACCTTCATCATGGCCTTGCTTCTAGCCTTCATTTTCTTGGTAATAGTACCAGAAGAGTCATCAGATTTAGTGTGAAACTGATCACTTTCTGAACTTTGGGGTCTATCATACAACTCATTAATGCTCTTTATATATTTCTCTCTTGTTGTTTCAGTTGATCAGGAGTTAGAGCAGGAACAGCAGCAGCAGCAACAGAAATTGGAGCAACAGCAGGAGCAGATTCTTCTAGATATGTAGCAAGTTCTTTAGCAACAGTATCATCAACAATAGGCAACATTTCAATATCAGAAGATTCAATGAAGCAGTAGCAGCAGAAGAATAGAGATGGAAGCAATAACATCCACAGCCTTGAAAGAATTGACATAAGAGGCAATCAGGCTGGGATCACATACTGAGATAGGCACAATGGCCTTAGTAAGATCTTCAACTTGTTGCACTGGCAGAGAACTGAAATACACAGAATCAAATACTGATAGCAGACTTTGAAGATCCACTGCAAAGACAGGAGTAGGAACTGAACCTTCAGCAGCCTCAGGCACAACCAGAGCTTCATAAGGCATCTCCCCCTGCCTGGATTCAGTGGTAACTGGATCAAGGCACCCAGAAGAAGGGATTGCCTGAGAGGAGAGGAAGGGAGAAAGCCTGGTAGACAGCTCCTGAACACTTTTCAGAAGTGGAGCCAAGGTGGTCTCCAGCAATGAGGTTAGCCTGGGGGCTTGCAGCTCATACAGCCTGTCTGCCAAAGCTGAAAGATCTACATGCTCAAGAGGGGCTTGAGTAGAGGTAGGAGATGAAGTGGCTTGAATGATGTTGGCTGGAGCTGATGGAATGGAGAATGTGGAGGTAGGAGGAGTAGGGATGGATGGCCTAGGGGTAGGAGGTGTTGAGATTGATGTAACTGGGTTGGAGATGGATGAGATGGTAGGGGAAAAGGATGGGGTGAAGGATGGTTGAGAGAGTATGTCTTGAAGAAGTTGTTGGTAGGAGGATGTAGAGGGAAGCTCAGGAGGAGAATCATCCATGAAGGAGTCATCCAAGAGAGAAAATGATGGAGTGGTGACAGGTGGATAGTAGAATAAAGGATGGAATTTTTCAGAGGTAGTGGCTGGAGGAGGTGAGATTGGTGAAGAGATTGTAATGGGGGAAGATATGGTTATGGTGGAGATTGGTGGTGAGGTTGAGATTACTGGGGCAGAGACAGCTGAAAGAGGAGAAGAAGCAGGCAAATCTTCTGTTGGGGCAGAGACCTGAGGAGGAGTGACTGAGGCAGTCCTTGTGCCTGAAGCAGGTGTTGCTGTAGCAGCCCTATTGGGGTTTATGATCTGCCTGTCCCACCTGCTGAAGAGGGCACAAGTAAGTCTTTTGGATGCATTGATGTACATCCCACTTGAATTCAGCAGATCAGGGCACCTGGAGTGCAGGTAAACCCCTAAGATCCTCCCAAAGCTTACACAGCTTTTGCTAAGTTTCTTCTTGATCAAATTAAAGAAGATGGAGCCCCAGTCCAGATGTTTTTTTTATCAACCAATGCTCCCATTAGACAGAACTGGTATCTTGAAATTATATCATGGGCGGAGTGCTTTGCCAGGAGCACTTTTCCAACAACATCGGCCAAGAATTGAAATTCAATAGATAAATTCTTTTTCAGCAATTTATTAGGGTTCACAGCAGAGTGACCCATTCTATCTAGCATTGAATCAAACTCTTCTCCAGACAAATCAATAGAATCATTTCCAGTACTGAGGTTGAAAACTTCTGTTAGTAGAGCGGGGGACAAAGGTACCTGAGTCCCTTTGATCGAGCCGACTATAGAATTCTCATTCTCATTTGTGGCAGAAAAACACCATTCTTTTATTTCGTCTGCTGCAAGCTTCACTCTGGTGTACATAATCTGAACTAACCGTTGTTCTTGGAAAAGATTTAAGATGTCTTTGAATCTCTGGTCGCTTCCATCGAAAGAATTCATGTCGATGTTGAAGTTTGTATCAAATTTCATTTTTGAAAGAGCAGCAACTGACGCAGCCATCTGTACCTGCAAAGATTGAGCAAACACGACCAAGTGTAGAAAGTTTGGAGGGAAAGAGTTGTAGAGAGTATGAAAGCGTAAACGACGAGTGGCAGCCGAAAAATGATTTTATATTAGGGTTCGACGCGAAAAAGGAAGGATCGTCGATCTCCGTTTGACGATCAGGACTCCTGATGGAAGCTGAAAGGTCTTCAATATCGTAGATCTCAGTTCGACGATCTAGGGAGAACGTCGAGCTCAGTTCGACGATCGAAGGCCTGAAAGAGATAGTAAACAACTATCTGACACGCTCTGAACTCAGGTCGACGTTTTGGGAAAACGTCGATCTCCGTTCGACGTTTTTATGGTAAACGTCGATCTCCGTTCGACGCTTTCTGGGGAAAACGTCGAGCTCAGTTCAGAGATAGAAACTATCCTATAGACACAAAAAGGGATGCGTTTTTAGCCTAATCTTGGTCTGTTTTTAACTTTTCAAAATCTTGTAATTTATTTTAGGCTTCCTCCATCTAACATGCCTAACTGATTGAGAAAGAAGTTGTGTTTCTTTTCATCCAAGGGCTTGGTGAAAATATCTCCCATTTGCAAATCAGTTGTGATATATTGAAGTTCAATTTTATTTTTCTCAACATTATCACTTAGAAAATGATGCCTAATTTCTATGTGTTTTGTCCTACTATGGAGGACTGGATTTTGTGCAATGGAAATAGCACTGGTGTTATTACAAAATATTTTAGACTTCTCTAAGTTGTAACCATAGTCTAGGAGTTGGTTTTGTATCCACAATATTTGTGAACAACAACTTCCTTCAGCCATATATTCAGCTTCAGCAGTTAAGGTTGACACAGATGTTTGTTTCTTACAATACCATGAGACAAGTCTATCATCAAGAAACTGACAAGTTCCACTGGTGCTTTTCCTGTCTATTCTGCATCCAGCATAATCAGCATCTGAAAATCCAGTTAAGTGAAATGCTGAATCTTTTGGATACCAGAGACCTAGATTTGGACAACTTTTAACATACCTAAGAATCCTCTTTACTAAAGTTAAGTGTGACTCTCTAGGGCTAACTTGAAATCTAGCACATATACATGTAGCAAACATTATGTCAGGCCTACTGGCTGTAAGATACAATAGAGAGCCAATCATTTCTCTATATGTTGTCTGATCAACTGGTTTCCCATGTTCATCAGCATCCAATACAACATTGGTAGGCATGAGTGTTTTCATACATGATGCATCAGACATCCCAAATTTCTTAACCAATTCTTTTGCATATTTGGTTTGAGAAATAAATATGCCTTCAGCATATTGTTTGACTTGCAATCCTAAGAAGAAGGATAGCTCACCCATGCTACTCATTTCAAATTTAGAGTGCATAAGCTTGGAAAACTTTTTGCACAAATTTGAATCAGTAGACCCAAATATAATATCATCTACATAAATTTGTACTAGTAGGGTATGAGACTTATGAGTTCTAATAAAAAGAGTTTGGTCTACTCTCCCCCTAATAAAATCATTCTTCAGCAGAAAGCTTGCTAGAGTCTCATACCATGCTCTAGGAGCTTGCTTGAGACCATATAATGCTTTGTGTAGTTTAAAAACATAATCTGGATGAGTTAGAGAGATAAAACCTGGAGGTTGTCTGACATAGACTTCTTCTTTGATCTTCCGATTGAGAAAAGCACTCTTCACATCCATTTGATAGACTTTGAATCTCTTGTGAGCAGCATAAGCCAGGAAGATTCTTATGGCCTCTAACCTTGCAACAGGTGCAAAGGTCTGATCATAGTCTATCCCCTCTTCTTGAGAATATCCTTGAGCAACTAGCCTTGCCTTTTCCTTACAATAATTCCTTGATCATCCAGCTTATTTCTGAACACCCATTTTGTTCCAACAATGGAATGATCCTTTGGCTTAGGCACTAGTTCCCAAACTTTATTTCTTTCAAATTGATGCAACTCCTCTTGCATTGCAATGATCCAATGTGAATCTTGCTCTGCATCTTGAATGGTTGAGGTTCAATTTGAGAGAGAAAGCAAGTGTGCATCAGGTTTTGATTGACCTGATTTCTGGTTTGCACACTAGCTGAGATGTCTCCAATCACTTGGGAGATTGGATGATCTCTTGTTGTTACTAGATCAACAGCGGGTGTTGGTTGTTCACCAACCTGTGTTGTTGTTTCCTCTTGTGGGACAACAACTGGTTCTTCAAGAAGATTTTCTTCCAGATATGAAGCAGCTTCTTCATCTTCACTACTTTCATCCTTTTGAGTAACTTGTAATCTGTCTAATTCTTTAGCTAGAGAATGCACCTGCAAATGTTCTATGGTAGAAGTATTCTTCTCCTTGAAAGACATATTAGTTTCATCAAAGGAAATGTGGACAGATTCTTCTATTTTTAGAGTAGTTTTATTATAAACCCTATAAGCTTTACTGATCATGGAGTATCGCAGAAACACTCCTTCATCAGCTTTTGCTTGAAATTTTGCTAAATATTTCTTGTCATTATTGTGAATGTAATAAGTGCAACCAAAAACTTTAAAATAGTATACTTTAGGTTTCTTCCCTTTGAGCAATTCATAGGGAGTCTTGCCCTTCAATTTATGTATTAGACTTCTATTCAACACATAATTGGAGGTGTTCACTGCCTCAACCCAAAAGGATAAAGGTAGGTGAGCATCTGTCAATAATGTAGTTGCAGATTCAATGAGGGTTCTATTTTTTCCTTTCAGCTACCTCATTTTGTTGAGGAGTTCTAGGAGCTGAGAAAGTATGCCTGATCCCTTCACTTTGACAGAACTCTTGCATGAGGAGAGAATCAAACTCTGTCCCATGATCACTTCTGATCAGGGCAATGTGAGTGTTGAACTCAATCTGAATGCATTTGAGAAACTCTGTCAAACACTTAAAGTTATCAGACTTCTTCCTCAGAAAGAATACCCATGTGAATCTTGAGAAGTCATCTACAATCACTAAAGTATAGGATTTCCCTCCTAAGCTTTGTACTGTAATGGGTCCAAAAAGATCCATGTGTAACAGATACAAAATCCTAGGTGAATCACTCTTGTTAATTGATTTAAAGCTATTTTTAGTTTGCTTGCCTAATTGACAAGCCTTGCAGAGTCCTTTCTTCTTGTAGGGGCCAGAAGGCAGTCCTCTGACAAGGTTGTCCTTGGATAACCTAGCAATGGTTCTAAGGTTAACATGTCCTAGTCTCTTATGCCATAGAATATTAGGTCTAGATATGGAATTAAACAGACAAATATCTACCTTAGATGAATGAAAGTCTACCAAGTAAATATTACCTTTCTTGTTACCTATCAACACAGTTGTGTTATCTTCTGACTTGATCTTGCATATTTCTTTGTTGAAAGTTACTTGATATCCTTCATCACACAGCTGACTAATGCTTATCAGGTTGTGCTTGAGTCCTTCAACATAGGCTACTTTCTTGAAGGTGACTGTCCCAATTTGGACTGCACCATATCCTTTTGTTGTTCCAAAGTTTGAATCACCAAAGATTACTTTGGGTCCAAGCTTGGCTTTAAAGGATGTGAAGTTGTCCTTATTCCCTGTCATGTGCTTTGAGCACCCACTATCCAGATACCATAGCTGGTTTGATGTTGGATAGGTCTTCACCTGCACATAAACAGCTTATATGTTTTTGACCCAGTTTACCTTGGGCCTAGGTTGATATCCCTTAAATTCAGAAATAAAAGACATCCCAGGTTGACTCTTATAACCTTCGGGATGGTATCTCCTAGGAGGTATTATCCATTCAGTATAAGGATTAAAGCATTGGGATGAAGCACTTCTAGGATTGAATTGAGATTTGCCTCTGAAAGAAGGTTCAAAGCTCTGAACTCCGTTCGACGATCGTCGAGCTGAGTTCGACGATCTTGGGTAAAATCGTCGAGCACTGTTCAAAGATCGACTGTGAGGGAGTTTAGAGTTCAGAAATCGTTGAGCTGAGTTCGACGTTTCAGCCTGAGATCATCGATCTCTGTTCGACGATCGTCGACCTCTGCTCGACGTTTTCTGTTGAGCTTTGCTTTTCTTAGGTAGATCTGAATTCTTCCTAGCTACCTCTACAACACCCTTCCCTTTATCAGAAGTAAATTTGATTGGGGTTGTTAATACTATGGGTTGGCTAGATGAAGCACCCAAGCCCAGTGTACTATTTAATCTTGAGTTCACTATGCTTGTGATTTCCATTAATTTGATACTTCTCCCATTAAGGGATTCTTCAAATTGCTTGAGCTTGTATAGTTCACTCTTCAGTGAAGCTATCTCCTCTCTATAGCATTCTAACTCTTTAGAGAGTTTGAGGTTCTCTGATTTTCAAGTGCTATACTCAGACAGTTGTTTTTTGAGGGAAGTGATTTCCTTCTCAGACTCCAACAGATCTAGGCATAGTACTTTAAACTCATGTTTAAAGTCCTCAGAACTGAAATCAAATGAATTGATTACCTGATCTTCTTCTAGTTGAGCTTCTGAATCTGATTCTGACTCTTCTGCTTCTGAATCTGTTTGAGAGGCATTGATAGCCGTCATACAAAATTCCTTTTCATCAGCATCATCCTCATCATCACTGGAGCTGGATGAGGCTTCAGAGTCCTCTTCAATTTCACTCCATGTCTCAGCAACAAATCCCTTCCTTGTATGTTTGTTCTTGCTGGAGGAGGATTTGTCTGAGCTGTTCTTTCTGAAATCTTTCTCCTTTCTTCTCTCTCTTCTATCTTTCTTGTCCTTGTTCTTGTTTTCTGGACAGTCAGGCACAATATGGCCTGGTTTCCTGCAACCAAAACATATAATTTCTTTACTGTTATTTGATTTATCATACCTTGGCTTATCATGTCCCTTGTATGATCTCTTTCTGAAGTCTTTTCTGGCCATCTTGTAGAATCTTTTGGCCAGTAGACTTAAGAGCTCATCATTTCCTGTAGCTTTATCTTCAGGTTCCTCTTCTGTAGCTTTGAAGGCTATGGTCTTCTCTTTTCTTGTGACTGGAGAAGTAGCCTTTTGTTCTTCTTCTCTATTTTTAATGAGCAGATCATAAGATTTGAGCTTGCCCAGGAGAGCTTTAGTGGTAATCTCATTTAGACTTCTGGCATCTTTGATTGACCAGATTTTTGAATCCCAAGTGTTGGGGAAGCACATTGAGATTTTGTCATTCAGCTCAGTCAATGAGATTTCTTTATCCAGAGTCTTTAACTCATTGACAATCAGACTTAGTCTATTGTACATGTCAGCCACTGATTCAGCTTCTCCATTTTTGAAATTCTCATATTGGCTTATAAGATGGGATCTCCTGTCTTTCCTTTCATCAGCAGATCCTGAGACAATTTCAGAGAGCTTGTCCCAAATTCCTTTGGCTGAGTTGTATTCAGCTACCTTTTGAAATATCTCATCAGACATTGTTTGAGCTAAGATGTTCATGGCCTTGGCATCTGCAGTCTTCCACTTCTTTATTTCAGCATCTGTTCCTGAAGGAGGTGGAACAGCATTTGTACTTGAGCTTGCTTGTGGACTTGGGCACACTGTCAAAACAGAATTAAATATGTCTTCATCAATAGAGTTCATGTATAGTCTAATCCTTGCTTTCCAAAGTGCAAACTTGGATAGATTGCACACTGGAGGCCTAGTGCTTGCATAATCTTTGTTCTGTGCCATGTCTTTATATAAAATTAAATATAATGAAAATAACTCTCTTAAAAGATTGATCTTATCAAGGATCTTTTGGTTCAGGTGTTAGCCTGTATGAACAACCAACCTCCCTCTGATACCAATTGAAAGTGAGACAAAGATCTATCTCAACTCTAGAGGGGGGGGGGGTGAATAGTGTATTTTTAAAATAACTTTACAATTTTCACAATCAAAACAATTAAGATTTAATTTATGTATAAGTGTAAGGTGCCTTGCTATATAATTTAAAACTAAGACAGCAAAAATAAAATCACAGCACACAACAAAGAAAATACTCAAGAAACCAGAAGACACAAGGAACTATAGTGGTTCCCCAAAAACCTGGGTACATCCACTCTTCTACCACCCTTGGTAGGAATCCACTGCAGGAAGGGTTGATCAGGTGTCCTTGGCACCAATGAGCTTTTGATAAGGTGCTCAAAAACCAAACTAGATTTTTTGATCAGGTGTCTTGCCACCACTGAGTTTTGACAAGGTTCTCAGAACCAGAATCAAAACTTTTGAAGGGAGTTTTGGTAACCCTTTTACAGCAGGAAAGAAGAAGAAAAAGAGTGAAGTTGTCTTCTCTGTCTAAATCAAAGAGAGAAGCACAAGTGGATTGATTGTGTTGTCAAAGCTCCCCCTGAGATGTAGACTAGTTCAGGAGTGAGAGCTTTGCTTCAGGGTGATAGGTCTTCAGAAGTTTCAGATCTCCAGCAGAAGATGGTTTCAGCAAAGGCTGAGAAAATTGAATTGTCTGGAGTCCTTGTGATGAAGCTATGATCACTTTTTCTGTATGCCAAAATGTTCAACTGATTCTTCAGAATTGATCACTTTAATTTTTGAATTGATCTCTCTATCTTGTGAATCTGTACTGTGAATTTCTTGTTGTAGTCACTGGTTATGTATCTCTGTCAGACTAAAAAAAGATTTATTCTCTAAAGATCCTCTGTCCAAGATAGTCGTTAACAGACATTAAATGTCCTCCATAAAAATCTTGTCTTATAGAGGAAAGTCCAATAAACATTCTCAAAAAGAATTCCTTGAAACTTGCTCCAGAATAAAGGAAAACGGCTGGCAGATCTCTTGAAATAAATGCTGAGATAATTTGAAAAACATTCCAAAGTCTGACTGAATTTGAATCCTTAAAATCGTCGATCTCTCAGGAAAAACGTCGATCTGAGCTCTACGATCGTCGACCTGAGCTCAGAGATTGGAATGAAGATTAGACAGAAAACGTCGGCCTGAGCTCGAAGATCGTCGACCGGAGCTCAGCAACCAGAAGAATAAGCTGAAGACAGGTCGTCGATCTGAGCTAGAAGATTGTCGACCGGAGCTCGACGATTTAGCAAAGTTGAGCTCAGAGAGCGTCGTACGGAGTTCGACGTTTCGTCGACTTAAGCTCGACGATAATTGTCTTTGCCCCAGCTTTAAGTCTGATTCCTTGAATGGTCCTGGGGGCAGCTTCAAACCTAAATTCTAAGCCCTAAACACATTCTAATGTTGACCTTTTTAACAATACATCTAGGTCAAACTGGTTTCCTAAGACAAACATAATGATCCTTGCCCAAATTAGTAATAGGGTGTTCCAACACTATATATCTCTGATTTCTTTAGCAGCCATTTGACTGAAGGTAAGTCTTTCAGTTGACTATTTTGGTCTTTTCTAAGAGCCACCAGCTGCAGGTCTCTTTTCAGTTAACATGCATCTGATGGCATCAGAAACTTCCATTCCAGCCTTGCAAGAAGACTCACCTTGAGTCACTACTTTTGCTGGATAATTCAGATTTCCTGCTGCAGCATTATCCCTGAATTTTAGGGTTGGGGCACCAAATACAAATGGTCCAGGATGGGCCATTTGAATTTCCTCATGGGCAGCCTTAAGGGCCCTAACATGGCTGTATCATCCACCTTGGATATGGACATATCGGTCCATACCAGTGGATCTTCCATTCTCCCAGTGACCATAACAGCTTTCATGGTCATACCTATTAGAAGACAACAAGACTTTCTGAAAAGAAATTAGAGGCAATGAGGCTAGAGGCACAACTGGTGCCTTCCCCTTTCCCTTTCCTTTTGGATTGGGAGGTCTAGCAGGTCCTTTAAATCCTAGCCCTTTCTTACCCACTTGCGTAAAGAGGGTGTCAATTAAGGGAAGCACAGTGCTTGGCTTAGAAAACTTGGCCACCAGTAATTTCTCATTTAGGAGATCATCTTTAAGTTTCTGGATGAGTTTATCATTTGAGATTCTTAGCACAGACTGTATATCAATGATCCCCTTGACCTTGGCTAATTGTGCAGCCATATCATTGAAAGCCTTTTCTTGGCCCTCACACTTGCTCATAAAACTGAGAAGCTCTTTTGCATGTCTCTTGGCAAGGAGCTTGCACTTCTTGAATGCTTCAAGAAGTTCTCCAAACTTATCAATTATAGAGGTTACATCATCCTCAGAATTTGAATCTCCTTCATCTCTTGATGATTGAGCTTCAGAATCTGAGCTAGCCTCATGACTTGAAATAGAAGGCTGAGATTTAGAGTTTACCTGAGCTTGACATGGCTGATCCTGGCTGCTCTCTTCATCAGTTATTGCCATCGATCCATGGCATTGAGCATCTTCTTCTTCTTCTTCATCCACCTCTGAGTCATTATCTGAATATGATAAAGGGGCCCTGATCCCTATCCTAGCAACATGATATTCTTCATGTTCTTTAGCAACAGCCATTAGCCCAATATAGGCTTCTTCTTCTTCACTGTCTAACCCAGAGGAAGAGTCAGGCCAAGTCTTTTCCTTCTTGGCCACAAGGGACTTCTCTTTCTTCTTCCCCTTGTGGTGCTTCTTTACTCCTTTCCTCTTCACTGGGAAATCAACAACTATATGCCCAGGTTTGCTGCAGCAGAAACAAATAACATTAGAGGAAGTTTGTTTATTAGAGTTAGGAGCATACCTGTCCTCCTTTAAGGATTTCCTTCTATGTTGTGAGGAAGATGAAGGCTTGTTGTTCTTTCAATGCTCCTTCTTCATGAATTTCTGAAACTGCCTGGAGAAGGCAGCAAAGTCCTCATCAGACATATGGTTGTCTGAGGTGCTGGTCTTTGAGCTCTCATGATCCAACTCAGCAATTCTCCTGAGTGGAGAGTTCTTCCTTATACTCCTTGTTGGGGCATCAGCTTTTAAAGCCAAAGACTTCTCCTTGGCATGTCACTTACTGCTCTTCTCTTCTTCCTTTCTTGGAGCAAGCGGCATCTCATATGACAAAAGCTTTTCAAACAGGGTTGGAGGATGAGTGTTAGCTAACTTGTAAATTTCCCTAATGATACAGATCTTTGTGTCCCAATCCTTTGCAAGGGACCTGAGAAATTTATCATTCAGTTCATAGGTGCTGAAGACCCTTCCATATGTTCTCAGTTCATTCACTATTCTGAAGAATCTCTCAAAGCTCTCAGCAATACAATCAGACTTTCCTTGTCTGAAGGCCTCATACTCCTTGTTGAGCATGGACTTTCTGTCATCCCTCACCTCCTCTGAGCTCTCCATGAGCACAACTAGGGTGTCCCACATCTCCTTGGAGGTCTTATAGTGCACCAGATTTTGGAAGGTTGAATCATCTATTACACTGGCAATAATTTTTTGAGCTCTCTTGTCCATGGAGGCAAGTAGGAGTTCATCTTTGTTCATTTCATCATAGGATTTTGGTGTCTAGACATTTGCATCCAAAACTGAGGTTTTCATAGGGATGAAGGGTCCCTCTTTGACTGTGATGTATATCCTAGGGTCAGTAGCTTTCTTGAATAACCTAACCCTTTCCTTCCAGAGGCCAAAGATTTTCTTTCTACAAATTGGAAGCTTCATGGACCCCAGCTCCTTGTAGTTTACACTAGACCCATACTTGTCTTATATATAACCTTGGAGGTATACTAAGATTGTTAGATCCTTTTTGAGCAACCTCCCTCTGATACCACTTGAAAGTTATTAGCCTAAGGTTAGCTAGTCAACTAGAGGGGGGTGAATAGTTCTTTGAAATTTCTTAAGTCTTTTTGCTGTTTACTAACTAAGTGATCTAGAGCTTATCCTTAGTACCTGCAATATAAAAGAGGAACAAGCAACACAGCAAAGCACATAGATGTTTATACTGGTTCCCCAACTAGGTATATCCACTTTCCCTCCCACCTTTCTAACTTATGTTAGACAAGGCATAAACTCCTCCAAAATGCTCCTCAGAGCTTACACCTAAGGCCCTCAGCCTTACACTCAGGTTCTCTTTTGAACCCTACCTCAGAATCATAAAGGTTCCTACCTCAGATCCCTATAGTACTCCTACAACTCAGTGGTCCTCAAACCACCTACCTTAGCCTTATCTTTAAGGCCTACAGCTCAGGCTTTTCAGCCTTACAACTTCAAGCACAAGACCCTACTCTTAGATTGTTGCAGTACTCCTACAACTCAGTACCCTTCCAAGTACTTACCTCAATGCCCTTCCAGGCACCTACAGCTCAGTGAAAAACTTGTCACCAATCTCAGGCCAAAAGTCCCTACTCTCAGACTCCTCCAAGACCTACACTCAGTGACACACTTGTCACCAACTGCTCAGTGACTCAACAGTCACCTACCTCAGGCCAAAAGGCCCTACTACTAGGGCTGGGAGGATATCCCTACTCTCAGATCCACACTTGGATCTAACCTCAGTACCCCAGCAGGGCACCTATAGCTCTGTGACTAATTAGTAACCTACAACTCAGGCCAAAAGTCCCTACAGCTCAGATTCAGACAACCTGAATCATACAGGAATTTAATCAAGAAATTGATATAAATTAAACATTGACTTAGAGATAAATCTCTGAGTCTATCTTGCTGGACTAAGCAGATATTAGTCCAGCCCTCTTACTGTAGAAGGAATTAGACTTCTTCTACAGCTAATTGCTTTCTACTGCACTGAAGAACAACTACTTGTTGTTGAAGGCCCTTGACACAGCTATCTCTCCTCATTGATTAGATGAATTAGACTCCTTGTTCTACAAAGAACAAACTTGCTAAACTGGAAAAGCTTTAGCTATCTTTCTCCACCTTACTGGCTTGCTCTGCTGGACTTGGGTTTCAAGCTCGTCGGAGAAGATGAAGTCCAACCGCCTCTATTTTCCATTTTCCGTTGTTGTTAACCCTAATACCCTTTTCTCTCTGCTTTTTATATCTGTTGATTTGAATAAACAACACAATTAGAGTGTGGGCCCAGCCAAGGATGGTGAGCGTCATCTCCCTCAAAAGAGGACAAATAGTATCTTCTGGCACTATTGTAGCTTTCGCGTAATGGCATGAAATGCTTTGACTTGGCTCGACGAATGGTGAGCTAATATCGACGAATTTTGAACTTAGTTCGATGAATTCTGAACTGAGCTCGATGAACTAAGAATCTCAAACTTTAAATTTAGCTCGACGAATGGTGAGCTAAGATCGACGAACTCTGAACTCAGTTCAATGAATTTTGAACTGAGCTCGACGAACTCTGAATCTCAACCTTCAAATTTAGCTTGATGAATGGTGAGCTGAGTTCGACTAACTCTGAATCTCAACCTTTAAATTTAGCTCGATGAAAGGTGAGCTCAGCTCGACGAACTCTGAGCTCAGTTCGACGGTCATCACTTTCTGGACTTAGAAAATTTCTGCTGGCTTTGTCTCAGTGGTTCCTTCTCAACTGTCTCAGCGGTTTCTCTTTCGCAGCTGAGACTATCTCCTGTCTCAGCGGTTTCTTCTTCACACCTGAGACTATCTCCTGTCTTAGTGGTTTCTTCTCAACGGTCTCAACGCTTCCTTCTTCATAGCTTAGACTATCTACTGGCTCAACAGTTTTGCTGAGACTAACACTTATCTAAACGCTTTGTATTGAGCTTCTCAGCTGTTTCTGCAATTATGCTTAGACATTCTTCTCAGTTATCTCAGCTGTCTCGACGCTTTATCCTTAGTCAAATTATCTGACTTCCAGCTTACTCTTTTTGTTCACCTGTCCAATCAAGGACAACCTGCATGCATGAAATTAGGCACACATCAAATACAAATATGTGTGTATATTATTGACCAATTTGACTTCTTAGAAATCTGGAACATTGGGATCAATAGACCCAACACTCAACTTTCCCCGGTTGGCAAGCATTTTGCTCTTGTTATATCTTCTACTGTCATCCCGGCTACGTATCAAGAGGCTCTTGTCATTCCGCAGTGGAAAACTGCTATGGATGAAGAAATGAAAACCTTAATTGATAGATGTACTTGGACCCTTGTTCCCACACCTCTAAGCACAGATGTGGTTGGTTGTCGATGGGTCTTTGGTGTCAAGTATCTTCCAGATGGTTCTTTTGATCGCTATAAGGCAAGGCTTGTTGCCAAAAATTTTAATCAAATGTATGGTGTAGACTTCTTTGATACTTTTTCCCCGGTTGCTCACATTAGAACTATACGTGTTCTTTTCTCTGTTGCAGTTAATAAATACTGGGAGATGTCTCAGTTAGATGTGAAGAATGCCTTCCTCTATGGTTATTTGCAGGAGGTGGTTTACATGGATTAATCTCATGGGTATATTGCTCTGGGGGAGTCTCAGGTTTGCAAGCTTCAGAAGGCGATTTTTGGTTTAAAGCGGAGTCCACGAGCTTGGTTTGACAAGTTTAGTGGCGTTGTTTCTCTTATTTGGTTCAATCGAAGTTTTGTTGATCATTCTTTGTTTATACGCAATACTACTAAAGGCCTTGTAATTCTTGTTGTCTATGTTGATGATATCCTTCTTACTGGTTAAGATAAAGAAGGAATTGATTTGGCAAAACGACATCCTCAACAACATTTTTTACTAAGGATATTGGAACTCTGAAGTACTTTCTGAGAATTAAGATTTCATGACAGCGCAACTTTGTGGTTTTTTCGCAGTGAAAGTATGTGCTAGATCTCCTAAAGGAAATTGGTCTTCTTGGCACAAGACCTGCTCGTTGCGCAATGGTTGTTTGGGATGATAAGGGTGGACTGAAGATTCTCCTCTTCTCCTAGATTGTACTGTGTACAGGCGACTTATAGGATAACTCATCTATCTGACTGTTCCCAGACCAGATTTCTGTTATATAGTTGGGAAGGGCAGTCAATTTATGCAAATTCCTAGAGAGTGTAATTTGCGTTCTGCCATGAAAATTGGACTATGTGAAAAGGTCTCCAAGAAAGGGCTTGTTGTTTCAGAAGCATAATCATTTGAAGATTTAAGCGTATTTTGATGTCAACTATGTTGATAACAAAGATGTTAGGAAGTCTACATCAAGTTTTTGCACCTTTGTAGGAGGAAATCTTGTTAGCTGGAAAAGTAAAAAGAAGTCGGTGGTTTCAAGATCAAGTGTTGAAGCTCAGTATAGGAGCATGGATTCAACAACTTGCGAGTTGAAAGGGTTACGAACGCATATGCTTGACTTGGGAGAAGTCCATGATCATCCTCTCCCTATATTCTGTGATAACAAAGCTGCTATTTACATATCGAAGAATCCTATCTTCCATGAAAGGACAAAGCACATTGAAGTCGATGACCATTTCATTAGAGGAGAGGTGTTTAAGATCAAATATGCACTCAATTTGTCACTTCTGATAAAGAACTGGAAGACATCTTCACGAAACTAGTTTCCGCTTCTCTTTCAGATGTTTGTAGCAAGCTGCGCATGGTTGATATATATACTCTAGCTTGATGGGGTGTGTTAGAGTTTGGCGATTTGGCGGACTGGTCTCGATAGCTTATTATTCAGGCGGTCTGGCAGTTTGTCCCTACCGGTCTGGTTGTGTGGCAGCTTGACAGGAGGCAGCGGTTATGTCTAGCGGCTTGTCTTGGCAGATTGGCGGTCTGGCTATTTAGTAGGGCATGGCGGTTTAGTAGTTGGCTTCCCGCAGTGGTTTCCAGTCTCGTAGGACTTCTTGCAGATGTGGTCTGGGATCTACCCGTAACTACAGTATGATGGATATCCACAGCAGCGGTTTGGTGGCAACCCGCAACTGCGGTCTAGTGGGAACCCACAATTGCGGTCTGGTGGCAGCACACAGTTGCGATCTGGAAACCTGCAGTGGCAGTCTAGTGGATTTGCATAGCAGCAGTCTAGTGGGAATCCACAACTACAGTCTGGTGGCAACCTGCAGTTGCAGTCTGGTGGCCTGTAGTGGTGGTCTGGCGGCCTGTAGTGGTGGTCTTTTGGCTTTCCTCTATTGCCAATGTGTGATCTTCTTCAGTTGCTCTTTGTATAGTGTTGTGGTTTGATGGAGTAGGTCATGCGGCTTGTATTTAATCTCATATCGCTTGTTGTATTCTACTCTCTCCCTCATTTTCTATAAATAAGGGAGCATACCTTTGTATTATTTATTTTTTGGAGCAATATAATTTTCCTTTAATTTAGCTCTTTTTACATTTAGAATGAGGGATAACTCCCATCCTACAGACTTAAACCAGCATAAACCACAACCCATCATCGGATCATTCACGAACGACCATGATTTTAAATGGTTCCCTGTATAGAACGCTTCTATCGCGTGGAAATAAGATACTGTCGTGCGGTAACCCAATCAGAGGCTTCTCCAGCAAGCCCACCGTTAAAACTCTCCAATCATACACCGACATGCGACCGCATCGCAACTGTCCTTCTATCGTCGCGCGGTACCACACTACTATCGAGCGGTAGGTGATGCTCCATATCATTACGATGCTTATGATGAAATATCACTACCACCATACGGTATCACTACTGCTGGTCAGTAGCTCACAAAGAGCCACGCTAATAAAATCTGGCACTCTACCGCTGATGCTAGTACTGTTTCTGGGCAGTAGCTCTCAGAGGGCTATATCTGATGAAATCTGGGGTGTTATATTTCGGACGGTGTTCTATGACGTTGAAAAGATTTAATTTGCCTATGCGGATTGGATTTGGAGAAAATTTGGGCAAGGGTTTAAAGAGGCATCTTGGAGAGGATTTGTGTAATTCATCTCGTCTGCCACTGTCGGTAACTTGCAATTTTTTCTACTATTAATTGTGTAATATTATGTGATGTGAAGTTAGAGAAGATCCTATGTGGATCGAGGAGGGAAAACCTTGTGATTGCCTTTTATTTTCATACCTTTTTTGTTGTGGATTTCCGGGTTGGACTCTGATCATCCTGTGGTTTTCACCCCATTGGGTTTTCACGTTAAATCTTTGTGTCACTTTTATCATTATTATTTTGTGTTGTGTTTTGGTTGTGTATCGGCATAACGCTAAGCAGTCATACAGGTACTTGTTCGAACTAATTTATAGGTGCTCTGGTCTAGCTTGCGGGCTCATTAAACCAACATGTGATATCAGATCAAGGTTCATTATCAGAGCAGTTATCGGGCTGACCTGTGTGAGGCACGAGATGAGTGGATCAGTTATTTTGGGTTAGAAATTGGGTGCTGTAGGTGACAACTATTGGTTCGCTTCCTATCCTCTTTAATTCCTTTATTTGAAATAGTCAGCTCAAAGTACTGAGGTCAGCTGATCAGTGAAAGAGCACGATGGATTCTACATCAGGTTCAGGTTTAGGCTCCAAGAAAATGGTGAAACTAAGTGGCAAAAACTACCACCAGTAGCACTTCATGATGGATGATCTCATTTATATGAAAGGCTAGGAAACTCCCATCTTTGAAGAGAAGGCTGACATACTCTCATGTTTGAGGAGATGTCTAAAGACACAGATCCAAATAAGTGTAAGGTGGAGCACCGAATGCTTCGTGGATTCGTTAGATGGTTCGTAGAGCCAAACGTCTATAATCACGTTGGGAGTATCGTTGATGTGAAGATCCTTTGGAAGACCCTCAAGACCTTGTATTCGATAAAAACTATCATCAACAAGCTATATACTGAAAAAGTTTGTAGAGTTCAAGGATAGAGATGGTTCACCCATCTTGGATCATTTAAACGAGTTTCAAGGTATTATTAATCAACTTAATACTATGAAGGTTACCTTCGAGGATGAGGTCAATGCATTGTGGTTGTTAAAATCTCTTCCAGACTCTTGGGAGATGCTTAGAGTTTCTCTAATCAACTCTTCTCTTGGTGGAAATATTACTATGGAGATTTCCAAAAGTGGCATCCTGAATAAGGAGGTGCAAAGAAAATCACAAAGACATTCAGGATCTTCTTCATGAGTTTATGTCCTCTACACTGAGCTCAGGGAGAGAGGCAGGAGCCAGAGTAGAGGAAGGAAGAGTTAGAAAAGCAAAAGAAAAGGAAAATCCAAGTCCCATTATCAAAATGTGGAGTGGCACTATTGTCATAAAAAGGGGCATATTCAAAAAAATTTTTATTCTCTAAAGAATGGCGAAAGGAAGACATGAGTGGCTACTGATGATAGGTAGGAGATTCACACCGCAGATACTATATCTATAATGGAGGAGGATTTCATCATTGTTGGAGATGATGTCACAGCTGCACTTTCATGCGATCATCGAAGCTTGATTATGAACTCAGGTGCTTCTGTACATGTCTCCCACAATAGAGAATTGTTTGCCACTTACACAACTCACAACTGTAGAGTTCTTAGAATGGGCAATGGTGACACATCTAAAGTCATAAGGAGGGGAGACATGCACCTGAAGACCAACACAGGAGGTTTATTGATTCTACAAGATGTACGACACGTGCATGACATCCTCTTTAACCAAGTTTCAATTAGAAAGTTAGGTGATGATGGACATTTCAGTGTATTTGGTGGAGATTCTTGGAAGCTTATTAAAGGATCGCTTGTAGTAGCCAGAGGTTGGAGAGATACTGGCTTATATTTTATGGAGGGAAGGTCTGAAGCTGCTCAGGCCAATATTATTAAAGATGGTATATCTACATACCTATGGCACAGGAGATTGAGTCATAATACCTAGAAGGGCCTGAGATGTCTCGCCAAGAAGAAGATAATATATGATCTGTATATAGATCAGTTAAAGAGATGTGACCACTGTAAGGCTGGAAAGCGGAATAGAGTATCATTCCAGAATAGCACTTCCACCAAGAGATCTGAGCCACTAGAGCCCCTACATACTGATGTTTGCGGACCATTGAAGGTCCAAATGATGGGAGGAGCATCTTATTTTGTGACATTCATTGATGATCATTTGAAAAAACTTTGGGTCTATATTATTAAGACCAAAAATGAGGTCCTTGACACCTTTTGGAGATTCCACGCTGAAGTGGAAAGATAATTTGGGAAAAAACTAAAGTGCATTAGTTTGAAAATGGGGGAGACTATATTGGTCTCTTTGATGAGTACTGCTGAGAGAAAGGGATAAGACATGGATAGACTCCACCTAAGATGCCACAACTGAATGGTGTAGTTGAAACAATGAATAGGACCTTGATGGAGAGGGTGAGGTGCATGTTATCTGAGTCAAAGCTACCTGACATATTTTGGGGTGAGACTTTATACACAGCTACACACGTCATCAACCTATCTCCCAGTTATGCATTATAGGAGGATGTTCCTAATAAGGTCATGTATGGGAAGAACCGTTCATATAGTCACTTGAGGGTCTTTGACTACATAGCTTTTGTGCACGTTCCTCGGGAAGAAAGATCGAAGTTGGATTCCAAGACCCGACAATGCATATTTCTGGGATATGGATGTAGCAGTGAGTTTGGCTACAGGTTCTTTGATCCAGTTGAGAAGAAACTTGTACGTAGTCATGATGTTATATTTTGTGAGGATTAGATTATGGTTAATCCTAAGAAGACTAAGAAGTACGACTCTCGCACCTGTGTAGAGTCTCCTATGATTGGAAGTGATGATATTGAGGAGGCTGTAGGGCCTGAACAAATACAGGTCACTAAGCTACTTCTAGATCATGAGGACGCTATTGATGTAGAGCTTACAAATGACATCACTGATGATGTGCCTATACTAGCAATTGAGCTCGCTCTACGGAGGTCTAATAGAGTCAAACACCCATTTTTGAGATACTCCACTAATGAGTATTTTTTGTTGACTGATGTGGGAGAGCCCGAGTGCTTTGATGAAGCAGTGTAGAGCTCAAAGAAGAAATAATGGATGATTGCTATGCATGAGGAGATGCAGTCTCTATATGAAAATCATACTTATGAGCTGGTGCGATTGCCTAAGGGCAAGAAGGCTTTGAAAAATCTATGAATTTTCAGAGTAAAGCAGGGAGACCCCCTCGACACCACTCAGATATAAGGCTAGATTAGTGGTCAAGAGTTTTAGTCAGAAATAGTGAGTTGATTTTGATGAGATCTTCTCACCTGTTGTGAATATGTCATCTATCTGAGTTATTCTTCGTCTTGCGGCAAGGCTAGACCTAGAGATCAAGTAGATGGATGTCAACACCTCCTTTCTGTATGGCGATCTTGAAGAGGAGTTATATATGGAGCAGCCTGAAGGTTTTACGGTGAAAGGGATTGAGAGTCTAGTATGTTGCTTGAAATAGAGTTTGTATGACCCAAAGCAGGCCCCGTAACAATGGTATAAGAAGTTTGATGCTTTTATAAAGAAGATCGACTTCAGGAGGACCACCCTTGATCACTGTATGTTTGTAAAGCAATATGCTCTAGATGATTGCATCATCTTACTCCTATATGTAGATGACATGTTGATAGTTGGGAGGAGCAGTGTGCGTATTACTGAGTTGAAGCAGCAGTTGAGCTCCATGTTTGCGATGAAGAACTTGATGTTGGAGCATGCATTCCGCACTCCTTGGTTTTAAAATAACCAATCCTAAATGTATTTTATAATACTGTGTTTGTAGTGTGTAAATATAACAGATATAACACTGATAATTTTAGATGAGCGGCGTACATCGGTTTTTACAAAGTTGAGATATCGCATGAGAAAGTTACTACTGCCCCGCATTAGTGTGATAACATCAGTCATGACATAGGCCACGATTCCGAACGACTACCACTATGTGCATTAACGGAGATACCGCTTGGCGATATCGTGCTATCGTGGTGCGATAGTCCCACGACCATACATGATCTCCAGCATCTTGGTGTAGTTATTGCAGAGTGGGACACGTGTCAGAAATTAGAGATATCACAGGCAATATCGCGCTTCTGCCGCGGTATAGTGGTGTTGAAAGTTTTAAAGTGAAAGTGGCGGCTTGGGCAGCCTGGGCGAATTGTCCGCGTGGACTGTGCGGACAGAAGTGGCTGCTTGCCAGGTCGGCAAGGATGTTGCAACCAACTATTTTCCCAGAGACCTGGCAGGCTATCCGCGTGGTCTGTTTGGACAGGAGTGGCAGCTAGCCAGGTATGCAAGGTTGTTTCAGTTGGCTTGTTCCCAGGATGTAATCGGGCAGATAGGATGGTAATATATTGATTTATCCAAGACTGGCAAGTTGTGGGCTCGGTTTAAGTTCGCTGGGTCCGGGTTGCAGACTGGACTGGAGCTCGGGAGATTGGCATTGTGTGTGCCTTGGTATTGCCCTTATAGCACGGTTAATGGAAACTACGGAGTTTGCCGGTTAGTGCAGACTGGTGCTGGAGTCTTTCGGGTTGTACATACTGGCCCTTGTATCCGCTGGTGTTGTGTACGCACCAAGGATGACCGGTGGTGTGTACTTGGTCTGGATCTGAATTAAGTACATGTGTGCTCAGTCCAAGAGGTCGCGCAATTAGCGCAGACTTTCTTCTTTTTCTACCGAGTCCGGCAGCTGTCATCCTTGTGTGCTTTGGTTGCGGGGTCGAGGTGTGCGGACTGGAGCAATATTCATAGGGGCGAGCGTACTGGAGCTGTCTCCGCGGGTATGATGACTGGTAGAGTATCCATAGTGTCTGCAGGTGGCGGACAAGTCCTGGCTCTGCCTTATGGTGACAAGGCAGATAGGCTTTTTATCCGGCCTTGGTTGTGTGACCTTGGCGGACTGGTTGTCGGGCCTAGTCGCGACGGACTTGCTTTATGTCTGTAGCTGTGCGGATACACTAAGTGCTCGCCGCGAGATATGCTGGTGAACCTATCGGCTAGGGCGGTGATCACACTCCTCTCCGCGCCTATAAATAGGACCTCATGACACATCAACAAAGTAGAACCGAATGAATAGTAAGATAGCTCGGGTAGTTGCTACAGACAGGATTTTGTGTTTGCGCGGTTTGAAGAGTTGACTGGTTTTTGCTGTGCAGGTTGTGGGGATAGCGTTGAGAAACCAAGGAATTGGTTCTAACTTTGGTTAGGGATCAGTTTGGACTCTGCGGTTAGCAATTGGCGGTTCGCAGCAGGTCGTGTCTTGTGACCAGGCGATCTTCTCTTTTGCAACTCTTTCCCAGTTAAATAAGATGTCCGCTTCTAGCGTCTTGTTCAGTTCGACAGCAGCACTTCGCGTGATCTGGCGGCTAGGTGACCTTGCGGTTAGGGGGCTTGCGGATTTACGGACAGATTTCAGTATTGGAATAACGGGTTGTCCGCGCGGTTAGGTTGCGGTCTGGAGACCTGGCGGATTCAGCAGACTCCTTGTGCAGCTGGGCAAAGTCAACGGTTACTCTTTTGAGTCTGTGCGGCTTGTTCATACCTTGTATTTTTTGCTTCCATTGGGTACATCGGTGAATCATGTCTCGACATGTGTGTCTCGCCTTATAAATATTTTTGATAGTACAAGATTTACTTGCTCTTCTGTTTGCATCTGGTTTACATGGCTCGGATAATTAAAGTGTTCCTGCGCTTGGTTTCCCATTTTCTGCGGTTCACACATTTTTTACTTGGTATCATAGGGAATAGAGGCTTGAGTAGGGATCAACCGTCAGTTTGCTTTATTGCTTCTAGGAGTCCTAGTGAACCAGGGATAGTGCAATGGAAGGAGGATTCACAAGAGGTCTTTGAATTGAGTTTCTTATATCGACTAACTTCAATAAGTGGAAGTCATGTATGAAAAGCTATATTCTTGGTGAGGACCCGTGGGAGGTCATCTGCGGAGATGACAGGCAAGAGGTAACTGCTGCCACTGGAAATACTAAAGAGGTGAGAGCTTGGAAGAAGACAAACGCAAAAGCAGAGTTTACTCTCAAGCGAGCTATCTCACCGGAACTCTTCGACCACATAATTAGATGTCAGTCAGCTGCGGAGATTTGTACTGCCCTTGATGGATTGTTCAATAAGAAGAATAAGCGTGGCTATAATTCTTGGAGAATGAGTTGGCGAGTGCCACTCAGGGAGATCTTCCAATCTCAATGTTCTTTCTGAAGATGAAGAACTTATGCACTGAGATTTCAGCATTGAACCCTAATGAGCTTATTTTAGAAGCGAAGCTGAAGAGGCACATAATTCACGATTTGTGGGAGGAATATGCAGCATTTTTTACTTCTATTCAAGGCTGGGACACTCTGCCGTCTTTGCTAGAGCTAGAGAACTTACTGGCTTCGCATGAGAGCTTAGCTAAACAGATGGTTAGAGTCACCATCTCTGAAGGAGGTAGTGAAGTGCTCTTCTCAGGGAAGAAGAAGAGATGGGAGAAGAAGAAGAAGACTACTTCTGGGGACGGTCCTTCTACATTATATCATCAAGAGAGGAGTTGTGCTCCTAAGCTTGATTAGAAGAAGAAGGAAGGGCTAAGGTACTATAGATACAACCAACCGGGTCACTTCAAGAGGGACTGCAATATCAAGTTGCAGTCTGGGCTCAGTACTCATATAAGGAGAAAGGTTAAGGACTTGTTTGCATTGTCATCAAGCTCCTATGTTGATCGGATGAGGGCCAACGATAGTCCAGCTATCTGGCATGAGCGACTGGGACATGTCAGGATGGACAAGTTAAAAGCTATGACGGGAAGGAGCCTTGTTGTATCCTTCGGCAACAGTCATGTCTGCGCAGGTGTAATTATGGAAAGGCTCATCGCCTTCTGTTTGACAAGTCGCAAACCAGGTGTAATGCACTATTGGAGTGTATGCATAGTGATCTAATGGGATCGACTGCCACCTCTAGTCATGGAGGTAGTAGATTTATGTTGGTGTTGATTGATGACTACACAAGGTACACTTATGTGTACTTCATGAAGCAGAAGTCGGACATGTTCCGTTTGTTTGTGGAGTTCAAGGAGCTAGTGTAGGGCCGGTTTGGCCTGCAGATTAAGAAGTTGAGAACATATAACGGAGCTGAGTTCGTTTTGAATGAGTTCTCTAACTTCTGCAGGAAGCACGGAATCCGAAGAGAGCTCATCTGTGTACATACTCCACAAAAAATGGAGTAGTAGAGGGGAAGATCCGTCATTTGACGGAGACCTGCAAGTGTTGTCTTCATATCAAAGGCATTCTAAGGTCCTTCTAGGCGGAGGGGATGACATGTGCGACATACGTCATCAATCGGATGCCTCTGAGTCCGATCAACATGAAGTATCCTTTTGAGATGATGTTTAAGGAGAAGCCCAGTGTGGAACACCTTCTGGTATTTGGGTCAACCTACTTTGTACACGTTTCCGATACTCTCAGGACCAAGCTTGATGGGAAGGCGAGTAAGCTTGTCTTCGTGGGCTATGATGAGCGAAAGAAGGGATTGAAGTGTATGGATCCTGCTACGAGGAACTTTGTCATGTCCAGAGACGTTGTCTTTGACGAACTAACATTGTATGGAGGTAGCTCGTCTATGGAGCTACAGGAAAGTAGGTCAGATGACAGGCAGGAGGAGGCTGCTAAGGATCTTCTGATGGAGCTTCTTATGTCACCAGGAGCTCTAGGTGTTTCTATCTTTGGGGTGGAGCATTCTGGTTCAGTAAGCAAGGGGAGTGATTCTCCAGGTGCTTCTACTTCTAGGGTGAAGACTTTTTGTTCAGGAAGCAAGGGGAGCGATGTTCCAGGTGCTTCTAGTTCCAGGGCGGAGGCTTCTAGTTCAGGAAGCAGGGAGAACGATGCTCTAAGTTTGCCCGGGAACGGAGCTGGTTCAAAAGATGCAGCAGAGGTGGTCAGCCATGATCAGGCTCTTCGGAGTTCGAAGAGGATCGTCAAACCACCAGCTCGATTTTGTGAAGGAAACACGATGAACCCCGTCTCTTGTTTCTTTACAGGCCCTCTGATGGAGCGAGAGCCTTCTATCCTTGAAGGCGCCACTGGAATTAAGGAGTGAGATAACGCCATGGAGTAGGAGATGGCAAACCTTAAAGAAAACAAGACTTGGGATCTTGTGCCTAAGCTCGATGGCGTTACTCCTGTGACGTGCAAGTCGATGTTCAAGATGAAGAAGAAGGCGGATCGTAGCATCACTCCTTTCGGGAGGTGTTGGGGGGGTCCCTTATGATCAATCATATGCGGGGTGATGACTATGTCGCGGACATCTTCTTGAAACCACTGTCGAAGGGGCCTTCTACACGATTACGGGGACTGGTGGGGCTGGTTACCACTTCTCACTTCAAGGAGGAGTGTTGAAAGTTTTGAAGTGAAATTGGAGGCTTGGGCAGCCTGAGCGAACTATCCAAGCGGACTGTGTGAAAAAAAGTGGCGGCTAGCCAGGTCGGCAAGGATGATGCAACCAGCTTGTTTCTCGACAACTTGGACGGGCTGTCCGTGCAGTCTGTGCGGACAGGAGCAGCAACTAGCCAGGTCGGCAAGGTTGTTGCATTCTGCTTGTTCCCTAGATGTAACTGGGCGGATAGGAGGGTTATCCGCAGAGTTCTCTATGACTGGCGCATTGCAGACTCTGTTGGAATTCGCTGGGTCCGGGTTGTGAACTAGACTGGAGCTTGGTGTTAATCATACTTTCATACTCGAGCTTGGTTGGAGTTCGTTGGGTTCGGGGTTTCTTAGTACTGTTAATCATACTTTGGTATCAGAGCAGGTTATTCCAAAATCGGTTTCACCACCGGGAGTAATGACACATAACAATCACACGTTTTCTGAGGGGTAAGGGATAAGTAGACCTCCCTTATTCACAGACACATATTATAACTATTGGAAAGCTAGAATGTGATGCTTTCTAATTGCTTTAGATATCGAAGTATGGGGAATGATAGAAACATGTTACATTCCACCTACAACGGTTGTTGGAAGTATTAGCGTGGAAAAAACCAAGGACAAATGAGATGACTCTGACAAGCTTCGGTGTAAAAATAACGCTAAGGCAATGAACGCTTTATTCTGCGCGTTAGATAGAACTGAGTTTATCGTGTATGTGCATGTGAAACTGCATATGATATTTGGAACTTACTTGAAGTTACCCATGAAGGTACATCGCAGGTGAAGGACTCAATGTTTTTTTAGTTAGAGTCAGAATTTGAAAATTTTAAGATGGAGGTTGATGAAGACGTAGACTTCATGTACACAAGGTTCAATAAAATTATGAATGACTCTAAGATACTTAGAAAAAGATTCTCAAACGGAAATTTAGTGAGGAAGATTCTTAGATCGCTTCCCCAAAAGTTCACTCCAAAAGTGACTGCATCTCGATGTCACACGATCTAAAGACTCTTCAAATTGAGAATCTTATAGTAAATCTTAAAAGTCATGAGGTGGAACTGAGGATTCAACGACAAGAGTATAATTTGGAGCTAAGAAAGAAAGCATTGGCGTTGAAGTCCAAGAAGGAAGAGGAGAGTGAATCTGATGAGAATGTTGAGGAAGATGAGAAGAGCTTGTTTGTGAAGAAGTTTAAAAGGTACATGAGAAACCCTGAAAGAAGAAACTCCTTCAGAAAGTATTTCACCAAGAAAGAATCTGGAAATAGGAAGGAAAGTCAAAAGATGATGTAGAGGGGTATGAAGAGCGTCCACCACCTAAGTGCTACCATTGCATAATAGTCGGACTTATCAGCAAGTGCCTAAGATATCTGAGAGAGCTGAAAGAGAAGAGGCACATGAAGAAGGACAATAAGAAAGTTCTTAAGGCTGAAACCTGGGATGACATCACTTCTGAGGAGTCGAGTAGTTCAAGTTCCGAAACTGAAGAGGAGACCAACATGTGCCTGATGGGAAAGAACATCTTATCATCTGATGATGAGTGTAGTGTCCAGAGCGACATTGAGGTAACTCCTCCCACATATAATGACTTATATTCTTAATTTCAAAAAACATGCAAATATTTTGATAAAAGCTTAAAAGATGTTAAGATACTTAAATCTGAAATCAAAATGTTATTAAAAGAAAACAAAAAATTAACCATTGAGTTAAAAGTTCTTGGGAAGGAGAAAATGCCTTTTCAAGAGGATTGTCCCTCTTTGACAAGGATACTAGAACTAGAAAAGGATCTTTCTAAGTCTCTGTCACATGTTGATTCTCTTACAAGGGAAAAAGGGACCTTAAAAAGATCTCTAAAATCTTTCCAATCCCAAGTAGAAGGTAGTAAGAAGGCCTTTGCAAACCGATGCGGTACAATAGTTATTGAAAATACTGCCTTGAAAGCCCGAGTTCATGATTTAGAAGTGGCCATGTGAAAACAAGAGAGAAAAGATAAAAAATTTGGTATAATAGAAATTTTATTATCAAAAAAAGGATATCTATTACAAAGGTATAGCCTCCCTTTTATAGAATGTTGGATAGATGAGAGAATACAAATAAGCAATGTGAGACTAATAACAATCGGATATAAACAAACAGACCGCACAAGCCGCGCAGTTAGACGAATAGGCTAACCGCCTAGCAACAACAAGAAAAGAACACAAGCTGCAAGGTGAGACCGCTAGACCGCCCGGTCTACAATTCGCCTGCACCAAACCACCAGAACACCCAGTCACCAATCAGCAACAACTCAGCTGCCAAATCGATGGAAATAAACTGCCATACCATGCGGTATTTAAGCTGCCAGGGACTGACTACCAGACCGCCCGGTCACCATACAACAACCAGCAAGAACTCAGCTACCAAACCACTGGAGATAAACCACTCGACTGCGTGGTCTCCAAGCCGCCAGGGACAAACTGCCAGACCGCCCAATCACAATACAGCAACACTCCGCCTCAAGCTGGAGAATATATATCAATCATGCCCAGCTTGTTGCAAATGTGAAAAAGGGGAGCGGACACAGGCTTGGTGAAAATATCTGCTAACTCGTTATCGGAGGTAATGAACGGATTATAAATCTGTTTCTTTAAGATCTCTTCCCGAATAAAATGGCAGTCGACTTTAATGTGCTTTGTTCTCTCATGAAAGACCAGATTTTTGGAGATATATATAGCGGCCTTGTTGTCGCAGAACATAGGTAGAGGATGGTTGTAGACCTCTCCTAAGTCAAGCATGAGAGACCGTAACCACTTTAACTCACATGTGGTCGACACCATACTTCAATATTCTTCTTCTGCACTAGACCTGGAGACAACAGACTGTTTCTTGCTCTTTCAGCTCACAAGTTTTCCCCCCACAAAAGTGCAAAAGACCGATGTGGACTTGCGATCGCCTTTGCCATCAGCGTAGCTATAATTACGCTTCAACCTTTAAATGACCATTCTTCTGAAAGAGTAGTCCTTTACCTGGCGCTGCTTTTATATATTCCAATATCCTTAGGTCAGACTATAGATGACACTCCCTTGGAGCTTGCATGAACTGGCCAACCTTTCCTACATCGTAGGAGATGTTGGGTCTGGTTACTATGAGATAAATGAGTTTGTCGACCAAATGTCTATACCTCATAATATCTGATAGAGGAGGCGAGTCATCTATCCAGGTTTTATCTTCTCTAGTGGCCATAGGGCATCAGGCAGGTTTGGCTCGGGTCAACCCTCTCTCTTAGAAGATAAAGAGTATACTTACGTAGGGAGAGAACCAAGGAGTTGGGCTTTTGTGTGATTTCTATCCCCAGAAAGTATTTTGGGAAGCCCATATCCTTTATGACCAGTTGTTGACGGAGATATTTCTTTGTCAAGGCTACCCCAGCATGGTCATCTCCAGTCAGAAGAATATCATCCACATATATGGCAAGAACCACTAGACCCAGAGAGGTTTTGCGAATGAACAATGAGTGATCGGCAGAACTTCTTATAAAATCCACGACCGCCACAATGCTACTAAACTTGTCAAACCAAGCCCGTGGGCTTTGCTTTAGGCCATAGATTGACTTTTTCAGCCTGCATACCTGTGTATCCCCCTGAGCAATATACCCAGGAGGTTGCTCCATATAGACATCATTCTGAAGATCACCATAGAGAAAGGCATTCTTGACATCTAATTTCGAAATGGGCCAATCCCTGTTGACGGCAACAGAGAGGAGAACCCGAATAGTACTGAGACGAGCAACGGGAGAGAAGGTATCAAAGTAATCCACACCATAAGTCTGAGTGAAGTCTTTAGCAACCAGGCATGCCTTGTAATGATCCACACTGCCGTCTGAGTGGAACTTCACAACAAAGACCCAGCAACAGCCAACAACATCGGTGCCCAATGGAGGAGGAACAAGGGTCCATGTACCCCGCTCAATCAGGGTGGCAATTTCCTCATCCATGGCAGCCTTTTAATGAGGAACAACAAGGGCTTCCTAGTATGTGCGGGGAGTAGTAATGGCAGAGATAGCCAATGCAAAAGTCCTGCAAGAAGGAGTAAGACAAGGATAGGAAACAACTGTAGCAAGTAAGTCCTGGGTACATGTTCGCACCCCTTTGTGAAGAGTAATAGGAAGATTCAGGTACACGTGTTCCTAAGTATCCGGAGCATCCGTGGAGGAGAGAGCTTGCCCGGGAGTAAAGGGACGACCGCGGAGAGGAGGAAGATAGTAGAGGCAGAGATAGAGGAGGAGGAGGAGGAGACGGTGGACACAACAGAGGAGGAGAAATCTCGGTAGGTGTAGACGTGACGGAGAGGACGGTAGCAGGAGTAATGTCGGTAGAAGAAGTCGTAGTATCATGAATAAAGGAGGAGTTGCGAGAGAAATAGGATGCATTTTCGAAGAAGGTTACGTACGCGGAGACGAACTGCTTGCGAAGAACAGGGTCAAAATAACAATAACCTTTCTGAGTGGTAGAGTAACCGTGAAAGACACATTTGGTGGCACGTTGGGAGAGTTTGTCACGGGTGGCAGAGGAAGCGTGCACAAAAGCTGTGCACCCAAAGATATGCAGAGGGAGAGGAAATAGATCCTTTCCCAGATAGAGAATAGAGAAGGGGGTTTGATCGTGGAGAACTGTGGAGGGAATGTGATTGATGAGATCGCAAGAAATGAGAACGACATAACCCCAATAGGAACGAAGAACCTGCATTTGTGTCATCAGAGTACGAGTGACATCAAGGAGGTGATGGTTTTTGCGTTCCGCCACACCATTTTGCTGTGAGGTATAAACACAACTAGTTTGATGAACAATGCCATTTTGTATACGAAATAAAGAAAAATCATGACTAAGATATTCTTTGGCATTATCAGAGAGAAAGACTTTAATAGAGACATCAAACTGAGTTTTAATAATATTATAAAAAGATGTTCATAAAGAAAATAATTCGGAGCAGTCTTTTAAGAGATACACTTATGTATAGCAAGAGAAATCGTCAATAAAAGTTACAAAATATGAACTACCCAAACCTATGGTGAGGGTAGGAGCAGGACACTATACATCGGAGTGAACGAGATCAAACGGACGGGAAGATCCGCGGCTTTGCTTCGGTGGGAAGGTAGAGCGTTGATGCTTGCCAAGCTGACATGCGTCACAGTTGAGAGGAGGAATGTGCGGAGGGAGGTGGGGTAGAAGATGACAAAGAAGTCATAGAGGAGGATAACTAAGTTAAAGATGACATTGCAGAAGTTTGGTAGAGGAGGAGGAGAAGGAAGACAGTGCAGAAATGTTGTCGAGGAAGTAGAGGCCGCCGCTCTCAGTCCCAGTAGCAATTGTCCGTTGGGAGCCCGGATCCTGAAAAGAAGAAGAAGTAGGAGTGAATGTGACGGAGCACTGTAGTTGCTTGCATAGAGAAGTAACATATAATAAGTTACAAGGAAACTTGTGCACGTAGAGAGTATCGGTCCAGCAAAGAGACGGAGTGACTTGAACCATGCCCATCCCATTGACCGGTGAGGGAGATTCGTCCGCAATAAAGATCGAGGGCAACCGATCATGTGTTTCTAGGAGAGAAAAACACTGAGGATTCCCGGTCATATGATTTGTAGCACTAGAGTAAATTAGCCATTTACCTTGAGTAACGACGTGGGCACTACCTTGAGTAACGAAGAATATCATCCACATATATGGTAAGAACCACTAGACCCAAAGAGGTTTTGCGAATGAACAACGAGAGATCGACAGAACTTATTATAAAATCCACGACTTCCACAATGCTACTAAACTTGTCAAACCAAGCCCGTGGGCTTTGCTTTAGGCCATAGATGACCTTTTTCAGCCTGCATACCCTTGTATCCCACTGAGCAATATACCAAGGAGGTTGCTCCATATAGACATCTTCCTGAAGATCATTATAGAGAAAGGCATTCTTGACATCCAATTAGGAAATTGGCCAATCCCTGTTGACGGCCACAGAGAGGAGAACCCAAATAGTACTGAGACGAGCAATGGGAGAGAAGGTATCAAAGTAATCCACACCATAAGTCTTAGTGAAGCCTTTAGCGACCAGGCATGCCTTGTAACGATCCACACTACCGTCCGGGTGGAACTTCACAACAAAGACCCAGCGATAGCCAACAACATCGGTGCCCAATGGAGGAGGAACAAGGGTCTATGTACCCCACTCAATCAGGGTGGCAATTTCCTCACCCATGGCAGCCTTCCAATGAGGAACAACAAGGGCTACCTGGTATGTGCAGGGAGTAGCAATGGCAGAGATAGCCAACCCAAAAGTCCTGCAAGAAGGAATAAGTAAAGGATAGGAAACAACTATAGCAAGTAAGTCCTGGGTACATGTTCGCACCCCTTTGCGAAGAGTAATAGGAAGATCCAGGTCCACATGTTCCTCAGTATCCGGAGCATCCGTGGAGGAGAGAGCTGGCCCGAAAGTAGAGAGACGGCCGCGGAGAGGAGGAAGATAGTAGAGGTAGAGATAGAGGAGGAGGAGATGGTGGATACAACGGAGGAGGAGAAATCTCGGTAGGTGTAGACGTGATGGAGGGGATGTTAGTAGGAGAAATTTCGGTAGAAGAAGTCGGAGTATCATGAATAAAAGAGGAGTTGCGAGAGAAATAGGATGCATTTTTGAAGAAGGTTACGTCCGCGAAGACGAACTGCGTGCGAAGAACGGGGTAAAAATAACAATAACCTTTCTGAGTGGTAGAGTAACCCAAAAAGACACATTTGGTGGCGCACGTGGGGAGAGTTTTTCACGGGTGGAAGAGGAAGCGTGCACAAAAGTCGTGCACCAAAAGATATGCAGAGGGAGAGGAAATAGATCCTTTCCCAGATAGAGAATAGAGAAGGGGGTTTGACCGTGGAGAACTGTGGAGGGAATGCAATTGATAAGATAGCAAGAAATAAGAATGTCATAACCCCAATAGGAACGAGGAACCTGCATCTGTGTCATCAGAGTACGAGCGACATCAAGGAGGTGACGGTTTTTACGTTCCGCCACACCATTTTGCTGTGAGGTATAAACACAGCTAGTTTGATGAACAATGCCATTTTGTATACGAAATGAAGAAAAATCACGACTAAGATATTCTTTGGCATTATCAGAGAGAAAGACTTTAATAGAGACATCAAACTGAGTTATAATCATATTATAAGAAGATGTTCATACAGAGAATAATTCGGATCAGTCTTTTAAGAGATACACCTATGTATAGCAAGAGAAATCGTCAATAAAAGTTACAAAATATGAACAACCCCAACCTATGATGAGGGTAGGAGCAGGACACCATACATCAGAGTAAACGAGATCAAACGGACGGAAAGATCCACGGCTTTGCTTCGGTGGGAAGGTGGGGCGTTGATGCTTGCCAAGCTGACATGCATCACAGTTGAGAGGAGGATTGTGCGGAGGGAGGTGGGGCAGAAGATGACGAAGAAGCCGTGGAGGAGGATAACTAAGTTAAAGATGCCTTTGTAGAAGGTTGGTAGAGGAGGAGGAGAAAGAAGACAGTGTGGAAACGTTGTCGAGTAAGTAGAGGCCGCCTCTCTCAGTCCCAGTAACAATCGTCCATTAGGAGTCCAGATCCTGAAAAGAACAAGATGTAGGAGTGAATGTGATGGAGAACTGTAGTTGCTTATATAGAGAAGTAACAGATAATAAGTTACAAGGAAACTTGGGCATATAGAGAGTATTGGTCAAGCGAAAAGACGGAGTGACTTTAACCACACCCATCCCATTGAGCGGTGAGGGAGAGTCATCCGCAATATAGATCGGGGGCAACCGATCATGTGTTTCTAGGAGAGAAAAACACTGAGGATTCCCGGTCATATGATTTGTAGCACCAGAGTCGATCAGCCATTTACCTTGAGTAACGATGTGGGCACTACTTGAGGACGTGACCACCGAGGCGGACTACTTCAAAGAGGAGGTGGAAGAATCCTCTGAGGGTTGAAGATGTGGACGGGTCACGGGAGTAGTAGTGGTAGAGATATCAGAGAGAGCCATAGAAGAGAAACTGCGTGAGTAGAGAACAGGCCGCGCGAGAAGAAAATAGGTCGCGCGAGAAGAAAACAGGCCGCGCGAGCAGAGAATAGGCCGTACAAGTAGAGAACAGGCCGCGCAAGCATAGAATAGGTCATGCAAGAAGAAGCAATGTCGCGCGGGCAGAAATAAGGCCGCGCGGATAGGAATAGGACAGAAGTCGTGTGAACCAAAATAAGACCGAGCGAACAGTAAAGAGGCCGCTCGAATAGAGACGAAGCCACACGAAAAGGAAGTGAAAAACGGGTGGCGAGAAGGAACATCACACAAACACAGAAGAGCTCATGCGAAAGAAAGAGAGAGCAGGGAGCAGATAGACCGAGCTAACAACAAAGAGGCCGCCCGAATATAGATGAAGCCACACGAAAAGTAAGTGAAAATGGGTGGCGAGAAGGAACGCCATGTGTAAACAGAAGAGTCAGCACAAAAGCAAGAGAGAGCAGGGAGTAGATAGAACGCGAAGACAAGTCGCTACGGGGCACGATAGACTGCGAAAACAGACAATATGACAAGTCACAAAAGGGATCTGAGAGGTCGTGCCCACAAGGAAGAGGCCAAGAGAAAAGGGAAGCCACGCAAATAGGCCACAAGAAGAAAAAGGCAAACCGTACGGACTGAAGAAGCTCACAGAATCAGGTGGAAGAGATCGAGTCCTCTAATACCATGTGAAAACAAGAGAGAAAAGATAGAAAATTTAGTGTAATAGAAATTTTATTATCAAAAAAAGATATCTATTACAAAGGTATAGCTTCCCTTTTATAGAATTGATGAGAGATAAGAGAATACAAATAAGCAATAAGGGACTAATAACAATCAAATATAAACAAACAGACCGCACAAGCCGCACGGTTAGACGAATAGGCTAACCACCCGACAATAACAAGAAGAGAACAAGAGCCGCAAGGTGAGACTGCTAGACCGCTCGATCTACAAGTCACCTGCGCCAAACCACCAGACCGCCCAGTCACCAATCAGCAACAACTCAACTGCCAAACAGCGTGAGATAAATTGTCAGACCGCGCGGTCTTCAAGCCGCTAGGGACTGACTGCCCGACCTCCAGGTCACCATACAGCAACCAGCAAAAACTCAGCTACCAAACCACTGGAGATAAATCGCTAGACCGCGCGGTCTCCAAGCTGCTACGGACAAACTGCCAGACCGCCCGGTCACCATACAACAACATGCCACTAAAAAGTTTGGAATGAGCCGAAAATCCCTGAATATGATTTCGACAAACTAATGCTATGATTCAACAAAATTTGGACTCGGATACACTACTGGACACTATCGCCCGACGAGAGCCACTGTCGCCGGGGATAAGAAAAAGTTAAAAAAATCATCTTTTCAAATAAAAATAAAAAATTTGCTGTCACTCCTACTTCCAACAAGAATTCACAAAATATTTTGAAAAATCCTTCAACTTCTTTTATCACGTGTGCCAAATGTAATAAGTTTGGTCACACCACTCACACTTGTAGGAAGACAGGATACTATTCTGTTCAACAAGTCTGGGTACCTAAGGCTTCGATCTACACTATGGGAGGAATCACTTGGGTAACCCGATATTTACTCTCATCCTCTTTTTAGGTGTGTTGGTAGGCAAGGACCAGGAAGATGTGTGGTACTTAGACTCGGGATGTTCAAAGCACATGACGGGCCACAAGTCAAAGTTCTTTAGCTTGGAGATGAAGAAAGGAGTAGTTAATTTTAGGCGATAATGGGAAAGGAAGGATCATTGGCATTGGAGTAGTAGGTAACAATTCCTTTACTATATCAAATGTTTTGTGTGTGAAAGGTTTAAAACAAAACTTAATTTTTATATGTCAGTTATGCGATATTGGTCTAAATGTATTATTTGACACATCTTCAAACCTTTGCAAAATTTTTGATTCCAAAACAAATAATGTTGTTCTTACTGCACCTAGATCTCATAATGTTTACATGATAAAATTTCATGATTTATCACATTCATCATTAAAAATTTTTATGTCTAAAAATGAAGAGATAGATTTATGGCATAGGCAACTTGGACATTCAAGTTCCAAGTTAATCTTAAAATTCTCACGAGATAAATTAATTAAAGGTTTACCTATTTTACGCGGAAATTTATCTTCTTTATATTCACCATGTCAAAAAGGTACATTTTCAAAGTCTTCATTCAAAAGCAAAAGTGTTATTTATACTACTAAATCTTTGCAATTGATTCATATGGATTTGTTTGGTCCAATTACTACACAAAGTCTAGGAGGGAGAAAATACACTTTTGTTTTGATTGATGATTATTCTCATTTTTGTTGGACAATTTTCTTAACGTCAAAATCTAATGCATTCTTAGAATTTTCTAAATTGTGTATATGCATTCAAAATGAACTTGATTTAAAAATAAATTGTATTCATTCAGATCATGGTGGTGAATTTGACAATGATAAATTTGTATCTTTTTGTAATGAGTTAGGAATTAAGCATGAATTTTTTGCTCCTCGCCACCGCAACAAAACGTTATGGTGGAGAGAAAAAATAGGACTCTTCAAGAACTAGATCGTACTATGTTATCTGAGTACAAATTATCTAGATCATTTTGGGCCGAAGCTATAAGTATTGCATGCTAGGTTATTAATCGTGTTATGCTTCGACCATTTTTTAAATTAACACCTTATGAATTATATTTTCAAAAGAAACTGAATGTATCATATTTTAAATTTTTTGATGTAAATGTTTTATTTTGAATACTAAAGACACTTTAGGAATATTTGATGAAGAATGTGATGAAGGCATATTTATTAGTTATTCTTCAATTAGTAAAGCTTATAGTGTCTTTAATAAGAGGACAAAATAGTTGAAGAATCAATTGATGTTAAATTTGATGAACTTCTCTCTTGTGTAGAAACTAACAATACAAGTAATAAAGAAGAGCCCTTTCCCTTACCAAGGTCATATGATGATGAAGTACTTGGAGATAAAGAGGAAGATAAAGAAGAAGAAGAAGTGGCGGTATATGTGCCTCCAAGTGAACTAAGATTTTTAAAAGATCATCAATAATATTTGGTTATTGGAGAACCACCAAGAGGGGTAAGTACTTGTTCATCTTTACATGATTTATTTTCAAACCTTTGCTTTATATCGGATATAGAACCAAATGATGTACAAACCACTTTACATGATGATTCTTGGTTTTTAGCTATGAATGAAGAGCTTGGTCAATTTGAACGTAATAAGGTTTTGAAACTAGTAGAAAGACCTTCAAATCATCCTGTACAACCCCATATTTGCTGGGTAGGACCAGGAAGACTAAGACTTCAGTGGTCAGGGTTGGGCTAGTCCCGGGTTAGCCCTAGGGCGGACTGGCAGAGTTCTCGCCCTTAAGGTGCTCCCTCCTACTAGTAGGCGAGATCGTTCGCGCTAGGACTCGGGTCTTCAAGTCAGCTTTAGGCTTCGGGACAGGAGAGCTCCCGCCCAGAAGGAACTCTCCCTGGGGGAGGGCGAGAAGGCGTTGAGTGAGTTTCACCTACTCAACGCCGCGTTCGGCAGCAGAGGGCGTTGAGTGAGCTTCACTCACTCAACGCCGAATTCGGCAGCAAAGGGCGTTGAGTGAGCTCCACTCACTCAACGCCGCGTTCGGCAGCAAAGGGCGTTGAGTGAGCTCCACTCACTCAATGCCGCGTTAGGCAGTAGAGGGCGTTGAGTAAGCTCCACTCGCTCAACGCCGTGATTAGCAGTGAAGGCGTAGAGTGAGCTTCACCCACTCAGCGCCACGTCCAACGGCAATGACGTCAAGACCACCGAGAGCGAGAACCCTCTTGGCGGGAGATCTCGCCAAGGTTAGCCAAGCTAAGGCTCAGCGAGAGCCTTCTCGCCCGGGGTTCTCGCCAAGCAGGTCCATGTGGTGGGGCCCGGCGCCCAGGAGAAGATTATTTTATTATCCCCGGGTAAAATTACCTGTATGCCCCCGGGTGGACAGCGGGATTTGGCTATTGGCGGACCCATCAGGGGTATTTCAGTATTTTCGGGTCAAGGGAAGACTATAAATAGACCCATAAGGGCTCTTTGGAAAGCAGGCTTTCATTATTCTCCAACTCTAGTGCTTTCTGAAGAGCTCCCAGCCCAGCATTTGGCTTTGGAGGGGAATCTCTCAGGGATCTTCCGGGTGTGAGGTGGGACCTCCCTGCTGAGGCTTTGGGTCAGTCTTAGGACCTTAGCAGCCAGTCAAGGGTCGAGGCTTGAGAGAAGTAGGCGTCGGCTGCACCTTGGTTTGTGAACATTCGTTGGGGTCATTTTTGGCTTCAATAGTTCTGGTGCGATGAGCGTGGAAGCGGTCGGTTCAAGAAAACCTTGAGTTGAGTCCCATGGCAGGAGGTGAAGGTGAAGGGTCTAGCGCAGGAGGATCCCCCACCCGAGAAGAGGAGGCGACAAGAAAGATATTAGAGGACTTCAAGCGAGAGGTCCTGCAGACGATCAACTTGGCCTTCTCGGCAAGGAATGAGTGGGAGACGCCACAAGTTCCAGTGGAGGCGGTCCCGCTGTTAGGCGAGAACGCCCCAGGGCAGCGCCCTAGGAAGGAAGTCCCGGTGGAGGCAGGCGAGAGGGACGTGGCAGCGCGAGAGCTCTTCCTAGGGAAGCGCCCCAGGAAGGAAGTCCCGGTGGACCTGGGCGAGAGGGAGGCGACGGTGCATGGGCTTTTCCCCAGGCACGATTTCGCGGATCGGTCCAGCCAGCCGAGGTCGCGGGACGTTCCCTCTCGCCAGGCAGGGGGCGAGACCACTTTTAGTGAACTCATCATCTCGGCTCCAGTGCCGGAGGGGTTCCGGGAGCCAGATATGTCCTACTACACTGGGAAGGATGACCCGGTTCAGCATGTGCAATGGTTTGAAGATGTGGTGTCGATCAGGCAGATGTCGGATGCCTTCAAGTGTAGGCTATTTGCCATCACTCTGAAGGAGAAGGCCAGGGACTGGTTCCACCAGTTGCCGGTGAGCTCAATCTACAGCTTTTAAGACCTGCGTAGGGGCTTTCTGTTGAGGTTCTCGACTTCAAAGAAGCGGAAGAAAGAGGCTGAGTGCCTGTTTGCAGTAAGACAGAAGCCGGAGGAGACGTTGGGTCATTACGTCGACCGATTCCAAGAGGAGATTCTCCTAGTCCAGGAGGTCCCAGGGTATGCACTGATGCTTGCCTTCACCCTGGGACTGAGGCCGGGATTTTTTAGCATGGAGTTGAAGAGAGTGCCCCCTCTCTCTTTTGAGGAGCTCATGGAGAGGGCGGCAAAGGAGATAGACTTCGAGAGGGCAAACCCTGCATTTGCGAGAAAGTTGGCTAGGTTGGCAGAGGATGATGTGAAGGAGCCGGCAGCGGGAAGATAGAGAGAAGTGAGGGAGCAGAGGGAGCCAAGAGAGGATAGGAGGAGGGAAGAGCCCCGAGGGCAGGGGCAACAACATGGGGGGGGGGCCAGGGAGCTGAACAACCGATTGGGTTGGAGGCCTCAGGAGGGTCGTCCCCAGGGCCACGGGGGTCTTCAGGGAAGAGGCAATTATCAGGAGCAGAGAGGATGGAGGCAGGGACCGAGGGTTCATTTCCCACCACCGTAGGAGGCCATGGAGGTGGGAAGAGGAAGAGGAAGAAGGGTTCGAGGAGCCGGGAGAAGGGGAGGAGGAGAAGGAAGAGGGGGCAGGGCGGCGTTACCCTATTGTGACTTCCATCAGGGGGAAAGTCACGCAACAGCCACCTGCCCAGAGTTTCTGGAGATGAGGGAGGCCAGCGGAGCGAGGAGGCAAGATCTGCCTGTAAGGATCGTTGAGGTGCAGCACGGGGAAGCTGAGGATAGATGTGAGGACAGGATCGATGTGGGGACCCGAGGGGGGATCAGAGTGATTCATGGGGGAGTAGGGATCGAGGCAACCCGCAAGGGGAGCCTTCATACCATGTTCCGCAGAGGGGTCACCTCGACCTCCCTAGCCCCCTCCCCCCCAGAAGAAAAGATCACCTTCTCATCCGCGGACATGACAGACTACGAAGACCCGTTTTGCGACTCGCTGGTGATTCAGACAGCGGTGGAGAACTTCACAGTCTCCCGGATATTGGTGGATAACGGGAGCTCGGTGAACGTGATCTTCAAGAAGGCCTTCGATGAGATGAGGGTGGAAGGGAAAAGGGTCCTGGCTTCCGATGGACTGCTTTTTGGTTTTTCTGGAGAGAGGAAGGAGGTAGAAGGGGGAGTAGGCCTGCATGTGAAGCTCAGGGGCGTCTCACAGAACTGTAGGTTCGTGATCGTAGACGCCCCGAGTAGTTACAACGCCATCTTTGGGCGTCCCCTTATCAGCGCCTTTCGCTGCGTTCCTTCCTCTTTCCACCAATGTCTCAAGTTCAACAATGGAGGGGTGCAGGTTAGGATCAAGGGGGATCCGAAGGTGGCAAGGCAGTGTTATGTGACGGCAGTCAACACTGTGTCGTGGATGGCTGAGGCGGAGGAGCTGGAGAAGGAGATGGCTGGGCAAGAAGGAAGTGTCGAGGAGGGGGAGACGAGTCCGGAGGAGGTATTGGAGGTAGCAGGGGAGCAAGTGGTAGAGGTAGGGGAGGCAAGCCCGCAGGAGGCAGAGGAATTAGCGATGGAGGTTGACAAGGCCGGAGGAGAAGAGCTTGAGCAGGAGGAGGCAAAGTCTGGTTGGGAGCGGTCGAGGCTGGAGCCGGCCGAGGAAGTGATAGAGATGGAGGTGCTCACTAGAGTTGGGCAGGTACAGAAGGTGCGGGTCAGCGGAGGCTTGAGCCTCGCGGATCAGGAGCGGATGCGAGCCTGCATCCAAAGCAACATCGACATCTTCGCTTGGAGCGCGGCAGACATGTCGGGCATCGACGCGGACGTGGCTTGCCATCGCCTGAACCTGGACCCCAGGACTCGCCCTGTACGCTAGAAGATGAGGGCCATCGCCACCAAGCTGGAGGAACCCATCCGAGAGGAGGTCAAGAAGCTCCTAGAGGCGGGCTTCATCTCAGAGATCCAGTATCCAGGCTAGATCTCCAATGTGGTAATGGTAAAGAAAGGGGGAGGAAAATGGCGTATGTGTATCGACTTCTCTTTATTGAATAAATCATGTCCTAAAGATTGCTACCCCCTACCTCGAATCGATGCGCTGGTTGATTCAGCCGTCGTTTTTTTCTGTTATGAGTTTTTTGGATGCTTTTTAAGGTTATCACCAGATCCGGATGCACCCTCCCGATGTCAAGGATGTGTCTTTCATCACAAGAGAGGGGTGCTTCAGCTATAATATGATGCCCTTTGGCTTAAAAAACGCAGGGGCCACATACCAACGCATGATGGATCAGGTCTTTCAAGATCAAAGGGGAAATAATCTAGAGGTCTATGTCAACGACCTGATGGTCAAAAGTAGGTGTGTGGATTCACATCTGCGAGACTTAGAAGAAACGTTCGCCACCCTGCGGAGGTCAAAGATGAGGTTGAATCCCTTTAAGTGTGTCTTTGGGGCTAGTCGCGGGAAGTTCCTCGGGCACCTCTTGACTCCGGCAGGGGTAGAGCCTAACCCGGACAAGGTTAGGGCCATCTTAGATTTGGAATCACCTCGCAGCGCCAAAGAGGTCCAGCGTCTAACCGGAAAGTTTGCCGGGCTAAGCAGGTTCCTCTCCCGGTCCGGGGATAGGTGCTCTTCTTTCTTTAAAGTGCTCCGAGGTAGCCAGGTGTTCGAGTGGACGGTCGAATGCGAAGAGGCATTCTAAGGGCTGAAGCGGCAACTCTCCCAAGCTCCGCTACTTCAAAGCCCAAAAGAGGGGGAAGATCTAGCCTTGTATCTCGGGGTGGGGATAGAGGCTGTGAGCTCCGTCTTGGTTAGGGAAGAAGGAAAGAAACAGCTACCCGTCTACTACGTAAGCCGAATCTTGAGAAAGGCGGAGCTCCAATACCCCATCCTAGAGAAGCTGGCGTATGCCTTGATCGTCTCGGCTAGGAAGCTTCGTCCTTACTTTCAAGCGCACTCGATTAGGGTGGTAACCGACCACCCCCTTCGCAAGGTCTTCGAGGGGGTAGAGCACTCAGGAAGGCCGGCAAAGTGGTCCATCGAACTCAGCGAGTTCGATATCTCCATTGTTCCGAGACTCTCCATCAAAGCTCAGGCCGTGGCGGACTTTCTGGCAGACTATGTCACTGAAGCTGAGAAAGAAGAACCGAAGCCGCAGGAAGCGTGGAGGATGATGGTTGATGGGGCCTCGGTAAAACACTCCCTGGGAGGTGGTGTAGTGTTGGTGAGTCCTCAAGGGGTCACCATAGAACAAGCAGTGGCTTTCCACTTCCCAATAACCAGTAATCAAGCGGAGTATGAGGCTGTAATAGTCGGCCTTCGATTGGCAAGGGAGTTGGAGATTCAAGATGTGGAGGCCTTAACCGACTCAATGGTGGTAGCTTCGCAGATCCGAGGGGAGTTTGAGGCTCAGGAGCCTACCCTCGTGAAGTATCTATCTAAGGTAAGGGCAATCATCGGAGGTTTTCGTTCTTTCTCTATTCAACATGTTCCCAGGGAGGAAAGCACAACAGCTGATCGATTAGCTAAGTTTGGGCCTCGGGGAGGAGGAACCTTAACCGAATTATTCCGACCGGCAATTGAAGAAGGGGAGTTGATGGAGGTAGGTCGGCGACCCTCGTGGGTAGACCCGTTGGTGACCTTCCTCACCACAGGCAAGATGTCAGAGGAGGTCAAGGATGCGAAGAGCTTCAGGCGAAAGGCGGCCTATTACCTGATGCTGGAAGGGGGCTTGCACCGGAAGATGTTGTCGGGGCTCCTGGCGAGATGTGTGACCGAGGAGGAGGCCCCGAGGATCCTAGAAGAGGTACATTCAGGAGAGTGTGGCAGTCACTCAGGGGGAAGGACGTTGGAGGCAAGGGTGTTAAGGCAAGGGTATTTTTGGCGGACCTTGAGGAAGGATGCAGTTTAGTTTGCGAAGAGATGCCTGAAGTGTCAAGTGTACGCTCCCCTCCAGCTCTTGCCCGCTCAAAGGCTTCGAAGCATCACAGCACCATGGCCCTTCGCCATTTGGGGGATGGACCTAGTTGGGTCCTTTCCTCAAGCTAGCGGGCAGAGGAGGTTCCTCCTGGTCATGATCGATTACTTCTCAAAGTGGTTGGTGATCAAAGCTCTGGCCAAGGTTACCTCCCAGGTCATCAGGAACTTTGTTTGGGGAGAAATCATATGCAGAAATGGGCTACCCCAAGCGATAGTGATGGACAATGGTCCCCAGTTTGCCAGCGAAGAGTTCATCAGCTTCTGTACTCAATTGGGGATAAACCTCAGGTTTGCCTCTGTCCATCACCCCCGGAGCAATGGCCAGGTGGAAGCGGCAAACAAGATCATTGTGAACTTGCTCAAAAAGAAGGTGGAAAACCTGAGGGGAAATTGGGTGGAGCAACTCCCCTCCGTCCTGTGGGCCTTGCGAACAACTCCGAACACGGCCACAGGGGAGACCCCCTTCAAGCTCTCTCATGGATGTGAGGCTGTCCTCCCAGTGGAGTTCGAGTTTAGATCTCCATAGGTCACGGACGCGGGTGAAGGAAGCGAAGCTTGGAGGTTGGAGAACGAGGAAGAGCTGTGCCTCTCGTTGGATATGGTGGAAGTGCTACGAGACGTTGCTTCCATCCGGCAAGAAGAGATCAAACGGCGAATGGCCAGGTACTTCGATAAGCACATTAGAGTCAAGCAATTCGCCGAGGGGGACCTAGTGCTGAAAAAGGTTGACGCGGCAGGAAGGTCGGCCCCGGTTGGCAAGCTCAACCCCGGCTGGGACGGACCTTACATAGTAGAGAAGACACTCGCTAATGGGAGTTACTACCTCCAGGATGTGGAAGGAAGGACTTTGAGCCACACCTGGAGCGGTGATGACTTGAAACGCTTCTACCCGTAAGGGGAGAGAAGGATTGTAATGTTGTAAATAAATATTATCTTTTCAATGTGACCATTTCAAAATATTGACTGTCTCGAAAAATGCTATCATAATGTTTTTTGCTTTGACCAACTATGTCTTCTCATCCTGATGATAGAAGAGGTTTGGTTTGATCTTCATCAACACCCCGAGCTCGGCTCGGCCCCAGGTAGACCCGCTGCGCAGGCTCTCATGTAGCTGGCAGGTCCGAAGGCTCGCCTGTGGGGGAGAGGTTTGGTTTGATCTTCATCAACACCCCGAGCTCGGCTCGGCCTCAGGTAGACCCGCTACGCAGGCTCTCATCTAGCTGGAAGGTCCGAAGGCTCGCCTGTGGGGGAGAGGTTTGGTTTGATCTTCATCAACACCCCGAGCTCGGCTCGGCCCCAGGTAGACCCGCTGCGCAGGCTCTCATCTAGCTGGCAGGTCCGAAGGCTCGCCTATGGGGGTGAGGTTTGGTTTGATCTTCATCAACACCCCGAGCTCGGCTCGGCCCCAGGTAGACCCACTGCGTAGGCTCTCATCTAGCTGGCAGGTCCGAAGGCTCGCCTGTAGGGGAGAGGTTTGGTTTGATCTTCATCAACACCCCGAGCTCGGCTCGGCCCCAAGTAGACCCGCTGCGCAGGCTCTCATCTAGCTAGAAGGTCCGAAGACTCGCCTGTGGGGGAGAGGTTTGGTTTGATCTTCATGAACACCCCGAGCTCGGCTCGGCCCCAGGTAGACCCGCTGCGCAGGCTCTCATCTAGCTGGCAGGTCCGAAGGCTTGCTTGTGGGGGAGAGGTTTGGTTTGATCTTCTTCAACACCCCGAGCTCGGCTCGGCCCCAGGTAGACCCGCTGCGCAGGATCCCATCTAGCTGGCAGGTCTAAAGGCTCGCTTGTGGGGGAGAGGTTTGGTTTGATCTTCATCAACACCCCGAGCTCGGCTCGGCCCCAAGTAAACCCGCTGCGCAGGCTCTCATCTAGCTGGTAGGTCCGAAGGCTCGCCTATGGGGGAGAGGTTTGGTTCGATCTTCATCAACACCCCGAGCTCGGCTCGGCCCCAGGTAGACTCGCTGCGCAGGCTCTCATCTAGCTGGCAGGTCTGAAGGCTCGTCGGTGGGGGGATAGGTTTAGTTTGTCGGAAGATGTTTTGACACGGCCCTGGCCTGGATCGGAGACAAGGCCCTAAGGGACTTGGCCCGTAGAGGTCTCGGCTCGAAGGTCTCGGCTAGGGAGACCTCGCCGAAGAAGGCTTCCGGCAGATTTGGGCAGAACGTCCCAGTCGATAGCGCAAGGCCCCCGTCTAGTTGGTCCCTAAGGAAGGTTACCCTAAGGAGACTAAGGGTCTCGGCGGAAGCTAGCGCAGAAGTAACTTGACTGACTAACCTACTCATCCGAGCAAACACACCAATAACGGGAAGTAAAACATTGCATCATATTCAATAATAAATTACAGGGGTTTGGAGCTTCTCGCTCATTACAGAAGAGAATAATAACAAAAGGAAGGACCCTTCAAGGGGATGCGCTGTAATCACCACTGGTGCTCTCGCTCGAGTCCTCGCCGGATCCAGTGCCAGAACTCGCCTCAGACGTCTCGCCGAAAGCGGTAGAAAGCTTCGGGATGTCCGAGGGAGGGGAGTCGGGCGCACCTCTAGGCTTCGGGACGGGGTCGAAGAGCCATGGAAGGAGTTGGTTGGCAGTGAGGGTCTCGCCCGCCTCCCGCAGCAGCTTCCCGTCCCGCAACGACTCGAGGGTAATTCTGACGGCGGCCTGAGCATTCGCCTGCAGCAGCTTGTCGATGTCGTACTCCGAGAAGTAGCGAATCTTCAGCCTTTCGTCAAGCGGAGGAGGAGGCGGTCCTTTCGCCGCTTCCGCACGCCTGAGTTGGTCGCGTAGTAGGACGTTCTCGTGGCGCACATTAGCCAACTCCGCGCGGAGCGCCGTGGATGGGGGGGATCCTGTGAAAAATAGATCAGCTCAGAGAAATGTTACACAAACACGGCCTCAGGAAGCGAGAACAGGGGACCAGGAAGGTCTCGCTTACCTCGATGGGGGGGGGGGGGGCGTAGGGATAGCAGTTGTTGAGCACTCCCCAGTCCTTGCTGAGCGCTCGCGAGCTCTTCCTTTAAGGCACTCACTCGAGCTACTGCTTCCTCCCTCGCCTTGTACATATCCAGGAAATTCTTATCTATGCTAATGCTCCGGCGAGCGCACATGTGCGCGAGCTCGAACCCACGCAGCAGGGCCCGGGTGGAATCGAAAGCCAAGAGCTGGGTGGGCGTCTGGTCGAAGATGTTGGCGCCCTCTCGGCTGTAGAGACCATAGCCTAGCAAGAAGGCCTCGCCAGTGACCTCGTCTCGCTCCGACCAGCTGGGAAGGAGCGTCGAAACCTTGATCAGGTTGGCCTCAGGATCCCACTGGAGCTAAGGCTTCCCCTCAGCGTCGAGGTACTTCACGCCGAGGCCATAGTTTCTGTGCCCTTTCGGCACCTCCCTGGGCGGGGTCCGGGCAGAGGTCTCGGCAGCGGCACCTTCTCCCCCAGCCTCGCTTGCGGCCGGTGGGTTCCCGACGGGAGCCTCGGCGCGGCCCCTAGCAGCAGTATCCATCTCGCTGGCCCTCCGTAGAATCTCTTCGAAGGACCTGCCCGGGGGGAGAGGCCGGACGGGCGAGACTGCCGCGGATTTCCCTTTCTCGGAAGCAGAAGGCTTTGGCCTCTTCAACGATCGGAGGGCGGGAAGGGAGCCTTTTCATTTCTTGGCTTTTGGCGGCGAGGGCTGGGCCGGTTCATCCCGGCAGGCGCGAGCGCTAGCATTCGCGAGAGCGAGAGAATCTCTCGCGGCCAGGCTCTCGGCACCCGAGGCCTCAGCAAAAGGTTGGCGCAGGGGGATCTCCCGCTCTCCTGCAAAGGTGCCACTATTCAACACGAGAAGATCTTGACAAGGAGTCAAATCTAGAGCGAGACCATACCTTCGCCCAGGAGAACGGGTGGATGGGAGTCGACGTCTCGCCGGAGGAAGTGGACGTCGAACTCCTTCGAGCCAAAGAACTCCAGAATCGCGCTCTCGCGCGATCCCAGCGCGGGCGTCTTATAGGCGGCATCCTCATACTGAACAGGCTGGAGTGGGACGTTGCCGAAGTCGCCAGTGACGTAGACGAACCTCTCGCCCCAGTGGTGATTTTTGTTGGCGAGACCGATGGTCTTGAGCAGCTGCCCGGAGAAGAAGACCACCCCTCCTTTGGCATGGAAGGTGAATAACTTCCGGAAGATCGGCAGACTGAACTCGATCCTCTCGGATCGCATGTGGCATATGAATGCCACAAGGACCGCGACAGAGTTCGGGTTCAGTTGGGCGGGAACTACCCCGTAGTAGCGGAGAGCTTGGCGAATCTCCGGCCAGAGGGGAAGGCGGAAACCCACCTCGAAATGTTCGAGGGGGATGACGAGCTCTCCCAGCCCCGGGGTATTCACCTTCTCGTGATTACCCGGATTCCTCGCCGAGAAGCTAACAGGGATGAAGCGATCAACGGTCGTGTTGAACTCGTCCAAGGTGAGGGTGCAGGAAGGAAAAAGATGCTTTCGGAATGCTTCCGCACAATGAGTACGACCCTCGTTCTCGCCCGACATTTTGTTTTGTGAGCGAAGAAGAGAGCTTTCGAAAGGTAGAGACGGAAGCAAGAGGGCGAGAGCAACGGAAGGGAGTAAAGGTTCCGGATCGGATAAGTAAATGCGGTTGGTGGACTTCTCTATTTATAGGGAACCGTGATCATTACGACGCCGTCCGATAGAGAGAGAAAGTAGTAGCGAAGTACAGCTGTCACGATCTGGGCCGGCGGCATCTCAATCTCCGCCCCCTTGGGATAACAGCGAGCAACACCTGTGTCTAATTAGCGCAAGCATCCTAGTTTTGACGCAAGAATCCCAGTCGCGGCGCAAGCATCCTATCTCGCGCCATCGCGTCTAATTGGCGCGAGCACCCTAGTTCCGACACGTATTCTTAAGAACGCAGCACAAGATAGGAAGATATGGATAATGACACGCTCTCGCCGACGAGAGCTGAATAAAATAATAATAATCGTTATTACGAACAAACATAGGGGTACATTGTTCGAAGGGAAGGCTAAAGAGAGAGAGAAGGCGAGATCTGGGGAACTAGTAGGGTTCCCAATACCATCGACCTCGTTCCCGCAGCCTGGTCCTTGGAGGCGCCAGTGGATTGAAATAGGATGACATGGTGGTACACCCTAGGTTAATCCGCCGGGCTTGATCCCGGATCTGCGCAATGCATCTCCCTGGCGAAGACCCGGCAGCGGGCCCTCCCGGTCGATCAGCCTCGCCCAAGAAGAAATCTCGCTCCAAAGCTTCCAGCCTCTGCTCCACAGATTCACGGAATGCTCTTGCCGCGGCAGCACAGGCACGATCTCGCCAGATGAGCTTGGACAAAATGGCCGAGATTTTCCTCCTTCGCCCCTTCGCGTTCTCGGCGCCATTCAGGATTCCCTCTATCTTGCCAGACGAGGGAAGGGGGGGAGCCCCCATCATCTTCTTCTTCTTCTTCTTCTTCTTCTCCCTCCTCGTCGGCTCCCGACCGCGAGCTGGGATCCTCTGCAAAAAGAGCGCCCAAGGGTTTGTTTAAAGCATGACGATTAGCTGACAAGAACGTCTCGCATACCTGCAGTCCGGCAAGAACCATCGACTGGCGCCGGACGAGAAGGCCCGACCCCCCCATCAGTTCTATAAAGAAGGTGAAGAGGCTTGCCCTGCCCCGGGCGCAATGGTTCGCGCGCGATGACCCCAACCTGGCCGGAAGCATGGGGGGAGTTATCTTCTCTCAAGGGATGATCGGCATCCTTTGGAGTGACGGAGGGTTCAGAAGCCACCCTTCCCGCCTGCAGGGCGGGATTCGCCGTGGGGGGGGGGGGGGGGGGGGCTCAACAGCTCTCGCCTCATCTTCCCGAGTGGCGAGGCCTGGGTCGGCGGAAGCAGTCACTGCGAGAAGACAGTTCAGAAGAGAGGGCAAGATTGAAGTACTGAAAAATGACAGAAAGTGTACCTATCGTCCTGGTCTCGATCGGAAGAATCACCCCCGAAACTCGCGTTTGATCCTCAGGAGGGTGAACTAGCGAGTTCGGGGTAGTCAGCGGGGACCCGATGCCGTCATTAGGAGCAGACTCCTGCGAAAGGTCACGTTAGCTATTGGTCCTATAGCACAATAGTCTCGGAAGGCGCGATCGAAAGGCATACCTTTTGCAGGGAGGGGTCCCCTGCAGGATTCGGGGTAGGAGAGGGTGGATCCCTGTTCCCGTGAGCAAGGTCTCGTCAGAACACCTTGGCTTTCCTCTTGTTTTTCTTTTTCTTCTTCGGCTCGGAGGGTCCAACAGTGGAAGATTTCCTCGCTAGCCAGGGGGCCACCGCAGCACAGTTGGCCAGAGCTCGCGCTTGGATAACGGCTAGTCGGTCTTGAAGGTCTTGCGAAAGTGGCTTGGCAGTGCGTTTATCATACATGGTGGCCTTGCGCAAAAAATCCAGGCGAGAGCTCGATCAAGAAACAGCGGTTCAGAGGAAAGTCTTATGGTCGCCTATCCAGCACGTATTTATAGCCGAAGTAGGGCCCACCGAAAGATTCCCTTGGCAGACAGGCACGTGTCCAGCGAATATTTTGGGGTTGGACTTGTCTTGTCGAGCGCAGGGCTAGCTCGAAAAGAGCGGGGATTGTGTACAACACCATATTCGCTGGGTAGGACCAGGAAGACTAAGACTTCAGTGGTCAGGGTTGGGCTAGTCCCGGGTTAGCCCTAGGGCGGACTGGCAGAGTTCTCGCCCTTAAGGTTCTCCCACCTACTGGTAGGCGAGATCGTTCGCGCCAGGACTCGGGTCTTCAGGTCAGCTTTAGGCTTCGAGACAGGAGAGCTCCCGCCCAGAAGGAACTCTCCCTGGGGGCGGGCGAGAAGGCGTTGAGTGAGCTTCACTCACTCAATGCCGCGTTCGGCAGCAGAGGGCGTTGAGTGAGCTTCACTCACTCAACGCCGAGTTCGGCAGCAAAGGGCGTTGAGTGAGCTCCACTCACTCAACGCCGTGTTCGGCAGCAAAGGGCGTTGAGTGAGCTCCACTCACTCAACGCCGCGTTAGGCAGCAGAGGGCATTGAGTAAGCTGCACTCACTCAATGCCGTGATTAGCAGTGAAGGCGTAGAGTGAGCTTCACCCACTCAGTGCCACGTCCAACGGCAATGACGTCAAGACCACCGAGAGCGAGAACCCTCTTGGCGGGAGATCTCGCCAAGGTGAGCCCAGCTAAGGCTCAGCGAGAGCCTTCTCGCCCGGGGTTCTCGCCAAGCAGGTCCATGTGGTGGGGCCCGGCGCCCAGGAGAAGATTATTTTATTATCCCCGGGTAAAATTACCTGTATGCCCCCGGGTGGACAGCGGGATTTGGCTATTGGCAGACCCATCAGGGGTATTTCTGTATTTTCGGGTCAAGGGAAGACTATAAATAGACCCATAAGGGCTCTTCGGAAAGCAAGCTTTCATTATTCTCCAACTCTAGTTCTTTCTGAAGAGCTCCCAGCCCAGCATTTGGCTTTGGAGGGGAAGCTCTCAGAGATCTTCTGGGTGTGAGGTGGGACCTCCCTGCTGAGGCTTTGGGTCAGTCTTAGGACCTTAGCAGCCAGTCAAGGGTCGAGGCTTGAGAGAAGTAGGCGTCGGTTGCACCTTGGTTTGTGAACATTCGTTGAGGTCATTTTTGGCTTCAACACATCCTATTGTAGGTGTAAAGTGGATTTTTAAAAACAAAATGGATAGTGAATCTAGGGTCACAAGAAACAAAGCTAGACTTGTAATAAAAGGATATTCACAAATTGAGGGAATAGATTTTGATGAAACTTTTGCACCTGAAGAACGTTTAGAAACAGTTAGAATTTTTCTTGCATTTGTTAGCTTTAAAAGATTTAAACTGTTTCAAATAGATATAAAAACTACTTTTCTTAACGGGTATATTATGGAAAAGGTTTATGTAGAACAACCTCCAGGCTTTGTTCATGATAAATTTCCTGATCATGTTTGTAAATTAGATAAGACCCTTTATGGTTTAAAGGAAGCACCCAGAGCATGGTATGATAGATTGACTTCATACTTGTTTAAAATGATTATAAAATGGGTAGTGTTGATTGTACACTATTCATTAAACATGTTCATGGTGATCTAATAGTTTTACAAATTTATGTTGATGACATTATTTTTGGATCCACTAATGAAGAGTTGTGTGATAATGTGGTAGAAATTATGAAAAATGAATTTGAAATGAGCATGGTAGGAGAACTCACTTATTTACTTGGTTTTCAAATTACACAAAGGCATGATGGTATTTTATTAGTCAATCTAAATATATTCATGATGTTTTAAAAAGATTTGGATTTGAAAATCTAAAACAAGCTAATACCACTATGAGTGTCTTTGAAATTAGGAAAAGGTGAAAGTGGAATTTCTATTGATCAAACATTATATAGAAAGATGATAGGATAACTTTTATTTTTAATTGTTGTTGGGAATATTTCCGTCAATGTTCCCTAGATTTGAAGAGGCATCACAATCAGTACTAAGAGCATAGTTGTTTTTGATGTTTTTCAAGCTCATCATGTGCAGGATGTTTCTTGGAACAAGTTTAGACAGGTTGTATAAGTGGTTATGGCAGGTGGTCACAAGGTAGAGAAGTGGAGAGACAAAAATCTAAGTCCACAAGCATTGAGTGAAGACAGTACACTCAACGCCAGATGTCAAGGAAGAATGCTGACAAAGATAGAAATGTGGTTTAGTCCACAGGAATTGAGTGAAGCAAGCTCACTCAATGCCAGATGCCAAAAAGCACAGATAAAAGACAGGTATGTCAAAGCCTTTGCATTGATAGTGAAGAAAAATGGCTAAGTCCACAGGCATTGAGTGAAACCAGTTCACTCAACGCCATAAAACAAAAAGTGCTAAGTAAAGACATGACAGTCAAAGCCCAGCAGTTTGTAGAGACAAAATTATGGCTAAGTCAACAGGCATTGACTGAAGCCAGTTCACTCAAAACTAGATGAAAGAAGCGTTGAGACAAGCTCAAGCAATCAAAGCTTTTTAAGGATCTGTCAAGAATTCTGACCAAGTCAAGAAGCATTGAGTGAAGTCAATTCACTAAACGTTTATTCAAGAGAAGAGGTAGAGGCAGATGCGTTAAGTGAAGTCAACTCACTCAATGCTTTCATACAGAGGAAAATAGGCTAAGTATAGAAGCATTGAGTGAAGCAAGTTCACTCAATGCCTCAGCAAGATGGCAGGCATTTAGAGAAGCGGCTAAGTACAGAGGTGTTGAGTGATGAAGGTTCACTCAACGCACTAAATGCCTTGTAGTGGAGCAGAAAGAATGGCTAAGTCTAGAGGCATTGAGTGATGAAGGCTCACTCAACGCTTTTAACTCCTAAGATACAGAACGGTTCGAAAAGTTGACTAAGGGTTTTGGCGTTGAGTGAAGCTTGTTCACTCAATGCCTGGAAGAGCAGTTTATCTGACTAAGTGTTTTAGCATTGAATGAAGCTTGTTCACTCAACGCACTCAATGCCTGGGATAAAACTGAGAATTTGGCTAAGTCCACAGATGCTGACGTCAGCAAAATTCAACAAAAGTCAACAGAATTCAAACTCGCTGCGGGAAAGCTGCCGAACACCACTAATGGCGCCGGTAGCCAGCTGTCTAACTTTTTTTATAAAAGGAAGGTTGTAAATCAGCAATTACTGTTGGGCCTATGGGTCAAGAGAATCGTTGGATGGTGCATGATAAAAGGAAGAGATAGGCGATGAAGATGATAACTTTTAGGGTTTTGTATTTTGAAAGGAGGGAGTTATTCAGATCTACTCTAGAGGGGGGTGAATAGAGTGTTTAACAAACTTTATGTTGTTTTAATCTATTCTATCAGAGTACAAAAATAGGTGATACCAATAAATATATAAGCAGAAGGAAAACTAGAGAACTATTCCAAATATCACAGAAACTAGCAAGAGCAATAAGAAAAGGTGCAACCAGATGACACAAGAAATTATAGTGATTCCCCAAATCTGGGTACATCCACTCTTCTACCACCCTGGTAGGAATCACTCTCAGGTTTTTTATCAGGTGACTACCACCAAATAATATCTATTTCAAGGGAGATATTGCAACCCTTTTGGCTTTTGATCAGGTGCCGAAAAACCAACTTGAAGTCTTTTGATCAGGTGACCTCACAATCAGGAATTACTTTTGAAGAGAGTGAAAAAGTTGAGTTGTCTTCTCTTTTCTCAAGCAAATGAGAGAAGACTTGAGAGTGATCCTGATGGAGTCAAGGCTTGTCATGTGATTTGAATGGTTTAGGAAATCAAAGCCTTGTACAGGGTGTAGGACTTGAAATCCAGAAAGCTAAGACTGAATGAAGAGGATTCTCTCCATAAGCTTTCTGAATGAATTCTTGTTCTTGAAATTGAGAGTTGTTTTTCTTCTTTTTCTTGCATCCTTGTTATCGCTTTAGAAAGTCTGTAGAATACATCAAGAAGTGAGTGCAGAATAATAATTCTCTCTGTCTTTTATTCTTTGAGTTTCATTCCTTTGAGTAATTCCAAACTGAGTTAGAAATCGTCCACCTTGATTGACTGTCGGAATCATGGGAACTTGCGCAACTGCTATAAGAGAATTAACTCGTTTCCTTAACTGTCCCGAGAAAGGCTGTATAATAACTCTGTGAAAACTAGCAATTAATGCTTGCCAAGGAACGGCTATATTCAGAGAATATATGCATTAATCACTCAGAGTCATATAATCAAAAGAATAAACAGTCAAATAAGGAAAACAATAACTGCAGGGAATAAAATGATGATCTGGCAGAAATCGTTGATCTGGTCCTAAGATCGTCGAGCTCAAACATCATCTATCGTCGAGCTAAGCCCTGTGATCGTTGACCTGAAAATCTGCTTTCAGAACTGGGCTTCACGATCGTCGAACTGAGATGGTTGAACGTTGATCTATATCCTGAAAGTAGATCAGAGATCATCGACCTGAGTTCAGCAATCATCGATCTCAACATTTAGAGATTTAACTCTGAGATCGTCGAGCGCAGAACGAAGATCTTCGAGTTCTCTTCAGAGATTGTCGAATGACTTTTTACTTAGAAAAATTTCTGCCTTGTTTACTCTCTACTGTCTTCTAAGTCTCTGATGCCTTGGTCTTGTCTCACTGAGTTGTTGACCTGACTGACACCTAAGACACTAGACTAGACCCTGGCTATATAATATGGGTCTGACTTAGCCTAGATTAGTGAACCTAGCCCAAATCCAAACTAGGAATCCAACAATCTCCCCCTATTTTGGTGAGGTTATTAAACAATAATAAAAGAAAACAATAGGAAAACTAAACAATTATATCTGTAAAGAAATATAAGAAAAATTCAACAGATATTTACAATAATAAATATAGACACAAAAAGAAAATAGTCACTCAGACTTGTTTGAAGCTTGCTTAGCAAATTTAATTCTTCTTTTTGGATCTACTGCTTGTTATATTATCATTTTCAAGTCTGCTTCACCAAGAACTTTAATTGTAGTTGCTCTGGGAACAACTGCCTCAGAATGTACCTGCATATAAGCATTAGCATCAAAGATATTATTATAAATATTAAATTGTTCCAGCTCTTTCTCCCTATACTTAGACATAGTTGAGAATGAGAAGGATCAGTTCCTTCTTTTCTAGCTTGGTTTATTTGGGAGAGACCAATCAATTCATGAAACCTAGCCATCCTGAAGTTAGGATCAAGCTCAGGTTCATACTGAGATGATTCTTCTTTAGAGTCATGAGAGGTCTTCTGAAGCTTTCTGTGCTTGATTGATTATTCTTGGAAATTTTTTTTTGTTGCTATATGTTGAGAATGACTGTCATGAAGGTTTGGAGGAGGTCTGACTTGACTGAATTTTCCAGGAATTCTGAATCTCTTGCTAGAATCTTAAATATCTTCTCTGTCACCCTGATCATACTGTCTACCTCTCCTTCTTGAATAGCCCTTGAATAAGACCTGGATTGTCTGCTGTGAGAGTGAGGAGCATAAGAAGTCTGCTAATGGGAGGAGGTAGCAGTCTTAGAAGCAATATTTCCACTAGCACCTGCCGAAGAAGGAGGAGGAGGAGGTGGATCCTTCCTAAAAATTTTGACAGGAGAGGAGCCAGTCTTTCTCCTTTTCTTCTAAGCCTTCATCTCATTCTTGGAAAATCTCATCTAGTGAGGAGAAGTTGATGTGAGAGTAATATTATGCCTGATGAAGTAAGGAATGTCATCTTGAGAATTAGACTTAGGCACTTCCTTCACTGGAGCTTTTCTTTTCTTGATTACTTTCTTCTTCTTGCTAACATCTGGATCTGAGTCTGAATCTGAATCTGAATCACTATCAGATGAGCCTGGTGGATTATTATACATATCATCAATCTCTTTGATAACTGAAAGTTCTTCAGCAGCATCAGCAGCCATAATTTCTCCAGGCTTGGGATTGGAGAAGTAGAACAAGCATAGGTTGGAGGAGAGAAGGCCTTGGGCTCAGGACTCTCAACCTCTGGCATACTGATCAGCTCAGGCACTGGAACTGCAGAAGGAGCTATAGAAGGCTCAGGCTCAGGAGCTGCCAAGAGCTCAGGCACTGGAGCAGCAAAACTCTGAAGAAGCTGAAGTAAAAGATCTTTGCTCACAGGAGCAGTATAACATACTATATATAAACAAAACGGAAAAGCAGTAGAGGGAAGATAATCTCTATACACAAGATCAAAGGAGCTTAGAACTGAAGTCAGTTCAAAAGCTGGAGTGATGAAGCAATCTCCATGAATAATGTCCAAGAGTTCTTTAGGGATTTCAAGGTCATCTTCCAAAAATGCAATAACTTCTGTATCAGGAAAATCAATATCTGCATTCTCTATATCTACAGCTGTCAAACCTGTGTCTGCCTCTGCCAAAACTATGTTTGCCTCTATTATTGTAACTGCTGGAGGAGGAGGGACTTCTTCACTGGACATCACCACCTACTTAGTAGCAGTAATTTCTGCCACCAGGCCCCTAGATGAAGAAGGGCCAGAGAAAGAGGCAACAAAGGAATTAAAATAAACTAGTAAAGGTGCAATGGCAACCTCTACAATGTCTTTGATGGTAGGGGTGAGGAGGGCAATGAGAGCAGATAGAGTAGATGATGCAGAAGGAAGAGAGGAAGTGGAATGACCACAAGCTATGGAGATGTTGGAGATGGTAGATGGAGTGGTGGATTCAAGGATAGACACTTGTGCTGGATGGGGGGGAAACATGAGGTGAGGGTTCATGAGTTGGTGAAGGAGTTGGTGAAGTGAAATGGAGATCAAAAGTTGGTGAGGTTTGGATTGAGATGTTGGTTGAGGGGATCTCTTCTAGATAATGTGGTAGAGGAGACAAAGGAGTAGGAGTAACTGGAGGAGGGCTTGGAGGTGGAGTTGGATGATGTGGAAAAGGGGAAGTTGGTCTAGCTGGAGAAGAGGGATCTCTGGCTCATCTTCTCTAGGGTAAGGAGTGACTGGAGCAGTCCTTGTGTCCTCAAAAACCCTGTGGGTGGAGGGCGCCCTGGAGGGCTTTAAGATATTCCTCTCCCACTTTCCAAAGAGAGCTAGGGTCAGTGTCTTGGAAGCATTGATGAATTTTGTTGGGGATGTCAATAACTCAGGGCATTTTTCAGTGAGAAAAATCCCTAAAATTCTGCCAAGAGAGACCTTTCTCTTATTTTCTTTCTTTCTGATCAACTCAAACAAAACATCGGCCCAATTAACTTATTTCTGATTAACCAAGGCACTCATCAAAAGAAACTGATGCCTTGATATATTATCATGGGTAGTGTGCTTTCCAAGCACCACTTTTCCCACAATATCTGCCAAGAACTTGTATTGAGGAGACAAGTTCTTTTTCAGAAGCTTGCTAGGGTTTGCCTTAGCATGACCCATTTTGGCAAGCAAGGCAACAAATTACTCTTTATCCAAATCAATATCGTCTTCTCCATTAATAAAACCGAAAATTTCTGTAAGAACGATAGGGGTTAGATGTACCTCCTGTCCAGAAATAGTTCCTGTCATCGTCTGTCCGTATGAAGAAGAGATATAAGCCCATTCTTTAATTTCTGATACTGGTAACTTCGTCCTGGTCGTCAGAAACTTCTGTAACTTCGGTGCATTAAATAGCCTCAACACATCTTGAAACATCTGATCACTATGCTTGAATGAGACCAGATTAATATCAAAACCTGAATCGAACTTCATGCTGGACACAATCGCCGCTGGAATTGCTATTGGAGAGTTCCTACAGAGAAAACAAAGATCAAGTGCAGAAGGGAAATGGAATGCGCGGGACTATTTCCGTCTAAACCCTAGTTTATAAGGTTTAAGAAAACGAAGAGACGGAGTTAGCCCAGCGTATTAACTACTAAAAACATCTTCAAAACAAAGGTTGGCGAAGTATTTTAATATAAAATGAGTTCGGTAACCTCAGATCGATGAGAAGGAATAAATCGTCGATCATAGGTCGACGATAAATTCTCTGAACCAAAAATCGTCGATCTCTATTCGACGACAATTGTTTCACTAAGAAGTGATCGTCGATCTCCGTTCGACGTTCAACTTCACGAGACGTTAGCAGATCATCGATCTCCGTTCGACGATCTGTCAACAAATTGTCAAGCTCAGATAGAAAGACAAATAATCTCATCTCCATTAATTATACCTAGCTGATTCATGAAGAATAGATGTTTCTTTTCATCAAAGGGTTTGGTTAAAATATCTGCCCTTTACAAATCAGTAGGGATGAAGGTGAGATTGATTTTCTTTTTGTATACACACTCTCTAATGAAATGATGCCTTATATCTATATGCTTAGTCTAGAATGATGGACTGGATTCTGTGATATAGAAATAGCACTAGTACTATCACAAAATATAGTTGAATTATTTAAGTTGGATCCATAGTCTAGTAGTTGATTTTGTATCCATAGCATCTGAGAATAGCAACTTCCAGCTACTATGTACTCAGCTTCTACAGTTGATGTAGACACAGATGTTTGCTTTTTACAAAACCAAGAGACAAGCCTAGCACCAAGGAATTGGCATGTTCCAGAGGTACTTTTCCTGTCTACTCTACATCCAGCAAAGTCAGCATCTGAGTATCCAGTTAACTCAAATTCTGACTCAGCAGGATACCAGAGTCCTAGATTTGGGCAACTCTTTATATATCTCAAAATCCTTTTTAATAAAATAAGGTGAGATTCTTTAGGGTTCACCTGGAACCTACCACAAAGACATGTGGCAAACATTATATCTGGCCTACTTGCTGTGAGATATAACAGGGACCCAACAATGGCCCTATATAATTTCTGATCAACAGGTTTCCCTTGCTCATCAGAATCAATCACAACATTGGCAGCCATGGTTATTTTCTTAGCTGAGGCACTAGCTATCCCAAACCTTTTGATCAGCTCATTAACATACTTGGATTAGGATAGGAAAATGTCATCAGGTGCTGGCTTGACTTGGAGACCAAGGAAGTAGGAGAGCTCACTCATACTACTCATCTCAAACTTTGAATGCATAAGGTTGGAAAACCTCTTGCATAGTTTGGGATCTGTAGAGCAAAATATTATGTCATCTAAATATATTTGTACTAATAATATTTTATCATGATGATGTTTAACAAATAAAGTCCTATCTACTATTCCTCTAGAGAATCTATGTTCTAACAAGAAGCTAGCTAGGGTCTCATACCAAGCTCTTGGAGCTTGCTTAAGACCATAAAGAGCTTTATTCAACCTATAAATAAAAGAAGGTTGAGTTGGAGAGATAAAACCTGGTGGTTGTTCAACATAGACTTCTTCTTTCAGTTCTCCATTCAGAAAAGAACTTTTAACATCCATTTGATAGACTTTAAATTTTTGAGAAGCAGCATAGGCCAAGAAGATCCTGATTGCCTCTAACCTTGCTACTGGAGCAATGGTTTGATCATAATCAATGCCTTCTTCCTGCCTATACCCTTGAGCAACAAGTCTAGCATTGTTCCTTATGATTGCTCCTTGTGCATCTATCTTGTTTTTGAACACCCATTTTATTCCAATTACTGGGTAGTTCTCTGGTCTTGGGACCAGTTCCCAAACTCTACACCTTTCAAATTGGTTTAGCTCCTCTTGCATTGCAAGGATCTAGTGGGGATCTTGCTCTGCATCTTGAATGGATTGAGGTTCAACTTGAGAAATGAAACAGGCATGCATCAAATCCTGGTGGAGCTGATGTCTAGTCTGCACACCTGCTGATATGTCTCCAATCACTTGAGATACAAGATGATCTCTAAGTGTGACTAAATCAACAGGAGGAGTTGGTTGCTCAACAGCTGGTGGAGCTAATTCTTCTTGTGGAATTATTTCAGCTGCTGGGACACTACCAGTTGGCTCACTTATATCTTCATCATTGCCTTCAGCTATTTGTTGAGATGATGGTGTAACAACCTTAGGAGAGAGTGTCACAGCATCCAAATTCTCACACAAAGTAGGTACCTGCAAGTTCTGACTGGTAGAAGTATTCTTCTCCTTATGAAACATGTTAGTTTCATCAAAGGATACATGTATCGACTCTTCAATTTTCAAGATAGATTTATTATAGACCCTATAAGGCTTGCTTACTTGGGAATATCCTAGAAAATTCCCATCTCAGACTTGGCTTCAAACTTTCTAGTATATTTTTTATTGTTAATATGAATGTAATAAACACAACCAAATACTCTAAAATAGTTTACTTTAGGTTTCTTCCCTTTGAGTAGCTCATAGGGGGTCTTAGACTTTAGCTTATGTATTAAACTTCTATTCAGGACATGGTTAGCTGTGCTCACTACCTCTTCCCAAAAGCAAAGGGGAAAGTATGCATAAGCAAGCAATGTACTTGTAGCTTCAATCAGGGTTGGGTTCTATTTTTCTTTTCAACTATCCTATTTTATTGAGGAGTTCTAGGAGCAAAAAAACATTGCCTGATACCTTCCTTCTCACAGAACTCTTGCATAAGAAGAGACTCAAACTCAGTACCATGATCGGTTCTGATCAATACAACTTGAGTAAAGAACTAACTCTGTATGCACTTGAGAAAATCTGTAAGAACCTTGAAATTATCTGACTTATTTTTTAAGAAGAACACCCAAGTGAACCTGGAGAAGTCATCTACAATAACTAAGGGGTAAGACTTCCCTCCTAGGCTTTGTACAACAATGGGTCCAAAAAGATCCATGTGAAGCAAATACAAAATCCTAGGTGAGTCACTCTTATTAATGGATTTGAAACTATTTTTAGTTTGCTTGCCTAGTTGACAAGCCCTGCACAAGCTTTCCTTCTTATAGGGAAGGCAATCCTTTTACAAGGTTATCCTTAGATAGCCTAGCAATGTATTTTAGATTTACATGTCCAAGTCTCCTATGCCATAATTCATTTTGATTACATGATTGGTTAAATAAACAAATCCCATTTATGGCTGAATTGAAGTTAACAATATAAATGTTACCTACTCTAGAACTGGATAAAACTACTATGCTGTCAGCTGAAGAAATAATGCAAGAGGATTGATTAAAAGTTACCTGAAATCCTTCATCACAAAGCTGACTAATGGAGATCAAGTTATGCTTCAATCCACTTACATATGCAACCTTCCTGAATGTGATAGCACCTATTCTGATTTCTACATAGCCTTCAGTCTGGCCAAAGTTGGAGTCACCAAAAATAACCTTAGGTCCTAGATTTGACTTATAGTTGGATAAGTTGTCCTTCCACTCTGTCAAGTGCTTTGAGCATCCACTGTACAGATACCACTGTTGGTTGAATGGTGGACAGTTCTTCACCTGCAACAATCAAAAGATTAATTTTTCTTGACCCAGGTTACCTTGGGTCCTTTGTTTTCTTGATAAGAGAAACTTGAGATAACAGACATGGTTGGCTGAGATTTATAGCCTAGTGGATGGTATCTCCTTGGTGGAATTTACCAAAGGGTGAAAGGATTGATTGTTTGTCTTTTCTGATTAGGGTTTCTGTTACAGTTAAAGGTTTTATTAATTCTCACTGGGTTCGACGATTGGAAGTGAGATCGTCGATCTGAGTTCGATGACATTGGTTGAGATCGTCGATCTCTACTCAGAGAAGGATAATATTCATTCTCTGTGCCCCACGTTCATCGATCTCTGCTCGATGATCCATACAAAAGTCGTCGATCGCAGTAAGACGATTGATTATAGTAGAAATTTTCGTTCAAAGATCGTCGACCTGGGTTCGACGATTTGTTCACATTTCATCAAACTGAGTTCGACGAAAACTGCTGAACATTGTTTTTGTTTTGATTTTGTCTGTTTTGATTTTTTTGTTAGTTAGGTTTGTTCTTATTTACAGTTGAGGGTTTCTCATAGATTAGTTCTTTACTTTTTTCAGAGTTGAATTTTACTGGGGTCCTTAGTGCATTTTTCTGGATCAGTGGGTGTTGCCTTGATGAAGCACCCAAGCCTAGTTTGCCAGTGAGTCTGGCATTAACAGTGCTTGTGTAAGACCCTCCTCCCGGAACACAAGACACGGCACGAGAAGGATCTTATGCCCAGAACAGCCGCCTTGGGGTAGCACAAACACACGGGTTAGTCTGTACCCCAAGTCGCCTATTCTGCCGGCTACAACCAATATCAAAACAATATGCCAACCCAACCAAGAGAATATATGAAGAAGTCAAATCCACACAAGTTATAAGTCCAAAAGTACAATAAAAAGAAGCTAAAACATGCTTCTATAATATCAGTATAACAATAAAATTGCTCCGAAGGGCTATAACCAAAAACTCTCATCACTCACATCGGTAACAGACGGTAACGATGGCACCGTCCCTTCAGGCCCTGTCGTCCTGGCCTGGCTGACCGACTCCCTCACCTGCTGCTCCACCTGTGGGGTTTCCTCCTAAAAAGGAAGACGTAGCAACCGTTAGTCATAAAGACTAAGTGGCTTCACATCCGCTCCCCCAGCAACTCCTCGGCACCGAGCGGAGAAATAGACAGGGTACAATATATATAATACATAGGAGTATAAACAAGAGGGTGGTAACACGAGTAATAAGAGATTCTATCAATTCTACCATCTATCACAGCATATTAATATAGAGTTACAATAAGAGTAACTCAACTTATACGGATGCCCATACAAGCATATAAGTTGAGGATCGTTCAGCAATAAATAACTCATCGTATAGGAGTGCCCATACAAACTTATACGATAAGGGTCTTGTGTATGAAATGAGTTGCAATGTTATGTATGCAATGCAATGACACACCCATGATCACGCACATGCAGTTGCTATGTCGACACAGAGTGGCAGTTCACACTTTTCTAGCAGGTAGCTAACCTCTCAGGCGCCAACCTTCGTGGCCAGACAGTGACAGTAGAACGGATATTTATACTACTAAGTGGGTATCCACACAACTTCACTTAGGCCTCCGTATGCCTCAACGCTAAGAACATAACAGTGGAGCCCATGTGTACTACGGCCCAGCAGGTTCACTTGGGTAGATGTGCACCAAGATCCTAGCCCCGAACTGGCCATGTGTGACGGATGGATCCTTGGGAAAGCACGAGGATCAAGTCCAACCAATCACTTGGCACGAAAGGGACCTCGGATAAAGCACGAGGGGCAAGCCCAACTTCCCTAATTCTATCCGTCAACTCCCATCGGTGGAATGATAGGCGAGCCCGTAGACCTGCCACACTATCCTTAACCCAGGATTACGACACCGCGTGTCGACTCACACCGCATGCAATTCAACAACACCGTGGCATGGAAGGAACCTCGGAGAAAGCACAAGGGTCAAGCCCAACCATCCACTTGGCACGGATGGCGCCTCGGGACATGAACACCGAGGGACTAGCCCAACCATCCAGTTTATTCATCTCAACCCATTCCGACTAGTGACGGCCAACGCCGCACTTACAACCTTCCACAATGCTACCCGTAGGGAGACGACACTCTAAGCATTGGACTATTAAACCTCATTCTATCAGCTCAACATATATATGACCATAGCTTATTCATCTACATGTCACCCCAAACGATTTCCACATAGAATATATACAATGCACATAAATGATCTAGCAATTTATATCAAGACATTCCGTTCACTTTAAGCTTGCATCACCACACATATTACGAATTAAAATTAACAAGCTTCAACATTCATAACACTACGGTGTTTATCATAAAAGAGTTCACCCGAACCTCGCTTTAGATTGCAACATTAAATCCACCGAATCCAAGTTCATGTTATAATCACCCAGAAATTTAAGTGACGAATTAAATCTGGACAGCAACTTCAGCCGAGGATTTCCGTGGCTATTGGAATCAGGTGAGTGCGAGCAACCCCTATATGGAAAGGTCTTTCCATATGATACAACTTTTGTGTTCAGCCTGCAACCCAGATCAGGCTCTAACCTACACGAAATCGGCTCCAAAGACTGCAACATACTGAATACAAATTATGTGCGCTTAGTTTACAGCCCTTAATTCAATCGAACATTCCCGTGGCTACAGGCTTCACCCGAAGGCGTGTAACCACCCATTGGAAAGGTAATTTCAGTGTCTACGACTTTCGTGTTTAGTCGAAAACCCAGATTCGACCAATTCTTGCCCGAAAACGGCCAAGAAGGTCGCTGCGTGCAGAACACAGATTCTGCACGCATCTTGAAGCGGAATGAACGGCATCCGTTCATCTTCCTCCTCAAGCAATTTTCCCCAAATCGCCACCAAAAGCTCCTCCACCCTAATTCTCCCTTGCAAGGCCATTCCTCTTCACGGATTCACCCCCATCATCATTTGAGGAAGGGGAGGTTGAAGATGACTAGTCTTTAGAACACATGTTCTAGCAAGGCCCTTCCTAGAGAAATCTCCATCTCCCATGTCTAGACTCTCTTGAGTCGACATCTTACCTAGATATCTACAGATCTAGCACCAAGGGAGAGGGTAGGAAGCTCACTTCATTTCCAGCGGTAACACCATCCTCGACCATGGATCTTGTCATCCTCCTCCGCAGCATCACTTTATCCTTGACGGCAGTAGCATTTCTCCTCCTCCAAAGCTTGTTCCAGAAGTTCCTTTTGCTCCAGGAATTTCTCTCCAGAAAATAGGGCTTGGGAAGAGAATGAGGATGCTAGGTTTTCACTTTTCTCTTTTATACAGAAGTGACACGGGTAGGGACACGGCCGTGTCCTTACCCGTGTCCTACTTTGGCGAAACGGCTCGACTGCCGTTTCGTGCTCCTACACGGGTACTGACACGCTCATGTCGGTACCCGTGTCCAGGTGACACGGCCGTGGTACTGGCCGTGTCGACACCCATGTCCTGCTCGGGGCACTTCTCAACTTGTTTGCCTTGGGGCACACAGGTAGGGACACGCCCGTATCCCTACCCATGTCCTTCTCTGGACATACTAAAAGCCATTGAACACGGTTAAGGACACACCTGTGTCCCTACCCGTGTCCTTCTCGGGACACACCACTCAACGCTACTGAACACGGGTAGGGACACGCCCGTGTCCCTACCCGTGTCCTTCTAGGGACACACCACTCAACGTCGTGGCACTCAAAGCCACGGAACACGGGTAGGGACACGCCCGTGACCCTACCCGTGTCCTTCTCCGGACAATTCACTCAAAGCCATTCTGAAATCACCCAGCACCATAGTCACTCAACGCTACTGAGCACGGGTAGGGACACTCCCGTGTCCCTACCCGTGTCATGCTCAACTCCAATTTCTAGCCTATTTTCTTATTTCCCGCAAGTGCGCACCTGATCAACTGCACCCCCTTGAGCCTACACCAGCTCTCCCGACACCAAAAACACGCACAAGGGGCCTAGCGCGAATCGATACGTTACAAATCCTATAAACAAAATAAAATATTTCGTCCCCAAATCAGGCTAAGGCTATGGGGAGTGAAGCATATAGAAAATAGAATATGCTTTTAAATAAAGTTACCTGGAGTAAACAACTCCGGATAGCGTCTTTGCATCAAATCCATTGGCTTCCATATGAATTCCTCCTTCCCATGATTAGACCATAGCACCTTCACCAAGGGAACACTTTTGCGGTGCAAGGTTTTTATCTCGTTGTCTACGATCCGCACCGACTCCAGTCGCACAGATCTATCAAACGCCACCGCACCATCAGTTGTGGGGATGTATTGATCAGGCTGCAACAGTGCCTTCCGAAGTGACGACACATGGAACACATCGTGGATATTCTCCAGCTCCGGCGGTAACTCCAACTGATAGGCCGAAGGACCAATTCTTTCCAATATGACATAGGGCCCAACATACCTTGGGCTGAGCTTCTTTACTCCACGCACCCGTGACACTCCATGCATCGGCCGGATTTTCAGAAACACCTTATCACCCACTTGAAACTCCACCATACGGTGCCCTGCGTTATAATACTTCGCCTGCCGACTTTGAGCCTCCAACATACGATCCCGTATCAGTCTAACCATCGCATCAGTGTCGTCTATATATTCAACTCCCAAGGTCTTCGGGTCTTCATCTGGCACCCAAGACAAGGGGGTTCTACACCTTCTTCCATCAAGGGCTTTATGGGGCGCCATGCTGATGCTAGCTTGATGGTTGTTGTTGTAGGAGAATTCCACCAATGGCAAGAGCCTTTCCCACGGCTCTCCCTATCCAACACACATAATCTCAACAGATCCTCTAATGTCTGGATGGTCCGCTCAGACTGCCCATCCGTCTGAGGATGGAACACGGTGCTGAAGTTAAGGTGCGAGCCCAAATATGCCTGTACTGCCTTCCACTCCTTGGAGGTAAAGCGACCATCACGGTCCGAGACTATCGTCTTAGGCACGCCATGATACCGTACAAACTGCTCCACAAAGAGGCGTACCAAGACATCCACGCGAGCCTCCTTCTTCATAGGGATAAACCGGGCTACTTTGGTCAGTCGATCGACGATCACCCACAATGAATCATTCCCCGAGCAGGAGAGAGATAGTCCATGTACGAAGTCCATGGAAATATCCTCTAACTTCCATTCGGGGATGGGCAATGACTGTAACAAGCTGCTGAGACTCCTGCACTCCGCCTTCACTCTTTGACAGGCTTCACAATGTGTAACATAGTATCGGACATCCTTCTTCAATCCCGGCCAACACATAGTCTTCCGTAGGCCGACGTACATCTTTGAAATTCCCGGGTTCACTGAATATTGAGAGCAATGTGCCTCTCTCAAGATATCCTCCCGGATTTTACCGCCCTTGGGAATGTAGAGCAGGCCGCGAAAATAAATGAGGCCGTCTTTTAGGGTGTATTCGTCAGTAGTCCCGTCTTCGATTGACTTGATTGTCGGGGCCAGAGCCACGTCCCCTCCTTGCTCCACACGGATCCGGTCTTGGATATCACAAACTATGCTCATACTGCCCAAGTACTCCGTATATTCCGCCGAAGGGACCATAAATATCAAAGTAATCTCCAACTCCTCAATCATCTGAGCCAGCTCCATACTCATTCACCGAGACTCGAGGCTCGACCTTGGTATTTTTCTACTCAATGCATCGGCTACTGAGTTCGCTTTTCCGGGGTGGTAGTTCAAGGTGAACTCATAGTCGCATAGGAACTCTAACCACCGTCATTGTCTTAAGTTCAACTCCTTTTGAGTATGAACGTACTTCAAATTTTATGGTCTGAGAAAATCTCGCAGTGGACGCCGTATAGATAATGCCTCCAAACCTTCAAGGCGAACACCACTGCTCCTAGCTTCAAATCATGAACTGGGTAATTGATTTCGTGCTTCTTCAATTATCTTGAAGCATAAGCAATCACGTGCCCGCACTGCATCAATACCGCACTCATCCCTTGATATGATGCGTCCGTGTAAACTTGGAATCCTTCCTTCCCAGACGGAAGGACAAGGATAGGGGCAGAGGTAAGTTTATCCTTCAATTCTTGGAACGCTGCTTCACATTGAGGTGTCCACTCAAATGACACTCCTTCTTTATCAAAGAAGTAAGCGAGAGTGCAATCTTGGAGAATCCTTTTACGAACTTGCGGTAGTACCCGGCAAGTCCAAGAAAACTCCGTACGTCGGCCGCTGACTTCAAAGGCGACCACTCCTTTACGGAACGCACTTTGGCCGGATCCACAGCTAGCCCAGCCCCACTGATCACATGACCCAAGAAGGCAACCTCCTTAAGCCAGAATTCGCATTTGCTAAATTTGGCGTACAATGCGTTCTCCTTCAATTTCTTCAACAACAAGGTCAGGTGCTCGCCATGCTCCTCCTCCGTCCTTGAGTAGACTAGGATGTCGTCGATGAAGACAATGACGAAGATGTCCAAATAGGGCTCGAACACCTTGTTCATCAGGCTCATGAAGGCCGAAGGGGCATTTGTGAGCCCAAACGGCATCACAGTGAACTCGTACAACCCATATCTTGAACTAAATGCTGTTTTCTGGATGTACCCTTCTTGTATTCTCAACTGGTAATACCCTGAGCGCAATTCTAGCTTAGAAAACCAATGCGCTCCCACTAGTTTATCGAACAACTCATCAATCCGAGGTAGCAGGTAAGTGTTCTGCACCGTCAATCGATTGAGTTTCCGATAATCTATGCACTGACGCAGGGTTACGTCCTTCTTCTTCACGAACAATACAGGGGCTCCCCATGGTGATGAACTATGTTGGGGCTGTGGTCCGGAATCGCCCCCGCGCTGCGGTGCTATGCGGTAATGGCTTAACTGGCTGCCCCGTTGATCCGCCCGAGGACCTTTGATATAAAGATTAGTTGCGCCGTCCTCCATCAGTCCGGGCTTTTGGTGCGAGTGGTTGCGCTAAGTCCTCTCAAGTGGTATCAGAGGGAGGTTGCGGGTTCGAAACCCCGGGGTCGTTTCCGGGGGGGATTGTTGGGGCTGCGGTCCGGAATCGCCCCCGCGCTGCGGTGCTATGCGGTAATGGCTTAATTGGCTGCCCCGTGGATCCGCCCGAGGACCTTTGATATAAAGATTAGTTGCGCCGTCCTCCATCAGTCCGGGCTTTTGGTGCGAGTGGTTGCGCTAAGTCCTCTCAAACTAGGGCGAACAAATCCGGACTCCACCAGTTCTTGTAGTTGAACTCTAAACTCCGCGTGTTCTTTTGGGGTCATTCGGTAAGGGGCCTTGGATACAGGCTTGGCACTCGGTACCAGATTAATTTGGAAGTCAACCTCTCTATGCGGGGGTAATCCTGGTAGCTTCTCAGGAATTACCTCGGGAAAGTCCCGCACTACCCGTACGTCTTTTACATCCAATGCTATCTCCTTCAACTCGAACCAAATCATAAAGACTTCGTCCCCCTTCATGTGAGCTTTTACAACTTGGAAGGACGATAACGTCAGACGAGGTGCGAAGTTAATACCTTGGAAGATGACATCTGAGTCTCCATGTCTCAAATAGATCCGTTTCTCCGCACAGTCGATCCTTGCAATGTGCTAGTCCAACCATGCCATGCCCAGAATGATGTCGAATTCTGGTATTTTCAAGACAGTGGCAGGCGTATCGAAATCCCTTCCCTCAATAAGTACCTCAAGTTCGCACTTAGCGGTTGCAACCATATCCGAACTGTCCGGAAGGCGCACTAGTCGGTCTATTCCAGCAAAATATTGCACACCCCCATGTCCTTAATTAAATCCTCGGACACAAAGGAGTGTGAGGCACCAGTATCGAACATCGCATAAGCCGTCTTCCGCCGATCATCACGGTGCCTAAGTGCCAATAATCAAAATGTATTGCTAGATAGCTAGAATATCGTAAGAAACTTAAGTTTAATATTGAAAACATGAAAGGTTACTGCACGTACCTGCAAAAACATTCTGAGGATTCCATTCTTGCGCCATGTCTAGCGCGTACACTTGATCCCGGGCAGGGCCGGGATTACCTCCTTGCAGTCCTCGTCCTCGACCATGCATGTAACCCCGCCCTCGAGGGGCCGCCGGAGGGAGAGCGGGAGGGGCGTTCCCAAACAATTGCGGGCAGAAACGTCGAATGTAACCCAGTTGGTTGCATTCAAAACACACCCGCCCAGGACGCCTCTCAAGTTGCTGAAATTGATGAGGCTGTGGCGGTGGAGGAAACGCGGGCAGTTGCGGAACCGGATTCTCCACCCTATAGTTTCGGTGGATACACCCTCCATCTCCTTGATATCCTCTTCTTCTTCTAAAGACCTGTCTCCTTCTATTTCTTAGGCCAGCTTCCATAATGCCCTCTGCAGGTTTCTTACTACTACTCAAGTGGTCCGCCTCCAATCTTTTTGCCATATCGATGATCTCCGCCAAGCTAGCATCCGCTATAAACAAAAGGGTCTGCCTTAGGGGATCTCGCAACCCTTTGTAGAAACGCTTGGCATAACCTCTATCATCTAACTCGTATGAGTCTGCGAACCTTGCGAGATGTTGGAACTCTCGTTGGTATTCCGTAACTGTCTTTGATCCTTATTTCAGTAGAAGAAACCTCTCCTCAATTTCATCTCGAGAGGATGAAGGAATGAAGTGCTCCAAGAAAACATCCGAGAATTCGATCCAACTTATCTCTGTATAGACTCGGACTTGGAAGGTGGAGCCCATGAGTGACTTCCACCACCTCTTAGCGTGTAGCTCCAAGGTGGACACCGCCAGTGACACAGCCATGTTGGCTGGACAACGGATACTATCCAATAACTCTTGTACTGTGTCAAGCCATTCTTCTGTGCGTACGGCTAACTCCGTCCCAAGGTAAGTGGGAGGGGAGAGAGCCCAGAAAGGCGCTTAGCCAGTTATAGCCCGGGGCCTGTTGTAGCACCGGAGACTGCTGTGCCCTGAAATCATCCAAGATTGCGGTGAGCGTCTGCCCCAACTCGGACTGTTGGAACTAAGTGGGTATAGGAGGGGCAGGAGTGCCCCCAACGGCTCAACATGCACTGGAATCTATACGTAGAATGCAAACTTACGGTCAGGTTGGCTAATCTTAAGGTCAAAGTTAAACAAACTTAGTGTGAATTACATATGGGCACACCACTGCTTCCGCTAAGTCAGTTTGTCCCCAAACTGACTAGTTGAACAGGAGTGACCCATTGTTGAATGACTTCTTTAGTTGAGAATCGTGGCAAACTGATACCATTTGTATGACCCTCCTTCCGGAACACAAGATACGGCACGAGAGGAGTCTTATGCCCAAAACAGTCCCCTTGGGGTAGCACTAACATGCAGGTTAGTCTGTACCCCAAGTCGCCTATTATGCCGGCTATAACCAATATCAAAACAATATGCCAACCCAACCAAGAGAATATACTAAGAAGTCAAATCCACACAAGTTATAAGTCCAAAAGTACAATAAAAGAGAAGCTAAAACATGCTTCTATAATATCAGAGTATAACAATAAAATTGCCATGAAGGGCTACAACCAAAAACTCTCATCACTCACATCTGTAACAGACGGTAACGATGGCACCGTCCCTTTAGGCCTTGTCGTCCTTGCCTGGCTGATCGGCTCCCTCACCTGCTGCTCCACCTGCGGGGTTTCCTCCTAAAAAGGAAGACGTAGCAACCGTTAGTCATAAAGACTAAGTGTCTTCACATCCGCTTTCCCGGCGACTCCTCGGCATCGGGCAGAGAAATAGACAGGGTACAATATATATAATAAACAGGAGTATAAACAATCAAGTGGTAACACGAGTAATAAGAGATTCTAATAGTTCTACCATCTATCACAGCATATGAATATAGAGTTACAATAAAAATAACTCAACTTATATGGATGCCCATACAAGCATATAAGTTGAGGATCGTTCAGCAATAAATAACTCATCGTATAGGAGTGCCCATAAAAACTTATACGATTAGGGTCTTGTGTATGTAATGAGTTGCAATGTTATGTATGCAATGCAATGACACACTCATGATCACGCACATGCATTTTCTATGTCGGCACAGACTGGTAGTTCCCACTTTTCGAGCAGGTAGCTAACCTCTCAGGCGCCAACCATCGTGGCCAGACGTTGACAGTAGAACGGGCATTTCTACTACTAAGTGGGTATCCACACTACTTCTCTTAGGCCTCCGTATGCCTCAACGCTAAGAACACAACAGCAGATCCCATGCGTACTACGGCCCAGTGGGTTCACTTGGGTAGATGTTCACCAAGATCCTAGCCCCGAACTGGCTATGTGTGACGGATGGATCCTCGGGAAAGCATGAGGATCAAGTCCAACCAATCACTTGGCATGGAAGGGACCTCGGAGAAAGCACGAGGGGCAATCCTAACCACCCAAGTCTATTCATCAACTCCCATCGGTGGAATGATAGGCGAGCCCGTAGACCTGTCACACTATCCTTAACCCAGGATTATGACATCGCGTGTCAACTCACACCGCATGCAATTCCACAACACCGTGGCATGGAAGGAACCTCGGAGAAAGCACGAGGGTCGAGCCCAACCATCCACTTGGCACGGATGGTGCCTCGGGATATGAACATCGAGGGACTAGCCAAACCGTCTAGTTTATTCATCTCAACCCATTCCGACTAGTGACGGCCAATGCCGCACTTACAACCTTCCACAATGCTACCCATAGGGAGACGACACTCTAAGCATTGGACTACTAAACCTCATTCTATCAACTCAACATATATATGGCCATATCTTATTCATCTACATGTCACCCGAAACGATTTCCACATAGAATATATAAAATGCACATAAATGATCTAGCAATTTATATCAAGACATTTTGTTCACTTTAAGCTTGCATCACCACCCATATTACGAATTCAAATTAACAAGCATCAACATTCATAACACTACGGTGGTTATCATAAAAGAGTTCACCCGAACCTCGCTTTAGATTGCAACATTAATTCCACCGAATCCAAGTTCATGTTATAATCACGCAGAAATTTAAGTGCAAAATTAAATCTGTACAACAACTTCAGCCGAGGATTTTCGTGGATACAGGAATCCGGTGAGTGCGAGTAACCCCTCTATGGAAAGGTATTTCCATAGCCTATAACTTCTGTGTTTAGCCTGCAACCCATATCAGGCTCTAACCTATACGAAATCGGCTCCAAAGACTACAACATACTAAATACAAATTCTGTGCGCTTAGTTTACAGCCCTTAATTCGATCAGACATTTCTGTGGCTACAGACTTCACCCGAAGGCGTGTAACTACCTGGTTGAAAGGTAATTGTAGTGGCTACGACTTTCGTGTTTAGTCGAAAACCCAGATTCGACCATTTCTTGCCCGAAAACGGCCAAGAAGGTCGCTGCGTGCATAACACAGGTAGACCTGACATAATGTTTGCTACATGCATATGTGCTAGATTCCAAGTAAGCTCTAGAGAGTCCCACCTAACATTAGTAAAAAGGATTCTCAGGTATGTGAAAAGTTGTCCAAATATAGGTCTCTGGTATCCAAAAGACTCAGGATTTGAATTAACTGGATTTTCAGATGCTGATTATGCTAGATGTAGAGTAGACAGGGAAAGCACCAGTGGAACTTGCCAGTTTCTTTGTGACAGACTTGTCTCCTGGTTCTGTAAGAAACAAACATCTGTGTCCACTTTAACTGCTGAAGCTGAATACATGGCAGCAGGTAGTTGTTGCTCACAGATTTTGTGGATTCAAAACCAGCTCCTAGACTATGGTTACAACTTAGAAGGGTCAAAAATCTTTTGTGATAACACTAGTGCTATTTCTATAGCACAAAATCCAATCCTCCATAGTAGGACAAAACATATAGAGATTAAGCATCACTTTTTAAGGGATAATATTGAGAAAAATAAAATTGAACTTCATTATATCCCAACTGATTTGCAAAGGGGAGACATTTTCACCAAACCATTGGATGAAAAGAAACACATCTTCTTCCTAAATCAGTTAGGAATGTTAGATGGAGGAAGCTTAAAATAAGATCCAAGATTTTAAAACCCTAAAATTGATCAAGAATAGGTTAAAAACTTGATTTTTCTAGTGTCTATAAGTTGTTTCTGGTCTCTGAACTACGCTCGACGATTCTCCCAAATATCGTCGAACAGAGATCGACGTTTTTCGAAATCGTCGACCGGAGTTCAGCGCTTTTAGATAGCACTAGGCTATCTTCTTCTAGTCAGAGATCGTCGAGCGGAGATCGACGCTCTCCAATATCGTCGAACAAAGATCGATGATGTTGAAGACTCTTCAGATTCCTTTAGAAGTCCAGATCGTCGAACCGTGTTCAACGATCCTTTCCTTTCGGCGTCGAACCCTATTATAAAATTCATTTTTCGGCCGTCATTTTCCTTTTGCACTTTCATACTCTCTGCAGAACTTCTCTTTCCCTCCAAACTTCTCTGCACTTGATCGTGTTTGTTTCGTTTTTGCAGGTAAACAATGGCCGTTTCTGTTGCAGTTCTTGCCGCAATGAAATTCGATACTGGATTCGACATCGATATGGACTCTTTTGACGGCAGTGACCGAATATTCAAAGACATTCTAGAATTATTCAAGGAACAGCAGTTGGTGCATATTATGACCATAAGGATGAAACTTGTTGCCGATGAGATCAAAGAATGGGTGTACACGGCTCATAATCTGGATCAGAATACTGTGGTTGGTACTATAGCCGGGACACAGGTATCCCTAACCCCTGTCCTCCTGACCGATGTTTTTCAATTAAGCACTGGAAACGATTCTGTTGCATTATCTGGAGAAGAGTTTGCAAGTATGCTAGATCGAATGGGTCATTCTGCAGCAAACCCTAATAAACTGCTTAAAAAGAATCTGTCAGTTGAATATAGATTCTTAGCTGATGTTGTGGGAAAAGTGCTTTTAGCCAAGCATTCTGCTCATGATACCATTTCTAGGTATCAATTCTGTCTGATGGCTGCTGTAGTGGATAAGAAACATCTTAATTGGGGAGAGATTTTCTTTGATTTAATCAAGAAAAAGGTGAACAGAAATTTTGTTAACTTTGGAAGGATCCTAGGGCTGTTCTTGCATAACAGATGCCCACAGCTGCTTGTGTCCAGTGGGATGCACATTAATGCCTCCAAGAGGCTGTCCTGTGCCCTATTTGGTAAATGGGACAGGCAAATTGCCAAGCCAAGCAGAGCTCCTGCGGCTATCTCTACTTCAGGCACCAGGACTGTTCAAGTCACTTCCCAACAGGCAACTGCCCCATTGGAAGAACTGCCTGCCTCCTCCTCATCTCCACCATCTCCACCCATTGTTTCTTCTTCCATTCCTTCTTCCACTATCACTATCTCAATCTCCTCCCCCATCACCATCTCATCTCCACTATCAACTCCTTCACCACCACCAATAACAACAAAAGATCTTTTCCATCCCCTGCATTATTATCCATCCCTTGACATTACCTCATCCATTCCATCTTTCAATCTAATGGATGACTCCTACATGGATGATTCCCATTCCTCACCTCTTGAGCCTCCATCATCCTCTACCTCCTACCAACAACTTCTCCCAGACATTCTTGCACAACCATCCTTCACCCCATCCATTTCCACTCCAATAACTTCCATCTCCACCATTCCCATCTCTCAACCATCCATCCTTCCATCCATATCTTCTATTTCTACTTCTGCAGCTCCTTCACCACCAATCTCTGTCACACTATCCTCTACCTCTACTCAAGTTTCACTTGAGCAAGTAGATATTTCTGCCCTAGTAGATAGGATGTATGGGATGTTAGCTCCCAAGCTAGCACTCCTGCTGGAGACCTCCATGGCTCCACTCTTGAAATCCATCCAGGAGTTATCTGCCAAGCTCTCTTCCCTTTCTCCTCCTCAGGCAATCCCTTCTGTGGGGTGCCTTGATCCAGTATCTACTGAATCTAGGCAGGGGTAGATGCCTCATGAAGAAGAGATGGTGCCTACCTCAGAAGATTTCCTGCCAGAGATTCCAGTTACAGATCCATTTCCAGTTCTAACAGTGGACCTCAGGTCACTGTTATCAGTTTTTGATTCACTTTATTCCAGCTGTTCTCTTGCTCAGGATGTTGAAGATCTTACTAAGGCCATTGTGCCTATTGCTAGCTGTGAGCCCAGCCTGATTTCTGCTTATATCAAGTCTCTTAAGGCTGTGGAAAATGTTCTTTCTGTTGATGATATGAATGCTGCTGCTGCTGTTGATGTAGTCTGTTCTGATAGTGCTGCTGACTTACTGATGACAGAGGCTGATGAGCCTGCTGTTCATATTGAAGAATCTGCTGTCTCTAATGTTGTTATTTCAGTTTCTGTTTCTATTACTGAAGTGTTTGTATCTGCTGCTCCTGTTGCTCCAATGGTCTCTATTGCTGATGAGTCTGCTGCTGTTAGTGTATCTGTCAGTGCTGCTTCTGTCACTGTTGCTACTACTACTGCTGCTGAACAATCAAAACAACAAAAAGAATACCTTAAAAGGATTGATGAATTATATGACAATCCTCAGAGTTCAGAAAGTGACCAATTCAACACTGATTCTGATGACTCCTCTACAACTATTGCAAGGAAGAGGAAAGCTAGAAGCAAGGAATTGATGAGGGTACCTCCAGAAAAGGTGAAAGATGACAATGATATTCCTTATTATATTCTCCATGAATGCCCTATCTCAGAACCCTGGATGCAATATTCAAAGAACCAGCCCAAGGCTATGAAGAAAAAGAGGAAGATTGCTAAGTATGATAAAGGATCTTCTCATTTTATTCCTCCTCCTCCTCCTCCAGATGCAGGTACTGGTGGAGGTTCATCTTCTCAATTTGGATCTGCTGCAAAACAAAGCTCTTCTCAACCTTCAGAAATATTTCAACCAAGAGGATATTATCAAAGAGGTTATCAATCAAGGAGAGGTCAGCACAGAGGAAGTCAAAGAGATTATACATTATATTCCAAAGGTCAATTAATAAAGAATCCATATCAAAGGGAAGGACAAGGACCCATTGACTCAACCTCTGGTCCTTTCCCTTATAAGCTGAAAGACACTGTTACTTCAAGAACTCCTCCTTATGATGATACTATGAATAGATATGAACCTCCAGTCCCTTTTGAAGACCCTGAAAATAATCCACTTTCTTGGACTACAAGAATGAAAGAGCTAGCTGCCTTGGATCAGATTAAGAAGGCAAGAGATCAAGGGAGAGAATCTTCCAACATCACAACCTTATCTGAGCAAAGAAAGAAGGAACTAGAAAGATACTCATCTAGAAAATTCTTTGATCCAGAGAGCTATATGAAACTGCACCCAGAGGTTGTGGTTCCCAGGCCCAAATCTCAGACATCTCTAGGTGCTGCTGATGATAGGAGATCCAAGAAAGAAGCTCTCAACCCTAACAGAGAAATCTTATTCAAGAAGGGCAATGAAAAGAAGTAAATGTGTAAGCTGACAATATATATCTAATTCTGACTGTCTGCTGTGATTCTGTCTGTGGTTCTGCAATGCTGCATTTCTTTTCTCTGCATTGTTGTTTTTGCTTTTGAATTCTGTCTGTATGCTTATTATTTCCTATTTGCCCTGTAAATAGTAATCCTAACCCAAATAGGGGGAGATTGTTGGAACACCCTATTACTAATTTGGGCAAGGATCACTATGTTCTTAGGAAATTGTTTTGACCTTCTTGTATAGTCTTAAAGGTCAATTAGAATGAGTCTAAGGGTTAGAACTTAGGTTTAAAAGCTGCCCCTAAGACCCTCTAAGATCAGAATTCAAGTGCAGAAGACTAAGATAATTTTCATCAAGCTCAGGTCGACGAAATGTCGAACTCAGTTCGACTATCTCTGAGCTCAGTTCAACGAGTCGTCGAACTCGGTTCAACGATCTTCGAGCTCAGATCGACGTTTCTGTCTCTAGCTATAATCTAAGTCTCTGAGCTTAGTTCGACGATAGTTGAGCTCAGATCGACGATTTCTAGTTCAAGTCTAGATCCAGTCTCTGAGCTCAGGTCGACGATAGTTGAGCTCAGATCGACGATTTCTGGAGAGATTGACGATTTCAGGAATTCAAATTTAGACAATTTTGGAATTCAATCTGAGTTATTATCAGCATTTATTTCAAAGGATTCTGTAGCCGTTTCAACTAATCTTGAGCAAGTTTCAAGGAAGACTCAATGGAATGTTTCTTAGGACTTTCCTCCAGAGACAAATTTCATTTAAGGCAGTCATTTATGACTGATTAACAGCTATCCAGAAGGCTGCTTTTCAATATATCTCTTTAGAATGATTTTGAAGAAGGCACAAGATATATCAATCAAGTTTTTTCAGACACAAGTCTACAGGATTACTTAGTTAGAATTCATACAGAACACAAGGAATAATATTGTGAAGGAGATCAACAAGCAGAAAAGATTTCTTCTATTCTACTCCTTCAAGATCTTCTTGACTCAAGTGTTCAAAGGCTTCTTCAATCAAAGACTCCAGACACATCACATTTCAGCAACTGCTGAAATCATCTCTTGCTCGAGATCTAAAGTTATAGAAGACCTATCACCCTATGCAATGCTCTTCTTCCTCAACAATTGCAGATCTCAGGGAGAGCTTTGACAACATCATCCACTAGTCTTCTCTTAGACTGTTGACAGAGAAGAACACAAACTCTTTTCTTTCTTTCTTTATTCTGCTGTAAAAGGGTTACTCAAAACTCCATTCAAAAGTTTTGTGGTTGGTTTTTGAGATCTGATCAAAACTCAGTGGTGGCAAGACAGCTGATCAAAAAATCTGGGTTTAGTTTTTGAGCACCTTATCAAAAGCTCATTGGTGCCCAGGACACTTGATCAAATATTCCTGCAGTGGATTCCTACCTAGGGTGGTAGAAGAGTGGATGTACCCAGGTTGATTGGGGAACCACTATAGATCCTTGTGTCTTCTGGATTGCTGTGCTTTTTCTTTGCTGTGTGTTGTGATTTTGTTTATTGCTTTCTTAGTTTTATTTACTGTAAGCACATTACACCTATACTTAAATTAAGTCTTCCACTGAAAATAATTTTTTATCTTGAAAATTATTTTAATACACTCTATTCACCCCCCCCCCCCCACCCCCTCTAGAGTAAAGGTAGATTTTACCCTCACTTTCAGTAGGGACACGCCCGTTTCCCTACCCGTGTCCTTTTCGGGACACAACACTCAACGCCACTGAACACGGGTAGGGACACGCCCGTGTCCCTACCCGTGTCCTTCTCGGGACACACCACTCAATGCTATGGCACTCAATGCCACGGAACACGGGTAGGGACATGCCCGTGACCCTACCCGTGTCCTTCTCGGGACAATTCACTCAAAGCCATTCTGAAATCACCCAGCACCATAGTCACTCAATGCTACTGAACATGGGTAGGTACACGCCCGTGTCCTTACCCGTGTCCTGCTCAACTCCAGTTTTTAGCCTATTTTCTTATTTCCCGCTAGTGCGCACCTGATCACCTGCACCCCCTTGAGCCTACACGAGCTCTCCCGAAACTAAAAACATGCACAAGGGACCTAGAGCGAATCGGGATGTTACACTTGTAATGTCCATTAGCTTGAGGCTTCTCCCATTAAGGGATTATTCAAGTTGCCTTGCCTCAACTAGTTCAGTTTTCAGTTTAATTATCTGTTCATTTGCAAGAGAAATTTCATCTTTTAATTTATGGTTTTCTGCAACTAAACTACTTTGATCATTCAATTGCTTAAAGTGGAGGAACACAGAGACAGTTCTGGTTGCAGGAAACCTGAACACGGAGAAAGTGGAGCAACCAAAAAGTCAACTAAACTACTAGTTTTGAATTCATGTACAAAATATTCAGAAATACAGTAAGCCTGGAGTTACGTCACTTAAAGGCGCGGTTGACAAGGGCGGAAAAATCCGCAGAGCAAGATGGTCAAGGAGATATGAGTATCTGTAATTCTATATAAAAAACAAAATCATTATGAAAGAAATTGGTTGTAAATGACATAGTGTTCCTTCAGAAAAACGAAGTTCTTCAACTCAAGGAACACGGAGACTAGTTGTTGTAATGAAAGAGATCCAGAAATGGGCGGGCATGGGTTCAAAGCTGGCTGTTGCTTGTTAGAATATCTCTTTTCTGTTTCCTACTCACACGAGTCCATATGCTTTTTTTCTCAAAATCTCTAAAACCTCCCCAATCTGATATTATGGTGCCGGTATAGATCGAAATTCCGTTATGGTCCAATTCTTACTGGTCGGGACTTTGCAATATTTGATTGATCACTATTCTGTATATGACATTGACTATAGAAGTTCCCAGAGAATTCATTAGAGGAATGTTTCCAATCAAAATGGTTTGTTCTCCCTACTGGGAAATTCATCCCGTGGATATGTATAATTCAGAAGAATATGTGAGTGACGCATCTCTTTCTTTTTTGCAGCTATTCAAGGTTGAAGAAAGTGATTTGGTGAGAAAGGAAAGTAGTAGTTTCATTTCCACCAGGGAAAAGAGCAGGACGGGCAAGCTGGTGTTGGTTGGGTTCAGCCTACGTGAGTTGGGAGGTGGGAGTGAAGTAGTGGAACCCATCTTTATGTGCTTGAACCTGTTTCAGTGAGCAGCGAGCTACTTCCACAACGAAAGCGTTGGGCATGGATGATTTCAGGCAGGAAGAGGTCGTTTTTTTCCCTTCTCTTAAATCTTCCCTACCTCTAACTAGAAGGCGAAGAGCGAAATGGGCATTGGCAATAGTTCTTTTTGTCTCACCCTAAATGGAATGCCCCTCGAGGGTATCAGAAAGAGTCTTTCTTAAAGGAAAGAGGTGACTCGTAGGGGTCACAAGAAAAAAGCGTTCCTCCTTCGGCTAACACGAGTGCAACGATTGAGAGGATTTGACAACCGGCGACTTACCTTCTTTAGTTCTGTTTCCTTTGTAAACTGTGAGTTGGTTGAAGATATGAGCTCTGATCGATAGGCAAACCTAGTCTTTCAAGCAGTGCTTTTCCGTTCCTCTAGACCGGTATCCGTCTTTGTGCTTACTAAGACGGTATGCGCTCTCTGGTTCATTTTTCTCTTTTCTCTTCTTTTAGGTCTTTCTATTCACCTGAGGGAAGACTCCACATATCGAGTAATAAGGTAAAGCCCAAGAGTTTCAGCTGTAGTGCTTCTCCCTCTCAATCTGTATATAAGGTGACCAATTTTTTCATTATAGTCGTAAGCCTTGCCCTAACTATTTGCTTTCCCAGGAGAAGTTTCTTAGGACTGAGCTAAAAAACGATTCAATACCTCATATCCAAGAAGCCCCAAAAGAGGGCTTAGGATAGGAATGAAAGAGGCTCGCAGGGATATTCTCTTAGATTATATAGGCTGACTCTTTAGAAGTTGGATAGGCTTGCTCTTTTCTCAAATCCCTACGTGCCTGATCTCATGGATTTTCTTTACCAGAAAGAAAGCATATTATCTACGGTGAGCTCTTATTACACAGCTCTCTTCAAACTTACCTTTTCCCACGGAGCGGTGAAGGGAACTCTGTGCTTTGCTGACTTAGGACTATAGAGATTATGCATATTCAACATCTTCTTATGAATCTTCTTCTACTAATCCCCCTTCGGGGCCTTCCCTTAACTATTCCATTTTAGTTATTGCTTTCTTCTTTAATGGCTTATGCGAAACAGCTTCCTCTACTCAAGAAATCTGGCTTGCTTTCATGAGTTAAGGAGCGGCCACGTCAATGTCCCTGTGGAAGGAAGATTTCTTCTCGGCAGGGTGCTTTGCCTACCTCCTTTTCTTCCTTTTCTTTCAGTACTGGTTCAGGAGCGGAAAAGGCAAGAGATAGGCTTCTTGCCGTTGAAGGAAGACGTGTTGCTTGTGCTCTTTCTTTCACCAGGTCTAGCTAGGCTTGGAGTCGATTAGCCCGGCCCGAGTTGTGTTCAGATAAGTGGCACTTGAATGAAAATTAGCAGGTCTTGGATGCTTCATTATGGGTCTGACCTAATATATTCGAAAGATAGAGTCTCGATAGACCCACTTTCATTTCATGCTTAGGATATTTCTTTGAAATCCAATCCTTATCTTAGAACTCCTCATGAAGACTTCACTAAGGTCGGAAACTTGTCCAATAAGCCACTATAGCCAGGTTTTGTGTCAGTTAAAGGGGATTTATGTGCGAGACTGAGTTGGAGAGGGGAAAGCGCAACTCTTTCATATTGCAAATTCCAAGCCAGTTCTGTTTAGAGAGAAAACGATATCCGGCACCACCTACCCTCGCAAGGGTTTCAAACCAACCTCTTTTAGGATCTTTCATGTTGACTTCCATCAGTCTAAAAGGTGGGTTGCAGTTCTCAAATGGAGTCCTGATTCAAAAGGAATTTCTACTTCAGCGGCAGCAGGCGTGGCAAGAATTTTCTACAAGGTGAAAAGGTAGTTATGGAATTGCTCATAAACCAAATCCCGTGCCAATCTCAGGTCTACAAAGACCAGTTTGCAAGAATACGTTCTTTGTCCTGGCTCTTTTAAGCACCGCCCCGTGGGATCCGAAATCACTTCCTCTAAGTGCAGAACCTAGTCTTTTTCCCTAAGTTCTAGCTCTTTTAGCAACTAATGAATCAAGCTAGTTTACTGCCTCTAAGAGGTGGCAAGAGCTCTACCACTAGATTCTAATAATGAGAATAGAATGCATAGACCTCATAGGTAAGAGGCACATTTTCCTCTTTCTTCTCATAGGGCTTAAAAGAGAGTAGAATGACAGTCTGAGATCACTGATGTAGCAGGTGAACAAGAGCTGGTAATATGCCCTCGTCAGAGGTGGACAGAATTCAGTCTTTTTGTAAAACAGAGGACATGGAGATGGAGACCTGAGTTTACGAAGGTCGGTGTCTTAGAAGACAAGAAATAGATCCCACTCAATAGCAACTCAAGTCAGACCTGGGGGAAAGCCATATCCTTCACTTCAAGTCCCACAGCGGATTAGAGCACTACAGAGTCTGACTGACTTCGCCACCACCACAGCAATTTGAAGAAGAGGTCTGAAAGAACTCAAACACTTTCAGCTCCTTCTATGGCTTCAATCCTAATCTTGCTAAGAGTTCGTTGTCATTTGCTTACTCACAAGCAGCAATGGATAGACGGAAAGCTGTAAAGCATCAAAACTCCTGTGCTAATGACTACCAAAGCAGCTTTCAGTGATTTAGGAAATTTTCTATGCGTGCGTCTTTCACACTCTTTCGAGAGCTGTGAAAAGAAGTCAGAATAGAGTCAACGTAGGAAGCCCAGAGGGAGCCGCTAGAGAATCCACCGTCAATGCCTTTCCTTCTCTTCTAGTTAGCGCGTAGTGGGCTCTTGAAATCTTTCTTGCTGCTTAGCTCACTTTCCCGGGAATGAGTGCCCCTTTCAGCGCGGAGGCACATTTATTAACCCCCACAGGTTGAGAGAGAAGCCAATCGGTCTGCCTCCAAGAGTTGAACAGCTTGACCCGCATTGCCTGATGGCTCGAGTAAGAGAGGAGAGAAGTTCCCTGTATGCTTCACACATTCAGTCTGTCTTCTCCCTTACGTGATAGGGCTCTAAAGCCAAGTGCTTTCTTTACCGGCACACAAACTATATATCACGACCCAGACTCCTTTTCTTTTATGAGGATTATAGAATCTCGGTTCTTGGCCAAAACTACCCTTTTTTGCTACAATGCCAAAATCTTCATAAGCAAATGGCTATTGTTCGTCTTTGACAGAACAGTCCCAGTTTCTCTATTGAAAGAGAGTTGTTCTGTACCATTACAGTGGAAGGGGAGACGAAGTAGCTCGAGCGAAGCGAAGAAAGAAGGTGAGTTGATAGGCGAACTAGCGTGGCCGATAGGCGAAGTCAACATCTGACGAAGAGTACGTACGTAGTAGGTGAGTCGCGATAGCGACGAAGAGGCAAAAAAAGGCGCTGAGCCGGTAGGCGAAGGATCATAGTTGCGGAGCGAAGTTTCCTAATTGCAATTTTCGTCTATGAAAGAAAGAACAAGAAGACTAATGTGAGTTGGCATGCCCTGAGGTTGATGAAGCCTGGCGAAGTTTCTCTAAGTAAGCGGAGTATCCCAACTAAAATGAGGAGCCCCTCGCCCAGTGAAAAAGGGGGACATTCCCCGGTGTCCATCCCGGCGAAAATGGTTGTTCGCCTTCCATTTCTCTCACTTTCACAAACAACTCTTCCCACCCTTCTTATGTATATCTCTTCTATAAGGAGAAATTACTCCTTTACTAACCTAACTAATTACAAGGAAGGTCAGTAAAGTGATCACTGACCTGTTTCAGGGAATTTCGTACATCAGTACGAAATGCTCGGTTTTCTCTTTCTTAAAGGTCAAGGCCCGGAGCTATTGTGAGAAGCAAATTGGAAGCATCATCATCTATTACGCTCTGAAAGCTACTGCTTTTAGGTGGATTCTTTGGCTAGGTCTTCCTCAGAAGTTCCAGCTGGGACTTCGTCTCTGCCGTGTACCTAAAGAAGGGCTCTCCATTTCTTCAACCGGTCCGGGCGCTGAACTTTTTGTTCATTCAAATTACCAGCTCGACCTTTACTCAATAGGGCGGCGTGTAGCTAGTCTTCTGTCTCAAAAAGAGGAGTGATCCGCATTGAAAAAAAAAGAATTGAGAATGGTTATATGATCGCCTCTCTCTTTTGGTACTCATCCGAGTTAGCACTTTTTTTTCCGCTCGCCTTTTTTCATTCCCCCATTCATCGGTCCTTCTATTGGTAATGCTTCCACGTATCTGAAAGTCAGGCTCGGGCCGGAGGTTGCTTGCTTCCCATGTAGAGTAGGAAGACGAACCATGCGATGCTTTAAGATCATGATCCGGGGGGGTGGATCTTCTTTCATTTCAATATGAGTTTCTGAGTTCATCTAAACCCAGGGAAATGAAGAAAATCTTTTCTTGCTTGGCCGCATTCACAAGTGAGTCTAAGACTGACCGACAAGCAAGTGTATGGTGAATCCGCCCACTGACTCTTGATGGCTTATTGAGCAAAGTGGTTGAAACCACTAATGCTAATTACAACATGAATTCTTTAGCCACCTACTCATGACAAGCTCTGGTTGTTCCATACCAGAATTTGTCACTAAAGATAGATAATCACGTTGTCATCAAGCACTTGACCTTCTTGACACACGGGTAATGGTGTCAGAATTCCTGGCTCTCGAAAGAAGCCCGGGTTCCTAACCATATCATCAATCTTCCAGAGATCACCGAAACGTACTAGAACTAGATTTTCATCTTTCTGCTCCCGCCCGATTCCAATGGGAATTTCTTACCGGTGCATCATTCAGTAGAGTACTTAATGACACCCAAGGATCAAGGGCAACAGATATGTACCATTGATAGGTTGCAAGCCACCCTTTCATCCAATTGAAAATGAGAGTCCTTTCCCTCTCCAAGTCCTCTTCTTCTCAGGGAAGATCAGGGACATCCTTGAGTTCTCTTGGGTTTCATTTCTTTTGTAGATAAGAAACCAATTGAGCCCTAAGGTATGGATTGAAAGGAGCGCCTCCCCCTAACCACAATTCAAGTGGTAGTAGAGGACGGTCCCACATGGCCTTTTCCCCCCTACTCGCTGGTTTGCGACTGAAGGAGATGTGGCCAACCGACTAAGAGTATTATAACCCTCACAACGACATAAAGTAGAGAATCTTTTTACAGAAGACTTTTCCCTTATGCCATAGAGCCCGAAAGGGTGAGAATAATGAAATAGACAACGAAGAGAAATGGGTGAGTTGCGATAGCGTCGAATGCTTTGGGGATGAGCCGTAAGGCGAAGGGTACGAAGTAGCTCGAGCGAAGCAAAGAGGGGAGAAAAAATCAAATTTGATTTTTCTTTGTTATTAAGGAACAACTCTGCGAAACAGAAAAACGAGATGGGATTTGTTGGGTCTTTCAAATTCTTTCTTCTATGATGTAATTTACTGGATCAGTCAGAAATCTCTCAGAGATTTTCGATATCGCTTCTATGCGGTGACTCCTTATAATAGCTTGGAACCTATGCAGTCGTAGGGCGAAAAGAGCTCGTTCTCTATCGTGCGTAGGGCACACAAGGGCTGGAGTAAGAAGAGTTGGAGATCTAGAATATTCTCTTTCTATTCTGATTCTAAAATCAAGAATCTAATTGAAGCAAGCGGCCCTTTCGCGACTCAAACAGCCGGTACACTTTCCGGCTCGCAACGGCTCAAACGGGCGGGGGCTCTCTATTTGCTTGCAATGCCGGCTGTTCGCCTTTCTAGAGGGTTTTTTTGAACACAATTTCAAAGAAAGTCATTATGGATGAAGTAAGAAAAAGTAAATAAGGCGAGCTTTAGTTGCAGAACTAGTTTAGAATTCATGTACAAAATATTCAGAATTGAAGTCAAAAGAAGAGAGTACCTGATCCACTTCTGAAAGTGGTTGTTCATCATCTGATGAATCTTCTCCTGAATGAGTATTTGAAGCATCAATTGCCATTAGGCAAACTTCCTTTGCCTTTGCTTCCTCCTCGTCTTCATCACTGGAGCTAGAGGATGAGGAATCCTCTTCAGTTTCACTCCAGGTTTCTGCTACAAAGCCTTTCTCTTTCCTCTTATGCTTGCTTGAGGAAGGCTTACTGTATTTCTGTCTTCTGGAGTCCTTATCCTTTCTTTTCTCCTTATTTTGATTCTCTAGACACTCAGAGATGTAGTGTCCAGGTTTCCTGCAACCAAAATAAACAACCTCTGTAGTTGGTGTTTTGTCATACCTGGGTTTATCTTCTTGTCTGGATGACTTCTTCGTTAAGTCTCTTTTTCCAATCTTGTAGAATCTCTTTGTTAAGAGACTCAAGAACTCTTCAATAATAGTAGGAGTTATTGTTTCTTCTGTAGCCTTAAAAGCAATGTTTTGCTCTTTCCTGACTGGAGTAGAGACCTTCGGCTCTGCCTCCCTAGTCTTTGTCAAGTGCTCAAAGGATTTGGGCTTTCCCAGAAGTGTTTCTGTGTAAATTTCTGAAATACTTCTGGCATCTTTGATAGGCCTGATTCTTGTGTCCCAAGAACTAGGAAAACACATCAATATTTTATCATTGATCTCTGTCAGTGAAATATCCTTGTCCAATGTTCTTAGTTCACTGATGATGGCACTCAGTCTGCCACACATCTCTTCTACTGATTCCGCATCTTCCTTCCTGAAGTTCTCATACTTAGAGATAAGAAGGGATCTTTTATTTTTCTTTCTTCCACTGAGCCTACCACCATTTGGTTCAAATAATCCCAGATGGCCATTGCTGATGTGCAGTCAGCAACCTTTTGGAAAATGTCATCTGACATAGTCTGGGCCAGTATGTTCATGGCCTTGGCATCTGAAATTTTTGCTTTCTTTTGAGCATCAGTCCATGTTGGTGGTGGTACTGCATGAGTGTCAGTAGATGTAGAAGCAGCTTTAGTTGGTTGAGGGGGACCTTTGAAAATTGAGTTAAAAATATCTTCATCAAATGAGTTCATGTAAAGTCTTATTCTTGCCTTCCAGATACGGAACTTATTTAAGTTACAGACTGGAGGTCTGGTGCTTGCATAATCCTTGTTCTGTGCCATGTGATAAATGAATAGCTAAGGAAAAGAAAATCTGAATAAGTAGGGATCTTGATTCAAGTGTTAGCTTGTACAACCAAAGAATCATAATCCTCTTATACCAATTGAAAGGAGGGAGTTATTTAGATCTACTCTAGAGGGGGGGGGTGATTAGAGTGTTTAACAAACTTTAGGTTGTTTTAATCTATTCTATCATAGTACAAAAATAGGTGATACCAATAAATATATAAGCAGAAGGAAAACTAGAGAACTATTCCAAATATCGAAGAAACTAGCAAGAGCAATAAGAAAAGGTTCAACCAGATGACACAAGAAATTATTGTGGTTCCCCAAATCTGGGTACATCCACTCTTCTACCACCCTGGTAGGAATCACTCTCAGGTTTTTGATCAGGTGACTGCCACCAAATAATATCTATTTCAAGGTAGATATTGCAACCCTTCTGGCTTTTGATCAGGTGCTAGAAAACCAACTTGAAGTCTTTTGATCAGGTGACCTCACAACCAGGAATTACTTTTGAAGAGAGTAAAAACCCTTTACACAGAGGGGGGAAAGAAAAAGTCGAGTTATCTTCTTTTTTCTCAAGCAAATGAGAGAAGACTTGAGAGTGATCCTGATGGAGTCAAGGCTTGTCCTGTGATTTGAATGGTTTAGGAAATCAGAGCCTTGTACAGGGTATAGGACTTGAAATCCAGAAAGCTGAGACTGATTGAAGAGGATTGTCTCCACAAGCTTTCTGAATGAATTCTTGTTCTTGAAATTGAGAGCTTTTCTTCTTCTTTTTCTTGCAGCCTTGTTATCACTTTCAAAAGTCTATAGACTGCATAAAGAAGTGAGTGCAGAATAATAATTCTCTCTGTCTTTTATTCTCTGAGTCCCATTCCTTTGAGTGATTCCAAACTGAGTTTGAAATCATCCACCTTGATTGACTGCCGGAATCATGGGAACTTGTGCAACGGTTATAAGAGAATTAACTCATTTCCTTAACTGTCCCGAGAAAGGCTGTATAATAACTCTGTGAAAACCAACAATTAATGCTTGCCAAGGAACGGCTATATTCAGAGAATATATGCATTAATCACTCGGAGTCATATAAGCAAAAGAATAAACAGTAAAATAAGGAAAACAATAACTACAGGGAATAAAATGATGATCTGGCAGAAATCATCGATCTGGTCCTGAGATCGTCGAGCTCAAACATCATCTATCGTCGAGCTGAGCCCTGTGATCGTTGACCTGAAAATCTGCTTTCCAAACTAGGCTTCACGATCGTCGAACTGAGATGGTTGAACATTGATATCAATCCTGAAAGTAGATCAGAGATCATCGACCTGAGTTCAGCAATCGTCGATCTCAGCATTTTGAGATTTAACTCTGAGATCGTTGAGCGCAGAATGAAGATCGTTGAGCTCTCTTCAGAGATCGTCATATGACTTTTTACTTAGAAAAATTTCTTCCTTGTTTACTCTCTGCTGTCTTCTAAGTCTCTGATGCCTTGGTCTTGTCTCACTGAGTTGTTTACCTGACTGACACCTAAGACACTAGACAAGACCCTGGCTATACAATGTGGGTCTGACTTAGACTAGATTAGTGAACTTAGCCCAAATCCAAACTAGGGATCCAACATATTTTCGCAAAGCGACTGATCTAAATTGACTGATCTAAAAGTTCAAATCGACTGATCTAAATGTTCTGAATGTTAGATGGTGTCATTTTCACCTGCACCAGCAAGGTTAGAGGAAATATCTAAAGAAGAAGCAGCAAGGTCTTACCCTTGTTGCAGAATTTGGAAGCTCAACAAAGATAGTTGTTGTCATCTTCACCACCAACAGCAAGATCAGAAAAGATTTCTAAGAAAGAAAAAGAAGCAGGGTCATCTGGTTCCTGCAGTACATGTTAGCTAATTGAAGAATACCAAGAATAATTAATTTATCTGTCTTCGTCAGTAAGATCAAAAAGCAAAATTTCTGAGTTACTTCTAGCACAAGCAACATTTTATTGAAGATCTATTCTTGTTGCTGTGAAGAAGGTTGGGCTAAGATTTTCTCAACTCAGGAAGCAGAGGACACAGAGAAAATCTCTCTGGTGTCAAGTAACAAACAACCAACCCTTTCTATTTTGTAGGATCCTCTGGATATGAGTTGTAAGTCTATTTATAAAGGCTAAGGTAAGATTCTATAGAGAATCTGAGTTGTAGGGCCTGTGTGCCTGAGGTAGGGCTTTGGCCCGAGTGGTAGGATTCAAGTGTGAATCCGAGGTAGGATCCCTATGTAGATATGAGTGTACAGCTGTCCTCCTAGACTTAGTTGTAGGGCCTTTTGCTTGAGGTAGGTTATCTTTGGATCACTGAGTTATAGGTCTTTGTGCCCGAGATGTAGATCTTGGAGGAGACTGAGTGGTCCTACGGGATCGTGTTGTAAGCTCCTAAGTGCCGAGATTGGAGAAGTGCCTTGTCTAACAAGCTAAGAAAGGTGGGAGGGACAGTGGACGTACCCATAATCTGGGGAACCACTATAAACCTTGTATATCTTATGTGATTGTCTTGAAAGCAAGCTAACAAAGCTAACTGAACACACTCAAGTAAGAAGATAAATCAAAAGAGACCAAAAACCTATTAACCCCCCCCCCCCCTCTAGGTATTTAGATGACCTTGAAAACAAAGACTTTCAAGTGATATCAGAGGGAGGTTGCTCAAGAAAGACTTAACAGTCTTAGTAGATCACCAAGGTTAGGTAGAAGATTGTCCTTATGGGTTCAGGAGTGAACTATAAGGAGATGGGTGCCATAAAGCTTCCAATCTACAGGAAGGAAGGCTTTGGGATCTGGAAGGAGTGGGTCAAATTATTCATGGATGCTACTGACCCTAGAATCTATGTAACACTTAAAGGATCTTTCATCCCTATAAAAGTTTCAGTTCTGGATGCAACAATCAAGACACCAAAGACATTCAGAGATGACCAAGGATGAGGTCATTCTTGCCACCTTGGACAAGAAAGCTCAGAACATCATAGTCAGTTTTATTGATGATTCTACCCTTCAGAATTTGATCCACTACAAGACTGCCAAAGATATGTGGGACACATTGATTGTCTACATGGAAGGCACAGAGGAGGTCAGACATGATAGGAAGTCCATGCTCAACTAAAAGTATGGGTCTTTCAGGCAGGCTAAGGAAGAGAGCATTGCTGGATGCTATGAAAGATTCTTCGGAATTGTAAATGAGCTGAGGACCTATGGGAGGGTCTTTAATCATTATAAGCTAAATGACAAGCTCCTTAGGTCTCTAACTAGAGATTGGGACACAAAGATATGTGCTATCAGAGAAGTGTCAAAGTTGGTTGATACTCCTCCCCACACATTATTTGGGAAGCTGTTGTCCTATGAGATGAAGCTGAACTCCAGGAAGGCTGAAGAGGATGCTGTCAGTTCTCAGGACGAAGAGAAGGTTATTTCCTTCAAGGCAGAGTGCTCTAAGAGGAGCAAGGAGAGGATTCCCTCTCCCCAAGGTGGCAAGCTGAATCATACAGCTCAGAGTCAAGTTCCTCAGACAGCTACATGTCTTAGGAAGAGTTTGCTGCCTATTCTAGGAAGTTTCTGAAGCTGATGAAGAGTAAGGGGTGGAGGAGCATACCTTCCACCTCCTCTCATCACAAGGAGGACTACTTCAGGATAGAGAAGAAGCACTCCAAGGGAGGCAGGTATGAATCAAACCCTAGTAAACAAATTTCTACTAAAGTTATCTGCTATTACTGCAGCAAACCAGGGCATGTTATAGCGGACTGCCGAGTTAAGAGGAAGGAGGCTGATGAGAAGAAGCACCACCAGCACAAGGGCAAGAAAGAAAAGTCCTTCATTGCAAAGAAGGAGAAGAGCTGGAGTGACTCATCTTCCTCACAGTCTGAAGAAGAAGAGGAAGCCTATATTGGGCTAATTGCTGCTATAGTTGATGAGGAAGATGACTATAGAAGTTATGGGCTATTGTCCATGACAAAAGAAGAATCCTGTCAGGATCAGCCTTGACCAGATCATGTAAATTCCCTATCCAGCTCATCCTCAATATCTAATTATAAGACCAGTCCAAACTTTGATGCTTCCACATCAAGTAATGATGAAGGATCGGAATCAGAGGATGATGTCAATCAATTGATTGACTAATATGGTGCACTTCTGGAGTATTTCAAGAGAATTAAGAAGTTGTCAAAGAAGCAGTCTGAGGACATTATCTCCCTACAGCTAACTACTTACCAACAGTCTGAGACAGCAACCTTGCTGTAACAGAAAACAAGGGAAGTTATCCAACTAAAGAACATCACAATCATTCATATGGAGACCATAAGCCAGAAGAACAAGATCATCTTGGATCTTGAAGAGAAAATCCTTAAGGAGAAAAAGGTTGTGGCTGATTTCAATAAGCCCAAAATTGTGTTGCCACTGATTGACTCCTTCACCTCTCAAAATGAGATAGGTTTAGGGTCTAAGTGGAATTCCAGAGTTGACCTTTCCAAAGGGAAAGGCAAAGCTCCTGTAGAGCCTCAGTCAACCTTTCACAAGGTAATCCTCCCCTCCAATAGGTATGACCAAGACTGTATGTCTGATCACTAGATGGATGGGAATTCTTCTTGTAAGAATATAAAAGTATCTTTCAGATGAAGAAGAAAGGGTAGGGGAATGAGTACCTTAAAGGATCCCCATAATGAAATTCAGATGGCCCATTATGGACCATTTGAATTTGGTGTCCCAGCCCCCACTCTCAAGAACAAGGCAGTGTCCTTCACTCAAGACCTTTTAGCAAGGACTCAAAAAAGGGGCAAGTCTATCAGTAGCCCAGATCTGGCTATCTCTGATGCTACATATAGCATGTCCTCTACAAGAAATACTGTTGTAAATGGTATTCAGAGCAAGCATAGGAAGTCAGTTGAAAGACTCACCTTCAGTCAGATTCCTATTGAGAGGAACTTGAAGAGGGTTATTGCACCTCTTCCTTTTATTCTGTCAGCAGTTAACCAAACTGCAGGGCCTACTCAGAAAATAAGATATAATATTTATAAGTGTTGGTGTTCTGGTAAGGTGGGGCATTTTGCCCTTGATTGCTAGCATAATCCAAGTTTGCCGAGAGCAAAAGTTAATCTTCCTTTTAATCTGTAGGAAGGAAGTTTGTGTTTCAAACTAACAAGAACCTAGGACCCAAAAAAAATTAGGGCCCTAAGGTAAAGTAATCTATTTTGCAGGATAGTCTAAATGCCCATACCCCTTTATGGTACTTGGACAGAGGTTGTTCCAAAATTAGGACTGGAACAAAGAATACATTGAAGGTCAGGATGTCTAGATGGTGGGACAAAATGTTGCTGCCATTTCAGTAGAACAGTGAGAAGAAAAAGCAGGCTGTAGAAAACATAGGAAGTAGCTCTTTTGAGAGCAGTGATGAAGAGGCATTTGATCCTCAGTGTCTAGTGCTTCTGTGGAAACCAGAAAAGAAATGGATGCTCAAGTTTCAGTATCATCTGAACCTGCAGCAAAGAATGTCCAAATACCTGGGCATTGTGGATGGGATCTATGAAAATATTGAGGGGGAGCTAGCATAGTCTGATAAGCTGGAAAGCCTAAGTCTTGCCCAGAGAATTGGTGTTAGAGAATCTCCTGCACCAAATAGATAAGAAGAATACCTCTAAAGTTCAGAATGTCCCTATGGACAATGCTGGGGTTGAAAGGGAGATTACCCAGATGGTTTCACCTGTTGTGAAAGCAAGTACAATCATTTCAAGAATAGCTGGATTCCTCCAGCTATAGTGGATATAAGTCAGCTAATTCCTAGATGGAATAACTCAGTAATCACAGACTCTTTCAAGTGATACAGTTGTTGTAGTTCAGAGTACATTCCAGCAGAAGTTGTTGTGCACAGTTGTTGTAGATCCAGCATCATCTCCAAGACTGTAACCTCCAGATAAGTAAAACTCCTCTATATTATGATTCTATTAGTACAAGATTTACTTTTCTTGTAGGTGGATATATCTCTGATGAGATATCAAGACTATCAAAGACTTTTAAGTCTTTCAAGTGGTGTCATGACTTATATAAACTCAAGTGTCCATAAGAGATGATGACAAAAGATGCTCCTATTGAGGGGGAGGAGGCCAAGAGGATCCTATTGAGGGGGAGAAAGAACAGAAGCTGTAATAATGGATCAAAGATCAACACTGCTGATCTGTATGTCCTCTAGAAAAAGCATAGACTGAGGGGAACATCAACATAAGAGGATTGCTGCTATAGATAAGTCACTGATTCTGCAGAGAGAACAATGTTGTTGCAGGAGAAGAGGAACCACCAGCACCTCCCTGACTATAGCTTCTTCTGCAGAAGTCATAAAAGGGGGAGGAGTGGCATTAGATCAAGTGGATCAATGATAGCAGCAAGCTTAAGTGGATCAATGGACCACTCAAGTGTCAAGTGGTTGTAGTGATGTGTTGTATCAGTAGTATCAACACAAGATGTATGTTCTCCAGTCAACTAGTTGATCACTAGTTTAGTGGAATTAGGCTAGGATCAAGAGATAAATTCACCCATTAACCTATCACCTCCCTAAATAGATATATGCCTACAGAAGAAGCCAGAAAGGGGGAGATGTGTGGCAATACTTGGAAAGGGGGAGATGTAGAAGCAATACTTGACATGACCAGATCATGTTGAGTCAGTACATATTACTTGAAAAGATTCAGATAGTATGAGGAATGCAATGACTACATGTTGAGCCATGTTGAGTCAGTGCACATTATGAGGAAAGTGCTTCTGATGGTTCTCCATTTAAGTATTAAGTGGTATAAGGAGAGTGCATATTACTTTAGCAATTGCTCAAGTGGTATGAGAATGCATTGACTTGACAAGTTGAGTCAATGTAGTTAAATGGAGTACATTGAATTGATATGCTGGTAATTCAAGTGGCATAAGCTAGAAGATGTAGCAGATATAGCTTACAACTACATTAAATTAATATACTTTTTATGTTATTGCTTCTTAGTATTGATGTGTGTTCTGCCTTCTTCAAACAGGGGGAGATTGTTTGGAATATTACCCTCAATGTTCCCTAGATTTGAAGAGGCATCACAATCATTACTAAGAGCATAGTTGTATTTAATGTTGTTCAAGCTTATCATGTGCAGGATGTTCCTTGGAACAGTTTAAACAGGCTATCAAAGTGGTTGTGGCAGGTGGTCACGAGGTAGAGAGATGGAGAGACGGAAATTTGTCTAAGTCCACAGGCATTGAGTGAAGCCAGTACACTCAATGCTAGATGTCAAGGAAGAATGCTGACAAAGATAGAAATGTGGTTAATTTCACAGGCATTGAGTGAAGCAAGCTCACTCAACGCCAGATTCCAAAAAGCATTGAGAGAAGACAGGTATGTCAAAGCCTTTGCATTGATAGTGAAGAAAAATGGCTAACTCTATAGGCATTATGTGAAGCCATTTCACTCAATGCCATACAACAAAAAGCGCTGAGTAAAGACAGGACAGTCAAAGCTCTACAGTTTGCAGAGACAAAATTGTGGCTAATTCCACAGGCGTTGAGTGAAGTCAGTTCACTCAATGCCAAATGATATAAGCGTTGAGACAAGCTCAAGCTGTCAAAGCTTTTGAAGGATCTATCAAGAATTCTGACCAAGTCCAGAAGCGTTGGGTGAAGCCAGTTCACTTAACGCCTATTCAAGAGAAGAGGCAGAGGCAGAAAGAGTTGAGTGAAGTCAACTCACTAAACGCCTTCATACAGAGGAAAAGAGGCTAAGTACAGAAGCGTTGAGTTAAGTCAGTTCACTCAACGCTCAGTAAGATGGCAGGCATTTAGTAGAGAGGCTAAGTACATAGGCGTTGAGTGATGAAGGTTCACTTAACGCACTCAATGTCTTACAGTGTAGCAGAAAGAATGGCTAAGTCTAGAGGCATTGAGTGATGAAGACTCACTCAACGCTCTTAACGCCTAAGATGTAGAAAGGTTCAAAAAGTTGACTAAGGTTTTTGGCGTTGAGTGAAGCTTGTTCACTCAACGCACTCAATGCCTAGAAGAGTAGTTTATTTGACTAAGTGTTTTGGCATTGAGTGAAGCTCTTTCACTCAACGCACTCAATGCCTGGGATGAAACTGAGAATTTGGCTAAGTCCACAGATGCTGACGTCAGCAAAAGTCAACAAAAGTCAACGAAATTAAAACTCATTGTGGGAAAGCTGCAGTACACCACTAATGGCGTCGATAGCTAGCTGTATGACTTTTTCTATAAAAGGAAGGTTGTAAATCATCAATTACTGCTTGGCCTATGGGTCAAGAGAGTCGTTGGATGGCGCTTGATAAAAGGAAGAGATCGATGATGAAGAAGATAACTTTTAGGGTTTTGTCTTTTCGCAAAGCGGCGGAACATCATCTTCTTCCTCGCCATTGTTACAGAGCTCGAAGAAGTTCAAATTGACTGATCTAAAAGTTCTAAAAGTTAGCTGGTGCCATTTTAACCTGCACCAGCAAGGTCAAAGGAAATCTCTGAAGAAGAAGCGGCAAGAGCTTACCCTAGCTGCAGCATCTAGAAGCTCAACAAAGATAGATGTTGTCATCTTTACCTCCAACAGAAAGATCAGAAAAGATTTCTGAGAAAGAAAAAGAAGCAGGGTCATCTGGTTCCTGCAGTACAGGTAAGATGATTGAAGAATACCAAGAATAGTTAATTCATCTGTCTTCATCAGCAAGATCAGAAAGAAAAGTTTTTGAGTTACTTCCAGCATAAGCAACAGTTTATTGAAGATCAATTCTTATTATTGTGAAGAAGGTAGGGCTAATATTTTCTCATCTCAAGAAGAAGAAGACACAGAGAAAATCTCTTTGGTGTCAAGTAACAAACAAACAACCCTTTCTATTCTGTAGGATCCTCTAGATCTGAGTTGTAAGCCTATTTATAAAGGCTGAGGTAGGATTCTGTAGAGGATCTGACTTGTAGGGCCTGTATGCCCGAGGTAGGGCTTTGGCCTGAGTAGTAGGATTCAAGTATGAATCTGAGAAAGGATCCTTGTATGGATCTGAGTGTACGGCTGTCCTCCTAGCCTGAGTTATAGGGCTTTTGGCCTGAGGTAGGTGATCTTTGGATCACTGAGTTGTAGGGTTTTGTGCTTGAGATATAGGTCTTGGACGATACTGAGTGGTCCTGTGGGATCGTGTTGTAAGCTCCTAGGAGCCAAGATTGGAGAAGTTCCTTGTCTAACAAGCAATTAGAAAGATGAGAGGGACAGTGGACGTACCCATAATCTGGGGAACCACTATAAACCTTGTGTGTCTTCTGTGATTGTCTTGAAAGAAAACTAACAAAGCTAACTGAACACTCTCAAGTAAGAAGATAAATCAAAATAGACCAAAAACCTATTCACTCCTCCCCTCCTCTAGGTGTTTAGATGACCTTGAAAACAAAGACTTTCAATCGCATCTAGACCTGATATTATGTTTGCAGTTTGTTTATGTGCTAGATTTCAGGCTAATCCTAAAGAATTGCATTTAAAAGCGGTTAAATGCATATTTAGATATCTTATTAGTACATTTAAACTAGATTTGTTGTATCCGCATAATGATACTTTCATTTTGCATGGTTATTTTGATTCTGATTATGCTGGATGTTCTTTAGATTGTAAGAGCGTAAGTTGGACTTTTCATTTTCTAGGCTCATCACTTATTTCTTGGTCGGTGTTGCCTTATCCACCACCGAGGCCAAATACATTGCACTAGGTAGTTATTGTATACAAGCTCTTTGGATGAAACAAACCTTAGAAGACTTTGGAATAAATACAAACACCGTTAAACTAAAATGTGATAATAAAAGTGCAATTGATTTAACCAACAACCCAGTTCATTACACTAGGTCTAAATATATAAGTGTACGCCATCATTTCATTAGAGACCACATAAAACAACATAAAGGTTAATTTTATAGGCACAGATTCACAACTTGCAGATATTTTCACAAAACCACTTACAGATTCCCGTTTTTCAATGATACGACTAGAATTAGGAATCCTAGACATTTCAAGCTGATGAATTCATATAACTATTAAGAAAAATTAACATTAAACCATAGAAATTTATAATTAAAATTAATAAAACCAAAATATCAATAGTAAATCATAATTGTACTAAAACAGCACTCAGAAATGTCACAACATAGTTCACAAAAAAATATTACAATGCTTAGTCCTCACTGGAAATAAAAAATAAAATGAAAGGGACTGTCACTCAGCGATACTGGGTGTCTCCCGGCGATATCTGCATGTAGTCCAAATTTGTCCGAGAACTCAAAAATTTCTACTATCAACAACATTGGTGCCCTCCTGGTCTTCAGCCGAGCTCATACCACAGCTCCTAGTTCGGCGAGGTCGGCGCATTGACTGTCGCGGTGGTTCCACTACCAGATTCTCCCATTCTGCCGCCTCGGCTAGAGTTGGCTTTAACTTCAGGCTCTTGGTCAAAAATTTGATAAACTTTTGCATTCCAGTGGTGCTTCCTCACTTCTCTCTTGTGTTTCTCAAATGACTCACTCAAGTCATCCAATCCCTCTCGTCGTGACCTATCTCTTGATAATGGTGGATTTCTGATAGTCCATATAGGTTCACTACTACGTGTGGATCCGCCTCGTGATGAACATGCAATATTATGTGTAGAACCCATAGAGAATATAGTAGGTGCGCAGTCATCAAAGTAAAATTCCAGATCAATCTAACTATATTTTTGGTAAAGGATGCGTTGGATTATGGCCCCCGTCGGGAGTGTATTGAGCTTTTTCCACATTAGGCTCTTGTTGTTGTATGGAGACCGGGCAGTCTGGCGGTCTGGCAATGGTGGTTTAGAGACCGGACGGTCTAGCGGTCTAGCTCTGGCGGTTTAGAGATCGGGCGGTCTGACGGGTTGTCACCAGCAGCTTAGTATCTGGACTATTGTTGTATGGAGCTTAGGCGGTCTGGTGGTTTATCTCTTGCGACTTGGAGACCAGGAGGTCTTGTGGTCTCCTATGGAAGCTTCTTCTCTCCTTCTGGTGGTTGCCGGGAGGTTAACCTATTCGTCTAACCGCGCGGCCTGTTCAGCTTGTACATGTAATTTTTTAGTCCCACGTTGTCTATTTGTAATCTCTCATATCTCCTCCATTCTATAAAAAGGAGGTCATACCTTTGTAATACTTATCTTTTTGGCATAATAAAACTTCTATTATACCATTTTCCGGCCTCTTTTATTCTTGTTCTCACATGGTATCAGAGGGCTCGATCGTTTCCACCTGATTCAGTTTGCCTATATCCACGCAGTTTGTTCTGTCTTGTCCGCGCGGCTTGCCCTTCTCCTCCTATTCTATGAGCCCTCTCTGTCTGCTCGACCTGTCCGAGCGACTTGTTCATGTTCTCACGACCTGTTTCTTCTCTTGTCACGCCCTGTTCGTGCTTGTTCTTATTCGCGCGACCTGTTCTTGCTGCCCCTCTGTGTGTACGGCCTTTCTGCTCTCCCTCCTTGTCTGTTCGCGACTTATTTCTCGCAGTCTCTCTTCTCCTCTTCTTCTGTGATCTCCTTTAGTCACACGGTTTCCTCTCTTTCGCATGAACTCTGTTTGTTCGTGTGGCCTGCCTTGCTTCGTGTGATCTCCTTTGTTCGCACAACTTTTTCCCCTCTGCTTTGCTCTGCTTCTAATCGCGCTGTTTGGTCGTGGCTTCTCTGGCCGCTGGTGTGTTGGCACATTGACCGCTGTGTTCTCTTTGATTGTCCTCTACTGCTTTCCTTGAATCTGTTGTGGTCTCTCTTGCTCTCGCGACCTCTTTCTGTTTGTCCGCTTCTTGCTTGTCATCGCGATCTGTTCGACTTGTCGTGGCCTGGTCTTCTAGCAGCTCTCTGCTCCTATGGCTCTCTTTGATATATCTACTTCCTACTCTTCGAAGCCGTCCGCCTCGGTTCTCACATCTTCTAGTAGTGCCCATGTTGTTACTCAAGGAAAATGACTGATCGACAAAGGTACTACTAATCATCTGACTGGCAATCCCCAGTGTTTTTCTCTCCTAGAAACACATAATCGGTTGCACCCAGTTTTTCTTGCGGACGGCTCTACATCACCGGTCTATGGGACGGGAGTGGTTCAAGTCACTCCGTCTCTTCGCTTGGCGGATACCCTCTATGTGCCCAAGTTCCATTGCAATTTATTATCTGTTACCTCTCTATGCAAACAACTACAGTGTTCCATCGCATTCACTTCTACTTCATATTTTTTTCAGGATCCGAACTCCCAACGGACGATTGCTACTGGGACTGAGAGTGGCGGCCTCTACTACATCGACAACATTTCCGCTATGTCTACCTTCTCCTCCACCTCCACAGATCTTCTCCAATGGCATCTTCGCCTTGGTCATGCTCCTCCACGACTTCTTCATCAGCTTTTATCCCAACTTCCTCCACAAAGTACTGACCTCAACTGTGAGGCCTGCTGGCAAGCATCACCGCTCCTCCTTCCCACCAAAGCAAGTTTGTGGATCTTCCCGTCTGTTTGATCTCGTCCACTCTGATGTTTGGGGTCCTTCTCCTACCCTTACTTTTGGTCATGGCAGTTCATATTTTGTCATATTTATAGATGATTCCTCTCATTGTACGTGAGTGTATCTGTTAAAAGATCGCTCCGAATAATTCTCTGTATGGACTTCCTTCTATCTTATGATCAAAACTATATTTAATGTTTCTATTAAAGTCTTTCGATCTGATAATACCAAAGAATATATAAGTCATGACTTTTCTTCCTTCTGTATGCAAAATTGGATTATTCATCAAACTAGCTGTGTCTATACTTCAAAGCAAAATGGTGTAGCGGAACGCAAAAAATGTCACCTCTTTGATGTCGCTCGCACTCTGATGACACAGATGAAGGTTCCCCGAGCCTATTGGGGCTACGCCGTTCTCATCTCCTGCTACCTCATCAATCGCATTCCCTCCACAGTTCTCCACGGTCAAACCCCATTCTCCATTCTCTATCCGGGCAAGGAACCTTTCCCTCTTCCTCTACGTATCTTTGGGTGCACAGCCTTTGTGCACGCTCCCTCCGCCACCCGTGACAAACTCTCCCCTCGCTCCACAAAATGCGTCTTTCTGGGGTACTCTATAACCTAGAAGGGCTATTGTTGTTTTGACCCAGTTCTCCGCAAGCAGTTCGTCTCTGTTGACGTTACCTTTTTCGAGAATGCTTCTTATTTCTCTGTCGACTCCTCTCCTCTTCCTGAGGCTTCTGCTTCTCCTATTATTCCCTCCAATCCGTCGACCCCTACCATAATTTTTCTGCCTCCACTACCTCCACCATCTCCACCATCTCCATCATCTCCTCCTCTCTCCTCTCCTCCACTATCTCCCACTTCTCTGTCACCGTCGCTCTCTACTCCTGGGCCAGCTCTCTCTGCCACGGACGCTCCGAATACTGAAGCACCAGCTGACCTGGATCTTCCCATTGCTCTTCGTAAAGGGGTTCGGGCATGTACCCAGCACTTGCTTGTTGCTGTTGTTTCCTATGACCGTCTTACCTCTTCTTGCAGGGCTTTTGCACTGGCTATCTCTGCCACTTCCACCCCCCCCCATTCCTACTAGGAGGCCCTTACTGTTCCTCATTGGAAGGCTGCCATGGATGAGGAAATTGCTACTCTCAGTGAATGGGGTACATGGACCCTTGTTCCTCCTCCCTTCGGCACCAATGTTGTTGGATGCTGCTGGGTCTTTGTGGTGAAGTTCAATCCAAACGGTAGTGTGGATCGTTACAAGGCCCGCCTTGTTGCCAAATGCTTCACTCAGACTTATGAGATTGACTATTTTTACACCTTCTCTCTAGTTGCTCGTCTAAGCACTATCCGGGTCCTCCTCTCTTTCACTGTTAATAAGGATTGGCCCATTTCCCAACTGGATGTCAAGAATGTCTTTCTTTATGTGGATCTTCAAGATGATGTATACATGGAGAAACCTCCAGGATATGTTGCTCAGGGGGAGACACAATTATGCAAGCTAAAGAAGGCTATCTATAGCCTAAAGCAAAGCCAACGGGCTTTGTTTGACAAGTTTAGCGGGATTGTGGCAGCCGTGGGCTTTACGAGAAGTTCTGCGGATCACTCTTTATTTGTTCGCAAAACCTCTTTGGGTCTGGTAGTTATTGCGGTTTATGTTGATGATATTCTTCTCACTAGAGATGACCAGGCTGGGATAACCCTTACTAAGAAATATCTTCATCAATAGCTGGTCGCAAAGGATATGGGCTCCCCAAAATACTTCTTGGGGATAGAAATCTCTCGGAAGCCCAATTCCTTAGTCCTCCCTCAGCACAAGTATACTCTTGATTTGCTAAAAAAGGCAGGGTTGACTGGGGCTAAACCTGCCCAATGTCTGGTGGCGACTGAAGAAGATAAAACCTGGATGGATGACTCTCCTCCTCTTTCAGATGTTACAAGGTACAGATGTCTGGTTGGTAAACTCATATATCTCACAGTGACAAGACCCGACATCTCCTATGTTGTAGGCAAGGTTAGCTAGTTCATGCAAGCTCCAAGGGAGTGCCATTTACAGTCTGCCCTGAGGATATTGGAGTATGTTAAATCTGCGCCTGGGAAAGGACTACTCTTTCAGAAGAATGGTCATTTAAGGGTTGAAGCGTACTCAGATTTGAGCTATGCTGATGACAAAGGTTACCGCAAGTCAACATCGGGATTCTGCACCTCTGTGGGGGGAAATCTTATGAGTTGTAAGAGTACGAAGTAGTCTGTAGTCTACAGGTCAAGTACAGAAGCAGAATATCGAAGTATGGCGTCGACCACATGTGAGTTGAAGTGGTTACGGGCTCTCATGCTTGACCTAGGAGAGGTCTACAATCATCCTCTACCTATGTTTCGTGATAACAAGGCCGCTATATACATCTATAAAAATCCGGTCTTCCATGAGAGAACAAAGCACAATGAAGTCGACTGTCATTTTATTCGGGAAGAGATTTTGAAGGAATAAATTTGTACTCCATTCGTCACCTCCAATAAAGAGTTGGCTGAAATTTTTACAAAGCCGGTGTCCGCCTCTTTTATTCACATTTGCGACAAGCTGGGCATGATCGATGTATATGCTCCAGCTTGAGGGGGAGTGTTGTTATATGGAGACTGGGAGGTCTGGCGGTCTGGCGGTCTGGCAATGGTAGTTTAGAGATCGGATGGTCTGGCGGTCTAGCTCTGGCGGTTTAGAGACTGGGCGGTCTGACGGGTTGTCACCAGCGGCTTGGTAGCTGGACTGTTGCTGTATGGAGCTCGGGCGGTCTGGCGGTTTGTCTCTGGCGACTTGGAGACCGGGAGGTCTGGCGGTCTCCTATGGCAGCTTCTTCTCTCCTTCTGGTGGTTGTCAGGCGGTTAGCCTATTCGTCTAACCGCACGGCCTGTTCGGCTTATACATGTAATTTTTTAGTCCCACATTGTCTATTTGTAATCTCTCCCATCTCCTACATTCTATAAAAAAGAGGTCATACCTTTGTAATACTTACCTTTTTGGCATAATAAAACTTCTATTATACCATTTTTCGGCCTCTTTTATTCTTATTCTCACAGCTTTTTAGCCTATACGTGTACTGAATAATGGATAAAATGAAGTTTGTCACGTCAAATGTCTTCCTCTCCAGGATCATGTATGCCACATATCTCAATTGAGATGTTATCTTTCTGGTATCCTTGGATTTGAGCATGATCGTATGCCTCAAAATATCTTGCATTAAACCTGCATCCAAGTTGAGTGTGATTGTGGACTGAATTGGGTTTTTCATGGAATTTCCATATAAAACCATATTCAAGAGATACCAACCTCTATCTTTTTTATTATTCTCAACCACATCCAATACGTACTCCCGCTAAATCAAGCCAAATTCATCTCTCAAATCATGGTGGGTTATCTCTACTATTTGTCCTTGAATTTTAGATCGCACTCTGCCGTTCAATTTAGTAAAATTAGGGTCTCGTAAGTGATTATAAATTTCCATAATCAGCACTGTGAAAAACATGTCTGGTATTATAACAGACATTATACCTGTCGTCGCAAGTAGATCATGTATGTGTGTGTGGCGAACTTGGTCAAATTCAATCACTTTTCCAACACTAATGTTTGCGTTCTCGATTCTCGGATATGTTTGATATGCTGGGTGAGTGTCACTTCCTGTGCTCCTCCTAGTCTTAGAACTGGAAGCCATACCTGCAAACAGTAACCCAAACGTTAAATTTTATAAACAGCCAATATCGTCAGGCGACACTCACTATCGCCGGGCGATATCAAAATCAAAAAAATTTCCCGTATCAACATAAAATTTCAAAATTAAACATCCTTACATACAAGATCTCAAAAATAAATCCAATATTTCTGATTTACCTTACCAAATTCAAGAAAAATTTCATAACCACTATTCATCATCTTCTTCCCTAAAAGGTGCAAATTGTTTTAGAAATCTACTACGAAAAATCTAGATCTAAGTTTTGTATACTCAAAAGTCCTAGATCTATGTTTACACTTCTTCATATACATGGATCTATGATCTATTCTATCCAAAATACATCTTTTAAGTACATGCCTAACTCCATCAAAACAAGCTCCAAATCTGAAATTTTCTCAAATAAAATAGCATGAAAACCTCTTAAATTTACCCTCAATATCTTTGCATCTCCAAATCATAAAGAAAGAAACAAAAATTTCCAAAATCATACCTTGTTTTGAGGTTTTGCCGACAACCACACGCGCTTTCACTCGAGGGCTTTAGGAGAAATAAGAATACACGGTGTTGTAGATCCAGATCTGCATCTTTTATATTTTTGTACTATCGTCGATCGGCGATATCCGATATCGCCGAGCGACATCTGAAAATTACAAATATGCCCTCTCGTCTCTGATCTACATTGGTATGAATACAAATACTCTTTTATACCACATAGTTTCTTTTGTATCTCATTTAGGCATTGTACAATATGTATTCTAAAATTTTGGGTTACCTATAATATTGTTCATGTATTCACACCTTGAATATAATTTTCGATATAGAACTTTCCTAGTGTATTATACTTGTGCAATTGTTTTTACATGCCTCTAAGTATGAGAAATATTTTAGTTATGATAATACACTCAAACACACATTTGTGAAACTCTACATATGTATTTACCTTTACTATATATGTGAATTGTTGATGTTCTACCATAACCACTAGAATTTCATAATGATACCCTTACTTTATCCTCGTTTACTTTGCACAATTCATATTTGATTTTCCTATATTGCGTCACAAGTGAATTCAGAGTCTTTTGTCATGCCAAAAATAAGAAAATTATGTTTAGTAAAACTAAAAAGAAAATTATTCATTTACTCAACATTCTTGTTGATGTATTTATAATAAAAAAAGTTCTTACAAGGAATCTCCATCAAGAACTACTTACCCTCCTGATAAGTCTTCATAAGCATTGTGAGGTCAGCACCTTGGAAAGAATTGTAAAGTGTCTTGTGAAATCTTTATATGGCTATTCATTTAATCTTTGTGCTCTGAATTCTTGGGTACATGTATGGCTAGTTGTGTATATTTCTATGTTATGTTATTTTTTAACATTTCACTTGTTCATGTACTTTTAAAGTTCTACATATGTGTTTTCAACTAACTCTCACTGTACATGACATTATCATCTCTAACATGAGAATTAGACCGCAAATGATTCTAAATTATCTTCACTAGAGTATGTGTCTATGATATAAATGGGTGAATTTGTCAATGTTAAGTGTTCACTCACATTCATCATTACTATACATTGGTTCACATGCTCTACACTTGATTTTTAATTTGTGGTTTTTCCTATTTTGCTTCCGCAGCCACTCTACTATTTCTTTTGATAATACCAAAATGGGGAGAATTTCCTGAGAAACCATTCATTAGGATTACTTTAATTTACAGCGTAAAACACATACAAATAAAATAAAATGGTTCCATCTGCTTATATTTAGGGGGAGTGCACATGTAGGGGGAGAGTTACATCCAAGAGGATTTTGTGCACATACAAATGCTTAGTATTGTTAATCATATTATCTCACACTTTATAGGTCATTCATGATTTTTTTTATAAGTGGATTTGTTATTATAAAAAGGGGGAGATTGTTGGAGCATGCGTTCCACGCTCCTTAGTTTGTTAAAAACAAATCTCGTTTGTATTTGATCATAGGGTGTTTATGATGTGTAGATATCACAGGTCTAACACTAAAATTATTTGGACTTGGATTCCAGTCTGATCAGAGGAGCTAAGGTGATATCGGTAGGCAATATCCAGTATCGCCAACAAGAGACAGCCCAGGGGACAGTTACAGCACTAATCATCACAGTGTGTAGTTACATGCGATGTCCCCCAGCGACATCGCTATCGCCTGGCGATACACACGATTGGACACGATCGGTTCGTTGTGCAAAAATCAGGAATACATGGGACACGTGGCAGCCAGATAAGATATCGCTTGTAGGAGATATCCAATGTCGCCAAGCGATATCCCCAAAATATAAAAGAGGCTCATTTTTCTATGGAGATTACGACTTTGAGTATCTGGAGTATTCCTTCCCGTCAACTTGTTCCAAAGATCTCCAACATCTAGAAAGACTCCATCCTCCTAAGAAGGTTCAAGCGTGAAAGAGTGATGACTCGTACACAGCATCTGAAGCAACTTTGGCAAGGATTCACCGGCATCTTCAACGCTTCATTTAGAGGGAGTTTTTAATTCTGAAGTTTACACTTTGTAATTTGTCATTATTTTCATTGTAATTGATAGAAGAAATCGCTACCTTATGCATGGCATGTAAGTCCTTGTATGGCTTAGGAGAGAATTGCCGCCTTATGCTTGGCTTTTAGGTCCTTGTGCAGCTTAGGGAGTTATCCTCACCTTATGTGCAGTGACTAGATCATGGTGAGATCTAGGGGAGGCTAGTAGAAATATCTAGGGAGAGATATACTTTAGACATCCGGTTCTTATAGAAGGACATGCAAAATCAAAAGAAGACTATATTTTTCATAGCCTTAATCTTTAGCTTTATAGAGATACACTGTATTCTGCTTAATCTTTAGTGTTTATTTTTGTTTATGAAAAATTAGTTTTTGATTTTTACAATTATTTCAACAAGTAAATTTTGATTAATAAATAAATACTGTTAACCCTTATTCATCCCCCCCCTAAGGGCACCTCACGATCCAACACTTGGGAGATCGGCATGGCATGTGCCTTAGTCTTGCTCTGGTAGCACAATTAATGGAAAGCGCGGAGTTTACCGATTAGCGCGGACTGGTGCTGGAGTCTGCCGGGTTGTGCGGACTGTCCCTTATACCTGTTGGTATTGTGTTCTCACCAAGGATTGTCGGTGGTGTGGACTTGGTATGGATCTGAACAAAGTCCAGGTGTGCTCAGTCTGGGAGGTCATGAAGTTAGCACATACTGTCTTCTTTTTCCGCTTAGTCTGATAGTTGTCAGCCTTGTATGCTTTGGTTACGGGCTCGGGGTGTGCGGACTAGAGTAGTGTCTGCAGGGGCGTGCAAACTGGAGCTGTGCCCCCAGGTATGCGGACTCGTAGAGTATCCGCAGTGTCTGTAGACGGCGGATAGTCATGTCTTGGCCTTTTGGCGACAAGGCAGAAAGGCTTTCTATCTGGCCATGGTGGTGAGACCTTGGTGGACTAGTTGTTCGACCTAGTCGCGGCGGACTGGCTTTGTGTCCGCGACTGTGCAGATATATTTAATGCTTACTGCGAGATATGGTGGTCATCCTATTGGCTAGGGTGGTGATCACACTGCTCTTCACGCATATAAATAGGACCCCCACCATATCAATAAAGTAAAACCGAATGAACAGTAAGTGAGCTCATGTAGTTGCTACGGACAGGATTTTGTGTTCGCGCAATTTGAAGAGTTAACCGGTTTTTGTTTTGCGGATCGTGCTGAGAAGCTAGAGACTTGGTTCTGACTTCGGTCAAAGATCAATATGGACTCTGCGATTAGCAATCGATGGTTAGCAGCAGGTTGCAGCTTGCGATCAGGCAAACTTCTCTTCTGCAACTCTTTCCCAGTTCAATAAGATGTCCGCTTCTAGCATCTTGTTCAATTCGGCAGCAGTAGTTCGCGTGATCTGGAGGCTAGGCAATCTTGCGGTTAGGTATCTTGCGGATTTGCGGACAGAGTTAAGCATTGGAATAACGGGTTGATCGCGCAGTTAGGTTGCAGTCTAGTGACCTGACGGATTCAGCAGACTCTTTGTGCAACTCGGCAGAGTCGGCGGTTACTCTTTTTAGTATGCGCAGCTTGTTCTTGCCTTGTATTTTTCTCTTCCATTAGGTACATCGGCGAATCTTGTCTCATCATGTATGTCTCGCCTTGTAAAAAATTTTGATAGTACAAGATTTACTTGCTCTTTTATTTGCATCTGGTTTACTTAGCTCGGATATGTTGAGTGTTCTTGCGCCTAGTTTCCCATTTTCTGCAGTTAACAAATTTTTTACAAGTGGAAAAACTATAAATGGGATGAAATTCAGTACTTTGAAGTTACACACCTCCAGGAGCCTTGATCTTGTGCATCATCGGCCAGATAACTCCGTGGAACCAGAAAAACTCCCAAGTGTTCGTGAAATCTCAAGAGTGAAGAAGGGACTATTCGTGCTTCTCATCTCCGACGATCTTCGCAAGGATTTTCTGGCCTCTTCAGCGCTCATGGCCATATGGAGTTTTTATTCTCAGATTTCTTTTTCTTTTTCATTCACTTCGTAATCGGTAGATAATTTGTCACCTTGTGTGTGGCGACTAAGCTCGTATATGGTTTTGGGGAATATCATCGTCGTGTGTTCAGCAACTAGGTCTTGGTGAGATCTAGGGGGAAGGCAGTTGTTGTATCTAGGGAGAGATAAGCTTTAGCCAGCTGGTTTTTAGAAGAAGAATCAAGTAAATTAAAAAGGAGATTTTTCATCACAATCTCGATTTCAAGCTTTATTGAAATTTTTTGTATGTAATTTTTTATCACTTATGAAATAAACATGCATTTTGTTGTATCTTAAATTTTTAAGTACTTTGTTATAAATATTCAGTGTGATTAAGTTTTCTTGATTTTAGTAAAAATTTGGCTAAGTAATTTATTAATTTTTATCTCCCCCTTTTGATAATAACAAATCTTCTTAGAGAGAAATTCGCTATGAGTTATAATAAGGTGTACAAAATATGATAAGCAACATAAGTACTTGAAGTGCACATTCTCCCCCTAAATGGATGACCTTAAATGTTTATTAAGTCTAAAGATAAATTGAAGTATAAAAAGAATTTTTTAAAAAAAATTGGATGAGAAGTGTTTGAGGAAATATACTTGACATAAATAAACAATAAAATGGTGATTTGGGATGGCATATAAAGTGAACAATGTGTATGATATAAAATATCAAGTAATCAGAAACATTGGTAGATTCATGCCAAAAATATCAAAAGGAATGATGGAATGTGATATAAATGTGGAAATTATTTTTTGTCCAATTATCATGAGAAGAAATTTTATAATAGATAATGATGGGTACAAGTTGTGTTGTGGTAGACAAGAACAAGTGTTGTAATTAAAATCACATGAAATTGTGAAATGTAAACATATAACAATGACTATACACAAGACAACTTGGTGGGCATGTATGAATCCGTTGAACGTTAATAAAAAGAGAAATGGCCAGAAATGTGTGCACAAGGTACTTTAGGATTCTTTTCAAGGTGCTCAACCTCACAATGCTCATTAAGACTTATCAGGATGGTGATTAGTGTTTGATGGAGTATCCTGAGCATATCATTGGAAGAATAATTTTTTTATATATAACATATTTTTGTTTTCTTTTTCTCCTTCTGTTATACTTCAAGACTCTGAATCCACTTGTATAGCACAACATAATAATTTTTTTAAGTCATGCTAAGAAAAAAAAAATTATGCAAGATTCAATGATAAATAAGTTGTGGTATGTTTATCAAATTTGTAATGTTAAACAAAAACACATTCATGTAGATGAAAAATTATCAAACACTTATATTGTACCAAAATATGTAAATGTGAATTATTATCAGGTATAAAATATTACTCATACTTAGAGGCATGCAAAAACAACTTAAAACATTTACTATACACATATCTACTATAAAAGAGAAGATATTCAAAGCATGAAAGTTTGTACACAATGTTATATGAAACTTGAAAAAACGAAAATCACATTGAACCACTTCTAAAATATACAAACCAAAAAACAAGAGGTTATATCATATGTCTAAACTATGTGTAGTATACAGTAAACAAGAGTTGATAAAAAATTGCAAATTTGAAGAAATAAATCACTATCAACAGCGATAGCGATATCGCGCCGCGATAGCAGTTCTTATATAAAAGGGTGGACTTCAGTCTTGATTTCATTATTCTCACTTATTTCTCATAACCCTAATGCGAGAAATGGAGGTGACACTGGCAGAATCTTCAAATCTAAGGTATTCTTCTTGGTTTTTGTTGGAATTTTTTGTAGATGTTTATTTTGGTTGTAATTTTGAAAGTTATTTGGGATTAAAAAGTGTTTCCATGAAGAAAATTTCGTTCTTTAAAGAGAATTGAAATGGTTTTAAGAAAACATAAGGGTTAGGGTTAGATTTGAATGGATCTAGTAGATCCATAGCATATATCAAATTTAAGGTTGGTTTTTAAGTGTATGTAGCCTTAAACACAAAATCTGAAATTTTTGACAGAAATTTCGGTATGGAGATGCTTAAGCGCTATCCCTCAGTGACAGTTGTTGTCCCCGGCGATAGTAAAATTTCATCTTTTAACTTATTTTTTGGATAATTGAAGGAATGGCCTTCAGTGCAAGTGCAAGAAAAAGTTCTTCCAGCAATCTTCATTCATCCTACCAATCCTTTCCATGGGTTGAAAAAGCAGCTATAGGAATTTTAAAAATTATGGAGTTCGACATACCTCTAGATACACATATCTACGATATCCTAGCACATGGAGGTATAATGTCTATGATCATCCCAGACATGTTTTGTTCTGTATTTGTGAGGGAATTTTACAATCATTTAGAAGATCCCGCACACTTTGAGTTGAATGGAGGAGTGATGTAACATCCCATTTTCCAATTAGACCCCCCTCAGGAGTGACTTGAGCATAACTAGGTCATATGAGTTAACCTAGGTGAGCCCAGGAGACCAAGTGACCTAAAAAACTAGTTGAGACCCACTTGGTCTGCAAATAGTAATTTTCAAAACTCTGATTTTGAGTGGCCTAGTAGGTTCATTGTGACTCTAAAAATTCCCTTAGACCTAATGTGGGCCCAATGAGTCACCAAGGACCCACTTGGGTCAACCATAGTGGTCAATTTGACCAAGTCAATCCCAAGCCCAAATCAAGTCAAACCTAGCCTATATGGGCTAACCCAACCTCAAACCACCCTCCCCCTTAGGCTAACTCTTGCATGATTATTTTTGTATGATATTTGGCTGCCTATATCCTAGGGAATTGACCAAGTCGACATTGGTGACTAGGAGAGAGAAGGTGAGCTCCATTTTCATGTTAATGGAGGAGAGAGAAAAATTCAAGAGAGAGGGAAGGAGGAATTCGGCCAAAGGGAGGCCAAAGGCCACCCTTAATGGCTGAATTCAACTCCCCTGGGGAAGGGGAGGAGTTTCCAGCCATTTCCCGGCCACCTAGGCTTTGGTTCAGCCCCCCTCCCCCATGGTCGAACACTCCTTTATTGGCCATTAATGGCTTCTTTCAAAACTGCCTTCCCCCTCCCCTCCTGGCCATATAGACCTCACCAGCAAGCTAGGGCGACGGATTTCGAAGCATTAGAAGGAGGGAGAACCACTGTCGGAGCCACCAAAGGAGAAATCGCCGCCGCCGCCGCCGCCATGAATTCCCGTCGCTCCACCCGCATCCAAGCCCGAGTTCAGATCCTCCTCTCCTTCTCTCATGCTTAGATCCTAGGAATGCTTAGAAACCGATTCCATGCTCAATCGAACCCGAGTTAGGTTTTTATTTTTTGGAAAATCACCATTTTTCGGGAGGTTTTTTGAGCTCTCGGCTAGGGCGGCGCCGCCACCTCCGGCCGCCCTAGCTCCGGCCAGGGATAGCCCCCACCACCGGGAACAATTAGGGGATGTTTCCCGATGGTGGCGCCGCCTCAGGCCGCCGAGAATCGGCCCGCAAAAACCGCATGCGCAAGCCTCTTTTCGGCTCCATCGGGGAAGATGAACAGGAGCCGCCTGATATGCTTCTAGATTCGTGCAGAGCAGATTCTATAATTTTAAATCCTATTTTCTAATTTTCTGTATTTTAAATAAAACAGTTTTACTGTAATTGGATTTTAGGCCCCATATGGGCACCTACTGGAAAAGTGTTTAGCATGAAAGTTGTAGGTCCTTTTAATACCTACAATTTGATATGTTGTGCTGAAATTTTGGTAGAGTACCTAGACTTGTAGGGCCATTTGATTATGGGTATGTCCTAGGTTTAGGGAAGTTTTATTATAAAAATTATTTAGGCCCTTTGGAGGCTTGTTCATCAAAATTGATCAACATGAATGTTGTAGGCTTTTTAATTATCTACAGTTTGATATATTATGGAAAATTATAGGACAAGTCTTCTGACCTATAGGGCCATTATTCTAGGGTAGGTCCTACAAATAGGACAGATCTTTGAAAAATTCCCCACACCTAATCCTTTGTCCAACTGCTTTGAATTTTGGACAGGGGCTTAATATCACCTAGACCTAGCTCCTGTAAAAATTGGAATTCATTTAAAGAAGTGTAACCTAGGGTTTTGCCCTAAACCTAGAAAAGCTAGTGTAAGGTAGTTGAAGGGTCAAATGACCTCCAAACCCTCTCAAATTTTGGTGAGGTGTCCCTGGTATAGGTATCTAGGTCTGGTTCAAATTTCAACTCATTTGGTTGAGTTTTGATTCGGAATCCTCTAAACCCTAGTTTTAACCTAGTAGAATGAAGCTTAGTGAGAAGGCTCTTTGCACTCTGGTATGATCATCTCACCTCAACAGAGGTTGAGATTTTGACCACTGGTTTATTTTGGTCCTAAGATTACCCTTAGGGAAGATGGGATGATTTAGGGTAAGCTTACCCTAGGGCCCAAGTTCAAACCCTAAATGTGGACTTTGGGGGTTTGTGAAGGACATAGGGGCAAATGCCCTTGTATGGCCTTGAGTTTTGGTGGAGAGGTTGTTAATGAGTTTGTAACTCTCTGGTTGTAATGTTAGAGAATTTTGATATAGGTAGCTACCTCAAAACTTAAACCCTAGTTTTAGGGTAGAAGGGATTTTAGGTCAAAACAGTATCTTAAACTCTTTTAAAAGCCATGAAATTGGGGTAGTGTGTTTTTAGGGTAGTTAGGACCCTTGGGTAATTTTACTAGAATTTTTGGATAGGTATTTCTAGTACTTCATTCATGAATGTGGGTATAGCCCTTTTTGATGTTTTATTTATTAAAGAATTTTAATTCAAATAAGGCCCCCTTGAAATTCTGGAATTATATGTTTTTGGCCAGTAGGAATGCCCATGAATTTTAGTTCAATTTTATGTTGATTAAATAGAATAGTTCCTTCACAAGTATTATTAAAGGGCTCTATGTTTTAAAAATATTTTATGACATAAATAGTTTCTGGAAAATTATGAAAGTTGGTAAATAGAGTTTTTAAATCATTTTGAATCAGTGGGATTTTATTCTGGATTTTTGGAGTTATGAATATAGTACTTGATTCACAAGCATGCTAGATTAGGGTTTTAGTAAATGATTTATTATAAATTAATTTCCAACAGTAAAATTATGAAACTTTTATAGTACTATTTTCATGGTATTTCTAGTACCCTGTAATTAATCCAAATGATTTAGAAGAGAATCTTATGTAGTTTATTCATTAGACATGAAAAAAATGGATTATTGCAAAAATATGTTTAGACCCCTTAGACCATAGGAAAAATTGCCAAACCTTGGATATGTCATTTTTAGATACATTATTGTTTGTCTTAAATTTATTATGATTTATACATGACTGAAAAATATAATCCTTGTACAAATTTGAAAGACCTTGGGTTTTAGTAAAATTAATTAATTATTAGATTAATTGGGAAAATCATTATTATCGGAAATCGATTCAATAATGTCATGACAGGCCCGCAGTAATTAACTTAGGCTGTTCGGAAGAAAACACAAAGGACATCCTATCATAGACATTACTTAGTATAAGGTGGTCTGTAGTTAGTAACTTTGGGAAATGAGTAACAAGATAAAGTTTGGGTTAGCGTAAGGACAGCTTGTGTTGGATTGGATTTAAAGAAAGAGGATGGATCACCATAGGAGGTTTCAAGTGTGGTGAGGAATGAGTTGATGCGCTCTAGAAGGTGCGCGGGACCGACGAAAGATCGATGTCCCCGTAGGAGTGAAGAGTCAAATCCACCCTAGGTTTAGTTCGATGCAATTTATAGAGAGAACGGGTAAGGGAAAAACAACCAATAACAATAAGTGCCTTGCGAAAGGGAACTTCGGGCCGTAATGTCGTCGTCTTGGTTCCTAGTGCCCTTTGAGAGCCCTTCACGGGGTATGCCGGGGGCAGTCTTGGGCTAACGTAAATCTTAAAACAAACGAAAGAGTAATTAGCCTAATAGGGATTCAAATTTCACACACTCATTAGTTAGGGTTGGTAATGGTAAGTCGTCCCGAGGTGTTCAAGGGGGCGCTGTCCCGTGGTGTTCTAGGGGATAGAGTCTGGAGATGAGCCGGACGTTTTAGTCCGGGGAATTTGGTCTCGGATGTGGTTTATACGGACGGTTTAGTCCGGGAGTTTGACACTTTAAAATCGTTATATATTAAACTGCTGCATGTGCATAAAAATAGGAAGATTAAGGTGGTGGGTTTTCGATATCGGGGAGTTCGATTGCACCGACACCGATATCGTTGACTCGGCAAGGTGACTAGCACTTAGCCAAGGTTAAGTCCGGCGGACCAGTCGGCAAGAGTACGCAGGAGTCCGCCTCGTGCACCAGGCGTTGAGGGCGTACGATAGGTCAGACCAGTGGTGCTTTTACTGATTTGAGGTGGGCGAGGCCCAACCCACCGCTTCCATTTGCCACTACGGGAGTAACCTGGGAGTTATCTCCAAAAAGGGGGAACTAAATGTTTGTGTACACAAAGTTGGGTGTATGAGTTGCACTGCTTGAACATCATAACCCACCATATAGCTGCATGACATAATCATTCATAACAACCTTGACACCTAAAGTATAAGTGGAATGGGACGCTTATACTTTAGGACTTGCAAAATGACCCCTTGGTCTATAAGCTTGTGTGGGCAAGTTTATAAATTAAGGTCAATTTGATACATGTAAATCTGCTGCCTGATAACCGACACCCCAACGTATAAGCGGTATGGGACGCGTTATACGATGAGAGCCTTGCAAAAAATACCTTGGCTTATGTGTACTCACATAAGCGAAGGTTTAATTTCTTACTTACTTCCTTTCTGTTATACCTATTACAACATTTATACTGTTCACCTGTTATAACTTGCTAGTTAGGTCCACCGTCATTTGTTTTGGTATTTATCTCCACTTTCATGTCCTCCCCTTTCTTCCTCTCCGTCCGGTGCCTTAGAGCGTGGGGGAAGGGGTGGGGGATGATAGGGGTTAGTCTTTTAGACTAACGGTTTTCGAACCATATCATATTAGGGGATCGCGGAGCCCAGCATGGAGGAGCAGCCCAGGAGGCCGGTACGCTTGGAGATGGGGCAGTCTAGCACTGGAGTCCAGACTGCAGGGACCGTGAGTCCTGACCTTTAGTAGAGTTTTAATCTTGCTTCCGCATTGAGTGATTTTGTAGTGAGGACTTGATGTACCGGGCATGAGCCCTTATATTTCTAGTATCATTGTACTCTGATGTTTTCTGTGGACACTCCCTTCGTGGAGTTTATATATATGTGATTTATTATTGTGGACTGCATTTCTCTTTCTTTACTATATGCTACTTGATCGTGATCGAAAAGGCCGGCAGAATCGGCGCGTTGCAGTGACGACCTTCCCGGGTGCGAAGGTGTCACCGCAAAGCGGCGGTTCTGGGCATAAGACCCCGGGCTTTCAAAAAAAAGGGGGTCTTACAAGTGGTATCAGAGGAAACATCGATCGGATTAGTAGCAGTCCACAAATCCCTGGGTCACCTCCGCGCGAGTTTAGTTTGCGGACAAACTAAGCAGCGGAAGCAGTGGTGTGCCCATATGGGGAATCACAAATAATTGTCCACCTTTAAGTTCTTATGAACCGATTTCTCATAGAAAAATTTTCTTTTCGCAACCTTCAATACAGCCTACTCCACAGGGTGAGGTTCTGCAGACTCCGGATGCTGCACCCCCTCCACCAGTTCCCGCTCCTTTCCTACAGACGGACATGGGGCAGACTCTGACAGCCATCCTAGAAGCCTTCAGGGCTCAACAGGCTCCGGCTCCGCAGCTGATTCCGGGAGCCAACTGGCTGAGTATCTTCCGAGGACTTTCTCCCCTGTCCTACCTAGGGACAGAGACGGCAGTTCGGACAGAGGAGTGGTTGGACATCATGCATGAGATGCTGACTGTGATACGATGCCCGGTGGAGGAGAGGGTGGCATTGGTGGTCTCTTGCCTAGAGTCCCATGCCAAGAGGTGGTGGAAGATGCTCCTGGATAAGACTTATGCCGACAGGGAGGTTGCGGAGGTCACTTGGGGAGAATTCAGGGTTGCGCTGTTGGAACATTTTGTTCCGCAGTCGGCCAGGGATGAGCTTGAAGACCGGTTCTTACAAAGCAGGGCACCAGGTCGGTGGTGGAGTACCATCGGGAGTTCGATCATCTAGCCCGATATGCAGATTCTTATCAGCTGGACGAAGCCGGGTACACCAAGAGGTTTTACAAGGGCTTGAAGGAGGATTTGAGGGAGGCTCTATTGTTCGTGTCCGATGGGCCTATTCCTCGGATTCTAGAGATGGCCAAGAGGATCGAGGCAGACTGGCACGCTACCCGAGGCCGGAAGCGGCCAATGGAGGATCAGAATCGTGGAGCAAGAAATGAGCAGCGACGAGGCCATGCTATAGATGTGGGCAGGATGGAGGATCAACCTCGTCAGGAGGTGAGACAGGAGCCGAGGGAGCAGGTGACTCTGGCTCCCCAGCCTCTCCAGATGCGGGAGATACCAAGACCACAGATGCAGGATGTGCAGAGACCAGGAGGGAGGGCTTACCCTCCACCAGAGTGTTTTCACTGCCGTCAGGTGGGGCATATCAAGAGGAACTGCCCTATGAGAAGGGGGCCCCCTCTAGCGCCGCAGATTGCCCCACCTGCTCAGCACTATGGAGGCCGAGGACGCGGTCAAGGACGAGGATACCAGGACGGAGACCGTAGGTAGGAAAGGGAGCAGGTATATGCACTGGACCTGGCCCAACCCCGACATCCTGAGCAAGTGATCACAGGTATGACAATGTTTTGTTTGCTTTGTTTTAATTCTTTTTCCATCCTTTCCTAGGAAACTATTTGTCTTTAGCATTAGGTAGTAAAAACCAAGAACAGAACTCTAAGTTAAGTCACAATCTTAGGCATTGTCTTCATTTGCGGCAAACCCGCACACACTCTCTTCGACACGGGTGCCTCGCACTCGTTTGTGTCAGAGACCTTTATCCAAGGGTTGGATGGCATGGAGAAATTCACGGGGTCGATGATGAAGATACGGCTACCTGACGGGTCGGAGCTGTTCACCTCATCCCATTGCGATATGGAGGCATGGATAGGCGGGAAACCTTTCGAAGCGTCAGCGACGATCTTGCCACTGCCAGATTATGATCTGATTCTGGGTATGTCATGGCTCCACTGGAACCATGCCCAGATTGACTGCTTGGCCAAGAAGATTACCCTTAGATATGGGGATTCTTTCATCGTGATGGAAGGTATTAGATCTGCGTCCCATATTTTCTTATCATCTATTCAGGCCGTCAAGGCCCATCTGCAGGGAGACATGGTATATCAAGTGCTGTTCGAGATGACCGAGGAGAAGGACCGGATTGCCAATATACCGGTGGTTTGTGATTACGCCGATGTGTTTCCAGAGAAGCTGCCAAGATTGCCTCCGCACAGGGAGAAGGATTTCCAGATTCAGTTGGTGCCAGGGGCTAAGCCGATATCCAGGGCTCCCTATCGGATGGCCCCGAAGGAGTTGGTGGAGTTTCGGACTCAGTTGCAAGAGTTGGTGGAGGCGGGATTTGTTAGACCGAGTTCTTCGCCATGGGGAGCTCCGGTCCTATTCGTGAAGAAGAAGGATGGGACACTTTGCCTGTGCATCGATTATCGAGCACTAAATAGACTGACCGTCCGGAATACCTATCCGCTCCCCCGGATAGACGAGTTGTTCGACCAGCTGGAGGGAGCCCACTATTTCTCGAAGCTGGACTTGAGGTCAGGATACTACAAGCTGCGGATCCAGGAGGAGGATATTCCGAAGACGGCCTTCAATAGCAGATAAGGCTTGTATGAGTTCACCGTGATGCCCTTCGGGCTCACAAATGCACCGTCGGCGTTCATGAGCCTCATGAACCGGGTTTTTGAGGCCTACTTGGATGTGTTCGTTATAGTATTCATAGACGACATCCTGATCTACTCTGGGACGGAGGAGGAGCACACTCGGCATCTGGCACTGACTCTACAGAGGTTGCGGGAGCATCACCTTTATGCGAAATTCAGCAAGTGTCAGTTTTGGTTGAAGGAGGTGGCTTTCCTAGGTCATATTATCAGCGGAGCCGGGTTGGCAGTGGATCCGGCAAAGATTCAGGCAGTTCGAGATTGGCCGCCGTTGAAGACAGCCACCGATGTACGAAGTTTCTTGGGACTTGCCGGTTATTACCGGAAGTTCGTGGAAGGGTTCTCTCAAATTGCCCTCCCCCTCACATCTTTGACAAGGAAGGAGGCGCCTTTCGTTTGGACCGCGCAGTGCCAGGCGGCTTTCCAGGAGCTAAAGGACCGACTCATCTCAGCCCCGATTCTGGCCCTTCCATCTGGAAAGGAAGGATTCTAGGTGTATACCGACGCATCATACCAAGGGATGGGAGCGGTGCTGATGCAGAACGGACATGTCATAGCATATGCCTCCCGCCAGCTGAAGACCCATGAGAGGAACTACCCGGTGCACGACCTCGAAATGGGAGCGGTCGTTTTTGCTCTGAAGGTCTGGCGCCATTATATTTATGGAGTCCACTGCGACATCTTCTCCGATCACAAGAACTTGAAATACGTGGACACGCAGAAGTAGCTGAATATCAGGCAGAGGCGCTGGGTGGAGTTCTTAGCAGATTATCAGTATGAGATGCACTACCATCCAGGGAAGGCAAACGTGGTGGCCGACGCATTGAGTCGGAGAGCGGCCACTTCCGAAGACGGGCCCCAGGTTATGTCCATGGAGCTAGTTCGGTCCTTTAGAGATATGCAGATATCCCTAGTGTCTGAGGATGATCCAGAGCTATATAGGGAGTATCTGGCATCGATGGTGGCCATAGATGATATTCGGGACCGCATCTGGGACGAACAAAGGACAGATGCATGGGCAGAGCCGATATTCCGAGCCTTGGAGGAGGGTTCGACAGGAGATTATTCCCTGAGAGACGGATTGCTACATTTCAGAGGCAGGGTTTATATACCTGCAGGAGGCCGGATTCGGGAGGACATCATGGCGGAGGCGCATTGTAGTAGATATTCTATACACCCGGGGATCACGAAGATGACGGCAGATTTGAAGAAGATGATGTTTTGGCCAGGGATGAAGGACATTACGTACTTCGTGACCCACTGCGAGACGTGCCAGTTAGTGAAGGCAGAGTGTAGACATCCCGCTGGTTTATTGCAGCCACTCCCGGTGCCGGAGTGGAAATTTGAGGACATCGCGATGGACTTCATCCATGGCCTACCTCGATCACGGACGGGAAACGATTCGATCTGGGTGATCGTGGACCGTCTGACGAAGGTGGCTAGGTTCATCCCGATCAGGAAGGATGACTCTGTTGGAGCGTTGGTTCGGAAGTTCGTGGAGCAGTATATTCGTTATCACGTCGTGCCAAGGACGATCGTATCAGATCGAGATGGGCGGTTTACATCCAGAGAGTGGAGATCGGTGCAGGCTTACCTTGGCTCCCGACTGACTTTCAGTACGGCCTTCCACCCCCAGACTGACGGGAAGACGGAGCGTACCAATCGGATGCTGGAAGACCTCCTGAGACTATGTATTGTAGACCGCAGAGAGCCCTGGGAGAAGATGCTGCCATTGGTGGAGTTCTCGTATAACAACAGTTACCAGTCCAGCATACGGATGGCTCCTTACGAGGCCTTGTATGGGAGAAGGTGTAGGACACCGTTATCTTGGCTGCAGGACGTGGATCCGAAGGTTCTAGACTCAGAGTTTGTGGAAGACACCGAGGCTCAGGTGAGACTGATCCGGGACTGGATGTTAGAGGCGCAGAGCAGGCAATCAAAGTATTATGACGCTCGGCATCGTCAGGTGGAGTTTCAGATTGGGGACAGGGTGTTCTTGAAGATCCGTCCGATGCATGGAGTTTCACGGGTGCGGGGTCATCGGAAGAAGCTCAGCCCGAGATTCATGGGACCGTTCAGGATCCTGGAGCGGATCGGTCCTCTAGCTTACCGGCTGGAGCTGCCACCGGAATTGGCCGGCTTGCACGACGTTTTTCACGTATCTTCACTCAGGAGGGCTCTACTACGCCCGGAGTTGCAGATTACGGCCGCTGATGGGCCGGTAGCCTCGGATCGGTCTGTGCATTTGGAACCGATACGGATCGATGACCAGGGGATACGAGTCTTGCGCCGCAAGAAGATCCCGCTAGTCAAGGTTTTGTGGAGGAACCACGGGCGAGAGGAGCATACTTGGGAGCCTCAGGACCTGATGCAGGAAAAATATCCGGAGCTTTTTAGTCAGGTATACCTCGCAACTCCTCCGGTGTATTAGTGTTTTTCCTTATTTTTTTTGTACTAATAGAATTATTTAAAAAGGTAGAGGCTAATCCTTTTGTTTATTGGGCTAGCCCTTATCTTGTTAACCTAGTAGGCTCTTCCACACTTCATGGGATGTTACAAGCTTAGGCTATCCCGGTAGAAATCCCCGTAGACTTAACCTTAATTTCGAGAACGAAATTTTTGATTTGTTTATTGGGATTTGTAACATCCCATTTTCCAATTAGACCCCCCCCCCCTTAGGAGTGACTTGAGCATAACTAGGTCATATGAGTTAACCTAGGTGAGCCCAGGAGACCAAGTGACCTAAAAACCTAGTTGAGACCCACTTGGTCTGCAAATAGTAATTTTCAAAACTCTGATTTTGAGTGGCCTAGTAGGTTCATTGTGACTCTAAAAATTCCCTTAGACCTAATGTGGGCTCAATGAGTCACCAAGGACCCACTTGGGTCAACCATAGTGGTCAATTTGACCAAGTCAACCCCAAGCCCAAATCAAGTCAAACCTAGTCTATATGGGCTAACCCAACCTCAAACCACCCTCCCCCTTAGGCTAACTCTTGCATGATTATTTTTGTATGATATTTGGCTGCCTATATCCTAGGGAATTGACCAAGTCGACATTGGTGACTAGGAGAGAGAAGGTGAGCTCCATTTTCATGTTAATGGAGGAGAGAGAAAAATTCAAGAGAGAGGGAAGGAGGAATTCGGCGAAAGGGAGGCCAAAGGCCACCCTTAATGGCTGAATTCAACTCCCCTGGGGAAGGGGAGGAGTTTCCAGCCATTTCTCGGCCACCTAGGCTTTGGTTCAGCCCCCCTCCCCCATGGCCGAACCCTCCTTTTTTGTCCATTAATGGCTTCTTTCAAAACTGCCTTCCCCCTCCCCTCCTGGCCATATAGACCTCACCAGCAAGCTAGGGCGACGGATTTCGAAGCATTAGAAGGAGGGAGAACCACTGCATGAGCCACCAAAGTAGAAATCGTCGCCGCCGCCACCGCCGCCATGAATTCCCGTCGCTCCACCCGCATCCAAGCCCGAGTTCAGGTCCTCCTCCTCTCCTTCTCTCATGCTTAGATCATAGGAATGCTTAGAAACCGATTCCATGCTCAATCGAACCCGAGTTAGGTTTTTATTTTTCGGAAAATCACCATTTTTCGGGAGGTTTTTTGAGCTCTCGGCTAGGGCGGCGCCGCCACCTCCGGCCGCCCTAGCTCCGGCCAGGGATAGCCCCCACCACCGGGAACAATTAGGGGATGTTTCCCGGTGGTGGCGCCGCCTCAGGCCGCCGAGAATCGGCCCGCAAAAACCGCATGCGCAAGCCTCTTTTCGGCTCCATCGGGGAAGATGAACAGGAGCCGCCTGATATGCTTCTAGATTCGTGCAGAGCAGATTCTATAATTTTAAATCCTATTTTCTAATTTTCTGTATTTTAAATAAAACAGTTTTACTGTAATTGGATTTTAGGCCCCTTATGGGCACCTACTAGAAAAGTGTTTAGCATGAAAGTTGTATGTCCTTTTAATACCTACAATTTGATATGCTGTGGTGAAATTTTGGTAGAGTACCTAGACTTGTAGGGCCATTTGATTATGGGTATGTCCTAGGTTTAGGGCAGTTTTATTATAAAAATTATTTAGGCCCTTTGGAGGCTTGTTCATCAAAATTGATCAACATGAATGTTGTAGGCTTTTTAATTATCTACAGTTTGATATATTATGGAAAATTATAGGACAAGTCTTCTAACCTATAGGGCCATTATTCTAGGGTAGGTCCTACAAATAGGGCAGATCTTTGAAAAATTCCCCACACCTAATCCTTTGTCCAAATGCTTTGAATTTTGGATAGAGGCTTAATATCACATAGACCTAGCTCCTGTAAAAATTGGAATCCATTTAAAGAAGTGTAACCTAGGGTTTTGCCCTAAACCTAGAAAAGCTAGGGTAAGGTAGTTGAAGGGTCAAATGACCTCCAAACCCTCCCAAATTTTGGTGAGGTGTCTCTGGTATAGGTATCTAGGTCTGGTTTAAATTTCAACTCATTTGGTTGAGTTTTGATTAGGAATCCTCTAAACCCTAGTTTTGACCTAGTAGAAGGAAGCTTAGTGAGAAGGTTCTTTGCACTCTGGTATGATCATCTCACCTCAACAGAGGTTGAGATTTTGACCACTGGTTTATTTTGGTCCTAAGATTACCCTTAGGGAAGATGGGATGATTTAGGATAAGTTTACCCTAGGGCCCAGGTTCAAACCCTAAATGTGGACTTTGGGAGTTTGTGAAGGACATAGGGGCAAATGCCCTTGTATGGCCTTGAGATTTGGTGGAGAGGTTGTTAATGAGTTTGTAACTCTCTGGTTGTAATGTTAGAGAATTTTGATGTAGGTAGCTACCTCAAAACTTAAACCCTAGTTTTAGGGTAGAAGGGATTTTAGGTCAAAACAGTATCTTAAACTCTTTTAAAAGCCATGAAATTAGGGTAGTGTGTTTCTAGGGTAATTAGGACCCTTGGATAATTTTACTAGAATTTTTGGATAGGTATTTCTAGTACTTCATTCATGAATGTGGGTATAGTCCTTTTTGATGTTTTATTTATTAAAGATTTTTAATTCAAATAAGGCCCCCTTGAAATTCTGGAATTAGATGTTTTTGTCCAGTAGGAATGCCCATGAATTTTAGTTCAATTTTATGTTGATTAAATAGAATAGTTCCTTCACAAGTATTATTAAAGGGCTCTATGTTTTAAAAATATTTTATGACATAAATAGTTTTTGGAAAATTATGAAAGTTGGCAAATAGAGTTTTTAAATCATTTTGAATCAGTGGGATTTTATTCTGGATTTTTGGAGTTATGAATATAGTACTTGATTCACAAGCATGCTAGATTAGGGTTTTAGTAAATGATTTATTATAAATTAATTTCCAGCAGTAAAATTATGAAACTTTTATAGTACTATTTTCATGGTATTTCTAGTACCCTATAATTAATCCAAATGATTTAGAAGAGAATCTGATGTAGTTTATTCATTAGACATAAAAGAAATGGATTATTGCAAAAATATGTTTAGACCCCTTAGACCATAGGAAAAATTGCCAAACCTTGGATATGTCATTTTTAGATACATTATTGTTTGTCTTAAATTTATTATGATTTATACATGACTGAAAAATATAATCCTTGTACAAATTTGGAAGACCTTGGGTTTTAGTAAAATTAATTAATTATTAAATTAATTGGGAAAATCTTTATTATCGGAAATCGATTCAATAATGTCATGACAGGCCCCCAGTAATTAACTTAGGCCGTTCGGAAGAAAACACAAAGGACATCCTATCATAGACATTACTTAGTATAAGGTGGTCTGTAGTTAGTAACTTTGGGAAATGAGTAACAAGATAAGGTTTGGGTTTGCGTAAGGACAGCTTGTGTTGGATTGGATTTAAAGAAAGAGGATGGATCACTATAGAAGATTTCAAGTGTGGTGAGGAATGAGTTGATGCGCTCTAGAAGGTGCGCGGGACCGACGAAAGATCGCCGTCCCCGTAGGAGTGAAGAATCAAATCCACCCTAGGTTTAGTTCGATACAATTTATAGAGAGAACAGGTAAGGGAAAAACAACCAATAATAATAAGTGCCTTGCGAAAGGGAACTTCGGGCCGTAATGCCGCCGTCTTGGTTCCTAGTGCCCTTTGAGAGCCCTTCACGGGGTATGCCGGGGGCAGTCCTGGGCTAACGTAAATCTTAAAACAAACGAAAGAGTAATTAGCCTAATAGGGATTCACATTTCACACACTCATTAGTTAGGGTTGGTAATGGTTAAGTCGTCCCGAGGTGTTCAAGGGGGCGCTGTCCCGTGGTGTTCTAGGGGATGGAGTCTGGAGATGAGCCGGACGTTTTAGTCCGGGGAATTTGGTCTCAGATGTGGTTTATACGGACGGTTTAGTCCGGGAGTTTGATACTTTAAAATCGTTATATATTAAACTGCTGCATGTGCATAAAAATAGGAAGATTAAGGTGGTGGGTTTTCGATATCGGGGAGTTCGATTGCACCGACACCGATATCATTGACTCGGCAAGGTGACTAACACTTAGCCAAGGTTAAGTCCGGCGGACCAGTCGGCAAGAGTACGCAGGAGTCCGCCTCGTGCACCAGGCGTTGAGGGCGTACGATAGGTCAGACCAGTGGTGCTTTTACTGGTTTGAGGTGGGCGAGGCCCAACCCACCGCTTCTGTTTGCCACTACGGGAGTAACCTGGGAGTTATCTCCAGAAAGGGGGAACTAAAGGTTTGTGTACACAAAGTTGGGTGTGTGAGTTGCACTGCTTGAACATCATAACCCACCATATAGCTGCATGACATAATCATTCATAACAACCTTGACACCTAAAGTATAAGTGGAATGGGACGCTTATACTTTAGGACTTGCAAAATGACCCCTTGGTCTATAAGCTTGTGTGGTCAAGTTTATAAATTAAGGTCAATTTGATACATGTAAATCTGCTGCCTGATAACCGACACCCCAACGTATAAGCGGTATGGGACGCGTTATACGATGGGAGCCTTGCAAAAGATCCCTTGGCTTATGTGTACTCACATAAACGAAGGTTTAATTTCTTACTTACTTCCTTTCTGTTATACCTATTACAACATTTATACTGTTCACCTGTTATAACTTGCTAGTTAGGTCCACCGTCATCTGTTTTGGTATTTATCTCCACTTTCATGTCCTCCCCTTTCTTCCTCTCCGCCCGGTGCCTTAGAGCGTGGGGGAAGGGGTGGGGGATGATAGGGCTTAGCCTTTTAGACTAACGGTTTTCGAACCATATCATATTAGGGGATCGCGGAGCCCAGCATGGAGGAGCAGCACAGGAGGCCGGTACGCTTGGAGATGGGCCAGTCTAGCACAAGAGTCCAGACTGCAGGGACCGTGAGTCCTGACCTTTAGTAGAGTTTTAATCTTTCTTCCGCATTGAGTGATTTTGTAGTGAGGACTTGATGTACCGGGCATGAGCCCTTATATTTCTAGTATCATTATACTCTGATGTTTTCTGTGGACACTCCCTTCGTGGAGTTTATATATATGTGATTTATTATTGTGGACTACATTTCTCTTTCTTTACTATATGCTACTTGATCGTGATCGAAAAGGCCGGCAGAATCGGCGCGTTGCAGTGACGACCTTCCCGGGGGCGAAGGTGTCACCGCAAAGCGGCGGTTCTGGGCATAAGACCCCGGGCTTTCAAAAAAAAAAGGGGGTCTTACAAGTGAGATCTCACATCCAAAGAGGAATAGTTGAGATCACTCATGAATACTTGAGGAATGAGTTTGGATTAATAGACTGTGAGAATATACTTGATATAGTAGAGAACTATCACAAGGAGGATAGAGATTGGACACAAACTAATATACGTCTTCATGGAACTGCAACTAAAACAAAAATCTACTCCACAGTGACTCTCAATCCTAATGCGTACATGGTGCATGAAATACACAGGAACACAATGTTATTGAAGGGAGGAGACACTAGGAAGATCATTGTACAACTCACGTTGGTTACTCATAAAATTTTAGAGGCGCTATTTGATGTAGCAGATTTAGCATTATCTGTGATTCACTATACTCATAAGATGAAGGATCCATTGAGAAAAAAATTAATACTCTTCCTTTTGGAAGTGTGATTCAGCGAGTGATATACTCGAAATATAAATGGATCCATCAAAAATTATACATAGACGACTGTATTCCTCTAATTTATAATACAGAGATGACTAGATTCCTATCAGGATATGGTGAAGCATCCACTTCAGTCGTACCATGACCGACTGGAGGTGAAGCCTCTATATCGATTGTACCTTAACTTCCTCGAGGTGTATCACTATGAGAGAAAATAGATGGCCTTTATGACTTGGTGGAGACGCGACACGCTGAGACGACAACAAGGCTTAAAAGAATGAAGAAATTTATGAATTTCATTGCTCGAGGTTTGAAACTCAAAGCGACCCTGATAGAAGAAAAAGAGTGGGAGAGTCTAGTTGAGGATCCACCTCATCACTCTATTCGACGTATGAGACGACCAAGGTAGCAACGATATCAAAGCTAAAGTGAGGACCAGCCAGCCACAAGCAAGGATTGGGAGTTCTAATTAGATTTTTTATAGGTTCAGGTTTCTGGAGCTATCGCAGGGCGTTTGCAGTTGTTGCCCGGCAATAGTGAATTATCAAAATTTCTTATTTTTTGTGATGTGAGACATTATGTTTTAGTGTGTTGATTGTTGTTTGATCTGACATTATGTGTTGATGTGTGATGTTAAACATTATTGTTTATGTTAAGACTATCTATGATGGTTTAGATTACTCTTAATAATGTGTGTGAAGATTATCTTAATGTTTGTTAATTCTTATTTTTTGTTAATCAGTTTAGTTATTAAATTTTTTTTAAGATTCACTTATAGTTTCAGTTTGAAATATCTAAGACTCCTAATTTTAGTCTTAGTGTAGAAAAGCGTGAATTAGGAAGTAGTTTAGTGAAAATATAAGCAAGTTGTGAATCGATTCATATAAAGTTTATTTTAATATTATCCTTTTTAATATGGTTTCTAATAAAATGATGTCAAATATCTATGTGTTTAGACCGTTAATGATGCACTGGATTATAGGTTAGATCAATTGCACTATTATTATCACATATTAATTCTATAGTTTGTTGTTTTACCCCAAAATCTTTTAAAGTTTGTTTCATCCAAAGGGCTTGTACACAACAACTACCTAGTGCAATATATTCGACCTCGGTGGTATAGAGGGCGATAGAATTCTATTTCTTACTTGACCAAGAAATAAGTGAAGGGCCTAAAAAGTGGCAAGTGCCACTTATGCTCTTACGATCTAATGAAGAAAAAGCTTAATCAGAATCAGAATAACCATGTAAGATAAAATCATCATTATGAGGATACCATAAATCTAATTTTTAAGAACCAATAAGATATCTAAAAATACGTTCAACCGCTTTCAAATGAGATTTTTTAAGATTAGTCTGAAATCTAGCTCATAAATATACTGCAAACATAATATAATGTCTCGATGCGATTTAATATAATAATGATCATAGTATTCTGTATAAAGTTTGATCAATAGAAATGTCACTTTTATCTTTTTCTAACTTTAAAGAAACACGCATAAGAGTACTAGCATGCTTAAGGTTTTCAAATCCAAATCTTTTAAGAACATTATGAATAATTTTGATTGACAAATAAAAATTTCATCATGTTTTTAAGTAATTTGAAATCCTAAAAAATATATAAGTTCTCCTACCATAGTCATTTCAAATTCATTTTTCATAACATTCAGAACACCATTATATAACTCTTCATTAGTGGCTCAAAAAACAATATCATCAACATAAATTTGTAAAACAACTAAATTATCATTAGTATGTTTAATGAAGAGTGTGCAATTAGCACTACCCATTTTATAATAATTATTTAACAGATATAAATTTAATCTTTCATACCATGTACGAGGTGTTTGTTTCAAACCATAGAGAACTTTTTCTAATTTATAAACATGATCCAAAAAAATTTCATTCGCAAAACCTGGGGGCTATTCTACATATACTTCTTCCTTAATGTACCCATTTAAAAAGTAGTTTTCACATCCATTTGAAATAATTTAAATCTTTTGAAACTAGCAAAAACAAGAAAAATTCTAATTGCTTCAAGATGTGTTATGGGTGTAATGGTTCATTAAAATCTACCCCCTCAATCTGAGCATATCCTTTTGTTATAAGCCTAGCTTTATTTTTAGTGATCCTAGATTCACTATCTAATTTATTCGTAAAAATCCATTTAACTCCTACAATAGGATGATAAGATGGTCTCTCTACAAGTTTCTAAATCTCATTACGTTCAAATTGATTGAGTTCATCATTCATAGCTAAAAACCAAGACTCATCATTTAAAGTAGATGAAACATCTTTAGGTTTTACATTAGAAACAAAACATAAGTTTGAAAATAAATCATGTAAAGAAGAACAAGTACTTACCCCTCTTGATGGTTCTCGAATTATCAATTCTTGTGGATGATCTTTTGAAAATATAAGCTCTCTTAGAGGCACGTATTCTTTAACATCTTCTTTTCTTTGTTCTTTATCTTCTTGTTCTTATTCTCCAAGAATTTCTTCAACATTTTTCTTCAAAGGGGGAAGGGGTTCTTCATCATTTCCTGTAAGATTAGCTTCTTCACAAGGATAAACTCATCAAATTTAACATGAATTGATTCTTCAACTATGTTTGTCCATTTGTAAAATACTCTATAAGCTTTACTAGTTGAAGAATAACCAATAAAAATTCCTTCAACACATTTTTCATCAAATTTACCTAAAACATCTTTTGTATTTAAAATGAAACATTTACATCCAAAAATTCTAAAATAAGATACATTAGGCTTCTTTTGATAATATAGCGCACATGGTGTAAGTTTTAAAAATAGACGCAGCATGACACGATTTATCACATAACAAGCAGTACTAACAACTTCAGCCCAAAAGATCTAGATAATTTATATTCAGATAACATAGTGCATGCTAGTTCTTGAAGAGTTCTATTTTTCCTCTTCACTACACAATTTTTTTATGATGTGCGAGGAGCGAAAAATTCATGCTTAATCCCTAATTCAGTACATAAAGAAATAAATTTATCATTCTCAAACTCACCTCTATGATCTGATTGTATGCATTTAATTTTCAAATCAAGTTCATTTTGAATATGAATACATAATTTTGTAAATTCAAAACATGCATCGGAATTGGAAACTAAAAAGATTGTCCAACAAAAATGTGAATAATCATCTATAAAAACCAAAGTATATTTTCTACCTCCTAGACTTTGAGTTATAATTGGACCAAATAAATCCTTGTGAATTAATTGTAAGGGTTTAGTCGTAGAAACAATTTTTTACTTTTAAAAGATGATTTTGAGAATTTCCTTTATGACACGGTGTTCATAAAGAAGAAAGCTTTCCATCTAACAAAGGTAAGCCTTTAATCAATTTATTTTTGGAAAGTTTAACAACAAGTTTTGTACTAGAATGTCCAAGTCTCCTATGTCATAATTCTAATTCATCGTTTTTTGAAATAAAATATTTGAGTGAAGATTGAGAAAGATCATGAAAAATGATCATATAAACATTGTGAATTCTCGGTATGGTAAAAACAATTTCTTGAGTTTTGAATCAATGATTTTGCAAATGTTTGAAATGATTTAAATAAAATATTTAAGCCCCCATCATATAGTTGACTTATAGAAATTAAATTATGATTCAAACCATCTACAAATAAAACATTTGAAATTGTAAAGAAATCATTACCAACTACACTAATGCCCATTATTCTTCCTTTATTGTTGTCACCAAAAGTCACTACTCATCCTTTCTTCTTTTCAAGGCTAAGGAACTTGGATTTATTGCCCGTCAAGTGTTTTGAACATTTGAAATAGATAAGAGTAAAGATCTGGTTACCCATGTGGTGTCTCCCATAGAGTAGATGGACGCCTTAGGTACCCGGACTAGTTTAACTAGACTCTGACCGATATTTTAGCAAGAGTCAGCAGTGTGTTCAAACCAATTACATTTGGCACAAGTAATAAAAGGTGATGATGCCTTTTTCACAATTGAATTCGAACTCTTACTGGAAGATGGATGATCAGTAGAAAAAAAAATTATTATTAAAAATAAATTTTTTGGACTTTGAGTTATCGCTAGCAATAGTAGTTATCACGAGGCGATAGCTTCCAGCTACATATCTGGTGGAGACGACGACCCCCAAGTTGTTGATGACGGCACGCTAACGGACGACCCTCCTTCGTCTCCAACAAAGGACTCGCATCGCCATGGCGTTCGTATGGAGCGGCGCTACAATCTCCGCCCTTGGCACAAGACAAATAACTAGTTGAACTTCTTCTATTATTAGCTTGAGAGCATTTATATTTTTAGCATGTTTTATTTATTCATTTGGTGTATGTTAGTTTATTTGGGCTGCATGTATCCATGGAGTGTGTTATTTTTTTATTTGGGCTACATATAGCCAAGACTTGGAGTTAAGCCTATATATAGGCATGTAGTGTTTTGTTTAAGTCAAGTTGAATGAAGAAAACTCTTAACCCTAATCTTTCCTAAACTTCTCACTCTCTCTACCTCTCTTAGCCGCCACCCACCTTCTCTCTCTCTCTCTCTAAGCATTCGGCCAACCCTCTCCCTCATCCTCCTCTCCCAAAAACCGCCACCCCTTCCTCTTCCTCTTCAAGTCCGGCCACCCCTCTCCTCTCTCTTCCATAGCCGCCTCCTCCTCTCCCTCTACATCAGCCCTTCTCCACTCTCCATAGCCGTCCGACCCTCTTCCTCCTCCACCTCAGGAAAGTCTCCTTCAACGACGAAGAATCTAGACATCGGTGTGAAGCGGCCATGGCGGACGATCTATCTTTCCATCCGGCGCAACTCCGGCGGAACCGCGGAAGAGTGATCCTTTGAAGGTAGTCGGAATCATATATTCCAACTTGGGTAACGAACCATTCCACTCAAGTGTGATTCTCTCTTGATAGTCTAGTGGCCCGAAAGATTTTTCGCATTGGATTTGAATCATTAGATTCTTTGTGGTTTTCCTTTTTGATTTGCATCTATCATAACGCGTTATTTCCGAAAGGGCTTGGCGAGCCCCGTATTTTTGTTGGGAGAGATCTACCATTTTTTGATCGTATTTTGGGTAGACTTTTTTGGTACAACCACGCTTGTCCGGACCGGGTAGGTCCCTTTTTCTTGGAAGAACGTCGACCTATCGCCGTTCGTTCGACCTTTCAGCGGTGTTGCTACCGTACATTGGTGAACTGTGTTATTTTGCTTGCGAGTGTGCTGCGAATAAAACTTGTGCGAGTGTGATAGTGGAGTTTGAGTCGCATCCGCTTTGTTCCCCTAGCCCGTACTTGAGACTTCGATAGAGGCCTACACCAATATCCAAATCTGTACTTTGCAGATCTATGACACTAATTGGCTAAAATCATATCCAGCGATTTTTGGCCAATTCTAAATTTCTTAATAGCCAAATTTATATCATGGATCCGGGCTTTCAAAGTGGTATTTTCGGTGACTAACATAACACCCCAATTTGCAAATGCCTTTTTGCCACTTTCTATTTGCGATTAAGAAGTTTTTAAAGTTCTCTCTCTAAGACCTTTTATTCTTTGGTAAAAGTATCTACTTTGGATTGGGACTTAGTAAGAGCTTCTTCTAATTCTTTTATCCTTGTCAAAGAGTGATCGCACTCTTAACAAGTGACCTCCTTCTCAAGAACTTTCAATTCACTAGTTAATTTTTTTTCTTTTAATAAAATTTTATTTTCTGATTTTAATAAATCAATATCTTTAAGGCTTTTATCAAAAAAATTACAAGTTTGTAAAAATTCAGAATATAATTCTTCATAAGTAGGAGGATTTATCTCAGTGTCACTTTTGACACTACATTCATCTTCGGATGGTAAAACGCTCTTTTCCATCAAACACATGTCTTCATTGTTGTCTTCTGAACCTAAACCACTTGAATCTGTAGATGACGAATCGTCCCAACACCTTCTTGTTCTTTTTTATGCTTCTTCTCTTTTTGCTCTTTTAGATATTTTGGGCATTTGCTTCTAATATGACCAATCCTTCTACAATGATAGCACTCTAGCGGCGGATGCTCTTCATCTTCCTCAGCATCGACTTTTCCTCTACTTTTCTTAACTCTAGAATCTTTTTTGTTAAAGTATTTCTTGAATGAATTTCTCCTCTCTGAATTCCTCATAAACCTCTTAAATTTCCTTACAAATAATCTCTCATTATCCTCTTCATCATCTATATCCATTTCACTCTCCACTTCTTTCTTAGACTTCAACGCCAATGCCTTCTTTTTTTTGATCCAAGTTGTACTTTTGTTATTGAATTTTCAACTCTACTTCATGGGTTTCCAGATTTTTGACGAGGCTCTCAATTTTAAGAGTTTTAAGATCATGTGATTCCGAGATGGCGGTCACCTTCGGATTGAACTTCGGGGGAAGTAATCTTAAAAAATTTCTTACCAAATCTCCATTGGAGAAATTCTTTCCAAAGACTTTGCAGTCGTTGATGTACATAGAATCACCGTCTTCGTCAACCTCCATCCTGAACTTTTCAAATTCTAACTCCAATTGAAACAGCTTCGAGTCCTTCACCTGTGATGTACCTTCATGAGTAACTTCAAGTAAGTTCCAAATATCATAAGCAGTTTCACATGCGTAAACTCTATTAAATTCAATTCTAGCTAATGCACAAAATAATGCGTTCATGACCTTAGTGTTGGAACCTTATTACTGATTTGGGCTAGGATTACTATTAGGATGTTTAGTTTGACCCATTGTATAGTCTAAGGTAATATATTATTTCCAGGGTTATTGCTCCTTCAGAAGAATTCCAGCAAAAATGCAGTTAGTCGAATGCAGAATTCAGGTCGACGAAAGCTGAGCGCAGTTCGACGATCGCCGAGCTGAGTTTAGCTCGACGAACTTTGAGCTCTTGTCGATGAACTCCAATCTCTACTTAGAAACTTAGCTCGACGAAAGTCAAGCTCAGCTCGACGAACTCCAGGCTTAGGTCAACGAAATGCTTGCTAAGTTCGACTAATTCTCCACAGTGTTTAAAGCAGTTTTGTTTACAGAAGACAGAACAAGTTTCAGGCTAATTATATTCTGAAGGCAGAATTTTTTAAAGACTTAATTACAGACAACTATGACTCTGATATTTAATGCAAAATATTCTAATGAATACAACCGTTTAGAGGCAGCATTAAATAAGGATTTATCACAGAGTTTAAGGCTAATCTATTTTCAAGGCAGTTACCATTCTCGGTAAATCTCTCAGACGTTTCAGAATTGACTAATTAAATGTTTGAATTCTTCTCTATATTCTATATATATATACAGAAGATTGCTGCCTCAAGGTTACTCACTTAGATATACTCACTCAGATATACAGACTTAGAGTTACTAACTTAGAGACTTGGAGATCAACACATACTCTTACAGAATTAGATCTTCAATATCTGCTTGTGCAAAGTCTTTATTTTCTCAGATACAAGAAGGCCTACACCCTGAAGAAAGGACTCCCTCACCTGATCATAAACTCTACTCAAATCAGGGGGAGCTTTCTGCTTCAACATCCACTAGTCTTCTCAGAGAATATTGATAGAGAAGACATCATCATCTTTTTGTTTAATTTCATAAACTGTGTACAGATTTCTTAACTCCCTTCGAAAGTTACCCTTTTGGTTTATAAGTCTTCTAATCAAAAGACTTAAGTTGGTTTTGGGCACCTGATCAAGAGCTCAAAGGGTTGCTAGATCTACCTTAGAAAAATAAATCTTGTGGTGGCAGGTCACATGAGCAAGAACCTGTGGTGGTAGGGCACCTGATCAAAAACCTGTAGTGAATTCCTACCAGGGTGGTAGAAGAGTGGATGTACCCAGGTTTATTGGGGAACCACTATAAATTCCTTTTGTCATCTGTGATTGTTATTATCTTTATTTGAGTGTTGTGATTACTTGTTTATACATATATATCACTAGTTTTTAAATCTGTTATAAAACTAAATTCAAGATTTTAATATACACAATTCACCCCCCCCCCCTCTAGTGTAAAGTAGATCTATCCCTCACTTTTAATTGGTATTAGAGGTTGGTTCTTTGGTTTTATAGGCTAACATCTGAACCATAAGATCTGATAGATTTTACTTTTACCTAGAAATTTATCATGGCACAAAATAAGGAATATTCAAGCACTAGACCTCCTGTGTGCAACCTAAATAAGTTTACACTATTGAAGGCAGGGATTAGGCTATATATGAACTCTATTGATGAAGATATCTACAACTCTATCTTGACAGGTCCACTTCTACCAGTGGAAACAACAAGTACAAGTGTTGTACCACCTCCAGAATGGATAGAAGCCCAGAAGAAAGCAAAAATTATTGATGCCAAGGCTATGAACATTTTAGCCCAAACAATATCTGATGACATTGTCCAAAAGGTTGCTGAATGCACTTAAGTAAGGGACATCTGGAACACCCTCAACATAATGGATGTTGGATCTGCTGATGAGAGAAAGGACAGAAGATCCCACTTGATTTCTCAATATGAGAATTTCAAGAAGGGAGAATCTGAATCTGTTGCTGAGATGTACACAAGACTCATTCTCATTATCAATGAGCTGAAAACTTTGGAGAAGGACATCACCTTGACAGAAGTCAATGATAAGATCCTTATGTGTTTCCCTATCACATGGGATTCAAGGATATGGCCAATCAAAGAAGCTAGAATTTTAAATGAGATTACCACAGAGACCCTGTTGGACAAGCTCAAGTCTTATGAACAGCTCATCCGAACCAAAGAAGCTGAACAGAAGTCCTCACCCCCAGTAAGGAAAGATAAAAGAATTGCTTTTCAAGCAACAGAAAAATAAGAAAAATCTCCAGAAAATGAAGATCTTATAGGTCTCTTGGCTAAGAGATTCTACAAAATAACAAGAAAAAACTTCAGGAGAAGATCTTCCAGAAATGATGACAAACAAAGGTATGATAAAACTCTCACTAAATAAATAGTTTGTTGTGGTTACAGGAAACCAGGACATATCTTTCCAGAATGTCCTGAGAATAAGAATAAAGACAAGATAAAGGAGAAAGACAACAAAAAGCACTCACACAAACCCTCCTCCAGTAAATACAAAAAGAATGAGAGAGGCTTTGTTGCTGAGACTTGGAGTGAATCTGATTCAGAATCTTCATTTAGCTCAAGTGAAGATGAAGAAGAAGCAAAGGCTAAAGTTTGATGGCAATCAATGCATCATGTAGTAATTCTGAGTCTAAGTCAGAATCTGAAAAGACCAGGTAATATCTTCTTTTGATTTTACTTCAGATCAATTTAAAATAGATTTCAAACTACTATGTAAAGATTTACTAAAATCTAAGAAGGAAAGAAAACTTCTCAGAGAGAAACTAACTGAGTTAGATAATCTTTCTTTAGAAAACTTTGAACTTAAAGAAAATTTAAAAATTGCTAATGAACAAATAGGTTCTTTAGAAAATAAGTTAAATGAGGCTAAAAAGTATAAAGAATCCCTTAATGGGAGAAGCATCAAACTGATGGATATCACAAGCACAGTCAATGACAAGCTCAATGGCAATCTAGGCTTGGGGACTTCATCTAGTTAGCCTCATCTTATTCAGAAAAATATTTTATCAACCCCCCTATAAACTTCATATCAGCTAAAGGAAAAGAAGTTCTATAAATTACAGATAAAATTACTAAAGTTTCACAAAAGAATAAATCAAAGCAAAATATAAATTCACAGAAAAATCATGTTCAACAAAATTCATCGAGCCAAGATCGACGAAATCAGTATTTTTCGTTGAACGGCGATCGACGAACTCTGAACCCAGAATTTGGGTATAATTACTCAACAGCTAGTGCTCGATGAAATAAATATGATTCATCGAATAGAGATCGACGAACGTGAAATGCAGAAAATGAATACTATCATTCTATGAACCGAGCTCGACAAAATCAGTACTATTCGTTGAACGAAGCTCGACGAAATAATTATAATTCGTCGAACCCTATTTCCTCAAACAAAAATTTTACTTATTTTTAAAACAATAATCAAAAACAAAAATTGAAAAAACCCTTTACTCAGTGGATCATCCCTCTTAGGAGATATCATCCACTTGGTTATAAAGATCAACCAGAGTATTCTTATATTTTCAATTATCATTTTGAAATAAAATTAGGACCCTAGGTAACCTGGGTCAAGAACATCTAATTTATTTTTATGCAGGTAAAGAACTATCCTACCACAGAGGAATAGTGGTATTTTGATAGTGGTTGCTCAAAACACATGACAGGAAGCAAGTCTAATCTAATGGATTTTAAAGCAAAGCTTGGACCAAAGGTCATCTTTGGAGACTCCAATTGTCGTCAGATAGAAGGCTATGTAAATGTCAAGGTTGGAGCAGTTACCTTCAATAAAGTCGCCTATGTGAATGGTCTCAAGCATAACCTCATCTCCATAAGTCAATTATGTGATGAAGGTTATCAGGTAACTTTTAATAAGTATTTAGGTTACTTCTAGTTTAAATAAAATAGTTTTAACAGGAGTTAGACAAGGTAATATCTACTTAGTTAATTTTAACTCTACAAAAACTGAAATCTGTTTATTTAATTAGTTTAGTAAAAATAGTGAACTTTGGCATAAAAGGTTAGGATATGTAAACCTTAGGACTATTGCTAAACTATCTAAGGACAACCTTGTTGGAGGACTACCTTCTGGTTCTTATAAGAAGGAAGGACTCTGCAGGGCTTGTCAATTAGGCAAGCAAACTAAAAATAGTTTTAAATCCATTTCTAAAAGTGATTCACCTAGGATTTTGTATTTGCTATATATAGACCTTTTTGGACCTATTTTAGTACAAAGTTTGGGAGGAAAGTCATATACCTTAGTTATTGTAGATGATTTCTATAGATTCACATGGGTATTTATTCTGAGAAATAAGTCAGATAACTTTAAAGTTCTTACAGATTTTCTTAAGAGCATCAACTCTACTCAGATTGCATTGATCAGAAGTGATCATGGTACTGAGTTTGAATCTCTTCTGATGCAAGAATTTTGCTAGAAGGAAGGTATCAGGCATTGTTTTTCTGCTCCCAGAACTCCTCAACAAAATGGGATAACTGAAAGGAAAAATAGAACCCTAATTGAATCTGCTGGTACATTACTTGCAGATGCTCACTTGCCCCTATCCTTTTGGGCAGAGGCAGTAAGCACAGCAAACTATGTCATTAACAGAATTCTAATACATAAACTTAAGGATAAGACTCCCTATGAATTACTTAAATCTAAGAAACCTAAAGTTAATTATTTTAAAGTTTTGGTTGTAAGTGTTATATTCATAATAATGACAAGAAATACTTAAGAAAATTTGAAGCCAAAGCTATAGAAGGAATTTTCCTTAGATATTCTCATATTAGCAAGGCTTATAGGATTTATAATAAATCTACTCTTAAAATGGAAGAATTTGTACATGTAACCTTTGATAAAACTAATATGTTTTACAAGGAGAGAAATATCTCTACCATAGAATCTTTTCAGGTACAAAATCTGTATGAGAAAATGGATGATTTAATCCAATACAAGAGGATACATTACATCCTTCTCAATATATTTTTGAAGACAGTGATGAAGAAAATCATAAGATTTATGTTAAATATATTATGGCAAATGAAATTCCAATAGAGGAATTAGCACCACAAGTAGTTGAAGAACCAACTCTATCTGTTGATCTTATCACACTTAGGGATCACCCTAGATCTCAAGTAATTAGAGACATATCAACTGGTGTTCAAACAAGGCATTAATTGAATCAAGATTAGATGCATGCTTGTTTTATCTCTCAGATTGAACCTCAATCCATCAAAGATGCAGAATAAGATCCCACTGGATCATTGCAATGCAAGAGAATTTTAATAAATTTGAGAGATGTAGAGTTTGGGACTTAGTTCCAAGACTCAAACACTATCAAGCCATTGGAACCAAGCAAGTCTTTAGGAATAAGTTGGATGCTCAAGGTATTATTGTAAGGAATAAGACAAGATTGGTAGCTCAAGGATATTCACAGGAGGAAGGCATAGACTATAACCAGACATTTGTTCTTATTGTAAGATTAGAGGATATTAGGATCTTTCTTGCATATGCAACATTCAAGAAATTCACAGTATATCAGATAGATGTGAAGAGTGCCTTTCTAAATGGAGAGCTCAAAGAAGAAGTTTATGTTGAACAACCATTAGGTTTTATCTCTCTAACTAACTCTTCTTATGTTTTTAGACTTAACAAAGCCCTTTATGGTCTTAAACAAGCTCCAAGAGCTTGGTATGAGACTCTTGCTAATTTTCTTTAGAAAAAAAATTTAATAGAGGCATTGTAGATAAAATATTATTTTTAGACATCATAAAAATAAAATTTTGCTAGTTTAAATATATATAGATGATATAATATTTGGCTCTATTGATTCCAAACTATGCAAAAGGTTTTCTGACCTAATGCATTCTAAGTTTGAAATAAGTAGCATGGGTGAGCTATCTTACTTTCTTGGTTTATAAGTGAAGCAAACTCCTGATGGTATTTTTATATCCCAATCTAAATATATTAAAGAGCTAATTTAAAGATTTGGGATGTCAGATGCCTCAGTTATGAAAACATGCATGCCCTCTAATGCTGTTGTTGATAATTATGAACAGGGCCAACCTATTGATCAGAAACTATATAGGACCATAATTGGGTCTCTATTATACCTAATAGCTAGTAGACCAGACATAATGTTTGCTACATGTATTTGTGCTAGGTTTCAAGTAAATCCCAATGAATCTCATCTAATTTTAGCTAAAAGGATTTTAAGATATATAAAGGGTTGCCCTAATCTAGGACTTTGGTATCCAATAGAGTCAGAATTTGAATTAACTGGATTCTTAAATGCTGACTATATTGGATGCAGAGTTGACAGGAAAAGCACATCAAAAACTTGTCAGTTTCTTGGTGATAGGCTAGTTTCATGGTTTTGCAAGAAGCAAATCTCTGTGTCTACCTCAACTGCTGAAACTGAATACATAGTAGCTGGTAGTTGTTCATAGATCTTGTGGATTCAAAATTAATTACTATATTATGGATACAATTTAAATAATTCAACTATATTTTGTGATAATACTAGTGCAATTTCTATTGCACAAAATCTAGTTTTGCATAGTAGGACTAAGCATATAGAAATAAGACATCATTTTCTTAGAGATAATGTAGACAAAAAAAATTAATCTTGTCTTCATTTCTACTGATTTACAAATGACAGATATTTTCACTAAACCTTTATATAAAAAGAAATATATGTTCTTCCTAAATCAGCTAGGCATGATAAATGGAGAATCATTAATTTGATTTTTGTTTTTGAGATTGATGAATTGCACACCTTTCGTCAAACGGAGCTTGACGAACGGTGTTCTTTTTGTGAATCGTTCGTCGAACGGAGATTGACGAATCTTCCTTTAGAAACTTTCGTCGACGGATTTCGATGTATTATTTTCAAGTATTTTTCGTCGAATAGAGCTCGACGAAATAATATTCTTTTGCAAAACTTTCATCGACCGGAGATCAACGAAATGCATTTCTTTTCAGGATTTTTCATCGATTAAGATTCGATGCTTTGTTTTTCGTCAAACAGAGTTCGTCGTTTTAACTTCTGAAAACTTATATCTAGGTTTTCATCGAACTCTATCCCACGCTTTCTCCATTTCCCTTCTTTTGCACTTGATCTCTCTGTATTGAAGAGCAATGGCGATTTCTCAAGGAATCCACTCGGTGATGAAATTTGATGTTGGTTTCGATATAGACATGGATTCCTTCCGCCATTCTAACCAAATATTTCAGGAAATTCTGAAATTGTTTGAGGATCAGACTCTGAAGAACTTCATGACCATAAGGATCAAACTCCTAGTTGCTGAAATCAAAGAATGGGTTCACACTGCAAGGTTTCTTGATCAGACAACAGTTACTGGCTCAATCTCTGGAAATCAGGTTACTTTATCACCAGAAATTCTTTCTGAAGTTTTTGGCTTTGTTAATGGAGAAGATGAAATAGAAATATCTAGTACTTAATTTGATGAAATGATAGATAGAATGCGACATAATCAGGGAAACCCTAATCACCTACTGAAAAAGAATTTTTTTGTTTAATATAAGTTTTTGGCCGATGTTGTCGGTAAAGTTTTGTTGGGAAAACACTCTGCTCACAATTATTTAAACAGGCAATAATTTATGTTGATGTGTGCCTTGATTAATAAGAAATCTATGAACTGTGGAATTATTTTATATGACTCAATTAAGAAGAAAATTAATAAGAAGGATGTTTGTTTTGGTAGGGTACTAGGAATTTTCCTATAGACTAAGTTCCCTAAACTCCTGGTCTCATAGACCACCCATATTAATGCATCCAAGAGGCTTACTTCTGCCTTGTTTGGAAGATGGGAGAGGGTAATCCTAAATCTATAAGGGCTGCATCTTCCAGAACAGCTTCTGAAAGCACAAGGGCTGCAATAACCTCTCTCCCAACCCCAGCAGAAGTTTCTGCTCCTCATATTTCTTCTCCTCCTCCATCTCCACCTCATTCTCCTATTCATTCATCAACTCCACATGATGACTCCCTCATTCCTCAGTCACATATTCAGTCACCTATACCACCCATTACATCTGAAGATATACCTTCCACTTCAATTCATCAATCACCAATTCATCAATCACCCTCATCTCCTCTGCTTTCAAATCTACCTAATTTCAATCTACTTCCTCTGTCTCCACCTCATTCACCTCAAATTCATATATCTCCATCTCCACCTCACTCCCCTATACAGGAAGAAGCTATTCCTGATGTCACTCCTTCTGACATTCCAACATCATCCATTCCTGAAGCTTTCACTATCTGCCAAATCTGTGCAAACAGATCTGATCCATCTTCTTCTACCCCAAATCCACCATCTACATCTACTCAGACTACTCCTGAGTTTATGTATTTGGATTTCTCTTCCATTGCATCAAATCTTATTGAATTCATTATTGTAACTCGAAAAAAGCTGATAGATGAAGCTACAGCTCCTCTTGCTTCTTCTATCGATGTCCTATCTTCTCAACTGTCCTCTTCCTCCTTTGTCCCTTCTTCTGGGGGACTAGATTCAGGTCTCCTTGGATCTAGGCAGGGGGGATGCTTTATTAAGAAGCTCTAGAAGTTCCCGTTGCAGTAGTAGTAGTAGTAATTTTTGATAATCAGGATATAGAAATGATTGCAGATCTTTCTGATGAAGAAGCAACAGAAATTCCAGAAGTTGCTATTATTGGGGATATCTCTATTAATCCCACAGTCAACTTAAGTTCTTTACTATCATTTTTTGATACTCTGCATAGTTATTCTCTAGTTTTTTATCATTCTTTTAATAAGGCTATAGTATGTTATACTAACCTAGTTGATTCTTCAGTTCTAGAACAACTAAGGACCAGTTTTTCAGTTATTTCTCCCAGTTATAATCCAATACATGAGTCTATAGCAGCTATTTATAATATAGATATTATAGAGCCAATTTCTTCCCCTCTTACTTATGCTTGGGATGAAACTCCTATGCCTAATCTTGATGACATCCTTTTTGAAGATATGGAACAAGATGATAGTGTAAATATTCAAGAAGCAGATATAGATATTATATATACATAGCCAGAAGTTTCAATTCCTGATCAGTCTAAATTTCTTAAGCAGTTAAATGATCTATATGATTAGCCTGTAGAAAATTCTGATGATGATGATGAATCAGATGAGTCAGATGATTCTAGTTCTAAGAAAAGGAAGTTCAAGAAAAAGAAAGCACCTACAAAGGTTGCTCCTCAACCCTCCTCTATAGCTAACATTCCCTATTACATTTTGCATGAGATTACTCTTACACGAGACCATCCACATTAGATGAGATATTCTAAAAATGAGCAGAAAAGGAGGAAGAAAATGAAAAGGTATTAGTCACCTCCAAGGTATAGCAGAGGACCTCCTCCTCCTTCTCCAGCAGCAGGAGCAGCAGGAAACATTTCTCAAAGGTCTACTTCTTCTACTCATCTTTCTAGACCTTCAAGGTTAGGCTCTCAAAGTAGTCATCAAAGCAGACAGCAACATTAAAGACAAAGCAGCAGTCAACAACAATCAAAACAAGAGAAGCCTCCTTCACCAATTTATGATCCAGAAATGGATCCAAATTTCAGAATGGCTAGATTTAATGAGCTTATTGCTCTATCTCAGATTAATAAAGCTAAAGCTGAAGGAAAGGACACCTCCCTGTTCTCAACTATGTCCTCTTACAGAAAGAAGGAACTTGTTAAATACCAGTTAAAGAATTTATTCAATATTGATAAATACATGAGTCTGCATCCAGAGGCAGTGGTGCCTAGGACTACTTCTTTGAAAATTATTGGCTCTCAAGATTTGAAGATGAGTCAAAAGAAAGCTGCAGATCCTAACAGGAATTTAATCTTCACCAAACCTTCTTCAAAATCTTCCTCTAATGCTCCAAAGAAAGATAAGTGATTTCTGATTTTATGTTCTTATAACTCTGTTTATGTCTCTGTACTCTCAAAACATTTTATTTTATATCTGCTGCAAATTTTTCTTGTAGATATTTTATGCTTTGTGTTTTTTTCTTTGTAAATAGTATCGTCACCCAAATAGGGGGAGATTGTTGGAACCCTTTTACTGATTTGGGCTAGGATTACTATTAGGATGTTTAGTTTGACCCATTTTGTATAGTCTAGGGTCATAGGTTATTTCCAAGGTTGTTGCTCCTTCAGAAGAATTCCAACAGAAATACAGTTAGTCGAATGCAGAATTCAGGTCGACGAAAGCTGAGCACAGTTCGACGATCGCCGAGCTCTGCTCAACGAACTCAGAGTTTTAACTCTGAGTTTCGCTCGACGAACTTTGAGCTCTGGTCGACGAACTCCAATATCTACTTAGAAACGTAGCTCGACGAAATTCAAGCTCAGCTCGACGAACTCCAGGCTCAGGTCGACGAAATGCTTGTTGAGTTCGACTAATTCTCTACAGTGTTTTAGGCAGTTTTGTTTACAGAAGGAAGAACAAGTTTCAGGCTTAATTTCAGGCTGATTATATTCTAAAGGCAGAATAATTTAAAGGCTTAATTACAGACAGCTATTACTCTGATATTTAATGCAAAATATTCTAACAAATATAGCCATTTAGAGACAGCATTAAATGTGGATTTATCACAAAGTTTAATGCTAATCTATTTTTAAGGCAATTACCATTCTCAGAAAATCTCTCAGACGTTTCATAATCGACTAATTCAAATGTTTGAATTCTTCTCTATATTCTATATATATGTACAGAAGATTGTTGCCTCAAGGTTACTCACTTAGATATACTCACTTAGATATACTCACTCAGATATACAGACTTAGAGTTACTGACTTAGAGACTTGGAGATCAACACATACTCTTACAGAATTAGATCTTCAATCTCTGCTTGTATAAAGTCTTCATTTTCTCAGATACAAGAAGGCCTACACCCTAAAGAAAGGACTCCCTCACCTGATCATATACTCTACTCAAATCAGGGAGAGCTTTCAGCATCAACATCCACTAGTCTTCTCAGAGAATATTGATAGAGAAGACATCATCATCTTTTTGTTTATTTTAATAAACTGTGTACAGGATTCTTAACTCTCTTCAAAAGTTAACCTTTTGGTTTCTAAGTCTCCTTATCAAAAGACTTAAGTTAGTTTTTGGGCCCCTGATCAAAATATTAAAGGGTTGCAAGATCTCCCTTAGAAAAATAGATCTTGTGATGGTAGGGCACCTGAGCAAAAACCTGTGATGGCAGGGCACCTGATCAAAAACTTATAGTGGATTCCTACTAGGGTTGTAGAAGAGTGGATGTACCAAGGTTTATTGGGGAATCACTATAAATTCCTTGTGTCGTCTGTGATTTTTATTCTCTTTATTTATGTGATGTGATTGCTTCTTTATACATATATATACCACTAGTTTTTAAATCCACTATAAAACTAAATTCAAGATTTTAATATACACTATTCACCCCCTCCCCCTCCCCCCTCCCCCCTCTAGTGTAAAGTACATCTATCCCTCACTTTCACTTAGCGTTATTTTCTCAATAAATTTTGTCTAAATTGAAAGTCTTTAATTTTAAGGATAGCTAAACACCTAGAGGGGGGTGAATAGGTTTTTCAGTCTTTTTAATTCTTTTTTTGTTTTGGGTACATAGTGATTTAGTTAGTTTTGCTTTCAAGACAATCACACACACAACACAAGAATTTTATAGTGGTTCCCCAGATTATGGGTACATCAACTGTCCCTCCCTACATTCTAACAGTGTGTTAGATAAGGCACTTATCCAAAACTCGGCTCCTAAGAGCTTACAACACAGATCCCACATGATCTCTCAGTCTCCTCGAAGGCCTACAACTCAGGCATTAAGTTCTACAACTCAGTGATCAAAAGATCACCTACCTCAGGCCAAAGGCCCTACCACTCAGGCTAGGAGAATAGCCCTACAACTTAGAGAGAATGACTCTCCTACAGCTTACAAACAAAGGCCCTACCTTAGATTCACACGGGATCCTACAACTCAGGCACAAAGGCCCTACACTCGAAGAGAATGACTCTCCTACCTCAAATTTGAACCAGATCCTACCTAAGGCAAAATTCCCTACACTATGATCCACAATAGGATCTTACACTCAGATCCACAACTGGATCCTACCTCAGATCTACAAAAGATCCTATACTCGGCCTTTATAAAAGAGGCTTACCACAGATCTAGATAGATCCTACAGAGTGAAATGGTTTGTTGATGATGAATAGACACCAGAGAAATGATCTCTGTGTCTTCCTCCTTCTGTCCTAAGAAAACAAGTTCAGATTTCTTCTTCACAGCTCTAGAAAATGATCTTTAGGAATTGCTCTACTTGAACTGTGAAGTATCTACAACTATGGTTTTTCCCTCGGCTTCTTCTTATTTCTCAGAGAAATATCTTTGAACTTGTTGTTGATGGTGTTGATCACAATAGCTAACTAGATGAACTTTCAGATCAATCTATTTGAAATTTTTCTTCAAAGCTCTACAATAATAGCAAGGAAGAAGACGAAGTTCTTTCTTTTCGAAATAATCCAAGTGTAAATTTACTCGAACTGATCTGAATCCCTTTTATTCCTGATGTACAACGGCTCCTTGAGCAGTGAGACCGACTATTGGGGTTGGCTGCAACTTCACTTTTGCATTAACTGCAGAACTAAAGGCAATCGGCATCTTTTGTCACGTACTGTAGTCTTCCCGCAACATTTAGAAATATTGCTGACGTCGGCATGACTCGGCAATTCCGGACTTAGAAAATTCCAGACAACTGCACAGGCATTGAATGCGTTGAGTGAGCCTTCCTCACTCAATATATTTGGACTTAGCCAATATTCTGCATCTCAGACATTAAGTGTGTTGAGTGAGCCTTCCTCACTCAACGCAATTAGACTTAGCCAAATTCTTGACTTTTATAGTCTAACTACTTAGGCTTTGTATTAGCCTTCCTCACTCAATGCATTTGAACTTAGCCAATCTTTCTGTACCATTAGTCGTTAAGTGCATTGAGTAAACTGGCTTCACTCAACGCTTCTGAACTTAGCCAATCTTACATCTGTATGAAGGAGTTGAGTGAGCTATCCTCACTCAATGCTTTCTGCCTTTGCCTGTCTTCTTGATTAGGCATTGAATGGACTGGCTTCACTCAATGCTTCTAGATTAGCCAATTTTTGTCTTCTCCTTCTGAGGCTTTGACTGCATTAGCTTAACTCAAAGCTTCTTAGTCTTGGCATTGAGTGAACTAGCTTCACTCAATGGTTCTATACTTAGCCAGATTTCTTCACCGTTTCTCTGGCTTTGACAAAATGAGCTTTACTAAATGCTTCTGGGCGTTGAGTGAGCTGACCTCACTCAATGCTTCTGGGCGTTGAGTGAGCTAACCTCACTCAACGCTTCTGGACTTACCCACTTTTATGCCTTGCAAATAATCAGGCTTTGACTGACCAAGCTTTCTTCTACGCTCTTGTTCATCTGGCATTAAGTGAGCTATCCTCACTCAATGCTTCTGGACTTAGCCATATTCTTGACATCTGGCGTTGAGTGCATTGAGTGAACTGGCTTCACTTGAAACTTGTGGACTTAGACAGATTTCTGTCTTTCTAGCTTTCTTCCTTGTCATCTGGCATTGAGTGCGTTGAGTGAACTAGCTTCACTCAATGCCTGTGGACAGAGACAAATTTTTGTCTTTCCAACTTTCTTCCTTGTCATCTAGCGTTGAGTGTGTTGAGTGAACTGGCTTCACTCAATTCCTGTGGACTTAGATAGATTTCTGTCTTTCCAGATTTCTTCCTTGTCATCTGGCGTTGAGTGCGTTGAGTGAACTGGCTTTACTCAATGCCTGTGGACTTTGACAGATTTTTTGTCTTTCTAACTTTCTTCCTTATCATCCGGCGTTGAGTGCGTTGAGTGAACTGGCTTTACTCAATGTCTGTGGACTTTGACAGATTTTTTGTCTTTCTAACTTTCTTCCTTATCATCCGGCGTTGAGTGCGTTGAGTGAACTGGCTTCACTCAACACCTGTGAACATAGACATATTTTTGTCTTTCCAGCAATCTTCTTTTTTTCCACCTGATATTATCAATGTGATATAGAATAACCTGCATGCATGAACTTGAACATACATCAAATACAACTATGTGTATACCATTGACTTGTTTGACTTCTACAAATCTGGTACATTGGGATCAATGGACCCAACAATCTCCCCCAATTCGAAGAAGTCAAAATCCTTAGTCAATACTCTTAGTCAATAATATACATCAACAAATGCAGTAGATAAAACATTATAATGGAAAAGGAGTAACATGTGTAACAAGTTAAAGATTACCACGTTTTCCTTGCCTGCATGGTGATCATCATTTTCATGGTGATTATCATTTCCTACTCCCCCTATTTTATTGACTGGCCTTGATCATTTCCTTCTCCCCCTTTTTTACTTCTATAGAATAGTCAGGGAGGTGCTGGCCTTCTCTATTTTCCTGATCATCTTTCTCTGATTATCTTCTCCCCCTTTTTGATTTCATATAATCAACTATTGAAGCTGCTTGCTCCTTCTCTACAGGAAACTAAATCTGTTCCTGCAAGTGTTGGACTTGCTCTCCCTCAACAAGAGCATCTTTTATCATCATCTCTAATAGATATTTTAATCTATTCCAGTCTTGATACTACTTAAGGTCTTCGCAACCTGCAAGAAGTTCCTACAACAAAAACAACATAAGGAGTTACTAAAGCTATACCAAGTTCAACATAACCAACTCAAACTTGAAGATGTTGAACTTTGCTTCATCTAGTGGCTTAGTGAAGATGTCAGCCACTTACTTGTCTATAGGGACAAACACAAGACTGATATCTTCACATTCCATATGCTCTCTTATAAATTGATACCTAATATCTACATGCTTAGTCCTACTGTGAGAGACATGATTTCTAGTAATGGAGATTGCACTAGTAGAATCACAATATAAACGACTTCTACTTATCTGGTGGTTATAGTTCTGAAGTTGAAATTGGATCCACAATAATTGTGCACAGCATTTCCCAGCAGATATATATTCTGACTCTCTAGTTGAGATTGTAACACTTGTTTGCTTCTTGCTGCTCCAAAACATAAGTCTTCCTCCAAAGAACTGATAGGTGTCTGATGTGCTTTTCCTGTCCTCTCTATAGCCTGTAAAATCTGCATCTAAATAGCCAGTTAGATCAAAATCCCTATTCCTAGGGTACCATAGGCCAAGATCTAGTGTGCCCTTAAGATATCTCAAAATTCTCTTAGCAGCAGAGTAATGAGACTCTTTAGGGCTAGCCCGATACCTAGCACAAACACATGTAGCATACATGATATCTGGCCTACTATCAGTAAGATATAGAAGGGAGCCAATTATCCCTTTATACAAAGTTTCATCAATAGGTTTCCCTGCCTCATCTTTATCTATAGACATACTTGACCCTATAGGAGTTTTATTATGGAGGCACTCTCCATTCCAAACTTTTTATTAACTTCCTAGTGAACTTAGACTGGGATATAAACAATCCATCTTCAGTTTGTCTTACTTGGAGGCCCGAGAAGAACTTAATTAAAGGAGGGGTTAGATCTGATTTACTCTAGAGGGGGGTGAATAGAGTATTAAAAATTTGTTTAATTTTAATTTATATCAGAGTAAAAATAGTGATACCATATAATAGTTATGTAAAAGAAAATAGGCTAACTATTCCAACAATCACAAACACAGCAAGAACAAAAGAAATAGAAAATGTGCAACAAGACGACACAAGAAATTTGTAGTGGTTCCCCTAAACTTGGGTACATCCACTCTTCTACTACCCTGGTAGGAATCCACTAGCAGGTTTTTGATCAGGTGACTACCACCAGAATATCTATTTACAGGGAGATATCACAACCCTTTGAGCTTTTGACCAGGTGCCCAAAAACCAAACTCAAGTCTTTTGGAAGGAGACTTGTGAACCAGTCTAACTTTTGAAGGGAGTTAAAACTCTGTACAGTGAGGTGGAAAGAGGTTGATGGAATTCTTCTCTTTTCTCAAAATAACTTGAGAAGGCTTTCTGGATTTTGATAATGTCAAAGATCCCCCTGAGAAGTTGAAGGTTCAAGAAGAAAGAGCTTTGCTTCAGGGTGAGTAGGTCTTCAGCTTTGATCTGCCAATGTCCAGTAAATCCAGTAGATTGAATGTTGACTAGAAAGCTTCTGTAGATTCCTAGAACTGAAGATGAAGAAGACTCTTGATTTCTTATGATTGAAAATCTTCAGTCTTGAGTATTGGAAAAGAATGAAAATCGCTGAGAGAGAATGAAAGAGTCGTCTGCTGGTTGAATGATCTCTGTGCATTGCTTTTGTTTTTTTGTCTGTATATGCCTTGAACAAATAGAGGATCTCTTTTATTATTCTGCCAAATAAAAATTCTCCTTTGAATTTTAATAATTTCCTTAAATGCTGACTGATCTGGAGAATTCAAAACGGCTGGAATAAAAGAATTTATGAGTTTCCCCAACTGTCCTAGATAGAATAAGCAAATAATTATTCTAATGAATACTATATTTAATGCAGCCAATAATGGCTATATCCAAGGGAATATCTGCATTAAATACTCAGAATAATACTACTAATAAATGAGAGAATAAGGAACAGAAGGAAGAAAAACTCATTCTGGAAATGGGACAGAAAACGTCTAACTCTAAACAGAATTTGTCGACCTGAGATCCAAGATTGTCGACCAGAGAATTTCACTTCGTCGACCTGAGCTCTGCAAACTGCTAACTGAGAAATACTTTCTAATTCTGCATTCTGAGTTTATCGAGCTGAGAATCTGACTGAAGAAAACTAAACGTCAACCTGATCTCGAATATCGTTGAGCTCAGCACAGAGAATTAACTCTGAGTTCGTCGATCTGAGATCGACGGTCATCGAGTTGAGTTCGAAGAATTTCGAACTGATCAAACTGTCTTCTGAAATCTTCTAATTCTGAGTCTTCTAAGGTCCTTTGCTGGCTGGTCCAAGGAGGTAGAACTAACAGGACTTAACCTAAACTCTAGGACTACTGGACATGACCCTGGCTATATGATGTTGGGTCAGACTCAGCCTAGATTAATGAACCTAGCACAAATCCAACTAGGGATCCAACAATCTCCCCCTATTTGGGTGAGGTAACTAATACACACAAAACAAACAATCATAAAGCAAAATAAAATATATCTGATAGAATTAAACATTCAACAGATATTTACAGTATGTGCTTCATGATATAAACAAAAATAGAGTTCAAATGAAAATAGGAACAACATAATAAACTCATTTCTTCTGCTTGGCTTTGTCTTTGTCTGATCCTTCAGCAGGCTGTTTGAATTTGATTTTCATGTTTGTATTGGCAACTTCTTTCTTTGACATATACATATCAAATACTCCAATAACAGTTTGGGATGATGTTCTTGGGACAAAAGCCTCTGGGTGGAGTTTCATATAATCATCTATATTAAAGAACTTATTAGCTTTTGCATACCTTTTCAATTCTTCTTTTCTGAAGGTTGACATTGTTGAGTATTGAGAAATGTCCTTGCCTTCAGCTTTTTCTTTGCTGATCAATGAAAGTCCTATAAGCTCGTGGAATCTAGCCATTTTTGCAGAGGTCTCCTGTTCTGGATCAACAAAAGGAATGGGAGGAGACTCTTGCCTATTTGGATTAGAGTCCTGCATTTGTTCTTCAGTAGGAACTTTCTTAGAAGAGTCTTGAGGAGGATTACTTGAAGAGGATTGCTGACTGCTTTGCCTAGGTTGTCTATGATATGTTCTGGTCACAGAAGTAGATTTCTGAGTGATATTGCCTGAGGAGACTAAAGAGGGAGGAGGAGGACGGTCTTTCCTGAATTTTCTTGGAGGAGACATGTACCTTCTCTTCTACTTCCTTTCTTTTTGCTCATTCTTGGACAACCACATCCACTAAGGAATTCCAGGATAAGGAGCAATCTTCTGCAGTATATAATATGGAGTGTCATTATTAGGGTTAGGCTTAGGGACAGCCTTAGGTGCAGCTTTTCTTTTCTTGAATACTTTCTTCTTTCCATCATCAGAATCTGAATCATCAGCTGGATCATCTTCATGAAGAGCCTTGTGGATTGTCATATAATGCATCAATCTCTGCAATAACTTTCTTTGGAACTTACTTTTCAATTGGAGGAGGAGAAACTGGAGGAAGAACTGTTGGAGGTGGAATGACTTCAATAGGAACTTCTTCAATTTTCTAATCCATATCCTCAGCAAGGATCTCATCCATGTCAGGCAATGGAGAGGTGGAGAAAACAAAAGTGGGAGGAGAAAGAGCCTTGGGCTCAGAAAATTCATCCGCAGCCACCTTGATAAGCTCAGCCTCTGGAACTAAGACAAGTTCAGGCTCTAGAGCTTCAAAGCTATTCTGAATCTGTTGTAATATATCTGAATTGATAGCAGCTATATAACAAACTATATCTGTACACAACTGAAATGAGATAAAAAGAAGACAGTCTCTATACAAAAGATTAAAAGAATTAAGAACTGAATTCAGTTCAAGATCTGGAAAAATGAAACAATTTCCATAAAGAATATCCATGGAAAGAGGTAACTTAGTTGACTCAAAATCTGAATCCAAAATTTCATCAAGTTCTACATTAGGAATCTCTATATCAACAATGTCTTCATCTATTATTATTACTGTTGTTGCCGCTGGAGCTTCTGCTGTTGTTACTGCTGGAGCTACTTCTTCACAGAGTATCTCCCCCTACCTAGTTTTAGTAGTAACTAGAGCCAGGCCCCTGACAGAAGAAGGAGGGATAGGGAGAGCAGAGAGCTAAGCAGTAATGGTGGAGATAGAAGAAGCAAGAGGTGAGATGGCCTCTGCTATAAGTTATTGAAGTAGGGGTGTGATGGATTCCAATATGGAAGAAATGGAGGGTGAAGATAATTCCATGAATTCTTGAGGGGTTTGAGTAGAGACAGATGGATTGACAGAAGAGGATGAGGGATGACAGTCTGTCATGAGTTCATCTAGAGGAGATAAAGAATTGTTTGGAGATAAAAGAAGGTTGAATGAGGGTAGTTATGTTAAATTTTGAAGTGGAGGTATATCTGCAAGATGAGAAGGGGGGACAAAGGAGGAGTAGCAGAATCTGAAGAAAGAGCTTGCTCTAGATGTTGTTGTTGTTGTATTGGAGAGGAAATATGGGATTGTGGAGGTGTAGGTTGATGAACTGGAGAAGAAGGTTGGATGGGGGAAGCAGGAGGTGTAGGTGTAGGTGTGGGTTGATGAACTGGAGCTATAGAGGTTTGTTGGATGGATGTGGAAGGAGTTTGAATGAGGGGAGGAGGAGAAATAGAATTGTCCTCTACAGGGTGGGGAGTGGCTGGAATTGCCCTGGTACTCTCAGAAGTCTGTGAGGAGGAAGCCCTTGATGGCTTTGGGATGTTCCTCTCCCACCTGCTAAACAAGGCGCGGGTAAGCCTCTTCGAGGCATTGATGAATATGGTCGGGGTGACCAGTGATTCAACGGTCTTTTCCTGAAGGAAGATGCCAAGAATCCTTCCAAAACACACTTCTTTCTTAGTGTTTTTCTTCCTTATCAGATTAAACAGAATCCTAGCCCAATTAATGGCTTTCTTATTGACTACAGCACACATAACTAAAAACTGCTGTCTAGTAATATGGTCATGGGCAGTATGCTTGCCCAGTAACACCTTGCCAACTACGTCTGCAAGAAACTTATACTCGGCAGACAAGTGTTTCTTCAGCAATTTGTTGGGGTTGTCTCCAGAATAACCCATCAAAGTCAGCATCTCATCGAATTCAGAAGATTCAATTTCAAGATCTTCATCTCCATTGACCAATCCAAAAATCTCTGTAAGAATTTCTGGGGTTAGATGGATGGTGTTACCCGATATGGTTCTAACCATCGTATCAGCGTCTGGAGCTGATGAAGTGTAAACCCATTCTCTGATTTTAGTGGCAGCTATCTTCATTTTGTTCATCATCAAGTTCTTCAAGTGCAATTCTTCAAACAACTACAGAATATCGAGAAAGATTTGGTCTGAGTGTTGAAACGATTCAAAATCAATATCGAATCCCATGTCGAACTTCATTCCTGTGAGAGCGCTTGCTGGAATCGCCATAGTCGCTTGTAATAAGGAAACAGAAAGATCAAGTGCAAGGGAACTGAAAGCGCGGGATGGAGGTCAAAGAAAACCTAGTTATAAGGTTTTGTAATAATATGAAACGACAAACTCCGTCCTGCGAAACAAAAGAAATCTTTGATCTGGTGTCGACAAAATATTTTATTGACAAAAGAGTTCATCGATCTCAGTCAGAAGAGGGAAAAACTTTTCGTCGTACTCAGGTCAACGAAAACTTTTTCTGAAGCCAGATCGTCGATCTCAGGTCGACGAAAAATGACTTCCACAGAGAGTTCGTCGATCTCAGGTCGACGAAATATCTCAAGAACTTCCCTTAGTTCGTCGAGCTCCGTTCGACGAATTTTGGTAAATTCTTCGACCACAAATAGAGAATTAAATTAAAGTATCACCATTCATCATGCCTAGCTGATTCATAAAGGATAGATGTTTCTTCTCATCCAAGGGTTTGGTGAAGATATCTGCCCTTTGCAAATCAGTGGGAATGAAGGTAATATTAATTTTCTTCTTGTCAACACACTCTCTAATGAAATGATGTCTTACATCTATATGCTTTGTCCTAGAATGATGCACTGGATTCTGTGTTATAAATATAACACTGGCACTATCACAAAATAGAGTTGAATTATTTAAGTTGTATCCATAATCCAGGAGTTGATTTTGTATTCATAACATCTTTGAACAGCAACTGTCAGCTGCTATAGATTTAGCTTCTATTGTTGATGTAGACACAGATGTCTGCTTTTTACAAAACCAGGAGACAAGTCTAGCACCAAAGAACTGGCATGTTCCTGATGTGCTTTTCTTGTCCACTCTACATCCAGCAAAGTCAGCATCTGAGTATCCAGTTAACTCAAATTCTGACTCAGTTGAATACCAGAGTCCTAGATTTGGGCAACTCTTTATATATCTTATAATTCTTTTTAAGAAAATTAGATGAGATTCTTTAGGGTTCACCTGGAACCTAGCACAAAGATAAGTAGCAAACATTATATCATACCTACTTGCTATGAGATATAGAAGGGACCCAATAATAGCCCTATATAATTTCTAATCAACAGGTTTCCCTTGTTCATTAGAATCAACCATAACATTTGTAGCCATAGGTGTTTTCTTAGCTGAGGCATCAGCCATCCCAAACCTTTTGATAAGCTCTTTAGCATATTTGGATTGAGATAAGAAAATACCATCAGGAGTCTGCTTCACTTGGAGGCCAAGGAAGTAGGAAAGCTCACCCATGCTACTCATCTCAAACTTAGAATACATAAGGTTGGAAAACCTTTTGCATAGTTTGGGATATGTAGAGCCAAATATAATGTCATCTACATATATTTGTACTAAAAGAATATTATCATTATGATGTGTGAAAAATAAAGTCCTATCTACCATGCCTCTAGAAAACTTATGCTCTAAAAGAAAGCTAGCTAAGGTCTCATACCAAGCTCTTGGAGCTTGCTTTAGACCATAGAGAGCTTTATGCAATCTAAAAACATAAGACGGATGAGATGAAGAGATAAAACCTAGAGGTTGTTCAACATAAACCTTTTCTTTTAGTTCTCCATTCAGAAATGCACTTTTGACATCCATCTGGTAGATTTTGAACGTCTTGAAAGCAGCATAAGCAAGGAAAATCCTTATTGCCTCTAGCCTGGCAACAGGTGCAAAAGTCTGGTCATAGTCAATGCCTTCCTCTTGCCTATAGCCTTGAGCAACAAGTCTTGCTTTATTCCTTATGATTGATCCTTGGGCATCAAGCTTATTTCTGAAAACCCACTTAGTTCCAATTACTGGGTAGTCTTTGGGTCTTGGAACTAAGTCCCAAACTCTGCATCTATCAAATTGGTTGAGCTCCTCTTACATAACAATAATCCAGTGTGGATTTTGCTCAGCATCTTTGATGGATTGGGGCTCAATTTGAGATATGAAGCAGGCATGCATCATATCCTGGTAGAGTTGATGCCTTGTCTGCACACCAGCTGATATATCTCCAATCACTTGAGATGTAGGGTGATCTCTAACTGTGACAAGTTCAGTTGGTGGAGTTGGTTCAGCAACAGCCTGGGGAATTAATTCCTCTTGTGGAATTATGTTGGCTGTTGGAGGAAGTTCAGCCACTTCCAAATCATCTTCTTCACTTTCTTCATCAACTTGTGAGGAGGAGTGAGATGTAACCTTTTGATTAAGGTTGAGACCATCCAATTTTTTACAAATCTGAGGTACCTGCAAAGAGTTACCGGTAAAAGCTTCCTTCTCCCTGTAAAACAAATTAGTCTCATCAAAAAAAACATGAATAGATTCTTCAATTTTTAAGGTAGATTTGTTATAAACCCTATAAGCCTTGCTTACTTGAGAATATCCAAGAAAAATTAAAACTTCAGCCTTGGCTTCAAATTTTCTAAGATGTTTCTTATTGTTGTTGTGAATATAACATAAACATCCAAAAATTTTAAAGTAATCTACTTTAGGTTTCTTCCCTTTGAGTAGCTCATAAGAAGTCTTATTCTTAAGTTTGTGTATAAGACTTCTATTCAGCACATAATTTGTTATGCTTATAGCCTCTGTCCAAAAGGATAGGGGCAAATAAGCATCTGCAAGTAATGTGCCTGCAGATTCAATTAGTGTTCTATTCTTCCTTTTAGCAACCCCATTCTGTTGAGGTGTTCAAGGAGCTGAGAAGCATTGTCGGATACCATCCTTCCTATAGAACTCTTGCATAAGAAGAGACTCAAACTCAGTACCATGGTCACTTCTGGTCAATGCAACTAGAGTAGAGTACTCAATCTGTATGTTCTTGAGAAAATCTATAAGAATCTTAAAGTTATCAGACTTAGATCTCAGAAAGAAAACCCAAGTGAATCTAGAGAAGTCATCTACAATCACTAAAGTATAAGATTTCCCTCCTAGATTTTGTACTGCTATAGGGCCAAAAAGGTCCATATGTAGTAAGTACAATATCCTAGGTGAGTCACTTTTGTTTAATGATTTAAAACTACTTTTAGTTTGTTTGCCTAACTGACAAGCCCTGCAGAGGCTTTCCTTCTTGTAGGGGTAAGAAAGCAATCCTCTAACAAGGTTGTCTTTAGATAACCTAGCAATATTTTTCAAGTTAACATGACCTAATATCCTATGCCAAAGGTCATTGTTATTTCTAGTTGAATTAAATAGGCAGATTTCAGATTTGGTTGATTGGAAGTTAACTAAGTAAATGTTTCCTATTCTAGTGCCAGTCAATACTACACTATTGTCCAAAGAAGTGATAAAACAGGAGGTTTTAGTAAATGATACCTGAAACCTTTCATCACACAATTGACTTATGGAGATGATGTTGTGATTCAGTTCACTTACATAAGCTACATTCCTGAAGGTGACAGCTCCAACTTTAACTTTTCCATAGCCCTCAATCTGGCCACAATTGGAGTCACCAAATATCACTTTTGGTCCTAACTTTGCCTTGTAGTGTGTTAGGTTGGCCTTATTTCCTGTCATATGTTTAGAAAAGCCACTATCCAAATACCACTATTGCTCTGTGGTAGAACAGCCTTTCTCCTGCAATAAAATAGATTAGTTAGTTTTGGCCCAGGTTACTTTGGGTCCTTCTTTCTTCACATAACTAAAACTAGAAATATAAGAGTATTCAGGCTGGCTTTTATAACCTAAAGGATGATATTTCCTAGGTGGGATAATCTATTGATTAAATTTATTATTAAATATTCTTGGTGGATTATAGATTTCAAAAGGATTGAGATATCTGTAATACTGATCTGCGTTCGACGAATTCTGGTGAGTTCATCGACCTGAGTTCGACGAACGGGGATAGGTTCATTGAGCTCCACTCAGAGAATGAAAATATTCATTTTCTGAGCCCCAATATCGTCGATCTCTGGTCAACAAACCATACTGGTTTCGTCGATCGTAGTTCAGAGAATAGTTATAGTACATGTTTGCGTTCGGAGTCCGTTGACTAGAGTTCGATGAACTATACACATTTCGTCGATCTGAGTTTGACGAAATATGTTGAACATAGTTCTGACTATTGTTCTTATTACCTCTTTTCTTTTTCTTAATCTCGTGTTTTAGATCTGTTTGTTTAGGACTATTATTTTCTATCTTTTCTTTTCCTTTTTCAAAAACAAATTTAACTGGTGTTGTTAGTATATTTTTCTGAATTAAGGGGGGTACGCTTGATAAAGCACCCAAGTCCAGCTTGCCATTCAACCTAACATTTACTATGCTTGTTATATCCATCAGCTTAAGGCTTCTCCCATTGAGAGATTCCTCAAGTTGCCTGGCCACACATAATTCAGTCTTTAATTTTATTATTTGTTCATTAGCAAAGGTTATTTCATTTTTTAACTTATCATTTTCTAGCATCAGGTTATTTTGTTTAGTTATTTTCTCTCTAAGTTGTTTAATTACTTTTTCAGAGTTGATTAAATCTATACATATGGTTTTAAATTCAATTTTAAAGTTATCAGAGCTATAATCAAATGATGATAGTACCTGATCATCTTCTGATTCTGAAACTTCTTCATTTTTAGATTCTTCTTCAGCATCTGATGGTCTGCAAGAGGCATTGATAGCCATGAGGCAGATTTCCTTTGCTTTGCCTCTTCTTCCTCTTCACTAGAGCTGGAAAATGTTGATTCATCTTCTGTGTCACTCCAGGTTTCAACAACAAATCCCTTTTCCTTCCTTTTGTGCTTGTTGGAGGAAAGACTGTTGTAGTGCTTGCTCCTGGAGTCTTTTTCTCTTCTCCTCTCCTTTTTCTGATTCTCAGGGCATTCAGAGATGAAGTGTCCAGGTTTCTTGCATCCAAAACACAATATTTCTTCAGTAGGAGTTTTGTCATACCTGGGCTTGTTGTCATTCCTGGATGACTTTCTCCTGAAGTCCTTTCTTGCCATTTTATAGAATCTCTTGGCAAAGAGACTCATCAATTCTTCATTGGTTGTTGAAGCTTCAGTCTCTTCAGCAGCTTTGAACGCTATGTTTTGCTCCTTTATTGCTGGTGGAGGAGTCCTTTGTTCTACAGCTTCTCTAGATTTGATCAAATGCTCATATGATTTGAGCTTTCCTAGGAGAGATTCTGTGGAAATCTCATTCAAGCTTCTGGCCTCTTTGATTGGACAAATTCTGGTGTCCCATGAGCTTGGGAAGCACATTTGGATCTTGTCATTCATCTCTGTGAGAGAAATGTCTTTATCCAAGGTCTTCAACTCACTGATGATGGAGCTTAATCTGTTGTACATGTCACTAACAGATTCAACTTCATCTTTCTTGAAATTTTCACAGAGTTGATCTCCTATCCTTTCTCTCATCTACTGAGCCAGTAACCATCTGGTTGAGAGAATCCCAGATTGCTTTTATAGAGGTGCATTTAGCCACCTTTTGAAAGATGTCATCTGACATGATTTGAGCCAATATGTTCATTGTTTTGGCATCTGCAATTTTTGCTTTCTTCTGTGCATCTGTCTACTCAGGTGGTGGAACAGCATGAGTGCTTGATGTAGAAGTTGAAGCAATTGTTGCAGCATGAGGTCCTGTCAAAATGGAATTAAATATGTCCTCATCAATAGAGTTCTTATACAGCTTAATTCTTGCCTTCTAGATGGCAAACTTATTTAGGTTGCACAGTGGAGGTCTGGTTCTTGCATAATCCTTGTTCTGTGCCATTATGATAGAAGAAAAGTTGAGTAGAGGAAAATCTGATCTAACTGGATCTTGGTTCAAGTGTTATATTGTACAACCAAATAAATACACCCTATGATACCAATTGAAAGGAGGGGTTAGATCTAATTTAATCTAGAGGGGGGTGAATATAGTATTAAAAATTTTGGTTAATTTTAATTTATATCATAGTAAAAATAGAGATACCATATAATAGTTATGTAAAAGAAAATAGGCTAACTATTCCAGCAATCACAAACACATCAAGAACAAAAGAAATAGAAAATGTGCAACCAGGCGACACAAGAAATTTATAGTGGTTCCCATAAACTTGGGTATATCCACTCTTCTACCACCCTGGTAGGAATCCACTTGCAGGTTTTTGATCAGGTGACTGCTACCAGAATATCTATTTGCAGGGAGATATCACAACCCTTTGAGCTTTTGACCATGTTCCCAAAAACCAAACTCAAGTCTTTTGGAAGGATACTTGTGAACCCGTCTAACTTTTGAAGGGAGTTAAAACCCTGTACAGTGAGGTGGAAAGAGGTTGATGGAAGTCGTATCTTTTCTCAAAACAACTTGAGAAGACTGTGTAGATTTTTATAGTGTCAAAGCTCCCCCTGAGAATTTGAAGGTTCAGGAAGAAAGAGATTTGCTTTAGGGTGAGTAGGTCTTCAGTTTTGATCTGCCAATGTCCGGGAAATCTAGTAGATTGAATGTTGAACAGAAAGCTTCTATATATTCCTAGAACTAAAGATGAAAAAGACTCTTGATTTCTTATGATTGTTCTTCTTCAGTCTTGAGTATTGGCAAAGAATGAAAATTGCTGAGAGAGAATGAAAGAGTCATCTGCTGGTTGAATGATCTTTGTGCAGTGCTTTTGTTTTCTTGTCTGTATATGCCTTGAGAAAAGAGAGGATCTCTTTTATTATTCTGTCAAATAAAAATTCTCCTTTGAATTTGAATAATTTCCTTAAATGCTAGCTGATCTGGAGAATTCAAAACGGCTGAAATAAAAGCATTTATGAGTTTCCCTAACTGTCCTTGATAGGATAAGCAAATAATTATTCTAATGAATACCATATTTAATGCAGCCAATAATGGCTATATCCAGGGGAATATCTACATTAAATACTCAGAATAATACTGCTAATAAATTAGAGAATAAGGAACAGAAGGAAGAAAAACTCATTCTGGAAACGGGATAGAAAACGTCAAACTCTGAACGAAATTCATCGAACTGAGATCCAAGATCGTCGACCAGAGAATTCCAGTTCTTCGACCTGAGCTCTGCGAACTGCTAACTGAGAATTACTTTCCAATTATGTATTCTGTGTTCGTCAAGTTGAGAATCTGACTGAAGAAAACAAAACGTCAACCTGAGCTCGAATATCATTGAGCTCAGCACAGAGAATTAACTCTGAGTTCATCGATCTGAGATTGACAACCACCGAGTTGAGTTCGAAGAATTTCGAACTGATCAAACTGTCTTCTGAAATCTTCCAAGTCTGAGTCATCTGAGTTCCTTTACTGGCTGGTCCAAGGAGGTAGAACTAACATGACTTAGCCTAAACTCTAGGACGACTGGACATGACCCTGGCTATACAATGTTGGGTCAGACTCAGCCTAAATTAGTGAACCTAGCCCAAATCTAACTAGGGATACAACACTTAAGTTCACTCATACTGCTCATCTCAAACTTCCCTTACATAAGTTTGGCAAACTTCCTGCAAATGTGGTCATCAGTAGATCCAAATATTATGTCATCTACATAAATCAGGACTAGGATGACCTTACCCTTAAATTCCTTTAGGAATAGAGTCTTATCTATCTTCCCCCTTGAGAATTTATTCTCAATAAGGAAGCTAGATATGGTCTCATACCATGCCCTAGAGGCTTGCTTCAACCCATATAAGATTTTCCTAAGTCTATAAATGTTGTTTATTATATCCACAATAACCTATATTTGTATGAAGTCACCCTTGAACTAAGATGAATTAGGTTGTATTTTTATTTCCTGTTCTAGTTATGTGCTTACAGGACTTATTGTCAAGTGTAGACCAATGTCAGTCTACAGTGGGTCATCAAACACAGGACTATATAATGTAATTCCTAATTGTGTAATCCATGGTGTTGACACATGTGTAACCTCTCTATTAGGATACACTTCTTTTTCCAGCACTTGGACTTATAAAGGAAGACTTGATGCTTTTTGGAATGAAGAACTGAAGTTTCAAAAAACTCAGAAAAATTCAAAGTGTTTTACTCGAGTAAATTTCTAGTACTCAAGTAGAAACCTTAGAAGCACTCGAGTAGATCTAGTCTATAATTCAAGTATGGAGGTGATTCTCGAGTAGCTTATATCTAGCACTCGAGAAGCCAAGTCCAGCACTCGAGTAGACCTGCTCTCCTTCTCGAGTAATCAATGTTTAAGTCTCAGAAATTTTCTAAGTAAAATACTCGAGTAGTCAAGTATTGTACTCGAGTAGATGAGCAACTTATTTCGAGTGACAGAATTATAGTTCTCCAAAAGATTCCAACCTCACTCGAGTAGAGAATCCTTGGACTCGAGTAGCGAATCCTTGGACTCGAGTAGTTTGTTTAGTACTCGAGTAGTCCAGTTTTAGTTCTCGAGTAATCAACACTTTTATTCCAGAATTTTCTTTAAGTCAAAGCTCTCGAGAAGTTCGGCTTCACCTCTCGAGTAGTATCTCTAGCACTCGAGTAATCTTTACTCCACTCGAGTGACTTCAGACATTTTTCCAGAATTTCTAGAATTAGTTCTTCTCGAGTAGTCATTGCTATCCACTCGAGAGCTAGTCATAGCACTCGAGTAGTATTGATCTCACTCGATTAATGCTGTCTCAATTTCACAAAATTTCCTTAAGTCCCTGACAGATCTAATTTTTGAATTATGTGATATGACTGGTCCATGTGGCCATCATTAATGATATATCTAACTGTTAGGGAGATCTTATAAAAGGTCCTGTCATTATGACTAACCCTAAGCGCTTGATTTCTACTATTTTAAGTTTCTGGATCGGGCCGATAATTTTTTTCCAAATCTACAAAAGCCGTCGTTCTTCTTCAAGATCGCCAAGGCTACTTTCGATCCAAATCGATTTGCAGATCAACAGATTCATCATTCTCCATATAATCCTTGATCATGTGAGTCAAAGTTTCTCAGAACAGATCTAGCATAGAGTCTTCTTCTACAATTTCTTATAAAGCCGCAAAGTCCAAGAAAGAAGACCTTGGAGAGATTTTCAGATATGAGAAGATTATTGTTTGTATTATACAAATTTCTTTTTAATCTTATAGGAGATTATTCTCCGAGTATAGGAGATTTGTTCTCCGAGTTATAGGAAGTTTTCATCTTCTGAGTGTAGATCCCTTTTTGGATAGAGATTATAGAAACGTTGTTTCGAGTGGTAGGATTGTTTTCAATCCGAGATTAGTGGAGTAGCCGAGTCTAGCGTATTGCTAGATCGGTGAGTGGAAAGTGGACGTACCCAAGATTGGGGAACCACTATAATTCTTGGTTTCCTCTGTGAATGCTTGTTTATTTCTTGTGCTTAGATCGCCAAAGTTTTTATTCCGTAAAAAGACGCACAACTCACCTATTTACCCCCCTCTAGGTGATTTAGATATACAACTTGAACTCTATTTCAATTGGTATCAGAGGGAGGTTGATCATTAGAAGGTTAACACCTTGATCAGATCTGCCCCAAGTTGTCCTTTGAGTTATCCAAGCATGGACAGAGCCAAGGATTTCGCTAAGCTTCCTTTGTGCACAAAAAACAATTTTGTTATGTGGAAAGAAAGAATAAAGTTCTTTATAGAAGCTATGGATCCAAGGATCTTCATGATCGTTGAAGAAGGTCCTTATGTTCCAATGACTGCCTCTACTATAGATACTACAAAGCAAGTTCTTAAAAAGCTGATTGATCTCGACAAAGATGAGATTGCACTTGTCTCTTTAGATAAGAAAGCTAAAAATATTATAGCAAGTGCAGTCAATGATTCAATACTGCAGAATTTGATTCACTGCAAGTTTGCTAAGGAGATGTGGCAGTCTCTTATCATCTTGATGGAAGGTACTGAAGAATTTAGGGATTACAGAAGATCCCTTCTTAATTAGAAGTATGAAGCCTTCCGGCAAGGACCCAAGGACACTATTGCTGACACATTTGAGAACTTCTTCAAGATAATTAACGGCCTAAGAGTATATGGCCGAGTCTTCATAAATGGAGAGCTGAACGACAAGTTTCTGAGGTCCCTAACCAAGGCATGGGACAACAAAGTCTGTGCTATTAGAGAATTTGGCATGTTAGCTGAGATTGATCCTCAGAACCTCTTTGGAAAGCTGATGTCCTATGAACTTCAAATTAACTCTAGAAAAGCTGAAGAAGAGAAGAGTTGGTTCTCTCCCAAGGAAAAGTCTGTCGCTCTGAAGGCAGACAGCTCAAGGAAGGGCAAAGCTGCTTCACCTGCCCCTGCTCAAGTAAAAAGTGAAGAAGAATCATCTGAGCCAAGCACTTCAGGCTTAGAGCTATCTGAAGGAGAGTTCTCACTGCTCTCAAGACAGTTCAAGAAATTCTTGAACAATAAAAAGCAATGGAGAGGCAAGGATTCCTCATACAAAGGATCAATACATGATGGTGATCGACGGTAGAAGGGCTCAAGTAGCCACGACAGGTATAAGTCTAAACAAAACAAACATATTTCTACAGACATAGTTTGTTACTGTTGTAATAAGCCAGGTCAAGTAATTGCTGATTGCCCCCATAAGAAGAAGGAGGGTGGCAAAAGAGTGGAGAAGAAATCCTCTTACCTTAATAAGAGAACAGAGAGAAGCCTGGTAGCCAAAATAGGCAAGACTCTTAGTGACACTAACTCATCTGAGTCAAGTGAAGAAGAGGAAGCCTACTTTGGGCTCGTGGCACATACTTACGAAGAAGAAGATCCCCAGTTCACTTGGGAGGTAAAATCTCATACACCCCTCTCTGAATCTGATGTATCTGATCATGATCATGAGGACAGCTTTTCTGACGATGATTTTGAACTCATGGCCCAGTATAAGGAGTTGATCAAGGCCTACGAAACAAATGTCGAAAGGTCGTGAAAACTCAGGCTAAAAAGATTAAGTCTCTTAAGGCCGTAGAGAGCTCTCTGAGAGAGAAAGTCGTTAGGATGGACTCACTCAGAGAAGAATTGAGTACTGCTGTTGATGACTATAGTAAGTCTCTCAAGCACCTTGATCTGAAAGATAAGATTATCAAGGAACTGGAAGAGCAACTTGATGCTGAAAAGAAGCTTGTTGAAAGCTTCTCAAAGCCCAAGACTGTCCTTCCATTAGTTGTTAAATTCTCATCTCAAACTAAGGGTGCTGGCTTAGGTCATGTTGAGGCTCCTTGTAAATCCTCTAGGAGAAATAAGGCTCGGCAAAAGAATAAGGTGGCCAAGAAGGCTTTGGCCAAGGAAAAGGGGAAAGCTCCACAAGATCAGACTACATTTAAGAAGGTTGTTTTTCCTACTAATAAGTTTGATCTTGACTCATCCTACGGTCACTTCATTAGGCCTACTTATGTAGAGCCCAAGTCGAGGTACTAAGGATGGACTCGCCCTCGAAACTTTGGTAAAAGTGTCTTTAAGGCACCTTATGAAGAGATCACTCTTCAGAGCTATGACCCTTTTAATCATAGTCATGACATCAAGAAGGCTCCAAAATTAAAGCCTATTGTTGAAAAGCCTATGAAGGAGAAGAAGCCTTGTGAATATCTTCACCATGAATCTTCTACCTCCAAGACTACTGCCCCTGCTAGACCACAATCTCTAAAAGTCAAGTAGGAGAGAATTAGGTAATGATACAAGAGGTTTGACTGTTGGTGTTGGGGCAAAGTTGGTCACTTTGCCATCGATTGCTAGTTTAATCCTAGAAACTATGTTACCCCTCAGATTAACAATGTAAGAAAGACCGCTCACATTGATAATACATGTAGGCGGAGCAATCTAACTAGAGACCAAGGACCCAAACAAGTTTGGGTTCCTAAGGCAAATTGATTTTTTGACTGCAGGTATGTCCAAAGACCACCAAAACTCCAATCTGGTACTTGGACAGTGGATGTTCTCGGCACATGACCAGGACAAGAAGCCTACTTCAAAATTACTCACCAGTCGTGAATGGGCCGAAGGTCATCTTTGGAGGTTCTGACCAAGGAATTACGAAAAGCTATGGTATGATTACTAACGGTAGTGTATCTTTTTTGGATGTGGCATATATTGAAGGATTGGAACACAATCTCATAAGTATAAGCCAACTCTGCGATAAAGGATACATAATTGAATTTCATGTTGATAAGTGTTTGATAAAATCAGTTTACAATTTGGAAACGATCTTATCAGGCACTCGTAGTAGGAATATATTTTGTTTAAATTTTATCTGTATAGACTCCTATACACCAGTGTGTCTTTTGGCAAAAGATAGTGTGTCTCTTGGTGACTAATAGCAAAAGAGATTAGCACATATTAATTTCAAAAATATTAATAAATTATTTTCTCAGAACTTAGTACGTGATGCTCCAATTGTCAAGTGCGCTAAAGATAGACCTTGTCATGCATGTGTAAAAGGCAAGCAAACAAGGGCTACTTTTAAAAGCATCATAGGCAAAAACTCCAATAGGTGTTTACACCTGCTTCATATGGTTTTATTCGGTCTACTGCAAGTTAGAAGTTTAGGAGGTAAGGATTATACGTTGGTTATTATTGATGACTACTCACGCTTTGTGTGGGTGTTTTTTCTGAAACACAAGTTAGATACCTTTGACATCTTTACAAATTTTGTCAGACATATCCATAATGAATACAACTATTCCATAGTCAAAATAAGAAGTGACAATGGAACTGAATTCAAGTTTGGGGCCATGACAGAATTCTATGAAAGCCTAGGTATCTTTCATGAGTTTTCCTCTCCTCGTACTCCATGGCAAAATAGAGTAGTTGAGAGAAGGAATAAAACACTCATAGAGGCCTGCAGAATTATGTTGAGTGATGCCTAACTATCGGAGTACTTCTGGGCTGAAGCTGTCAACACTGCATGCCACATGCAAAATCGAGCACTCATAAACAAGAACCACAATAAGACACCTTACGAACTTCTAAAGGGCAGATAGCCAATTGTTTCCTATTTTAGAATCTTTGGCTGTAAATGCTTCGTCCTTTACAATGGAAAGTATCATACCACTAAATTTTGTGAAAAGAGTTTTGAAGGTATTTTCATAGGGTATAGTAGCCATAGTAAGGCATATAAGGTATTTAATAAGAAAACCCTGGTGGTAGAAGAATCTATACATGTTGTATTTGATGAGACGAGCTTGCTGCAAGGCAACTCTTCTAGTGTGTTCATTGAAGATGCGGGTTCAAAGATGAAAGAACTCAACTTGAGTGAGCCGATGGAAAAAAAGGTGAAAAGTTTATCAAGATCACCACTCCAGCCCCTATTGGAGAGGTTGATGATCAAGATGAAGAAGTAACTCAAGTTGATGAAGTCACTCCTGTGGTTGAAGACACTCCAGATACAAGGAATCTAGAGCTCAGACATCTGAAGGATCACCCAGTAGAGCAAATCATCGGAGATCCCCGAGATGATGTCAGAACTCGTAGAGGTACAACTAACGAGAATTTATATTTGAGTTTTCTCTCACAGGTTTAACCAAAGAAGTTTGAGGAAGCAAACTCGGACGCATCATGGATTATGGCCATGGAAGAAGAGTTTAATCAGTTCAAGCATTGCAAAGTCTGGAAACTGGTTACAATACCCAAAGGTAAAAATATCATCGGAACCAAGTGGGTCTACAGGAACAAGATGGACGGGGATGAGATCATCATAAAGAACAAGGTTAGACTCGCCACCCAATGTTACAGACAAGAAGAAGGAATCGACTTTGACCAGACATATGCTCCAGTAGCAAGGTTGGAGGCCATCAGGTTATTCCTAGAATATGTTGCACTTAAGGGCTTCACCGTCTATCAGATAGATGTGAAATCTGCCTTCCTTAATGGTGAGATAAAGGAAGAAGTGTATGTGGAACAACCTCCAGGTTTCGTTGACTCTAACTTTCCTGATTACGTTTATTTTCTATCTAAAGCACTGTACAGTTTGAAACAAGCTCCTCGAGCTTGGTATAAGATGATGTCTAACTTTCTTCTTGAGAGCAAGTTCACAAGGGAAAAGATAGATAAGACATTATTTCTTAGGGAAATAAAAGGCAAGATTTTGCTAGTGCAAATCTATGTCGACGACATTATTTTTGGCTCTATTGACAACTACCTCTGCAAGAAGTTTTCAAAACTTATGCAAGGGAAGTTTGAAATGAGTAGTATGAGAGAGCTGAAGTATTTCTTAGGACTTCAGGTAAAACAATCTGAAGATGGAATTTTCATCTCGCAGACTAAGTTCACCATGGAGTTGATTAAGAAATTTGGAATTGAGAATGCAACCTCTATGAGGACTCCAATGGGTTCAGCTGTGTCTCTGGACATGGATGAGAAAGGGAAACCTTTTGATGAAACTAAGTACAAAAGCATAGTTGGATCCTTGATCTACCTTACTGCCAGTAGACCAGACATAATGTTCTCTACATGTGTCTGTGCTAGATTCCAAGTGACATGTAAGGAATCTCACTATGCTGCTGCAAAGCGAATTTTGAGATACCATAAAGGTACACTAAATCTTGGTTTATAGTACCCAAGAAGTAATGATAGCGAGCTAATCGGATTTTCAGACGCTGACTTTATAGGTAGTAAAGATGATAGAAAGAGCACTTCCGGGACTTGTCAATTCCTTGGAAGGAGACTCATTTCATGGAGCAGCAAAAAGCAAAATTGTGTTCCAATCTCTACGGCCGAATCAGAATACATTTCTGCCGGCAATTATTGTGCACAATTGCTTTGGATAAAGAATCAACTGGAATATTACAACTTGAAGGTCAAAGACATCCCATTATTTTGCGACTCCTCCAGTGCAATAGCAATAACCAACAACCCAGCCTCTCATAGCTGTACAAAGTACATAGAGCTGAGATACCATTTCATCCGGGAGCATGTGGAGCATGGGGACATAGATCTGCAGTATGTTCAAACTGATAGGCAAATTGCAGATATTTTCACGAAGCCGCTGGACGAGACCAAGTTCAGTTTCTTCAAAACTGAACTGGGTATGCTCAACAAAGAGGAATAGACAAGGTGGACTCATTTGACAGCTCAGAAAACAAGGATAAGTCAAAAAAGGTTAGAATTTCTCTAAGTGGACTTCATTTCTCGAGATAAGGAATGACTACTCGAGAACTCGAATATGACTACTCGAGTACTTCTCTGAATTCTCGAGAACTAAGTAAGTCACTCAAGTGCTATCACTCGAGTACTAACCTTCTTCTTGAGAAGCAGAATTGTACCACTCAAGTACTATCATACCGCCACTCGGGTACGCCATTCCATCACTCGAGTACTAAAGTTCCCCTCGAGAAATTACCCGTCAGTTTCTGAATTCTTTCAAATTTTTCATTTTCGAAACCCATGTCCTTTCTGCCACTATCTAAGGTATGTTTAAGCTTATTATACTCCTAATCATCATTACTAGGGTTATATAAATAGAAAATATCGGATTTCAAGAATCTACTCGAGTTTAAATCCACTCTCTCTCGAAAAACTCTTCGCCTTCCGCCGCTTCTATAGAGCACGCTGCAGTCTCCTTCGTCTTCCAATCAATCACCCACAGTTCACTGAAGGACATAGCACCGCCGTCGAAGATTGGAGTTGGCAGTGAGTTGGTTGTCGCCGTCATAGCAGAGATTTCCAAAGATTTCAAGAACTTGATGATTCTACTCGACACGGTAGGTTTTACGTTTGTTCTACAATAGCCGTGTAAGATCTTGTTCCCAGAGGTAGAAGAATTTTTCAAGAATGTCAAAGTGAAGAGGAATGGGAAGATCCTTAAGTCCAAGGTCAAGGGAATCAAGGTAAAGCTTACCAAAACCTCTATTTCCCAACTCCTTAAAATGCATGTAGTGGATGAAGAGGATGAAGTCACTGAAGAAGATAATGACAGAGCCTGTAATTTCTATGATATTTCAACTTAAGTAACATCCATCAGAAGGCCAGACCTCAATCATAAGAGCAAGGTGCTAGTGGACATAATTGGAAAAATACTTCTGTGCGGGACTAGCCCCATCAGTTTCATAACTAATGATCTTTTTGACATTATGACAGCCATTATCTACAGGAAGAGAATTCAATTTGGCATGATGATCTTAGATAAGATCAGAGAGAGCATTATGGCTCCAAATTATGCAAGGATTATCTCACTGATGTTGCATGAGATCAATCCAAAGGTGTTTGATTTCTCTAAGGGAACAACCATCCACCACATGAATAAAGTATCAATCTCCTCTATTCAGAGGTGGGAATTGAAATTGCAAAATCCAACCTAAGCTACCAAAGCTCTTCAGCAACCAGCTGCAGAGGACAGGACCCCATCTCCCTCTCTCCATAATGTTGCTGGCACATCTGGTGCAGTAGCTGAGGGGGAGCCTGCCTCCTTTGTTCAGCAAGTTAGGGTGCCCTCTCCTCCTTCTCCTTCTGGTCAACAAGATAGAGTACCTTCTCCACCTCCAAATATATCTATCCATCCTTCCACTTCAGAAGATCTCTAGACAGATTCCTAGGTACAAGAGACCATCCTCTCTCCACTACTAAAGATATAAACAAGGTGATTGAAGAACTTAGCTGAGATGAGCCTCTACCTCCCCTTCATAAAGAAAATGTTGAAGAGCCATCCAAGGAACCCTCTCCTGTACCATATCCAGAGTCTCCTATTGATCACTCCCCAGCTATAGAGAAAGAACCACAAGAGACAATTTTGCTTTCAGATGAGAATGAGCAGTCTCCAGAACAAGTTGAAGCTCCTTTGAGGAGGTTAGATTTCACTCTTCCTACCTTTCTTGGTGAGGAAGGAGATTTACTAATTCATACTTCAAGAGCTCAGAGCTCTGTGATAGTTGAAGAAATTCCTCCCTGGACTGCCCCTCCTCCTCCAGCTTTTGTTACTCCTCCTGTTACTATTACACTTGTTATATCTGATATACTTGGTAAGATTGTACAGATGATGTTAGATCAAAGGAAATATTTTGATGATTCTCTGAAAGTTGTTCAAGATAAAGTTCCTGGTTTGGAAAAATAAATGAGGAGAGGGTTTGCTGAGATTAAACACAATACTGACTAACTAAGGCACTTCTTCCAGATAGGTGGCAAATCTCTAGATCATACAATTAGACGTGTTCGTCAAGTCATAGACCAAGGAGTTACTCTTGCAAATAATCAGATTCAACTTGAAAAGAAAGCTCAAGAGCACCTTCAAAAGATATGTGAAGAAGTGGGCACCTTCAAAGATGATGCTATAGAAAAGTTATGTGTAGAAATCAGAAAGGGGAAGGGAATAATGAAAGAACAAGTTGAAAAGTATGATACTAATATCAAGACACTCTGGACTGAGAAAATGATTGAAATTAATAAAGATGTGCTAGCCCAGATTCAGTCTGTGAAGTTTTATACTTATGATACTATAGTGTGGGTGCATAATCAGATATTCCCTGAATTCCAAGCTGATCCTAACATCATTACTCACCATCTGAATCCTATTGCAGAAGGCCAGCCTGCTCAGATGCCTACCTTTTCTTCTAGGCTTGAAGGGGAAGCTCTAACTCCAGAATCTTACTCTCAAGTTTAGGAATCTGACATTCCTCAAGATCTACCAGAAATTCAGATTCCTAAGAGAAGGAAATATGGAGATGGAGCTTCTGCCAGTAGATCTTTTTCAAGATGGAGCTTCTGGCAGAGAAAAGGAAAGCTCATGAGTTTGCTGAAATCTGGAGCCCAACTTCCAAATCCTTGATTTTAGATACATTGAAGCTTGTTATGGATTATAATGAAAGTAGGAACCTTCATTATAGCTCTTCTGAATGGGAATTGTATGATAAGTCTATGACTAAAAGAAGGATCTATGATAGAGAATATGGGAGGAATAGTCCAAATGCACTACCAAGACCTCCCAAGTACTATCCCAAGCCCTTCAATTATCAAAGGAGACTACAGGAAAAGCAAGACAACCAGCATCAGCAACATCAAAGCTAGGAATGGTTAAATGTTATGAGATTTAGGATTGAATCTATGTAGAGATGAAATATTGAAACATTTCTTATTACATAATTCTTAGTTTTGATGATTATCCTTTAATTTCTAAATTTCATGCATTTTGTTCTGTGCTTACTTTTGAAATATCTAGTTCTTTTTATTTTGGTATAATTCACCTTAGTGTAGAGGGTTCTAACTTCTACAAATAAGGGGAGATTGTTGGGTATTGTATCAACAATAACCTAGATTTGTATTAAGTCGCCCTTGAACTAAGATGAATTAGGTTGTATTTGATTTTCTGTTCAAGTTATGTGCTTGCAGTTATTGCCAAGTGTGTACCAATATCAGTCTATAGTAGGTCATCAAACACGGGACCATACAATGTAATTCCTCATTGTGTGATCCATGGTGTTGACTCATGTGTATCCTCTCTATTGGGATACACTTCTTTTTCAAGCACTTGGACTTATGAAGGAAGACTTGATGCTGTTTGGAATAAAGAATTGAAGTTTCATAAAACTGAGAAAAATTCTAAGTGTTTTACTCGAGTGAAGTTCTAGTACTCTAGTAGAAACCTTAGAAGCACTCGAGTAGATCTAGTCTCTAATTCGTGTATGGAAGTGGTTCTCGAGTAGCTTATATCTAGCCTTTGAGAAGCCAAGTTCAGCACTCTAGTAGACATGATCTCCTTCTCGAGTAATCAATGTTTAAGTCTCAGAAATTTTCTAAGTAAAATACTCGAATAGTCAAGTCTTGTACTCGAGTAGATGAGCAACTTATTTCGAGTGACAGAAGTATAGTTCTCGAGAAGATTCAAACCTCACTCGAGTTGCAAATCCTTGGACTCGAGTAGTTCATTTAGTACTCGAGTAGTCCAGTTTTAGTTCTCGAGTAATCAGCACTTTTATTCCAGAATTTTCTCTAAGTCAAAGCTCTCGAGAAGTTCGGCTTCACCTCTCGAGTAGTATCTCTAGCACTCTGAGTAATCTTTACTCCACTCGAGTGACTTCAGACATTTTTCCAGAATTTCCATAATTAGTTCTTCTCGAGTAGTCATTTCTATCCACTCGAGAGCTAGTCATAGCACTCAAGTAGTATTGATCTCACTCAAGTAATGCAGTCTCAATTTCAGAAAATTTCCTTAAGTCCCTGACAGATCTAATTTTTTAATTCCATGATATGACTAGTCCACGTAGCCATCATTAATGACGAATCTAACTGTTAGGGAGATCTTATAAAAGGTCATGTCATTATAACTAACCCTAAGCGCATGATTTCTATTATTCTAAGTTTCTGGATCGGGCCGACAATTTTTTCCAAATCTACAGAAGCCGCTGTTCTTCTTCAAGATTGCTAAGGCTACTTTCGATCCAGATCGATTTGTAGATCAAGAGATTCATCATTCTCCATCTACTCCTTGATCGTGTGATTCAAAGTTTCTCAGAATAGATCTAGTCGAGAGTCTTCTTCTATAATTTCTGATAAAGTCGCAAAGTCCAAGAAAGAAGACCTAGGGAGTGATTTTAATATCTGAGAAGATTACTGTTTGTATTGTACAAATTTCTTTTTAATCTTGTAGGAGATTATTCTCCGAGTGTAGGAGATTTGTTCTCCGAGTTGTAGGAAGTTTTCATCTTCCGAGTGTAGATCCCTTTTTGGATCGAGATTGTAGGAACATTGTTCCGAGTGGTAGGATTGTTTTCAATCCGAGATTAGTGAAGTAGTCGAGTCTAGCGTATTTCTAGATCGGTGAGTGGAAAGTGGACGTACCTAAGATTGGGGAACCACTATAATTCTTGGTGTCCTCTGTGAATGCTTGTTTATTTTTTGTTCTTAGATCGCCAAAGTTTTTATTCCGCAAAAAGATGCACAACTCACCTATTCACCCCCCTCTAGGTGATTTAGGTAGACAGCTTGAACTCTATTTCAATTAACATAATCAGGATAGTTAGGAATAATAAAACCTGATGGTTGCTCAATATAGACTTCTTCTTTTAAGTCACCATTCAGGAAGGCTGACTTCACATCCATCTGGTAGTCTTTGAATCTCTTTTGTGCAGCATATGCAAGGAATAGTCTGATGGCTTCCAATCTAGCTACTAGGGCAAAGGTTTGATCAACGTCAATACCTTCTTCTTGTCTATATCCCTTAGCCACCAGCCTAGCCTTGTGCTTAATTATAATGTCATTTTCATCAAGCTTGTTTCTATATATTCACTTGGTTCCAATGACAATATGTCCTTGTGGTATGGGAACCAGCTTCCATACCTTACACCTCTTGAATGTGTTCAGTTCCTCTTGCATTGCCACAATCCAGAACTGGTTTATGTTTGCCTCTTCAAATCTTTTGGGCTCAACATGTGAAAGGAAGCTGGAATGCAGTGTTGTGTTGAGACTTCTACTTCTGGTCAAGATTCCTCAGTCAACATCACCAATGATCTGGTGTCTAGGGTGATCCCTTAGATTCCTGACAACTGGAGGCAATCTTCCTTCAGCATCTTATGCTTCAATGTCTGCTTCTTGCTGACCTCCATCTATATCATTTTTATCGGGTACTTCCTCTAGAATGCACACTCTTTCAGCTTCATCTTGGACTATTGGAGCAGCTTTCTTGATAATTAGCTTGTCCATCATCAGCTTTATACCTGTAGGTCTAAATGAAGAGCTAAATAGCTCATTGTTAATCATAGTTGATTCATCAAAAACTACATTAATAGACTCGTCTATAACTTGATTTTTCAAGTTGAAGATCTTATAAGTCTTGATATAATTGTTGTACCCAACAAAAATCCCTACATAGGACTTGACAGCAAACTTAGTCACTTAGGACTTTTCATTGTTTAGCACATAGCACTTGTTACCAAAGATCCTAATGTTGGGTACATTGGAAAATGTGTACCTGATTTGGAGAAGCCTCACTTAGCTCAATGATATACATCAAGGTGTATTTGATGTTATTTTAAGTTTATATATGCAGGTTAAGTATTTGCTAAAATGCAGAAAAGTTTCTAAGTCCATGAGTCAACACTTAAGAAAGCCTGTGTCGACACTTAGCAAAGCTGTGTCGACACCTGAAGCAATTGTGTCGACACACAGAATTTATTAGTCGGCGTCAACTGTGTCGACACCGGGAGGCAGTGTCGACACACAGAAATATTAGTCGACATCGACTGTGTCGACACCGGGAGGCAGTGTCGACACACAGAAATATAAGTCGACATTGACTGTGTCGACACCGGGAGGCAGTGTCGACACAAAGAAGTTTTAGTCGACATCAACTGTGTCGACACCTGGAGGCAGTGTCGACACACAAATTCTGAGACTATATCAACTGTGTCGACACACAGGACTTGTGTCGACACTCAGTAGAGTTTCAACAATGTTGATTGCTGTGAAGTGAAGGAGTGTCTATGTCGACACAAAGAAGCTGTGTCGACATATTATACAGATGCAGTGTCAAGAAGCTGTGTCGACACCAGAAGAGCTGTGTCGACATCACCAAAGCTTGTGTTGACACATAATGACAATCAGTCTCGACGCTTTGCTGACAAAGAAAAAGGTTTAAGAACTAACTTGAGACTTGACAGCTGTGTATTCCAACAAGTTTGTTGAAGCTGTCAAACCTGTTAGAAGTTGGTTAGAAACTGGATCAACCGGTTACCATGGATGAAGTCTATATATATAGATGGATTCTGTCAAATCAAAAGACACACAATAACAAGAAGAACAATAATAACCACACGAACAACTATTGATCATTGATCAAGGAAGTGCACGTCACACAGAAGAAGATTTTCGTGAGAAGATCTAAGGAGAATTCAAGCAAGAATTCTGAAGAAACTTCAGAAGTTCTGGAGAGAGAGAGATCTCCATCTGTTGAAGTAAAGTAGGAGACATTTACTAGTCTCTTAAGAAGCAGATCTTGAACTAATCTGCTCAGAAGGATTCAGATCTATTTCTGGATTCTAAGAAGGAAGCTGGTAGTCAGTCAACTTCAAAGGAGATCAACCCTACTGAGTTCAGATTCAAGAAGCTTTGAAGAAAGCTAAGAACAGGTTGATTTCAACCATCAGTTTTATCAAGAAGCTGATCAAGAAACCTTTTATCCCTTCTCTCTCAACAAGGGTAAGAGTCCATCTAAATCACTTATCAAATTTTGTAGGATCTTTCAAGATCTGAGTTGTAAGCCTATTATATAAAGGCTGAGTGTAGAAGATATAGATCTCTGAGTGGGAGGGCTTTTGAGCCTGAGTGTAGGAGAAATTTTTCTCTGAGTTGTAGGCATTGTGGCAAGGCTGAGGTAGGGCTGTTAGCCTGAGCTATAGGAGTGTGGTTACACTCTGAGTTATAGGAACCTTATAGGGTTCTGAGTTGTAGGAACCTTTCAGGGTTCTAAGCTGTAAGATCTGTGGATCTAAGAAGAAGGAAGAAGTTAGGCTGAATCTAGCATACTGCTAGATAGGTGAAGGGGGAAAGTGGATGTATCCAGACCTTGGGGAACCACTATAAATCTGTGTGCAATCTGTGATGTGTGTGTGACTGTTATTTCCTTTTTGTGATTGCTGTAGAATAGTTAGATTCTATTTTTAGATCTGAAAAATTATTCTGCCTTAAGTAAAAAAAGAAAAGAACCTATTCACCCCCCCTATAGTTGTTTGGGTTATCTTGAAATCAATTCTATTAAGTGGTATCAGAGGGAGGTTACTCAAAGAAGGACTTAATAGTCTGAGTAAGATCCATAAGGCAGATTTAAGATCAAGAAAATGGGTTCAGGAGAAAATCATAAGGAACTAGGTTCTATGAAATTACCCATATGCAGGAAAGAGATTTTTGGAATATGGAAAGAAAGGGTCAGGCTTTTCATGGAGGTTTCTGATCCAATGATCTACATTACAGTAATGGAAGATCCTTATATTCCAATGAAGTTATTAGTTCTAGATGCAAATCAAAGAACTCTAAAGGATTTTTCATAGATGACCAAAGAAGAGTTCATCCTAGAAACTATGGATAAAAGAGCTCAGAATATCATAGTAAGTGCCACAGATGATTCAACCTTTCAAAATTTGATTCACTGCAAGACCTCCAAGGAAATGTTGGACACTTTGATAGTCTACATGGAGGGTTCTGAAGAAGTAAGACAAGATAGAAAATCTATGCTGAACTAAGAATATGAGAGTTTCAGACAAGGAAAGTCAGATAGTATAACTGAGTGTTATAAGAAGTTCTATAGAATAGTAAATGAGCTGATGTCCTATGAAAGTATCTTCAGTATATATGAACTGAATGATAAATTTCTAAGATCCTTAACAAAGGATTGGGACACTAAGATTTGTGCCATTAGGGAAGTGGCCAAACTTGCAGATATCTCTCCTCCAACTTTGTTTGGAAAATTGTTGTCATATGAGGTCTAGCTGATGGCTAGGAAAGAGGAAGAGAAAAGTGCAAAAGGGGAGCATAGAGAAAAGTTTGTGGTCTTCAAGGTGGAGACCACTAGGAAGAATAGGAGGATGTCTCCATCACCTCCTGAGATTGTTGCTGAAATTACTTCAGATAATTCAGACAACCAAAGTTCAGGCAGAAGTGACTCAGATAAAGACTTTGCTGCCTTCACAAGGAAGTTTCAGAGATTCCTGAAAAAGAAGCAGTGGAAGTCTAGGCCCTCCACATCTCAGCCTGTGGATGACTATTATCAAAAGAGGAAGTCATCAAGGAATGACAGGAGCAGGTCTAAGACTAGCAAATCTACAACATCAAAGATAGTTTTCTACTGCTGTAATAGGCCTGGACATGCTGTGGCTGAGTGTCCAGACACAAAAAAGGAGTCTGCTGATAAAAGAAAGACTTAACAAAAGAGCAAGAAGGAGAAATCCTTTGTTGCTAAAATGGAGAAGAGCTTGACAGACCAGTCATCTTCAGAATCATAATCTGAAGCTGAGGCATACATTGATCTATATGCTGTAGATGAAGAAGATAAGTTTATGCCATTTCTTAACTCTATCTATGAACAAGAAGACCATCAGTTCATGGGACTAATGGCTGTATCAAAAGAAGACAAGTGTCAGGATCAGCCTGATCCTAGTAAGGTACAATGTATTTCTAGAAATTCAGATTATAGTACCGGTACAGATTCAGCTACATCTACATCAAGTGATGTGGATGGATCTGAGTCTGAAGGAGATATTCATCAGTTGATAGATGAATATGGGGACTTGTTGCAGGCACTAAAGAAAAGCAAAAACCTGGCCAAAACTCAGGCTAAGGAAATTACAGATCTTAAGATGGCTGCATCTGATTTAGAGAAAGAGTTGGATCAATAAATGAATGAGGTTGCCAAACTGAAAACTATAACTGTTATTCAGATGGGTACAATCACATACAAAAATGATCTAATTAAAAGTCTGGAAGTCAGACTTCAAAAGGAGAAAGATTTGGTGGCTAGTTATTCCAAGCCAAAATCAGTTTTACCCTTAATAGATGAGTTTGTGGCTCAAAAGGGTAAGGCTGGAATAGGCTTTAAAGGTAACATTAGGGCTATCCAATTCAAGAGAAAGGTCAAAGCCTCAGTCCATCCGCTAAATTTTAAAGTCCCTGTAGTTTTTAGAAAGGTACAAGAGCCTTCTAACAAGTATGACCTTGAGAATACTCATGGGCATAGTAAGACTGAAGTTCTGAATGACAAAGGTGTTTTTGTCAATAAGGCAGCCCATGTCCATAAACCCCATGTTCTTAAGAAAATAGTGGGTGTAGTTGCAGCAGTACCAGCACAAAACACAAGATTTGATGTTAACCAGACTGCCAAGAATGTATCTAAAAATAGATACAATAAGTATGAATGTTGGTACTATGGCAAGACAGGCCATTATACCATAGATTGCTGGCACAACATTAGTGTCAGGAAGAACAACAGTCTACCTGTTAGAATAGATGCAGATAGATTTGTTAAGTATGAAGCTAACTTGAACCAAGGACCCAAAACTTACTTGGGTTCTAAGGAGAGACAATTCTTTATTGCAGGTGAGTCCAAGTTACCATGCCCCTATATGGTACTTGGACAGCGGATGTTCAAGGCACATGACTGGAACAAAGGGGTTGCTGAAGGAGTACTTACCTATCATAAATGGGTCTAAAGTAATCTTTGGTGGTTCTGAAAAGGGTATCATCAAAGGGTTTGGTAACTTTTATAATAACCAGATTACTATCACTCAAGTGGCCTATGTAAAGGGTTTGAAACACAACCTTATAAGCATAAGTCAGCTGAGTGATTTAGGATATGACATTTCATTTATTAAGAATGGATGTCATATCAAAAGATCAAGTGATCAAAAGATCATTTTGATAGGATATAGAAAAACAAATGTGTACTGTCTTAATTTTGAGTGTGAGAACAATGTGTCTCCTATTTGTCTTGTAGCTGATGAGAGAGCCTCTCATTATGTCAAATCGCACAAGAGGCTGGCCCATCTTAACTACAAAACAATTGGTCAATTCTTTAGCAAAGAGTTAGTAAGGAATGGTCCAAATGTTAAGTGTATAAAGGATGGGATATGCTTAGCTTATCAAAAAGGCAAGCAGACAAAATCCTCCTTTCATAGCCTTAAAAACAAGGATTCAGTGAGGTGTCTATACCTCTTACATATGGATCTATTTGGTCCTATGCCAGTTCATAGTCTAGGTAGGAAGGTCTACACTTTTGTGGTGTAGATGACTATTCTAGATATTCTTGGGTGTTCTTTCTGAGACAAAAATCAGAAACCCCAAGTGTTTTATATAGTTTTGTCAAGCAAACTCAGAATGAATATGACAGTACAGTGGTCAAAATCAGAAGTGACCATGGAACTGAATTTCAATCTGAGAGTATGACAAGATTGTGTGAAGAATTTGGGATTTTTCAAGAATTCTTCTCACCTAGAACACCATAGCAAAATGGTATTGCTGAAAGGAAGAATAGAATACTGATTGAGGCTGGTAGAACTCTATTGAGTGACACTTCTCTCCCAGAATTTTTCTGGGCTGAGGCAGTAAAGACTGCATGTCATGTGATCAATAGGGCATCTATCACCAAAAGCCACAAAAAGACTCCCTATGAGATCATGAAGGGTAGAAAACCAAACTTATCCTATTTTAGGATCTTTGGTTGCAAGTGCTATGTCCTTAACAATGGCAAGTCTTATCTAACTAAGTTTGCTGTCAAATCCCAAGATGGGATATTTGTTGGGTACAGCAACAATAGTAAGGCTTATAGAGTCTACAACTTGATTACTCAAGTTGTAGAAGAGTCTGTACATGTTGTCTTTGATGAAACAAAACTAATTAACAGTGAGTTGTCTTGTAGCTCATGCAGTTCTACAGGTATAAATGAGAAAATGGACAAGCTTACCATTACAAAAGAATCAACTGAAGAGAAGGAAGTGGAAAATGGTGGCTACTATCCAGGGGAAGTACAGGACTCTCTAGATGTAACGCCCCTGATTTTCCTGCGATTATTTTTATTCTCGTTGGCGTTACGATGACGCGTTTCTGTGGCTTGTGCCATTTGTGGAGTGTGGTTTAGCTCCTTAGAACTGAGTGCCCTATTTTGTAGCCTGTTGACAAGATCTCCCTAGCAAGCCGAGTCGTTTTGTGTGACCCGGTGTGGCCTCTCGGGGGGATGTTTGTGTTTGGCTTTTTATGAGTATAACTCGAGTTCTGTTCGTCGAAAGTTAATTTCGACTTCGCCGTTGTGTTCGTAGCTTGGGTATTTAGCTACAGTGCGAATTTCGTTAAATTCCGAGGTGATTCGGTTTTCGCGTTGTTTTGGTGCTTTATGTAATAAATTATGTTATTATATATTATTAAATATATTTACCTATATATATAGTTAGGTTAGAAATAGAAAAGCCTCGTATCATCTTCCCCATAAGAAACCGCCGCCCCTGTACGAGAGAAAACGGAGAAAAAAAACGCTCGTCCTGTACCTCCTTCGGTCAGCGATTACGGGCTTGTTCGTGAACGGAATTCGATTCCGAAGCGGCGTTGGCTTGCTCTCTCCGAGATCTTCGTTTCGACGGTAAGATATTTGATTTTCATGGAGTTTTGATGAGATTTGGGTTTTCGGTTCTGGAGTTTTCCGCCATTAATGGCCGTGAGTTTTGTTCTAGGTGCCGCGGCTGTTCGTTCTGTGTAAAGAGGAGGAAAGCCGTCCAGGCTTCGCTGAAAGTTGAGGCAAGTGGTATTCTTGCCCTTGCCAAGTTTCTCTCTTGATTATTCTTGCTGAAATTGAAATCCCTGTTAGCCCAGGTTAGAGGCCTTGTTGTTCTTATTTTTTTCTTGCTATCTATAGGAATTAGTTCTTCCTATTGACCCCCCTACTTGTGCTATTGGAACCCAACTTTGCCGGCGTAATGCCGTTTATCTTTGTTCAGATTTGATCTGTTTTGGGTGTAGCCGAGAGGGAGTGTTAGGAGGGGAGGGGGGTGTTTTTCCCAAATTTGTTGAGTGTATTACTCGAGTATGGGAGTATGTTACTCGAGTAGGTAGTAGATTACTCGGGTATTAGTTCTGGAGTACTCGAGTAGTGGTTTCGAGATACTTGAGTAGTAGCTTTGAGATACTCGAGTAGGTAGTAGATTACTCGAGTATTAGCCGTGGAGTTACTCGAGTAGTAAGTAACTACTCGAGTAGGGGTCTTGGGTTACTCGAGTAGTGGGCTCGAGTACTCGAGTAGTAGCTTTGAGATACTCGAGTAGGTAGTAGATTACTCGAGTATTAGCCGTGGAGTTACTCGAGTAGTAAGTAACTACTCGAGTAGGGGTCTTGGGTTACTCGAGTAGTGGGCTCGAGTACTCGAGTAGTAGCTTTGAGATACTCGAGTAGACGGCATTAACTCGAGTATTTGCCTTGGAGTTACTCGAGTAGTAGGTAACTACTCGAGTGGGGGTTCTGAGTTACTCGAGTAGTAGATAACTACTCGAGTAGGTGGGTTGGTTTACTCGAGTAGTAGGCATCTACTCGAGTGTAGCTGTTTGTAGATACTCGAGTAGCTGTTTGTAGATACTCGAGTAGTTGCTTGTAGATACTCGAGTAGCTGCTTGTAGATACTCGAGTAGCTGTTTGTAGATACTCGAGTAGTTGTTTGCAGATACTCGAGTAGCTGGTTGGAGTACTCGAGTAGTTTGTAACTACTCGAGTGCTGGCTATGTTTGTATACTCGAGTAGTAGGCGACTACTCGAGTAGAGGGTTGAGGTACTCGAGTAGTTGGTAACTACTCGAGTGCTAGAATTTGAATACACGAGTAGTAGGCAACTACTCGAGTACTGGAAGTTCCCTGCCTCTTTTGTCTTAGAATTGTTCGGCTATCGTCAATCTCTGAATGGAGATCGTCGATCTCAGTTTCTGCCTTAGGCCGTTCGACTATCGTCGACCTCCGGTCGACAATCGTCGAGCTCCGTGTTACCTTAGTGCGATTGTGGTTAGAGTTTGGTTTTGGATTTAAGTGAGGCTAACTCACTCAACGCCAAGGTTTAAGTAGGCACTGAGTGGGTCTCACTCAACGCCTTGTCGTGTTGATTCTTTTCAACGCTCTTCCTTTACCTTGTTTTTTCGTTCCCGAGTGGTTTTCTTGTTATATTTCTGATATTTTCTCGTCGGCCGTTTTCTTTACCTTCTCAAAGGCCGAATCGTGGGTCGTGGTTAGTAGTGGTGGTTTGTAGCTCTTCAGGAGGGTGGAGTTGTGTGATATAGCCAAGGCCACTCTTGTTTTTCTTGCTCCAGGTACGGGCTGGGCATGTGTGGGTGGAAGGTCCCTTGTGTTTTCACGTATAGACCCTCGAGCTTGTTGACTGGGACATGGTGGATGGGGGGGGGACTGAGTTTGCCTCCGATCCGGTTCCTCGTTGTTTGTTTTTGCTACTGCCACTTCCCACAGTTTAGGGTGTTAGAAGTTGTTCCCTTGGTGGTTTGCCGCACTTTTGGCTCTGGGTAGCCTAGTAGGCCCTGCAGGATGTTGTTCCGGGGTTGGGTTGTTGCTGTTTTCTTGCACGTGGTTCATTTTTCCTGTTGTCCTGTTTTGGACAGTTGTGACTCTTTCTACTGCACGTTTTTCAGTTACTTCTTCCTTTTGGTTGACTCTTACATACAGTTGTTTTTACCTTGTTGCTTGCTGAGGTATTCTGTTTTCTTTTGGAATACCCCAGGTTCTGAGTCATAGCCAGTTGGGTGGCTAGTTTGCAGTGGTGGTGTTGGTGGTCTCCCGGACTTTGGAGTTCCGTTTACCTTGTTAGTGAGGTAGTTTTTCAGTACTTTCTTACAGACAGGCATATGTGCCAGTGGGTTCGTGTCAGGTTGTTGGCGCCCACTGGTAGTTGTTACCTTGTACTAGATATATTACTTATGCTGCTACCATTTTCTGGAGATAGTCTACTTGCTTTGAGAAGGATTTATGCTAGGTTGCTAGATACTTTTAAACCATAAATATTATTATAAATGAAGCTCATGATCAGCATGTTTTATAAACTTAATCACTATTTTCCAAATCACGTATGAAAATCGTTTTCTTATATATTGTATAAATTAAATGTAGAGGCTTGCATAGCGTAAGTGGTTCTCTAAGGATCCTTATGTGCTCTTTAGGATGTCAAACCTAAACAAAGTATTTTTCCGCAGCGTGCAAATATCGTTTTCTTTTATGGACTAGGTGATCCACTGAGCCGAGGGATACGGTCTCTAAAATATAACTGATTTTCTATTCATAAAACTCAGGATTTTCTTGCATAAGGATTGTAGTTGGTTTAGCCTGAGCGTCAGCAGTTATCCCCTGCTTGACGTGGCATCATGGAGCATATTTTCTCATACTCTGATATTTCCTAAATTTGGAGAAAATGCGGGTTGTGACAGTTGGTATCAGAGGGAGGTTGCTTGACAAGTTAGTTGAGCAACCTTCCTTGGTTTGCTTTAGTAGTTCAGCATCATGTCATTCACACATCGATATGTCATCAGCACGTCTTGGCAAAAGCATGAACACTACACTCATGGCATAACATGAAGTATACGAGGCATATTATGTAGTATGGGATGCATAATATGTGTTCGTATATGGATCCCCCATAGGGGCTACATGTGAGGGTTATGTAGTATGGGATGCATAACCTCACCACATGGCTGCGACTAGCACGTTTCTTTTTCGTTGCATGGGAATGTTATGTAGTATGGGATGCATAACATTTTCATGCGTACGCCGCTCATAACATGCATTAGGGCCTTTTTTTTAGAATGCATAGCACAAACATGCATAGCATAACATTGCATAAGCACAACGTGCCAAGTTAAAGATTTGCAGGATGACATATGTACACACATAAGTTTTCAAATTAATTTAAGTCATGCATCTGATCTAGGCATAAGAGTAAGTATGGTGGTGCTTAACCATCCTAGGTTAGGGCATATCATCAAATTCTTTTGTTAAAAGATAAACTCTCAGAGCAAGTTTAGCAGCTTTAGGCCTATATCTATATATGTATGGTCTGTACTTGTGTTTGGGTTCTAGTCATTGATTGGGGGTTCTGATTGGGATATGTTGATATTAGGATGGCTAGGCGACCTGCGACGCGTTCGACTCCCTTGTCTGAAGGTGAGTCGTCCGGAGCTCAGAACGATGCGGTGATCGAGAGTCTGCGTCAGAGTAGCGAAGCTTTGGGCAGACAGTTGGAGGAGGTGCGAGCCCAGATTCAGTCTTTGGTGATAGTTGTGGCAGGGCAGGCTCAGGGTGCGCAAGTTCCTGCTGGGGGGTTAGCTGTTCCTCCTCCCCCTGCACTCGTGAGACCTCCGATAGTGGTGCCAGCGGAGATGGCCTTCATCTCGCAGTTTCAGAGGCTGAGCCCTCCCACTTATGACGGGAAGGCAGATTTCATGGTTATTGATGATTGGCTGATCTCCATGGAGGAGATGTTTTCGTATTCAGGGATTGCAGGTGACCAGAGGGTGATGCTAGCCACCTATCAGCTTAAAGGATTGGCTAAGAGTTGGTGGCTGAGAGAGAAGGAGAGCTTAGTAGCTGGATGCTCTTTGGAAATGTTTAAGGAGATGTTGTTGAGGAAGTTCTTGCCTTCGGTCGAGCGTGGCCGCCTCATGAATGACTTTCTCTATCTGAAGCAAAGGCAACTCACGGTGGGTGAGTATGAAATAGAATTTAGTAAGTTGAGCCGTTTTGCCCCTGCTTTGGTCAGCGTTGAGGCTGATCGAGTTAAGAGATTTCTTGGTGGTTTGAGGAGCGAGGTGCAACAGTTGACCAGTGCTTATGGGACTATGACTTATGCTGGAGTTGTAGAGGCTTCTCTTAAGGTTGAGGCTATTGAAACGGCAAAGAGCAGAGGCCAGTAGATGAGAAAGGACAAGAGAAAGTCTGTGGAGGGGAAGAAGCCCCTGGTACCCGATGCTGTTCCGGGAAAGAGGAGCCGAGTAGTGTGCAGTTTCTGTGGCCGGTCAGGCCATCCTGTCGAGAAATGTTTTAAGAGGTCAGCAGCTCAGAAGAAGGAGCAGGTGCATGCGATCCAGGGTGCTCCTAGGAGGGATGTCTCCTGTTCGGTTTGCAAGCGGTCCGGGCATGATGCGGCCCAGTGTTGGACCAGGGATAGAGTCTACTTTCAGTGTGGGCAGAAGGGTCATATCAAGTCGAGGTGTCCTCAGGTTCAGTCAGCTCTTCCTGCAGTTCCGTTGCAAGCTTTACCTCCACCTCCGCGTGTGGACAAGGGAAAGGGGAAGCTGAACGTGATTTCTTCCGAGGAGGCTCAGACTTCGACCCAGGTTATTTCAGGTTAGCGGTTGTTGTTTTCCTAGCCTGGTAGTTTTATTTGCTTGTATGTTTCGGTATTGCTGTGGTAGTTCCTTAGTTTATGTGTTCCTATAGGGAAGTTTAAGGTGAAGAACCGTTGGGCGCGCGTTCTGTTTGACTCCGGCGCTACCCACTCGTTCGTGGCTAGAGCCTTTGTAGAGCGTCATCGGTTGACTCTAGATCGTGTTCGGGATTCCTTCCGTGTCAAGTTTCCTTCTGGTGAATCTGTGTTGTCAGATTTGGGCATCTTGGATTGCCCGGTTTTGTTGGGGGACTTTCTTGCGAAGGCGGACCTAAAAATGATTGATCTGGAGGATTTCGATGTCATTTTGGGCATGGACTGGCTCTCTCGATATGATGCGGTCATTCAGTGCAAAGGAAAGCGCTTGGACTTCATCAGAGACGACGGTCAGCCCGGCAACATGTATGTTGTTCTGTGTCAGGATTTTCTTGTCATCTCTGCGGTATGTGCTCAGAGGTTGTTTCTTTCTAGTTGTTGTGTTTGTTTAGTCTCGGCGGTGGGAGCCGCTGTTAGCGTACCACGCTTGGAAGAGATTCCTATTGTTCGTGGTTTCGCCGATGTTTTTCCTGATGATCTTCCTGGTCTTCCTCCTGATCGGGATGTTGAGTTTGTGATCGATTTAGAACCGGGTACGCGTCCTATTGCTAAGGCGCCGTACCGGATGGCCCCTCGTGAGTTAGAGGAGTTGCGAGTTCAGTTGGATGAGCTGTTAGCTAAGGGGTTTATTAGGCAGAGTTCGTTGCCTTGGGGTGCTCCTTTTTTGTTTGTAAAGAAGAAAGATGGGTCGATGCGGCTCTGCATCGACTATAGAGAGTTGAACAAGGTCACTATCAAGAACAGGTACCCTCTGCCGAGGATCGATGATTTGTTTGACCAGTTGCATGGTAGCACGGTGTTCTCCAAGATCGATCTTCGTTCTGGTTATCATCAACTCAGGATCCGTGAGGCGGACATTCCACGGACTGCGTTTAGGTCGAGGCATGGACACTTTGAGTTTCTGGTAATGTCGTTTGGTCTGACCAACGCACCATCAGCCTTTATGGATATGATGAACCGAGTGTTCAAGGATTTCCTCGACAAGTTCGTTGTGGTCTTCATTGATGACGTGTTAGTTTTCTCTCGCAGTGCTGAGGAGCATGAGCAGCATTTGCGTTTGGTCCTATCAAAGTTGAGGAACCACAAGTTATTCGCCAAGTTGAGCAAGTGCGAATTTTGGTTGCCTCAGTTTTCTTTTCTAGGCCATGTGGTGAACAAGGATGGGATCTCGGTCGATCCAGAAAAGATTGCAGTAGTGATGGATTGGAGTAGACCGAGTTCGCCTAAGGAGATCAGGAGTTTCTTAGGGTTGGCTGGCTATTACAGAAGATTTGTGGAGGGTTTCTCTTCCCTAGCCGCACCTTTGACCAAGTTGACTCAGAAGAATGTGGCATTTGTTTGGAGCGAAAAGTGCGAGGAGGCTTTTCTGGAGCTAAAGGAGAGATTGTGCACTGCTCCCGTTCTGACCCTGCCTACCGAGGGAGTAGATTATGATGTTTATGTGGATGCTTCGCTTGTAGGTCTGGGATGCGTATTAATGCAAGAGGGAAAGGTAATTGCCTATGGGTCAAGGCAACTGAAGACTCATGAGAAGAATTATCCCACGCATGACCTCGAGTTTGCAGCGGTTATTTATGCTTTGAAGTTATGGAGGCACCTACTTTATGGGGCTCAATGCAAGATCTTCACTGACCATAAGAGTCTGAAGTACGTGTTCACGCAGAAGGAGTTGAATCTGCGTCAGCGGCGGTGGTTGGAATATGTGGCTGATTATGATGTGGAGATCCAGTATCATCCGGGCAAGGCCAACGTGGTGGCCGACGCCCTGAGCCGAAAGGCGGGAAAGATCTTTAACCTCTCCGCTGATCGTTTAGTGGAGGAGTTCCTCCTTATGGATATATCAGTGGGATGCTGTAGTTTGCAGAGTAGTTTGTCAGTGGCAGAGCCGTCCTGGATTTCTTTGACTAGGCTGCACCAGAAGGACGATCCTGATCTTATGCACCTTTTCACCAGGACTGAGAAGGGGGAGTTGCCCGATTTTGCTATCGATGGTGCGGGTACTTTGAATTACCGCGGCAGGTTTTGCGTTCCCGCTGTCGGGGATATTAGGAGGATGATTTGCAGTGAGGCTCATGGTTCCAGCGTTTCCTACCATCCAGGATCTACGAAGATGTACCGTGACTTGAGACAAATTGCCTGGTGGTATGGCATGAAAGGAGATATAGCCCGATTTGTTGCTGAGTGTCACACTTGCAAGCGTGTGAAGGCCGATCATGGAAGGTCTGGTGGTAAGTTGACTCCGCTAGAGATCCCGACTTGGAAGTGGGAAAGTATATCTATGGATTTCATTACGGGATTACCGAAATCCCCGAGGGGATTTGATTCTGTTTGGGTTATAGTGGATAGATTGACGAAGTGTGCTCACTTCGTGCCTTATAAGATTGATTACCCGATGAAGAAGATAGCGGAGTTGTACTTGAATGAAGTCATCCGACTCCACGGTGTGCCGGTTAGCATCATTTCTGATCGAGACTCCCGGTTTACTTCTCGTTTTTGGCAGAGTCTGCAGGAGGGTTTGGGTACGGATCTGAGATATTCTACTGCGTACCACCCACAGACCAATGGGCAGACGGAGCGGGTGAATCAGATTGTTGAGGATATGATCCGATACTATATTTTAGACCACGGCGGAGCGTGGGATGAGCGGCTGCGGCTTATGGAATTTGCTTACAACAACAGTTATCAGGAAAGTTTACAGATGGCTCCGTTAGAAGCCTTATATGGGAGGCGCTGTAGGACTCCGTTGTTTTGGGCCGAGGCTGGTGAGAGGCCGATGTTGGGTCCTGATGCGCTGGAGGATATGGAAGTCGCCGTGAAGCTTATTCGGGAGAAGCTTCGTATAGCTCAGGAGAGGTACGAAAAGAACGCCAATCGGCGTAGGTCTGCCTTGGAGTTCTCTGTAGGGGACCTTGTATTTCTTAAGGTTTCCCCAATGGTGGGTGTAAAGTGTAAGACCCCCCTTTTTTTTCTTTTTCAACCACCGGGGTCTTAGCCCAGAATTGCCGCTTTGCGGTGGCACCGACATCTCGGGAAGGCAACCACTACAAAACGCCAATTCTGCCGGCCCTTTTCGATCACAAGAGAGAGAAGCATTTATACAGAAAATGTAATAAGTCCACAGAAACATGTAAATAAAAGAGAATCATATCCAGTCCATCAATACATAACAACAGGAAAATAGATAAATGGGCTCGAGCCCAGTACATCAGAGTCCTCACTACAAGTCACTCATCGCGGAAGCTAAGAAAATGCTAATCACTCACGGAGCTGGTCGCAGGTGCACCGGTGCTAGACTGTCCCACCTCCATGCGCACCGTACTCCGCTGGTGCTGGTCCCTGTCTCCCATCCGGAGCTCCTGTAATGTTTGGTTCGAAAACCATTAGTCATAAAGACTAAGCCCTATCATCCCCTACCCCTCCCACCACGGCTCCTAAGCACCGGGCGGAGAGGAGGAAAGGGAGGCTACAAAAGTGGAGAATAGTCAAGCAAGTGACGGTGGACCTAACTAGCAAGTTATACCAGGTGAACAGTATAAATGTTTTAATAGGTAGAACAATTAATATATAGCAAATTGTATAAAAGAAGCCAGAGAATAGTAAGTAAGCACAAGTAAGTAAGTATGTAAGTAAGTATGTAAGTAACCTTAACTTATATGAATACCCATACAAACTTATAAGTTAAGGGATCTTCTGCAAGGCTCCCATCGTATAAAAAGTCCCATACCGATTTATACGTTGGGGTGTCGGTTGTATGCAAATATGAGTGTAGTGATATGCTATGCCATGATTCATGCAAGTGCAACCCACGCACACGACTCTATGCGCACAGACCTTTAGTTCCCCCTGTTCGGGAGGCTAGCTTCACCCCCAGGAACCTCCGTAGTGGCAAACGGAGACAGTGGGTCGGGCCCCCCACTCCTAGGCGGGTAACCACACTACCAGGCCTAGCCCTTCCGTACGCCCCTAGAAGAACACAACCTAGGGTATTCGCGTACTGCTGCTGGATGTACCCTCCAGACTTTTCGCCGAGTCATCGTACCGCTGTCGGTGTGATCGATCGCCTAGTACCGATGATCCACCACTTTCTCCGTACTCCAACCCTCGAGCCCGCGGCCCCCCGGACAGTACTGTCCGTGCATCTACCTTCAGAGCTACTGTCTGATGGCAAGTAATCCTATAATTCTACATTCCTAGCTACCGTGGAGTGAGTGTGTGCAACCCTAGTTATACTAGTTGCTCTTTTAATTTTATTACTCCTATGGTTTACGTTAGCCCCGGACTGCCCCCGGTATTCCCCGTGAAGGGCTCTCAAGGGGCACTAGGAACCAAGACGGTGCATTACGGCCCGAAGTTCCCTTTCGCAAGGCACTTATTATTATTGGATGTCTACCCTTTACCCAATCCCCTTTTAATGTTTTAATGAATCTAACCCTAGTGTACTTGACTCTTCCACTCCTAGGGCAAGACAATCTTTCGTCTATCCCGAGCACCTCCTATGCTAGCCAAACCCACCTTTACTCATCGTAATCTCTAAGTGATGAATTCCATGCTCACTTTCCCAAGCCTATAAGGTACAAACTCCACCCTTATATCCAAGTCCCACACTAGCACTGTACATGCCCTTTTTCACATCAGACATACCCTTCTACCCTATACGTTGCCCATGATAGAACGTCCATTAAATTCTCTTCCAAAAACCCTTGTAATAATTACAGGGAACCTACCATGTCATAATATGCCTAAATCCAGAGAATTATAATTTTCCTTAATTAAATCGATAATTAATTAATTCTCCAAATAATTGACCATGGGTGATAATGAACATGAACTACATGAACTACTCGAGTATGGGTCATCCAAAAATTAGAGTTGCTGTATAACAGTGAATTATTACTAAATATTAATTCTCATGATTTTGCAAATAGTAATTATCCTCTAATTAAATTATCCATTATGAACCCATTATTCTCATGTAAAGAAGGAAGTGCTGTAATTACTCTTCATAAAATTATAGAAAAATTACTGATTAATAGTATGGTGCAGAAAAGATCTTTGTGCAAAGAATCCTAATTTTACCAGCTTGCTAAACACCAAAATAGATTTAATCCAATATCCATGATAAATAATACTTAATGAAGCAAGCCTTAGGATTAAGCTTCTAAAAATCCCATAAAAATTCACAGAGATTTGAAATCATAATAAAGGTTCTCTGCCTAAATTTCATCAATTTTCAGGAAGTTTGTACTCCAGAATAAATTTTCTAAGCAAATCATACAACTACTAAATTATTAAAGAAGTACCCAAAATAGTGATCAAGAAATTCATAGAAAAATATCTGGAGCTTGTACTACCCCTATAATCCACTCTACCCAATTCTCATCACTTTTCAATGTGATTTGGAGTCATTTCCTATCTCTACAAGTTTTGCGCCCTAAACTAGGGTTAGATTTTTAGATGTCCCAACGATCTCCAAATCTACTAAGATTTCACCCAGAGAACTATATTGACCATTTGGTTCTCATCACCCAATCTCGGGTCAATCCAAGGTCATTTGACCACATGACCTTCACAAACCACCAAGATCCACCCTTAGGGTTTGGCCTTGGTCCTTAGGGTAAACTTACCCCGATCCACCTCAAACTTCATGAGGGGGTGCTAGAGAACATTACTAGCCAGTGGTAAAAGTCTCAGCCTCTGTTGAGGTGATCTCACCACTCAAACTTCAAAAGTGCACTTTTAACCTAGGACCTCTTATTAGGGCAAAACTTAGGGTTGATCATTTCTGATCCAAACCATCTCCAAATGAGACGAAAAATTAAACAGAACCTCATGGTGAACCCAGGGACCACTCGCCAAAATTTGGGAGGGTTTGGAAGTTGTTTAACTATCCAATTAAATTCGGCTAGGATTATTGAATTTTTCTAAAAACTATAGAAAAATATTCTCCAAAAATTCTCATTTTTGGATAGCACCTAGATATATGCAAGATTAGACCACACCCCAAATTTCAAGTCATTTGGATGACTGGATTGGAGTGGGGAATTTTTCTAAGGTCAAGGCAGCCCTCTGGATAGACCCCACCAAAAAGGGTGCTGTGGTCTAACCAGGATTCCAAATGGAATGAAATTAATTTTGAATAAAACTAGACCTCAAGGGCTACAGCTTCTATGTTGACCACCTTTCCTGTAGGAGCTTCTAGGTATTTTTCCCAAATTGTTTAACATGACGGATATCTCATTCAGAAATTGATTCAAAAATAAAATCTAATTAAAAGGCACTGTTCATCTTCTTCTACAGCCCGAAACCAGAGCCTAAAGACCTAAATTCCTGTAGCTTTTTCCAAGCTATTTCCCGGCCACCCGGCCATCTCCCTGGCTGGCCACCACCACCATCACCTCCGTTGAGGCGAGGGCTATCGTCGGGCAGCGGCACGGCCGCCGGAGAGGCGGTTTCCGGCGAACCCGCCACCATGAAATTTTCGGAAAACCACCAGTACGCTCACCCGATCTGGCTCTTTTGAGCCCGATATCTCTCCTAACGATTCCTAAGATCTATCCGCGGAAGAAGAGGGAGGGGAGGACCTTGTTCGCGGGTTGAAGACGTGCAGAGCGTCGGGAAGCCATTTGCGCTGTGGTGGCGTCGCCGGAAATTCTTCAACAGCAAGGAGGAAGTCTGAAACAGTTGAGGGAGTGTAACCTTCTCCTCTTGCTCTTAGGAATCTTTTATAGATCAGCAAATGGGGAGGGGAAAGGATGAAACGTTGGAGATGAAACGTTGGCGGCCATTAATAACACCTTATGACGTTTCGGTTACAACGAATGGCAGTTGAAAAGTTGGAGATGAAGAGGTGTTTGCCAGGTGGAAATTTCCTATTGGACCCACTCTTCCTTAATTATTACCATAATTAAAGTAGGGAACGACCCATAAATACTCTTGATTTTCATTCCCATGGTCAGAATTTATTATGGCGTCGGTTACCAAAATTTCCAACCTGGCTGTCGTTTCGGCCTTGGTCACGGGCGTGACACATGGGTCACGGGCGTGACAGGCCCGGTTAGCCAATTTTGGGTTCGACGATCGTCGAACTGAGATCGACGATCGTCGAAGGGTGGTCACGGGCGTGACACCTGGGTCACGGGCGTGACTGGCCCGTGTGGCCAAATTCTGGGTCGACGGCGTCGAACTGGAATCGACGATCGTCGAGCGTGTCACGCCCTATGTCACGGGCGTGACATAGCGGGTCACGGGCGTGACATGCCCGTGGGCCCATTTTGGGTCGGCGACCGTCGACCTGGAACCGACGATCATGGTCACGCCCTATGTCACGGGCGTGTCATGGCGGGTCACGGGCGTGACTGGCCCGTGTGGCCAAATTCTGTTCGACGATCGTCGAATTGGGATCGACGATCATCGAGCGTGTCACGCCCTTTGTCACGGGTGTGACATGGCGGGTCACGGGCGTGACCAACCCGTGACCCGATTTCTTAGTCGATTTATTTCAAGTTTTGGGCTCCCTAGGGTTCTACCACAACCAACCGACTCCTAGGGGTCTAGCCGGAAATGGGATGTTACAAATCCCAATAAACAAAACAAAGATTTCGTCCCCGAAATCAAGGTTAAGCCTACGGGACTTAAATCGAAAAAAAAAAATAAACTTGTAACATCCCATGAGAACCGAATGATTACCTCCCTACGTTACGTTTGCTTGTGCGGTTTCGAATCTAAGGTTAATTCGCCCACCTAACTAGGTATATACACCCCAATAAACAAAAGATTAGCCCCTATTCTTGAAATTTCAATTCCATTGGTTTAAAACAGGAAGGCAAATTAATTGTCCAGAGGGGTTGTGAGGTATACCTGACGAAAAAGTTCCGGGTATTTTTGCCTCATCAGATCCTGCGGTTCCCAGGTGTGCTCCTCCTGACCGTGGTTTCTCCACAGAACCTTGACTAGCGGGATCTTCTCGCACCACAAAACTGCACTAATAAATCAGGGTTTCCCCAACTACCTCGCTCAATCTATCCTCGAACTTCCACTCTAACTCTGGAAGTGACTATAATAGTTCTTCAAAACCCTTATACTTGCCTATACCATTCGGCAAACCTCACCGTGCGTAACCAAATCCATGACGTTTTTTTCATTCCGGGGAAAGACAAGTTCTAATACACACAATCTTCTTCTAGTAAATTGAGTTTTTGTTTGTAACGGTAGACAGCGACTCTATAAACCTCCTCCACGCGATCATGTTCCTATTCCTTCATATACACCCGAGTAATCAATCAATTTGACCCTATGATTTATCCAACTCTGGTCGTTAACAGGAAAGATTACTTCGTCAAATGACCCGTCGTCCGCAAGATTTAAGGGGGTGTACTCGTGCATTTTTGGAGGTTGTCATTTATACTTTTTAATTTGTTGTGCCATTCTGCCGTAGTTACACTTGATTTTCCAAACCTTTATTTATCATAGCCGCGACCCTTGCTAACCATGTTTGTGTCATCAAATGTATCTAATCTTGTCTTGATGCTATTTGAATCGAGTCTGCAAGGTCATACCTAAGATATATGTTTTCGATATATCGTCTGCTAATTTCTTTCAAACTCTTGTGTTATCATACTCATGATATTGCATCATAGTGTTTCAGTCTAATCTTCCCAAATCTACTTATTCTTACTACCCGTCATCAAATTCACATGGTATCTTCTAGTAGTTATGTCTCGTAGTTATCCCTCATTATTACCATGACATCATTCGAGTGGCGTCGAATAAGACCAACCTCAATATTACTGTGTTTGGGGCAACACACTTTCTAAATTAGGTCTAGGAGACCTAAGCCATTAACTCACTTGCCCAATAAACAAAAGATAAGCCCCCAATAAACAAACGATAAGCCCATATCTTCCTTGGGCTAATTTTCTTTTATCTTACCATGTTATATCTGTCCTAGCTGAGTGTACAATCCCTAGGGCATCAATCTATGACTTGGGGTTCCAAACTGACACTTGTAGATATACTCCATACTTTAAACCCTCCGAGTCAAATTTACGACACGCTTATCAGGGTTGTTCCCACTCCCAATTGGGTCTCTTTCGAACTTGAATTCCTACCCGACCTTCAGTGTTTATCTTGTAGTTGTCTCTGAGTAATCTTGTTACTGGGACGGGGGTTAATACTACGTGTCTTCTACCATTCTGATAATGGATTATTGGTCAGTCCCAATAGATTGAGTAATCCTTGTTAGGGACCATAGGGACACCAGATTTTATGTCTTAGGTATCCATTCACCTATTAAACTCCTCCTTTAATCTCTTTAGGTATTTCCTTACCTAACCAAATTCATACTTAAGGTTTGTTTCGGACTAGGGCACAGTATAAGTTGTCGGGTTAGTCACGTATCCTAGCGGTTGAGTCTAACCTATTGACTAGAGAATTACAAGAAAAGGTCTTTGCAACCGGAGGTGCTCCCTGCTGGGGACAGGGTTTGCCGCAGGCTACAAAGAAGAATTCCAATTGTTAGCTAATGTACAAATGGAATGGATGGAAAGTGGACAATTTATATGTGATTCCCCATATGGGCACACCACTGCTTCCGCTGCTTAGTTTGTCCGCAAACTAAACTCGCGCGGAGGTGACCCAGGGATTTGTGGACTACTTCTCTTTCGATCGAGGTTTCCTCTGATACCACTTGTAAGACCCCCCTTTTTTTTTCTTTTTCAACCACCGGGGTCTTAGCCCAGAATTGCCGCTTTGCGGTGGCACCGACATCTCGGGAAGGCAACCACTACAAAACGCCAATTCTGCCGGCCCTTTTCGATCACAAGAGAGAGAAGCATTTATACAGAAAATGTAATAAGTCCACAGAAACATGTAAATAAAAGAGAATCATATCCAGTCCATCAATACATAACAACAGGAAAATAGATAAATGGGCTCGAGCCCAGTACATCAGAGTCCTCACTACAAGTCACTCATCGCGGAAGCTAAGAAAATGCTAATCACTCACGGAGCTGGTCGCAGGTGCACCGGTGCTAGACTGTCCCACCTCCATGCGCACCGTACTCCGCTGGTGCTGGTCCCTGTCTCCCATCCGGAGCTCCTGTAATGTTTTGTTCGAAAACCATTAGTCATAAAGACTAAGCCCTATCATCCCCTACCCCTCCCACCACGGCTCCTAAGCACCGGGCGGAGAGGAGGAAAGGGAGGCTACAAAAGTGGAGAATAGTCAAGCAAGTGACGGTGGACCTAACTAGCAAGTTATACCAGGTGAACAGTATAAATGTTGTAATAGGTAGAACAATTAATATATAGCAAATTGTATAAAAGAAGCCAGAGAATAGTAAGTAAGCACAAGTAAGTAAGTATGTAAGTAAGTATGTAAGTAACCTTAACTTATATGAATACCCATACAAACTTATAAGTTAAGGGATCTTCTGCAAGGCTCCCATCGTATAAAAAGTCCCATACCGATTTATACGTTGGGGTGTCGGTTGTATGCAAATATGAGTGTAGTGATATGCTATGCCATGATTCATGCAAGTGCAACCCACGCACACGACTCTATGCGCACAGACCTTTAGTTCCCCCTGTTCGGGAGGCTAGCTTCACCCCCAGGAACCTCCGTAGTGGCAAACGGAGACAGTGGGTCGGGCCCCCCACTCCTAGGCGGGTAACCACACTACCAGGCCTAGCCCTTCCGTACGCCCCTAGAAGAACACAACCTAGGGTATTCGCGTACTGCTGCTGGATGTACCCTCCAGACTTTTCGCCGAGTCATCGTACCGCTGTCGGTGTGATCGATCGCCTAGTACCGATGATCCACCACTTTCTCCGTACTCCAACCCTCGAGCCCGCGGCCCCCCGGACAGTACTGTCCGTGCATCTACCTTCAGAGCTACTGTCTGATGGCAAGTAATCCTATAATTCTACATTCCTAGCTACCGTGGAGTGAGTGTGTGCAACCCTAGTTATACTAGTTGCTCTTTTAATTTTATTACTCCTATGGTTTACGTTAGCCCCGGACTGCCCCCGGTATTCCCCGTGAAGGGCTCTCAAGGGGCACTAGGAACCAAGACGGTGCATTACGGCCCGAAGTTCCCTTTCGCAAGGCACTTATTATTATTGGATGTCTACCCTTTACCCAATCCCCTTTTAATGTTTTAATGAATCTAACCCTAGTGTACTTGACTCTTCCACTCCTAGGGCAAGACGATCTTTCGTCTATCCCGAGCACCTCCTATGCTAGCCAAACCCACCTTTACTCATCGTAATCTCTAAGTGATGAATTCCATGCTCACTTTCCCAAGCCTATAAGGTAAAACTCCACCCTTATATCCAAGTCCCACACTAGCACTGTACATGCCCTTTTTCACACCAGACATACCCTTCTACCCTATACGTTGCCCATGATAGAACGTCCATTAAATTCTCTTCCAAAAACCCTTGTAATAATTACAGGGAACCTACCATGTCATAATATGCCTAAATCCAGAGAATTATAATTTTCCTTAATTAAATCGATAATTAATTAATTCTCCAAATAATTGACCATGGGTGATAATGAACATGAACTACATGAACTACTCGAGTATGGGTCATCCAAAAATTAGAGTTGCTGTATAACAGTGAATTATTACTAAATATTAATTCTCATGATTTTGCAAATAGTAATTATCCTCTAATTAAATTATCCATTATGAACCCATTATTCTCATGTAAAGAAGGAAGTGCTGTAATTACTCTTCATAAAATTATAGAAAAATTACTGATTAATAGTATGGTGCAGAAAAGATCTTTGTGCAAAGAATCCTAATTTTACCAGCTTGCTAAACACCAAAATAGATTTAATCCAATATCCATGATAAATAATACTTAATGAAGCAAGCCTTAGGATTAAGCTTCTAAAAATCCCATAAAAATTCACAGAGATTTGAAATCATAATAAAGGTTCTCTGCCTAAATTTCATCAATTTTCAGGAAGTTTGTACTCCAGAATAAATTTTCTAAGCAAATCATACAACTACTAAATTATTAAAGAAGTACCCAAAATAGTGATCAAGAAATTCATAGAAAAATATCTGGAGCTTGTACTACCCCTATAATCCACTCTACCCAATTCTCATCACTTTTCAATGTGATTTGGAGTCATTTCCTATCTCTACAAGTTTTGCGCCCTAAACTAGGGTTAGATTTTTAGATGTCCCAACGATCTCCAAATCTACTAAGATTTCACCCAGAGAACTATATTGACCATTTGGTTCTCATCACCCAATCTCGGGTCAATCCAAGGTCATTTGACCACATGACCTTCACAAACCACCAAGATCCACCCTTAGGGTTTGGCCTTGGTCCTTAGGGTAAACTTACCCCGATCCACCTCAAACTCCATGAGGGGGTGCTAGAGAACATTACTAGCTAGTGGTAAAAGTCTCAGCCTCTGTTGAGGTGATCTCACCACTCAAACTTCAAAAGTGCACTTTTAACCTAGGACCTCTTATTAGGGCAAAACTTAGGGTTGATCATTTCTGATCCAAACCATCTCCAAATGAGACGAAAAATTAAACAGAACCTCATGGTGAACCCAGGGACCACTCGCCAAAATTTGGGAGGGTTTGGAAGTTGTTTAACTATCCAATTAAATTCGGCTAGGATTATTGAATTCTCCAAAAATTCTCATTTTTGGATAGCACCTAGATATATGCAAGATTAGACCACACCCCAAATTTCAAGTCATTTGGATGACTGGATTGGAGTGGGGAATTTTTCTAAGGTCAAGGCAGCCCTCTGGATAGACCCCACCAAAAAGGGTGCTGTGGTCTAACCAGGATTCCAAATGGAATGAAATTAATTTTGAATAAAACTAGACCTCAAGGGCTACAGCTTCTATGTTGACCACTTTTCCTGTAGGAGCTTCTAGGTATTTTTCCCAAATTGTTTAACATGACGGATATCTCATTCAGAAATTGATTCAAAAATAAAATCTAATTAAAAGGCACTGTTCATCTTCTTCTACAGCCCGAAACCAGAGCCTAAAGACCTAAATTCCTGTAGCTTTTTCCAAGCTATTTCCCGGCCACCCGGCCATCTCCCTGGCTGGCCACCACCACCATCACCTCCGTTGAGGCGAGGGCTATCGTCGGGCAGCGGCACGGCCGCCGGAGAGGCGGTTTCCGGCGAACCCGCCACCATGAAATTTTCGGAAAACCACCAGTACGCTCACCCGATCTGGCTCTTTTGCGCCCGATATCTCTCCTAATGATTCCTAAGATCTATCCGCGGAAGAAGAGGGAGGGGAGGACCTTGTTCACGGGTTGAAGACGTGCAGAGCGTCGGGAAGCCATTTGCGCGGTGGTGGCGTCGCCGGAAATTCTTCAACAGCAAGGAGGAAGTCTGAAACAGTTGAGGGAGTGTAACCTTCTCCTCTTGCTCTTAGGAATCTTTTATAGATCAGCAAATGGGGAGGGGAAAGGATGAAACGTTGGAGATGAAACGTTGGCGGCCATTAATAACACCTTATGACGTTTCGGTTACAACGAATGGCAGTTGAAAAGTTGGAGATGAAGAGGTGTTTGCCAGGTGGCAATTTCCTATTGGACCCACTCTTCCTTAATTATTACCATAATTAAAGTAGGGAACGACCCATAAATACTCTTGATTTTCATTCCCATGGTCAGAATTTATTATGGCGTCGGTTACCAAAATTTCCAACCTGGCTGTCGTTTCGGCCTTGGTCACGGGCGTGACACATGGGTCACGGGCGTGACAGGCCCGGTTAGCCAATTTTGGGTTCGACGATCGTCGAACTGAGATCGACGATCGTCGAAGGGTGGTCACGGGCGTGACACCTGGGTCACGGGCATGACTGGCCCGTGTGGCCAAATTCTGGGTCGACGGTGTCGAACTGGAATCGACGATCGTCGAGCGTGTCACGCCCTATGTCACGGGCGTGACATAGCGGGTCACGGGCGTGACATGCCCGTGGGCCCATTTTGGGTCGGCGACCGTCGACCTGGAACCGACGATCATGGTCACGCCCTATGTCACGGGCGTGTCATGGCGGGTCACGGGCGTGACTGGCCCGTGTGGCCAAATTCTGTTCGACGATCGTCGAATTGGGATCGACGATCGTCGAGCGTGTCACGCCCTTTGTCACGGGCGTGACATGGCGGGTCACGGGCGTGACCAACCCGTGACCCGATTTCTTAGTCGATTTATTTCAAGTTTTGGGCTCCCTAGGGTTCTACCACAACCAACCGACTCCTAGGGGTCTAGCCGGAAATGGGATGTTACATAAAGAGGTTTGGTAAGAATCGGAAATTGGACCCAAGGTATGTGGGCCCGTTCGAGATTTTGGAACGGATAGGCGTGTCAGCTTATAGATTGGGTTTGCCAGCAAACTTCCCAGGAGTTCATAATATTTTTCATGTTAGCCAATTGCGGAAGTGTGTGCGCAGTAGTGGGTAGGTCTTGGACGTTGTGCCCCAGTTGGAGCCCAACCTCTCTTTTGTTGAGGTGCCGGTTCGTATTTTGGATACTCAGGAGCGTGTGCTGCGAAAGAAGTCCATACCGATGGTTAAGGTTCTATGGAAGAATCAGGATTTGGAAAGCGCGACTTGGGAGTTAGAGTCGGCTATGAGGAGGGCTTACCCTCACCTGTTTCGTTGATTTAATCGGTATGTTTTCCTTCTTGTAACTCCTATTAGTTGTTTCTCCTTCTTTAGTAGGAGTGTTGTGCGTAAAGTTTCGGGACGAAACTTTCTTTTAGGGGGAGTGACTGTAACGCCCCCAATTTTCCTGCGATTATTTTTATTCTCGTTGGCGTTACGATGATGCGTTTCCGTGGCTTGTGCCATTTGTGGAGTGTGGTTTAGCTCCTTAGAATTGAGTGCCCTATTTTGTAGCCTGTTGGCAAGATCTCCCTAGCAAGCCGAGTCGTTTTGGGTGACCCGATGTGGCCTCTCGGGGGGATGTTTGTGTTTGGCTTTTTATGGGTATAACTCGAGTTCTGTTCGTCGAAAGTTAATTTCGACTTCGCTGTTGTGTTCGTAGCTTGGGTATTTAGCTACGGTGCGAATTTCGTTAAATTCCGAGGTGATTCGGTTTTCGCGTTGTTTTGGTGCTTTATGTAATAAATTATGTTATTATATATTATTAAATATATTTACCTATATATATAGTTAGGTTAGAAATAGAAAAGCCCCGTATCATCTTCCCCATAAGAAACCGCCGCCCCTGTACGAGAGAAAACGGAGAAAAAAAAAACGCCCGTCCTGTACCTCTTTCGGTCAGCGATTCCGGGCTTGTTCGTGAACGGAATTCGATTCCGAAAGCGGCGTTGGCTTGCTCTCTCCGAGATCTTCGTTTCGACGGTAAGATATTTGATTTTCATGGAGTTTTGATGAGATTTGGGTTTTCGGTTCTGGAGTTTTCCGCCATTAATGGCCGTGAGTTTTGTTCTAGGTGCCGCGGCTGTTCGTTCTGTGTAAAGAGGAGGAAAGCCGTCCAGGCTTCGCTGAAAGTTGAGGCAAGTGGTATTCTTGCCCTTGCCAAGTTTCTCTCTTGATTATTCTTGCTGAAATTGAAATCCCTGTTAGCCCAGGTTAGAGGCCTTGTTGTTCTTATTTTTTTCTTGCTATCTATAGGAATTAGTTCTTCCTATTGACCCCCCCCCCCCTACTTGTGCTGTTGGAACCCAACTTTGCCGGCATAATGCCGTTTATCTTTGTTCAGATTTGCTCTGGTTTGGGTGTAGCCGAGAGGGAGTGTTAGGAGGGGAGGGGGGTGTTTTTCCCAAATTTGTTGAGTGTATTACTCGAGTATGGGAGTATGTTACTCGAGTAGGTAGTAAATTACTCGGGTATTAGTTCTGGAGTACTCGAGTAGTGGTTTCGAGATACTCGAGTAGTAGCTTTGAGATACTCGAGTAGGTAGTAGATTACTCGAGTATTAGCCGTGGAGTTACTCGAGTAGTAAGTAACTACTCGAGTAGGGGTCTTGGGTTACTCGAGTAGTGGGCTCGAGTACTCGAGTAGTAGCTTTGAGATACTCGAGTAGACGGCATTAACTCGAGTATTTGCCTTGGAGTTACTCGAGTAGTAGGTAACTACTCGAGTGGGGGTTCTGAGTTACTCGAGTAGTAGATAACTACTCGAGTAGGTGGGTTGGTTTACTCGAGTAGTAGGCATCTACTCGAGTGTAGCTGTTTGTAGATACTCGAGTAGCTGTTTGTAGATACTCGAGTAGTTGCTTGTAGATACTCGAGTAGCTGCTTGTAGATACTCGAGTAGTTATTTGTAGATACTCGAGTAGTTGTTTGCAGATACTCGAGTAGCTGGTTGGAGTACTCGAGTAGTTGGTAACTACTCGAGTGCTGGCTATGTTTGTATACTCGAGTAGTAGGCGACTACTTGAGTAGAGGGTTGAGGTACTCGAGTAGTTGGTAACTACTCGAGTGCTGGAATTTGAATACACGAGTAGTAGGCAACTACTCGAGTACTGGAAGTTCCCTGCCTCTTTTGTCTTAGAATCATTCGGCTATCGTCAATCTCTGAATGGAGATCGTCGATCTCAGTTTCTGCCTTAGGCCGTTCGACTATCGTCGACCTCCGGTCGACAATTGTCGAGCTCCGTGTTACCTTAGTGGGATTGTGGTTAGAGTTTGGTTTTGGCTTTAAGTGAGGCTAACTCACTCAACGCCAAGGTTTAAGTAGGCACTGAGTGGGTCTCACTCAACGCCTTGTCGTGTTGATTCTTTTCAACGCTCTTCCTTTATCTTGTTTTTTCGTTCCCGAGTGGTTTTCTTGTTATATTTCTGATATTTTCTCGTCGGCCGTTTTCTTTACCTTCTCAAAGGCCGAATCGTGGTTCGTGGTTAGTAGTGGTGGTTTGTAGCTCTTCAGGAGGGTGGAGTTGTGTGATATAGTCAAGGCCACTCTTGTTTTTCTTGCTCCAGGTACGGGCTGGGCATGTGTGGGTGGAAGGTCCCTTGTGTTTTCACGTATAGACCCTCGAGCTTGTTGACTGGGACATGGTGGATGGGGGGGACTGAGTTTGCCTCCGATCCGGTTCCTCGTTGTTTGTTTTTGCTACTGCCACTTCCCACAGTTTAGGGTGTTAGAAGTTGTTCCCTTGGTGGTTTGCAGCACTTTTGGCTCTGGGTAGCCTAGTAGGCCCTGCAGGATGTTGTTCCAGAGTTGGGTTGTTGCTGTTTTCTTGCACGTGGTGCATTTTTCTTGTTGTCCTGTTTTGCACAGTTGTGACTCTTTCTACTGCACGTTTTTCAGTTACTTCTTCCTTTTGGTTGACTCTTACATGCAGTTGTTTTTACCTTGTTGCTTGCTGAGGTATTCTGTTTTCTTTTTGAATACCCCAGGTTCTGAGCCATAGCTAGTTGGGTGGCTAGTTTGCAGTGGTGGTGTTGGTGGTCTCCCGGACTTTGGAGTTCCGTTTACCTTGTTAGTGAGGTAGTTTTTCAGTACTTTCTTACAGACAGGCATATGTGCCAGTGGGTTCGTGTCAGGTTGTTGGCGCCCACTGGTAGTTGTTACCTTGTACTAGATATATTACTTATGCTGCTACCATTTTCTGGAGATAGTCTACTTGCTTTGAGAAGGATTTATGCTAGGTTGCTAGATACTTTTAAACCATAAATATTATTATAAATGAAGCTTATGATCAGCATGTTTTATAAACTTAATCACTATTTTCCAAATCACGTATGAAAACCGTTTTCTTATATATTGTATAAATTAAATGTAGAGGCTTGCATAGCGTAAGTGGTTCTCTAAGGATCCTTATGTGCTCTTTAGGATGTCAAACCTAAACAAAGTATTTTTCCGCAGCGTGCAAATATCGTTTTCTTTTGTGGACTAGGTGATCCACTGAGCCGAGGGATACGGTCTCTAAAATATAACTGATTTTCTATTCATAAAACTCAGGATTTTCTTGCATAAGGATTGTAGTTGGTTTAGCCTGAGCGTCAGCAGTTATCCCCTGCTTGACGTGGCATCATGGCGCGTATTTTCTCATACTCTGATATTACCTAAATTTGGAGAAAATGCGGGTTGTGACACTAGATGCAGATGAACACCAAGAGGTGCAGCATATTGAAGAGACTGGAGGGGTTCAACATGAAGATAATCTACCTCCAGCTGTTAGAAACTTAAATGATCATCCAGCAAATCAGATAATTGGTGATCTAAGACATGGAGTGCAAACCAGAAGCCGGAACTTGAACACAGTGCTTTGCTCAAGCTTCCTATCTCAACTGGAGCCAAAGAGATTTGAAGAAGCTACTCTGGACCCATATTGGATAGATGTCATGCAAGAGGAGCTGAATCAGTTCAGAAGGTGCAAGGTCTGGGAGTTAGTTCCTAAACCAAAAGACCAAAACATCATTGGAACAAAGTGGATCTTTAGGAACAAATTGGATGAGAATGGGATCATTGTGAAGAACAAAGCAAGACTTGTTGCAAAAGGATACAGGCAGTAAGAGGGTATTGACTTTGATCAAACCTTTGCCTCAGTAGCAAAACTAGAAGCAATTAGGATGTTCCTTGCCTATGCAGCATATCAAGGCTTCAAGGTATTCCAAATGGATGTAAAATCAGCATTCCTAAATTGAAATCTTAAAGAAGAAGTCTATGTAGAGCATCCCTCAGGTTTTGTTGATTCTCTCAAACTTGATTATGTTTATAGACTTAGGAAAGCTTTATATGGGTTAAAGCAAGCCCCAAGGGCTTGGTATGAAACCTTGTCTACTTTCCTTATTGACAACAAATTCTCAAGGGGGAAAATAGACAAAACTCTATTCCTAAGGGAGTCCAAAGGTAAGATAATCTTAGTCCAGATATATGTAGATGACATAATATTTGGGTCTACAGAAAGCAACCTTTGCAAGAAGTTTGCTAAACTTATGCAAGGGAAGTTTGAGATGAGAAGCATGGGAGAACTTAAGTTCTTCTTGGGACTTCAAGTAAGACAGACTGATGATGGCTTGTCCATATCCCAGTCTAAGTTCACCAAAGAGTTAATTAAGAAGTATGGTATGGAATCATCCTCCACCATGAGAACTCCTATGGGAACAAGTATGCCTATATGCAAAGATGATGAAGGTAAACCTGTAGATGAGTCTTTGATGAGTCTTTATATAGAGGAATAATTGGATCTCTTTTATATCTAACTGCTAGTAGACCAGACATTATGTATGCAACATGTGTCTGTGTTAGGTACCAATCATGCCTTAAAGAATCACATTACACTACAGTAAAAAGGATTTTGAGATATCTAAAGGGCACACCTAATCTAGGCCTTTGGTACCCTAGGAATGGAGATTTTCTACTGACAGGCTATTCAAATGCAGACTTTGCAGGTTGCAAAGAAGATAGAAAAAGCACAACAGGCACCTATCAATTTTTAGGAGGAAGATTGGTGTCTTGGAGTAGTAAGAAGCAGACTAGTGTGGCAATTTCCACAGTTGAGTCTGAATATATGGCAGCAGGAAGTTGCTGTGCACAGCTATTATGGATTCAGCGCCATCTAGAAGATTATGGTATTCAGGTAAGTAGAACACCTTTGTTTTGTGATTCTACTAGTGCTATTTCTATTGCTAATAATCCTGTCTCACATAGTAGGACTAAGCATATAGAAATAAGATACCATTTTCTTAGAGAACATGTAGAGAAAGAGGACATCTCACTAGAATTTGTCAAAACAGATTATCAAATTGCAGACGTATTTACTAAGCCTTTAGATGAAACTAAATTCAATAAATTTAAAATTGAATTAGGAATGTTAAACATAGATTAGTCTAACAAATTTGGCTAAGTAAATCTGTTTCGACACATCTAGAGAAGTGGTGTCGACACTTCAGTAAGTGGTGTCGACAAAACCAGAGTAGTGGTGTCGACACATCCAGAAATTGTGTTGACACTTACAATAAGAGTCGATACAGAATTTCTGATGAACTTCTAAGTTTGTCTAGTGTCGACATATCATCAATTGGTGTTGAAACATAGTAGTCAACGCTATTGTCGAGACATTAGAAGTTTGTGTCAACACATTTCAACAGTGTCAACACATTTAGACGGTTTTTGCCCGCCTTTTGACCTTCTTTGATTAGAAGGGTATAAATAGGTCAAGAATATATTCTGTCGACACGCTCTCTAGATTTTCGAGACTAAACCCTTGTGTCGACAAACTCTCTTCTCTCAATCCAAGCTTTCTCACCATCCCAATGGCGCCAAAGGTTGAAGATAACATTAACGAAGGATATGAGGTGGTTCACCATGCCTTTGATGATGCTGACTCGGAGATTAAAGGAGTGATTACCCTAATCACTGACAATGGTTTGGAGTTTCTGATATCCGAACCAACAAAGATTTTGAAGAAGGAGGTTTTTGAGTTCTTTGCTGCAGCAATAGTAGACTCAACTGGACTTAAGATTAAATCAACAGTTCATGGAGCTAAAGTCAAAGTGACCTTGAAGAGTTTGAGAAAAATTCTTCATCTTCCAAGAACTCAAGATGAAGAAGAAGTACCAGTCTCAAAAATAAGGGAGGCACTACAATGGTGTGGATTGGATCTCACCTTGAAGATTGGAGCAGCAATTAACAGAAAAGGGATGAATCAGCAAGGTAAGTTCCTTTAAGAAGTGGTAGGAAAGGTTATTATATGTAAGCCAGGGGGACATGATATGATTTCTTCCTATTTGTTCAACATCATGACAAGGATAATTTTTAAACTCCACATAGATTGGTTTATAATCCTGTTTGAAAAGATTAAGGAAAGCATCAAGAAGCCTAATTTTGCTAGAATAATGAGTCTATACTTGGCTGGAGAAATTCCAGAAGTAATGAACCAGATTCCTGGTTCTAAAATCAATTATATGAGAAGAATAGACATCAGGATTATTTCCAGATGGGATAGGGTCCTATCAAAGGACATTCCTGATATAGAGAGACAAGAGGCTACTGAGAAATCTCCTGTACAGGACCTTACTGAGACTACGCAAGTGCAGAAGGAAACAGTTAGTGCACAAGTGCAGGGGGAGCTAGTTAGTGTGCAAGCACAGGACCTGACTGAGAATGCACAAGTGCAGGGGGAGACAGTTACTGCACAGGTGTAGGGAGAAGAGAGAATTCACTTGGCAAAGGAAATAGATTCACAAATAGTCCTTGTGACATCTCATGTCAATAGTCCAGCCCAAGATGCTATCATGGAGGATACATCTGGAGCTGCTGATGCTCTTGAGAAAGTAGTATCACCATTTCACACTCAACAGGAGTTTACTCTTGAGGAATTGTTTCCTGACATTAAGGGAGCAGCAGATAAGGAGGAGCAAGTAAGACTTGAGGGGGAGCAGGCTGACATTGAGGGAGAGTAGCATAGGACTGAGAAGGAGCTGACTCCTAGTCCTAAGGAAAGAGTAGATATTGCCAGTACATCTGCTTCAGAGGATGAGGAGATTGCAAGTGCCAAGAAAAGAAAACTGATGGTTTTCAAGAGAAGAAGCCAGAGCTATAAGAAGGCTTTGCAAGCTACTACTCCACAACCTGCCCCAGAGGCTGATTACAACTCCTTATTGGTGGCTTTGCAAGTTAAATTAGATGAGCAGAGAATGGCTCTAGAGAGGTATGTGGATGAAAGCAATAAGTCACTTCAATTTGATTTGTCTCAGGATATCAAATCCATAATGTTTGAAGTAAATCTTCATAAGAAAGAGATGACAGATTGTTTCCATAAAGGAGGCAATGTTGTAGTATTTCTGGCTAAGCAACAAGCAGAATCAAGAAAAAAGTGGATGATATTGCTGTCAAACAAGGCTATGTCCTTGAAAATCAGATTAGGATGAATGACAATCTGACTGAATCTCACAATGAAATAGTCACTAAAGTAAAGAAAATAGTTACTGCAATGACTGAAACAAGGGCTAAGGATAAAGAGGAATTTGATCAAAAGCTACAGGAAGCTTTGGATTCATTTAAGACAGCCCTTACTTCTTCTAAGCAAATAATATCTGACAAGCTTCTTAAGTTAAAATCATTTTATAAAGATGGTGTAAATTTTCTTGATGGCCAAATAAGATTTCAAAAGGATGACTTAAGAGATCATATTGAAAGAGAAGTCATAAAGGGGGAGAGAGTGTTAGTAAATTCAGGCTCAGATCATGCCAAATGGATATCTAATAGCATCAGAGCCACTCTGGGATATCCACCCCTTTGTGATGATGACAATGTTGCTGAGTCTAGTGTGCAACCTGCTTATGTTGGAGGTGATCAACTTGAAGTTGCTCAGATCATCTACCCTCCAGTAGATTTTGATATGTTTCAACAACAGGTTCAGACAATGTACAGTCCTCAACAGAAAGTTGATAATGTTATAATAGAAAAAGTTGAAATGCCAGAAGCTGCCTTGAAAGCTCAACAGGAATCTCAACTTTCAAAGAAAAGATTCAGAGAACAGGCTGAGTTACAGCCTGATTTTGAGCAGTGGAGCCCCACTTCAAGAAATATAATTTTGACTGCCTGGAAAGCTGTGAAAGATCAAGTTCATGAAAGGGGCAAGTGGTATAATGAACAGGAATGGCAGAAATATGAGGCAATACAAGAAGCCATTGTGCAACATAGAATAAAGGCTAAAATTGGGAAGCTACCTCCTAATGCTCAGGAGCCTAGCAAATATTTCCCTAAGCTTTTTCATTATTTTGAAAGGCAAAGGATTAAGGATGAAGCTCAGAAGAAGGCAGAATTGAAGGGAAAGAAGCCTATTGATGATACAGAACCTCCTGTGCAAGCTCAGATTAAGCCAGGAAAAGGCATAGTCATTAGGGAGCCTGATCAGCCTTAGGATAGATTTACTAGATTTTGCAAGAACAATGTAATTTTTAGTTTTAGAAGAAATCTATGTAATCAGTTGTTAAGAAACATTTTTAAAAAGTGTAAACAAAACAATGTTTCATGTTCATTCAAGTTGCATTCTTATTTTGTGATGTGATTTGGTTATATGTTTTGTTTATAAGTTACCCTGTCATTTATTATTTATATACATCATCATATTTGTTTATTATAAGTGGTGCATATCATTGACTAAAGGGTTATGACTTCTCCAAATAGGGGGATATTGTTGGGTACATTGGAAAATGTGTACCTGATTTGGAGAAGCCTCACTTAGCTCAATGATATACATCAAAGTGTATTTGATATTATTTTAAGTTTATATGTGCAGGTTAAGTATTTGCTAAAATGCAGAAAAAGTTTCTAAGTCCAAGAGTCGACACTTAAGAAAGCCTGTGTCGACACTTGGAAAAGCTGTGTCGACACCTGAAGCAACTGTGTCGACACACAGAATTTATTAGTCGAAATCAACTGTGTCGACACCGGGATGCAGTGTCGACACACAGAAATATTAGTCGACATCGACTGTGTCAACACCGGGAGGCAGTGTTGACACACAGAAATATAAGTCAACATCGACTGTATCGACACTGGGAGACAGTGTCGATGCACAGAAGTATTAGTTGACATCAACTGTGTCGACACCTGGAGGCAGTGTCGACACACAAATTCTGAGACTATATCAACTGTGTCGACATACAGTACTTGTATCGACACTCAGTAGAGTTTCAACAATGTTGATTGCTGTGAAGTGAAGGAGTATCTATGTCGACACAAAGAAGCTGTGTCGACAAATTCTACAGATACAGTATCAAGAAGCTGTGTCGACACAAGAGGAGCTGTGTCGACATTACCAAAGCTTGTGTCGACACTTAATCTACTTGTGTCGACACATAATGACAATCAGTCTCGACGCTTTGCTGACAAAGACAAAGGTTAAAGAACTGACTGAAGACTTGATAGCTGTGTATTCCAAAAAGCTTGCTGAAGCAGTCAGACCTGTCAGAAGTTGGTTAGAAATCGGATCAGTCGGTTACCATGGATGAAGTCTATATATATAGATGGATTCTGTCAAATTAAAGGACACACAAAAATAAGAAGAACAATAACAACCACACGAACAACTATTGATCATTGATCAAGGAAGTGCACGTCATACAGAAGAAGATTTTCGTGAGAAGATCTAAGGAGAATTCAAGCAAGAATTCTGAAGAAACTTTAGAAGTTCTGGAGAGAGAGAGAGATCTCCATCTGTTGAAGTAAAGTATGAGATATTTACTAGTCTCTTAAGAAGCAGATCTTGAATTAATCTGCTAAGAAGAATTTAGATCTATTTCTGGATTCTAAGAAGGAAGCTGGAAGTCAGTCAACTTCAAAGGAGATCAACCCTACTGAGTTCAGATTCAAGAAGCTTTGAAGAAAGCTAAGAACAGGTTGATTTCAGCCATCAGTTTTATCAAGAAGCTGATCAAGAAACCTTTTATCCCTTCTCTCTCAACAAGGGTAAGAGTCCATCTAAATCACTTATCAAATTTTGTAGGATCTTTCAAGATCTGAGTTGTAAGCCTATTATATAAAGGCTGAGTGTAGGAGATATAGATCTCTGAGTGGGAGGGCTTTTGAGCTTGAGTGTAGGAGAAATTTTTCTCTGAGTTGTAGGCCTTTTTGCAAGGCTGAGGTAGGAATGTTAGCCTGAGCTGTAGGAGTGTGGTTACACTCTGAGTTGTAGGAACCTTATAGGGTTCTGAGTTGTAGGAACCTTTCAGGGTTCTGAGCTGTAAGATCTGTGGATCTAATAATAAGGAAGAAGTTAGGCCGAATCTAGCACACTGCTAGATAGGTGAAGGGGGAAAGTGGATGTACCCAGACCTTGGGGAACCACTATAAATCTGTGTGCAATCTGTGATGTGTGTGTGACTGTGATTTTTGTGCTGTGATTGCTGTAAAATAGTTAGATTCTATTTTTAGATCTGAAAAATTATTCTGCCTTAAGTAAAAAAAGAAAAGAACCTATTCACCCCCCCCCCCCTCTAGGTGTTTGGGTTATCTTGAAATCAATTCTATCACCTAAGATAGGTCAGGTTTGGTTTTCTGCCCTTCAAGATCTTATAGGGAGTCTTCTTGTGGCTCTTGGTGACAGAAGCTCTGTTTAGGACATGACATGCAGTATTTACTACCTCATCCCAAAAATATTCTGGGAGAGATATATCACTTAGCAAGGTCCTACCAGCTTCTATGAGAGTCCTATTTTTCCTCTCAGCAATCCCATTTTGCTGGTGTGTTCTTGGAGAAGAAAATTCTTAATGAATCCTTTGCTATTCACAAAACCTTATCATGCTTTCAGACTAAAATTGATTCTCATGATCACTTCTAATTTTTACCGCAGTACTGTCCAATTCATTCTGAATTTTCTTGACAAATGTCTTGAAGACATTAAGGGTTTCAGACTTTTTCTTAAGAAAAAAACCCAAGAAAATCTGGAAAAGTCCTCAATAACCATAAGGGTGTAGACTTTCCTACCTAGACTATGAACAGGCCTAGGACCAAACAAGTTCATATGCAAGAGGTATAAACACCTCATAGAGTCTTTGTTCCCAATGCTCTTGAAGAAAGACTTAGTCTGCTTGCCCTTTTGGCATGCAGAGCAAATGCCTTCCTTGGTGCATTTCATTTTAGGACCATTTCTAACTAGCTCTTCACTAAAGAGCTTACCAATGGTCTTATAGTTCAAATGAGCTAGCCTTTTGTGTCATTGTACACAGTATGATACTTTCTCATTTGCAACTAGACATATAGGAGAGTCTATATCTAAACACAGAAAGTTTAAGAAGTAAACATTCTCACTCCTAGTGCCTGTAAAGATGACCTCTTGGTCACTTGACCTCTTAATATGACACTTATTCTTGTGGAATTAAGTGGCATAGCCTATATCACATAGTTTGCTTATGCTTATCAGGTTATGTTATAAACCTTCCACATAAGCCACTTTTTTGATCGTGACTATGTTATAGGAGATCTTACCATACCCTTTGGTGACTCGTCTGTCAGAACCACCAAAGATCATTTTGGGTCCATCCTTTATTGGAGTGTACTCCTTCAAATTTCTCCTTATTCCAGTCATGTTCCTGGAACATCCACTATCTAAGTATTATATATGGGTATGGGAACTTGGACTAACCTGCAAAACATGTTTTATTTTACCTTAGGACCCCAATTCTTATTGGGTCCTTGGTGCATGTTAGTCTGAAATTGAACTTATCTACCAGCAGCTTTTCTGACTGGTAGACTAACAGTTGCTCTGGCCACTCTAGGATTGTGCCAATAATTTATGGTATAGTGGTTCACTTTGCTACAACACTAGCACTCATGAATGTTATACCTTCTTTTTTGAGCTAGTCTGGTAGCTGTGTTGACAGCAGCTCTCTGTCCAGAAGGAAGAGAAGCAGCCTTCTTCAGGTTCCTTTCAGCAAGGATCTAACTGAAGGTGAGTATATCAGCAGACTTATTTGGCTTGCTCTGAAAGCCATCAACAACAGTCTTCTTTGTAGATGACAGGCTCTTGATAGCTACAGAAATAGCCAAATCAGGCCTACTGATAGACTGACCCTTGGTCCGAGTCTTTGCTAGAAGGTTCTGATATTTGGCCACAACCACATTCTTGAGAGTGGGGGCTAGAGCACCAAAGACAAATGGTCCATGATGGGTCATTTAAATTTCTTCATGGGCAGCCTTAAAGGTACTCAATCCCATTCTTTTTCTCCTTCCATTGGAAGGTACACTTGTATTCTTCTAGGAAGAATTCTCATTCTTCCAGTGACCATACATGTTGTCCTAGTCATACCTATTGGAAGGGAGTATTACTTTTTCAAAGGTAATGGGTGGCTGAGCTGGAGCTTTTCCCTTTCCTTTGAAAGAGGCAGCTCTAGTGTTTCCCTTGAATCCTAAGCCCCTCTTGTTTTTCTGAGAGCAGAAGGAGTCAATTATGGGCAATATAGAATTGGGCTTAGAGTAACTAGTCACAATCCTTTTCTCCCTCTGGAGTTTCTCTTCAAGGTCCCTAATGAGACTGTCCTTGTATCTGTTTATACCAATTTGAATGATTGTGATGTTTTTTAGTTGGCTAACTTCCCTTAAGTTTAGATCCATCAAGGATGCTAAATCTTACTTCTTAGAAGCAGCTAGCTGTAGGGAGATAATCTCCTCAGCCTGCTTCTTGGCCAGTTTCTTACTTTTTTACAAAGCATTCGGAATTTCACAATACTTATCAATCAGTTGATTGATATCTTCATCAGATTTAGATTCATCTTCATCACTGGATAAAGAAGCTTCTAAATTGGGACTAGTCTCATATTCTAACTCAGATGATGAGCTGGATAAAGAGTGCACCTTAACTGGATCAGGCTGATCCAGGCAGGATTCTTCATCTGACATTATCATCAGCCCATAATTGTTGATGGCATCCTCATCCTCATCATCCTCCTCTATGTCACTGTCTGAATGTGACAGAGGGGCACTGATGCCTATGCTTACTGGAGGAAAGTCTACATCTTTATCTTCCACAAAAGTAACCAGTGTAATATAAGTTTCTTCTTCTTCAGATTCTGATGGAGATGAGTCAGTCCAGCTCTTTTCATTCTTTGCAATGAAGTTCTTTTCCTTCTTTCCCTTGTGATGGTGGACTTTCTTCTCACCAGCCTCCTTTCTCTTAACTGGGCAGTCAGCAATTACATGTCCAGGTCTGCTGCAGCAATAGCAGACAACTTTAGTAGAAACCTGTTTACTAGGTTTTAATTCATACCTGCCTCCCTTGGAGTGCTTCTTCTCTGCCCCGTAATAGTCCTCCTTGTGATGAGAGGAGGAGGAAGGTCTATTCCTCCATTGCTTCCTCTTCATCAACTTCTAAAACTGCCTTGAGAAGGCAGTAAAGTCTTCATCAGACATGTTGTTGTCTGATGTACTTGGCTTTAAGCTGTCTTAATTAGCAGGCCTCCTTGGAGGAGAAGGAGTCTTTCCCCTACTTCTTCTTGTAGCTTTAGTTCTGAAGGCCACAGTCTTTTCTTTGGTCTGGGATTTGTTAATGGTCTTCTCCTCCATCTTGGAAGTCAGTTGCATTTCATATGACAGTAGCTTCCCAAATATAGTGTGAGGTGGAGTATTAGCCAGCTTTGCCACCTCTCTGATAGCACAAATTTGTGTGTCCCGGTCTCTAGTAAGATATCTTAGGAACTTGTCATTGAGCTCATAATTGCTGAAGACCCTCACATAAGTCCTCAGCTCATTCACTATCCTAAAGAATTTCTCATAGTTATGTTGTCCTTCTTGCTCTATTTGAAGGACTCATACTCTTGGTTGAGTAGGGATTTTCTGTCATCCCTGACCTCCTCAGTCCCTTCCATATAGACCACCAAAGTGTCTCACATCTCTTTGTAAGTTCTGCAGTGAACCAAATTCTGAAAGATAGAATCATCAATTGTAACACCTCTACCCGTCATATGTAATATAATAGAGGGTCTGCCCGGGGCCCCACACCATTCCACAAACAGGCAGAGAAGTTACTAAATAATATCAAAGACCATCGAACCCTAACATAGAGCATTCTAGCGAAAGCTTCATGGTTGAAAACTTGAACTCAAGAATCACGAAGATTGTCCACTAATAATTAAACAGGAATGTATACAAAATACACAAAGTACTTTGCCTTATGGCCTTACAAGTTTCTCTTAACAAAAGTGTGGTTTACAAACATCGCCGCACAGGCCAGCCACACATGAACAAGAGTAAACAAAACATAGCCTTCGAGGGCCAGCAGCGCAACCGGGGCTTCAGCCCGCTATTTCCCGCTTGGTCCTCCATTACCTGCAAAAGGACAATCCACCAAGCGGTGGTAAACAGGGCAACGGTCAGCATTCAGCTGACCAATTATAACAACCCTGCCCCTGGTACGGGGCATCAGAATTCCTTCCCTGTAAAGCATTTTATTTACACAGCATACATATATATAACAACACACCAAGGACGTGCATAACTGCACAAGTCAATACATATCACAAACGCCAGCACGATGACCTGACGTTCCGTGCACTCAGGGCACATTATTGGTGTACCGGAAAACTAGGGTCCCACCACTGTTCAGAGGTCCCAGACATGACGGTCCATTATGAGCATTCCTAGTCTTTACGACGCGCAGGCCAAAGACTCTCGCTATGTGATCCTAACATGGCCTTAAGCACCCACGGTTAGACAACCATAACGTGGGTCCAGATCCACCTTTCCCGTTGCTCAAATTCATCAGACTCAAGCCTAGACTAATGCGGGTACGGCTTCACCTTTCCCGTTCTCCACAAAGGCATTCCACAATTGCAGCCCAACAGCTCAACTTCACACAAAATGGCACTAACGGCCACAAGAGTTGAACACCAAGTACCAACTCTCAAAGCCATTTCCTAGATTTCCTCTAGTACTTCCTGTTGCACCATGCCACAGGTATCCACCAACGATTCCATACAAACAAACAATTTACTCGAAGTTTTCTCCAATTTGCAAACAAAGCAACACCAATCCAGACCAACTCATCCGGATGGGCTTCACACAGCATGCCTAACCGTACTACTCACTTCCGGTTCTAATGCAACATAACAAGGGATGAAACACAACATCCCAAGGGAATCACTTCGATTTCCACCTTTTGGTGGAGGATTCCATGCATATGCAGGAAAGAGGAATTCACTTGTCCAAGAAGGAAATCATTATCCTTGGAAGATGTTTCGATGCCATGGAGAAAAACTAGACAGATGAAAGTCACCGCAACAGCCTTGCCTTCAAAGATCTGGACTCGGCTCGCGATTTGGACCACCGCAGAACCACCGGCGGCCGGATTTCTCTTCTTCCTTCCCTTGCTCTCCTCTCTCTCTTCTTCTTAGAAAGAGAATGATAAGGATAGAATGATAAATAACTCATCAATCCCCGCACTTAACCCTTTAGGAAATACCCAGGGCCATTAGATCTTCATCAAAGGAAACGAACGGCTCAGAATTTCTCTGAAAATGACTTTCCTTGGTTGAACACGCCTTGTGATACGGCCGTATCACAGGCCGTGTGCTTTAAGCAGCACACAACTGACTCAATCCAGAACAGGACATGGGCTTAGACACGCCTATGTCAAGCTCCTTACACGGCCATGTCAATCAATACACGCCTGTGTCAAGCTCCTGACACGCCCGTATCAATCAATACACGCTCGTGTTGAGGGGCGCGTCCCTCAATCGACACAGGACCAACAAATCCCGAAAGGGACACGGGTCCCCAACACGCCCGTGTCAACTTTGACACACCCATGTCGACCAGTAATGCCCGTGCTCCAGGCCGTGTACTTCAGTCGACACCGCCCGGTACAACCAGAGCAAGACACTGGTATTTGACATGTCAGTGTCACCAATCGACACGCCTGTGTCAGCACTATTCATACTCGTGTTTCCAGCCGTGTACCACACTTAGTCTATTTGTGTCGACATATATGGAGAAGTTTGCTGAGTGGTTCATGCTGACTTGTAAAGTCATTGAGGAATCAACTGTCATGACTGATGACTCGACATCTGTCATTACCAATAGGTCTGACACCTTTGTCAGAACTATCAGAAGGTTGTTACAAACCGGATCAGCCGGTAATCAGGAGAAATCTCTATATAAAGGACTGATCTGTGACAACTTAAGCAACAGATACAGAGATAAAAAGGTGAATCATCCAAAGGAAGAATTCAACAACAAGTAAAGGGGCGACCCTTAAGAAGGCAGATTTTGAACAGTCTGTAGAGAAGATTCAGATCTTATTCTGAATTCAAGGAAGGAGCTGACAGGAGATCAACTTCTACATCAAGAAGAGTTTAACCTTATTTTGTTCTATCGAGAAGCTTTGAAACAGCTAAGTCAGGTTGGATCTGAAGATTCAGTTTATTCAAGAACTGATCAAGAAGCTCACACATATAGAGTGATCTATCTAGTGATATTCCTGTATCTTTCAAATACTCAATTACTTGTAGGATCTTTTATTAGATCTGAGTTATAAGCCTATAATTATAAAGGCTGAGGTAGGGATGTGTGCCTGAGGTGTAGGACTTGTGATAGTCTGAGTTGTAAGCCTAGTAATAAAGGCTGAGGTAGGGCTGTGGCCTGAGGTAGGATTCTTGGGAAGAATCTGAGGTAGGACTTGTATAAGTCTGAGCTGTAGGAACCATCTGGTTCTGAGTTGTAAGATCTTGGATCTGAGAAATTGGAAGGGAGTTGGGCTGAATCCAGTTCTCTACTAGATAAGCAAAGGGGGAAAGTGGATGTACCCATACCTTGGGGAACCATTATAAATCTGGTGTATATTGTGTTGTGTTTTTTTGTGCTGTGATTTGCAATTTCTGTGCTAAGTAAAGAACTAGTTATATTGCTAAAATTCTTAAAGATAATTAGAACCTATTCACCCCCCCCCACCCCCCCTCTAGGTGTCTAAGCTCTTGAAATAAGTCTTTCAAGTGGTATCAGAGAGAGGTTACTCAAAGATTGACCTAACAGTCTGAGTGAATCTCCAAGGCAATTAACAGATTTCAATAATGGGTTCAAATGAGAATCAAAAGGAGTTTGCATCTATGAAACTCCTATCTGCAGGAAAGAATGCTTTGGCATATGGAAGGAAAGGGTCAGGTTGTTCATGGAAGCATCTGATCCAAGAATATACATTACAGTTCAAGAAGGCCACTTCATTCCAATGAAGGTATCAGTTCTGGATGCAAATATTAGAACCCCAAAGAATTATTCTGAAATGAAAAAGGATGAGATCATCCTGGCAACACTAGACAAAAGAGCACATAATATTATTGTAAGTGCTATAGATGATGCCACATTTCAGAATCTGGTGCATTGTAAAACCTCCAAGGAAATGTGGGACACCCTGATTGTCTATATGGAGGGAACAGAAGAAGTTAGAGAGGACAGGAAGCCTATGCTGAATCAAGAATATGAGAGCTTTAGACAAGCTAAGAATGACAGCATAACTGAATGTTACAAAACGTTCTTCAGGATAGTTAATGAGTTGATGACATATGGAAGAGTCTTCAGTACATATGAACTGAATGACAAGTTTCTCAGGTCTTTGACAAAGGACTGGGACACAAATATTTGTGTCATCAGAGAAGTGGTAAAGCTTGTTGATACACCTCCTCCCACACTGTTTGGAAATTTGCTATCATATGAAATGCAGCTCACTGCCAGAAAGGAGGAAGAGAAGAGAAGCAGGTCTGAGTACAAGGATAAGTCAGTTGCCTTCAAGGCTGAAGGCACAAGAAAAGGCGGGAGAAAATCTCCTTCTCTACCCAGAAGGAGTGATGAGGCAGAAGAAGTAATTCCTGACAACAGCACATCAGATAGTCACACCTCTGATGAGGACTTTGCTGCCTTTACAAGGCAGTTCCAAAGGTTCATGAAAAAGAAGAAGTGGAGAACCAAACCATCAACATCTTTTTCCAAGGATGAGTATTATAATAAAAAGAAGACTCCCAAGGAGGACAGGTATGCCTCAAAACCTAGTAAACAAACTAATACTAAGATTGTTTGTTATTGTTACAACAGGCTAGGGAAAGTCATAGCTCACTGCCCAGACAAGAGGACTGAATCTAAGGACAAGAAGAAGCATCAAGTGAAAGGTGAGAAGAAGAAATCCTTTGTTGCTCAAAAGAAGAAGAGTTGAACAGACTCTTCATCTTCAGGATTATGAGAAGATGATGATGCAGAAGCATATGTTGGGCTGTTCTCAACAGAAGAGGATTCTAGGGAGCTAGAATTCCTACAAATGCTGGACTCCATAAATAGAGAGAAAGATTATTGTTGTAGAGGGATGATGGCTCACTCAGAAGATGATCAGTGTCAGGATCAGCCTAGTCCAAGCAAGGTATACAGTTCTTCCTCAGCTTCTGATTATTTCACTGGATCAGAATCAGAAGCATCTGCATCAAGAGATGTGGATGGTTCTGAGTATGAAGGGGATGTACACCAACTTATTGATGAGTATGGTGGGTTGTTGCAAGCTCTAAAGAGAAGCAAGCTTCTTGTCAAGGAGCGGGCCAAGAAGATTGAATCTCTTAAGCAGGCAGCATCAGAATCAGCCAAGCTAATTGATTTGAAACTAAAAGAGGTTGCCAAACTGAAGAACATCACTGTTATTCAGATGGGCACAATCACTTTCAAGGAAAATCATATCAAGAATCTGGAGGCAAGACTCCAGAAAGAAAGAGAGTTAGTGGCTAAATTATCTAAGCCAAAATCTGTCTTGCCCTTAATAGACAATTTCATTTCTTAGAAGGGAAAGACACGTCTAGGTTTTCAGGGAAGAACTAGGGCCACCAATTCTCATAGAAAAGGTAAGGCCCCAGTTCAGCCACTAGCCTCTAAGCCCCCTATTTTCTTTAGGAAGGTGATGCAACCTACAAACAGGTATGATCATGAAATTACTTATGGTCACTTTGAGTATGGAGATCACATTGGCAAGTGTGCAAATACTAGTAGGCCACTCTATAGGTAAGCCCATTAGGTTCAAAAGGAATTCTTAGGGTTTGCTGCTCCAGCACCTACACTTAAAAAGACTGCTGGCAACGAGGTTGTGAAGTCTGTACCTAAGAGAACATACAATATATTTGAGTGTTGGTGTTGTGGCAAGGTACGGCACTTTGCCATGGATTGCTGGTTTAACACAAGTGTTAAAACCAAGTATAGTTTACCTGTCAGAACAGCTACAGGATTTCAAACTAATAAGGACCTAGGACCCAATAATAATTTGGGTTCTAAGGATGAGTGATTCTTTATTTGATGAAGGTGAATCCAAGTGGCCATACCCCTATATGGTACTTGGATAGTGGATGTTCCAGAACATGACTGGAACAAGAAGAATGTTAAGAGACTATGTACCCATAGAGAATGGTCCCAAAGTCATCTTTGGTGGATCAGAAAAAAGAGTCTTCAAAAGATTTGGTAACATTTCTAGTGACTCAATTACTATCACTAAAGTGGCATATGTGAAGGGTTTAAAATATAACCTGATTAGCATAAGTCAACTTAATGATCTAGGTTCTGACATCTATTTCCACAAAGGGGAGTGCCAAATTAAGAGGTCAAGTGATCAAGAGATCATTTTGACTGGCACTAAGAGAGGAAATGTATATTATCTTAACATAGATTGTGAGTATAACAACTCACCCATTTGCCTAGTTACAGGTGAGAAAGTTTCACTATGTGTCAAATGGCACAAGAGGTTAGCTCATCTGAACTATAAGTCTATAGGACTACTGTTTAGCATGGGTTTAGTGAGAAATGGTCCTCAAGTCAAGTGAATTAAAGAGGGAGTGTGTTCAGCTTGCCAAATGGGCAAACAGACCAAGTCCTCTTTTCCTGTACATGATACCAAAGTTTCAATGAGATGTTTATATCTCGTGTATATGGATTTATTTGGTCCTATGCCAGTTCATAGTCTTGATAGGAAAATATACACTTTAGTTATTGTGGATGACTATTCTAGATACACATGGGTTTTCTTCTTGAGGCAGAAATCTGAAACCCTTAGTGTTTTCCAGAATTTTGTTAGACAAATTCAGAATGAATTTAATAGTTCAGTGGTCAAATCAGAAGTGACCATGGAACTGAATTTCAGTCTGAATGTATGAAAAAATTCTGTGAAGAATTTAGGATTCATCAGGAGTTCTCCTCACCTAGAACACCTCAGCAAAATGGAATTGTTGAAAGAAAGAATAGAACTCTTATTGAGGCAGGTAGAACTCTACTCAGTGACACTACTCTCCCTGAAAATTTCTAGGCTGAGGAAGTAAATACTGCTTGTCATGTTCTCGATAGAGCATCCATAAATAAGAAACTTAAGTTGACTCCCTATCAGATTTTGAAAGGCAGAAAACCAAACATTTCTTACTTCAGAATCTTTGGTAGCAAGTGTTATGTCCTAGTAAATGGTAAGCACTACCAAACAAAGTTTGCTGCCAAATCCCTAGAAGGGATATTTGTTGGGTACAGCAATAACAGTAGGGCATACAGGACCTACAACTTGACTACCCAAGTTGTAGAAGAGTCAGTACATGTTGTTTTTGATGAGTCTAGATTGATTAACAATGAATTGTCTAGTTCTTCAGTTAGTTCTACAGTTCTAACAGATAGGCTGTAACGTCCCAATTAGCGCTAGGCCCCTCGCACGTGTTCTGAGTCAAGAGACTCAACTCGTACTCGGGGTGCACTGACGCGAGGTGTCAGGTGCATTGAATAAGTGTAGGGTTGGGTTCAAGGATACCCCAACCAGTAGCCGAGATGAGGGAACTCGGCCAAGTAAAAATCGACGGGAATGGAGGTTGATGCTCGTTGATCATCGAGAATGGAGGTTGATACTCGCCGATTCGACAGGTATCGGTGGTCGATACCCGCCGGACTCAGAACTGCAGTAGGTTAAGGGAAAATCGTCGAGAATGCCTGACGATTCTCACCGATCGCCGAGAATACCCGGTGATACCCACCGACCGTCGAGTATCGCCAACTGATACTCAACGCACACAAGGACAGGATGTCCGATAAAACGGCTAAGGGAAAATCGTCGAGTATCATTGTTGATACTCGACGAATTCGTCGAGAATGACCCGCTAATACTCGCTGATCGACGGGAATCACTGGCTGATTCCCGCCGAATTTGACTTGTGCATTTTCTGCGCCCAGGCAGATTCACCGGCTTGTACAGGCGGACCGAACCAGACTCCGGGATTCGTGCTGAATGATCCGTGGACCGGTCACTTCAAATGAAACCTAATTTGGGCGGTCCAATTAGAGAGTGACATGTGGCGGAAGGGACTTAACCTAATATGTAATATAAAAGGGAGTAAACCAAACCCTAGCCATCGAATCCGATCATTCTTGCCAAGCCATCACTGTGCAAAGCCTACGGGAGCGGAACAGGAGGATATTGCGGGTCGCCGGAGCCGGATTCTGGAGGAAAAGCTCCGCCGTTTCCGTGGAAGAACACTACTAACGAAGGCAAGGATGCCGCGGAGAAGGGTAACGCGATCCATGGCCGGCAACGGAGGAAACACCGGAAATGAAGTGAGTTTCCTCCCCTCTCCCTTGGTGCTAGATCTGTAGCTATTCTTAGGCGAGACATCGACTCAAAAGAGTCTTGATGTGTGAGACGAAGCTTTCTAGGAAGGCCATGCTAGAACTTGTGTTCTAAAGCTTAGTCATCTTCAACCTCTCCTCGCTTCAAAGTGATGATAGGGGTCGTCTCGTGAAGAGGAAATGGCCTCAAGAGGGAGAATAAGGGTGGAGGAACTTCTGGTTGCGATTTGGGGAAAGTCGCTTGAGGAGGAAGATGAACGGATGTCGTTCACTTTGCTTCAAGATGCGTGCAGAATCTGTGTTCTACATGCAGCGACCTTCTTGGCTACTTTTAAGCAAGAAAGGGTCGGATCTGGGCTTTCGACTAAACACGAAAGTCGTAGCCCTTGCAATTACCTTTCCAACGAGTGGTTGCACGTTTCCAGGAGATACCTGTAGCCACGGGAAAGTCCGTTTGAATCCGCTGCGGTTGGGAGTTAATGCCCAGGAAATCTGTATCCTGTACGCAGCAGACTTCGAGTTAGATTTCTGGTATGATGTGACCATAACTAGGCTTTCGACTAAACACGAAAGTCGTAGCCCTTGAAATTACCTTTCCAATGAGTGGTTGCACGTTTTCAGACGATACCTGTAGCCACGGGAATCCCTAGTCAAAGTTGCTGACCAGATTACTTATAATTCTAGGTGATTACAATATGAACTTGGATTCGATGGAATAGATGTTGCAATCCATCTCGAGGTTGGGTAAATTCTTTTGTGTTAATCACCGAGGTAATGTGAGGGTTGATGTTTGAGGACTTGAATTCCTATGCCGAGATGTGAATCAAGCCTAAGTGAAAGAAAGGCTTTGTTATATTTGGTAGATCACCATTATGCGCATTATCTATAATATGTTGAATTCATGTGGAAGTATTTGTAAATGATTAAACTATGGCCCTGATGTATAATGAATTGATGGAAGGGAATGGATAGTCCAATGCTTAGAGTGTCGTCTCCCTACGGGTAGCATTGTGGAAGTTAACAAGTGCGGTGTAGACCGTCACTAATGGGAATGAGGTTGAGTTGGATAAAATTGGACGGTTGGGCTTGGTCCTCGGTGTTCACGTCCTGGGGCTCCTTCCGTGCCACGTGAACGGTTGGGCTTGGTCCTCGGTGTTCACGTACCGAGGCTCCATCCGTATTTGTTGGATGGTTGGGCTTGGTCCTCGTGCTTTCTCTGAGGCTCCTCCCATGCCATGAATTGTGGAATTGCATGCGGTGTGAGTCGACACGCGGTGTCGTAATCCCGGGTTAAGGATAGTGTGGCAGGTCTACGGGCTCGCCAATCGTCACACCGATGGGAGTTGGCAGTTAGACCTTGGGCGGTTGGGCTTGTTCCTCGGTGTTCACATCCCGAGGCTCCTTCCGTGCTAAGTGAACGGTTGGGCTTGGTCCTCGTGCTCATTTCCGAGGCTCCTTCCGTGTCATACCATAGGCCAGTCGGGGCTAGGATCTTGGTGCATATTTACCCGAGAGAACCTGTTGAGCCGTAGTACGCATGTGAGCTCCGCTGTTGTGTTCTTAGCGTTGAGGCGTACGGAGGCCTAGGCCAGGTAGTGTGGAGACTAGCCTAGTAGTGGAGATGCCCGCTCTATTGTCACCGTTTGGCCACGATGGTTGATGTCTGAGAGGTTAGCTACCTGCTCGAATAGTGGGAACTATAAGTCTGTGTCGACATAGCGATTGCATGTGCCTGATCATGGGTGTGTCATTGCATTGCATACATAGCATTGCACTTCATTACATACACAAGACCCTCATCGTATAAGTTTGTATGGGCACTCCTATACGATGAGTTACTTTCTGCTGAACGACCCTCAACTTATATGCTTGTATGGGCACCCATATAAGTTGAGTTACTTACTATTCTAGATATATACTCTCTTGCTGCTGTATATTGTAGATTTGTAAAATAAGACCTTGTTCATTTGTATACTCTTTCTATTGCTATTTATGATATGTACACATACTTCACCTGTTTGTACTACTGATATATATTTATTGTACATGTTCCTTTCTCCGCCCGGTGCCGAGGAGTCGCCGGGGGAGCGGATGTGAAACCACTTAGTCTTTTTGACTAACGGTTGCTACGTCTTCCTTTTTAGGAGGAAACCCCGCAGGTGGAGCAGCAAGCTATGCAGACGGACAGCCAGGCCAGGGTGACAGGGCCTGAAGGGGCGGTACCGTCGCTACCGTCGGTTACATATGTGAGTGAGAGAGAGATTTTGTTGTAGCCCTTCGGGGCAATTTTGTTCTCGTACTCTGATATTAGAAGCTTGTTGTAGCTTCTTTATTTATAATATTATGGACATATTCTTTGTGTGGATTTGACTTTCATATTATTATGGTTGGGTTGGCAGTTATTTTCTGATATTGGTTGTAGCCGGCAGAGTAGGCGTCCTGTGGTACAGGCTAGCCCGAGTGCTAGTACTACCGCAAGGCGGCTGTTCTGGGCATAAGACCCCTCTCGTGCCGTGTTTTGTGTTCTGGGAGGGGGTCTTACAAATGGTATCAGCTTGTTACGATCCTCTAAGGAGAAAGTCACTTAACAATGGTGCCACCCCCATTTGATTGGTCAGTTTGGGGACAAGCTGACTTAGCGGAAGCAGTGGTGTGCCCATATGTAATTCACACTAAGTTGTCCATCTTTAACCTTAGATTAGCCAACCTAACCTTAGGTTTGTACCTTATGTGTAGATCCCAGTACATGTTGAGCCAGTAAGGGGCACCCCCGTCCGTACCTACACAATTCCAACAATCAGAGCTGGGGCAGACGCTCACAGCTATTCTGGACGCCTTTAGGTCCCAATCTCAGCAGACACCTGTACAACAACAGGGTCCGAGATCTAGTTGGTTAAGCATTTTCCGAGCTCTCTCCCCTCCCGCTTATATTGGGACAGAGTCGGCAGTGCGTACGGAAGAGTGGCTTGACACTATACAAGAGTTGTTGGCAGGAATAAGATGTTCAAACAACATGGCGGTGACCCTTGTGGTGACACTCTTAGAGCTGCACGCCAAAAGGTGGTGGAAGTCCCTCATGGGCTCCACTTTTCGTGGAAGAGTGTACACGAACATTAGTTGGAGCGAATTCTCCGAAGCCTTCTTAGAGCATTTCATCCCTTCGGCCGCTCGGGATGGTCTGAAAGAGAGATTTTTGCAACTAAAGTAAGGGTCCATGTCAGTGACGGAGTACCAACGGGAGTTTCAGCACCTGGCTAGATTCGCCGACTCCTATGAGCTGGATGATAGAGGGTACGCCAAACGATTCTACAAAGGCTTGCGAGATCCCCTAAGGTAAGCCCTTTTGTTTATAGCGGACTCTAGTCTGGCGGAGATTATTGATATGGCAAAGAGATTGGAAGCGGACCACTTGGGAAGTGGTTAGAGGCCAGCAGAAGGCATGATGGAAGCAGGCCCCAGCAACAGAAGGAGATTTGACAATAAAAGAGGAAGAGGATATCGGAGGGGTGGCGGGCATTTCCCCCAGAACTGTAGAGAGGAGCGCCCGGTTCCACAACCGCCAGCATTACCTCCACCTCCACAGTTTCAGCAACACGGCGGAAGGCAGGAACGGGTGTGCTTTGAATGCAACCAACCGGGCCACATTCGACGCTACTGCCCGCAACTGTTTGGAGATGCGCCTTTCGCTCTCCCTCCAGCAGCCCCGCGGGGGAGAGGGTATGTGCGTGGTCGAGGACGAGGACCACGAGGAAGAAACCCCGGACCCGCTCGAGATCAGATGTATGCCCTGGACATGACTCAAGAGCGGAACTCTCAAGAGATGATTGCAGGTACGATTTGAATTAGTCATTTTGCTTCCATTAATATCCTCTAGTTGCTTGAGATATACTAGACGTCTAGCTTGAGTATTATTAATGACACTTAGGTACCGTGATGGTCGGCGGGAAACCGGCTTATACGTTATTTGACACTAGTGCCTCACATTCATTCGTGTCTGAAGACTTCATCAAAGATATACACGGAGCGCAATATTTCACTAGTATTGCTCGAAGAGTACGCCTCCCAGACGGATCTGAGATGACGGCAACCGCGAAGTGTGAGTTAGAGATAACCATTGGGAGAAAGACCTTTGATACCCCTGCCACAATTTTGAGAATACCAGAGTTCGACCTCATTCTAGGTATGGTGTGGCTGGATTAGCACCATATAAGAATCGACTGTGCGGAGAAGCGTATCTATTTGAGACATGGGGATACTGATGTAGTCTTCCAAGGTATAAATTTCGCACCACGAATATTGTTATCCTCAATCCAGACCTTGAAAGCTCATATGAGAGGGGATGAAGTCTACATGATACGATTCGAACTAAAAGAGATGAAGGTAGATGTGAAGGATGTGTGGGTAGCACGGGATTTTCCTGAGGTATTTCCCAAGAAATTGCCAGGGTTACCCCCGCATAGAGAAGTGGATTTTCAGATTAAGCTTGTACCAGGAGCTAAGCCTGTCTCCAGGACCCCTTATCGGATGGACCCAAAAGAACTTGCGGAGTTTAGAGTGCAATTGCAGGAGTTGGTAGAATCAGGGTTTGTTCGCCCCAGCTCGTCGCCTTGGGGAGCCCCTGTTCTATTCGTCAAGAAGAAAGATGGAACCCTGCGTTTATGTATAGACTATCGGGAACTCAACCGACTGACAGTACGGAACACCTACCCGTTACCTCGTATCGATGAGTTGTTCGACCAATTGGTGGGAGCGCATTGGTTCTCCAAGCTAGACTTGCGCTCGGGGTACTACCAATTGAGAATACAGGAGGATGATATACAGAAAACGGCTTTCAGCTCAAGGTACGGCTTATATGAGTTCACAGTGATGCCGTTTGGACTCACCAATGCCCCATCAGCTTTCATGAGCTTGATGAATAAAGTGTTTGAGCCCTACTTAGATGTCTTCATCATTGTGTTCATTGACGACATCCTGGTCTACTCGAAGACGGAGGAAGAATATGCCGGACATTTGGCCTTGGTACTGGAGAAGTTAAAGGAGCACGCCCTGTTCGCCAAGTTTAGCAAGTGTGAATTCTGGCTTAGGGAAGTTGCTTTCTTGGGTCACGTAATCAGTGGGGCTGGACTAGTTGTGAATCCGGCCAAGGTGCGTGTCGTGAAGGAGTGGTCACCTTTGAAGTCAGAGGCCGATGTGAGGAGTTTTCTTGGACTTGCCGGATACTACCGCAAGTTCGTAAAAGGATTCTCCAAGATTGCCCTCCCGCTTACTTCCTTGACAAAGAAAGGAGTGTCATTTGAGTGGACACCCCAGTGTGAAGCGGCATTCCAGGAATTGAAGGATAGACTTACCTCCGCCCCCATCCTTGTCCTTCCGTCTAGGAAGGAAGGATTCTAAGTTTACACGGACGCGTCTTATTAGGGGTTGGGAGCGGTGTTGATGCAGCACGGGCACGTAATTGCTTATGCTTCAAGACAATTGAAGAAGCATGAAATCAATTACCCGGTGCATGATTTAGAGCTAGGAGCGGTGGTGTTCGCCTTGAAGGTATGGAGGCATTATCTATACGGCGTCCACTGCGAAATCTTATCGGATCATAAAAATTTGAAGTACGTCCATACCCAGAAGGAATTGAACTTAAGACAACGGCGGTGGTTAGAGTTTCTATGCGACTATGAGTTCACCTTGAACTACCACCCCGGAAAAGCAAACTCGGTAGCCGATGCAATGAGTAGGAAAGTACCCGGCTCGAACCCAGAATCTCGATTGATGAGCATGGAGTTGGCACGGATGATCGAGGAGATGGACATCACCTTAATATTTAAGGCTTCTTCGGAATATACGGAGTACCTGTCCAGCATGAGCATAGTTTGTGATATCCGGGACCGGATCCGAGTGGAACAAGGATTGGATGCGGCTTTGGCCCCGGCAATAAAGTTAATCGAAGACGGGACTACCGACGAGTACATACTAAAGGACGGCCTCGTTTACTTTCGCGGCCTACTCTACATTCCCAAAGGTGGCAGAATCCGGGAGGATATTATGAGAGAAGCACATTGCTCTCAATATTCCATGCATCCATGAATTTCAAAGATGTACGCCGGCTTACGGAAGACGATGTGTTGGCCAGGGATGAAGAAAGATGTCTGGTACTTTGTCACGCATTGTGAAGCCTACCAAAGAGTGAAGGCAGAATGTAGGAGCCCCGGTGGCCTGTTGCAGTCGTTGCCAATACCCGAATGGAAGTTCGAGGATATATCTATGGACTTCGTACATGGGATACCTCGCTCCCGCTCAGGGAATGATTCAGTGTGGGTGATCGTTGATCGCCTGACGAAGGTTGCCCGATTCATTCCTATGAAGAAGGAGGCTCATGTGGATGTCTTGGTACGCCTGTTTGTGGAATAATTTGTACGGTATCACGGCGTACCCAAGACGATAGTTTCGGACCGTGATGGTCGTTTCACCTCCAAGGAGTGGAAGGCGGTACAGACGTATTTGGGCTCACGTCTTACCTTCAGTACCGCATTTCATCCTCAGACGGACCGACAGTCTGAGCGGACCATCCGAACATTAGAAGATCTGTTGAGGTTGGGTGTGATAGATAGGGGAGAGACGTGGGAAAGACTCTTGCCCTTGGTGGAATTCTCCTATAACAATAGCCATCAAGCTAGTATTGGCATGGCGCCCCCATGAAGCCCTATATGGAAGGAGGTGTAGGACCCCCTTGTCTTGGGTGCAAGATGAAGACCCGAAGACTTTGGGAATTGAGTACATAAATGACATTGATGCGGTGGTTAGGCTGATAAGGGATCGCATGTTGGAGGCTCAAAGTCGGCAGGCAAAGTATTACAACGCAAGGCACCGTATGGTGGAATTTCAAGTGGGTGATAAGGTGTTTCTAAAAATCTGGCCGATGCATGGAGTGTCACGAGTGCGAGGAGTGAAGAAGCTCAGTCCACGGTATGTTGGGCCCTATGTCATATTGGAAAGGGTTGGCCCTTTGGCCTACCGGCTGGAGCTACCGCCCGAACTAGAGAATCTCCACGATGTGTTCCATGTATCGTCGCTTCGGAAGGCGCTGTTGCGGCCCGAACAATACATCCCCACAACTGATGGTACTGTGGCGTCTGACAGATCTGTGCGAATGAATCCGGTGCGGATCGTTGATAATGAGATAAGAACCTTGCGCCGCAAAAGTGTCCCCTTGGTAAAAGTGCTATGGTCTAATCATGGGAAGGAGGAATTCACATGGGAGCCAATGGATTTGATGCAAAGACGCTACCCGGAGTTGTTTGCTTCAGGTAATTTTATTTAAAAGCATATTTTGTTTTCTGTATGCCTTACTCCCCACGACCTCAGCCTGATTTCGGGGACGAAATCTTTTTATTTTGTTTATAGGATTTGTAACATCCCAATTCACGCTAGGCCCCTTGCACGTGTTCTGAGTCAAGAGACTCAACTCGGACTCGGGGTGCACTGACACGAGGTGTCAGGTGCATTGAATAAGTGTAGGGTTGGGTTCAAGGATACCCCAACCAGTAGCCGAGATGAGGGAACTCGGCCAAGTAAAAATCGACGGGAATGGAGGTTGATGCTCGTCGATCGTCAAGAATGGAGGTTGATACTCGCCGATTCGACGGGTATCGGTGGTCGATACCCGCCGGACTCAGAACTGCAGTAGGTTAAGGGAAAATCATCGAGAATGCCTGACGATTCTCACCGATCGCCGAGAATACCCGGTGATACCCACCGACCGTCGAGTATCGCCAACTGATACTCAACGCACACAACGACAGGATGTCCGATAAAACGGCTAAGGGAAAATCGTCGAGTATTATTGTTGATACTCGACGAATTCGTCGAGAATGACCCGCTAATACTCGTCGATCGACGGGAATCACTGGCTGATTCCCGCCGAATTTGACTTGTGCGTTTTCTGCGCCCAGGCAGATTCACCGGCTTGTACAGGCGGACCGAACCGGACTCCGGGATTCGTGCTGAATGATCCGTGGACCGGTCACTTCAAATGAAACCTAATTTGGGCGGTCCAATTAGAGAGCGACACGTGGCGGAAGGGACTTAACCTAATATGTAATATAAAAGGGAGTAAACCAAACCCTAGCCATCGAATCCGATCATTCTTGCCGAGCCGTCACTGTGCAAAGCCGACGGGAGCGGAAGAGGAGGATATCGCGGGTCGCCGGAGCCGAATTCTGGAGGAAAAGCTCCGCCGTTTCCGTGGAAGAACACTGCTAACGAAGACAAGGATGCCGCGGAGAAGGGTAACGCGATCCATGGCCGGCAACGGAGGAAACGCCGGAAATGAAGTGAGTTTCCTCCCCTCTCCCTTGGTACTAGATCTGTAGCTATTCTTAGGCGAGACATCGACTCAAAAGAGTCTTGATGTGTGAGATGAAGCTTTCTAGGAAGGCCATGCTAGAACTTGTGTTCTAAAGCTTAGTCATCTTCAACCTCTCCTCGCTTCAAAGTGATGATAGGGGTGGTCTCGTGAAGAGGAAATGGCCTCAAGAGGGAGAATAAGGGTGGAGGAACTTCTGGTTGCGATTTGGGGAAAGTCGCTTGAGGAGGAAGATGAACGGATGCCGTTCACTTTTCTTCAAGATGCGTGCAGAATCTGTGTTCTACACGCAGCGACCTTCTTGGCTACTTTTAAGCAAGAAAGGGTCGGATCTGGGCTTTCGACTAAACACGAAAGTCGTAGCCCTTGAAACTACCTTTCCAACGAGTAGTTGCACGTTTCCAGGCGATACCTGTAGCCACGGGAAAGTCCGTTTGAATCCGCTGCGGTTGGGAGTTAATGCTGAGGAAATCTGTATCCTGTACGCAACAGACTTCGAGTTGGATTTCTATTATGATGTGACCAGAACTGGGCTTTCGACTAAACACGAAAGTCATAGCCCTTGAAATTACCTTTTCAATGAGTAGTTGCACGTTTTCAGGCATACTTGTAGCCACGGGAATCCCCAATCAAAGTTGCTGACCAGATTACATATAATTCTAGGTGATTACAATATGAACTTGGATTCGATGGAATAGATGTTGCAATCCATCTCGAGGTTGGGTGAATTCTTTTGTGTTAATCACCGAGGTAATGTGAGGGTTGATGTTTGAGGACTTGAATTCCTATGCCGAGATGTGAATCAAGCCTAAGTGAAAGAAAGGCTTTGTTATATTTGGTAGATCACCATTATGCGCATTATCTATAATATGTTGAATTCATGTGGAAGGATTTGTAAATGATTAAACTATGGCCCTGATGTATAATGAATTGATGGAAGGGAATGGATAGTCCAATGCTTAGAGTGTCGTCTCCCTACGGGTAGCATTGTGGAAGTTAACAAGTGCGGTGTAGACCGTCACTAATGGGAATGAGGTTGAGTTGGATAAAATTGGACGGTTGGGCTTGGTCCTCGGTGTTCACGTCCCGGGGCTCCTTCCGTGCCACGTGAACGGTTGGGCTTGGTCCTCGGTGTTCACTTCCCGAGGCTCCATCCGTATTTGTTGGATGGTTGGGCTTGGTCCTCGTGCTTTCTCCGAGGCTCCTCCCATGCCATGAATTGTGGAATTGCATGCGGTGTGAGTCGACACACGGTGTCGTAATCCTGGGTTAAGGATAGTGTGGCAGGTCTACAGGCTCGCCAATCGTCACACCGATGGGAGTTGACAGTTAGACCTTGGGCGGTTGGGCTTGGTCCTCGGTGTTCACGTCCCGAGGCTCCTTCCCTGCCAAGTGAACGGTTGGGCTTGGTCCTCGTGCTCATTTCCGAGGCTCCTTCCGTGTCATACCATAGGCCAGTCGGGGCTAGGATCTTGGTGCATATTTACCCGAGAGAACCCGCTGAGTCGTAGTACGCATGTGAGCTCCGCTGTTGTGTTCTTAGCGTTGAGGCGTACGGAGGCCTAGGACAGGTAGTGTGGAGACCAGCCTAGTAGTGGAGATGCCCGCTCTACTGTCACCGTTTGGCCACGACGGTTGATGCCTGAGAGGTTAGCTACCTGCTCGAACAGTGGGAACTATAAGTCTGTGTCGACATAGCGATTGCATGTGCCTGATCATGGGTGTGTCATTGCATTGCATACATAGCATTGTACTTCATTACATACACAAGACCCTCATCGTATAAGTTTGTATGGGCACTCCTATACGATGAGTTACTTTCTGCTGAACGACCCTCAACTTATATGCTTGTATGGGCACCGATATAAGTTGAGTTACTTACTGTTCTAGATATATACTCTCTTGCTGTTGTAGATTGTAGATTTGTAAAATAAGACCTTGTTCATTTGTATACTCTCTCTATTGCTATTTATGATATGTACACATACTTCACCTGCTTGTACTACTGATATATATTTATTGTACATGTTCCTTTCTCCGCCCGATGCCGAGGAGTCGTCGGGGGAGCGGATGTGAAACCACTTAGTATTTTTGACTAACGGTTGCTACGTCTTCCTTTTTAGGAGGAAACCCCGCAGGTGGAGCAGCAGGCTATGCAAACGGACAGCCAGGCCAGGGTGACAGGGCCTGAAGGGACGGTACCGTCGCTACCGTCGGTTACAGATGTGAGTGAGAGAGAGATTTTGTTGTAGCCCTTCGGGGAAATTTTGTTCTCGTACTCTGATATTAGAAGCTTGCTGTAGCTTCTTTATTTATAATATTATGGACATATGCTTGGTGTGGATTTGACTTTCATATTATTATGGTTGGGTTGGCAGTTATTTTCTGATATTGGTTGTAGCCGGCAGAGTAGGCGTCCTGTGGTACAGGCTAGCCCGAGTGCTAGTACTACCGCAAGGCGGCTGTTCTGGGCATAAGACCCCTCTCGTGCCGTGTTTTGTGTTCTGGGAGGGGGGTCTTACACAGGCTGGACAAGATGGCCATCAATAATGAAGCTCCTGCTAGGATGGATGATGGAAAAGATGCATGATGTCCAGGGGGAGAACAAATCTCACTAGATGATGAAGACAATGAGGAGCATTAGGTGGAGGAAAATGAAGAAGGTTATGTGGTTGACAGGTTTCCTCCAGCTAGAAGACACCTGAAGGATCATCCAGCTCACCAGATAATTGGTGATGCAAGTCAAGGTGTTCTAACAAGGAGCAAAAGCATGAACACAGTTCTATGTTCTAGCTTCTTGTCTAAAATAGAACCCAAAAAGTTTTAAGAAGCCATGCTAGATACTAACTTGGTTGATGCTATGCAAGAAGAGCTGAATCTATTAAGAAGATGCAAAGTCTGGGAACTAGTTCCTAAACCAAAGGATCACAACATTATAGGAACCAAGTGGATCTACAGAAATAAACTTGATGAAAATGGCACTATTATCAAGAACAAGGCAAGGTTGGTAGCAAAAGGCTACAGGCAAGAGGAAGGGATTGACTTTGATCAAACCTTTGCCCCAGTAGCAAGGCTGGAGGCAATAAGGATGTTCTTGGCCTATGCTGCCTATCAAGGGTTCAAGGTATATCAGATGGATGTAAAGTCAGCATTTCTGAATGGTGACTTAAAAGAGGAAGTCTATGTTGAGCAACCCTCAGGTTTTGTAGATTCTCATTATCCTGATTATGTATATAGGCTTAGGAAAGCTCTATATGGTTTGAAACAAGCCCCTAGGGCTTGGTATGAAATCTTGTCTGCTTTTCTGATTGAGAATAAATTCTCTAGAGAAAAGATAGACAAAACTCTATTCTTTAGGGAATCTAAAGATAAGATAATCTTAGTCCAGATATATGTTGATGACATTATCTTTGGATCTTGAAAGACTTTATTTCAAGAGCCTAAACACCTAGAGGGGGGGTGAATAGGTTCTAATCTTTTTGAGTCTTTTTGATTTTAAGGCAAACAAATATTTGTAACTTCCTTTAGCACAGAACAATTCAATCTACAGAAATAAAATGCAACACAGCAAACACCAGATCTATAGTGGTTCCCCAAGATATGGGTACATCCACTTTCCCCCTTCACCTATCCAGCAGATAACTGGATTCAGCCTAAATTCCTTCCACTGGCTCAGATCCACAGATCTTACAATCTCAAGAACCATAGATGGTTCCTACACCTCAGACTTTACACCAGTCCTACCTCAGATTCTTCTCCAGAATCCTACCTCAGGCCTCAGCCCTACCTCAGCCTTTATAATTAGGCTTACAACTCAGACTTACCATAAGTCCTACCTCAGGCACACAGCCCTACCTCAACCTTTATAATTTTAGGCTTACAAACTCAGATCTAACACAAGATCCTATAGAAATTTATGAGTAAAGAGTAACTGAAAACTTCACCAGCAAGATTTCTCTGTTGATGATGTCTTCTTGATTAGTTCTTGGATTGACTGATCTTTCTGATCCAAACTAACTTAGCTTTTCAAAGCTTCTTGATTAGAACAAAATAAATTGGATCTTCTCTGTTGATGAAGATGATCTTCAATCAGCTTCTTCCTTAAATTCAGATAGAACTCTGAATCTTTCTTGCAGACATCCCTTGATCTGTCAGAATTCTTCTTATAGATGCTTCACGTTGTTGTGTTTCTGTATGTTTCTCTGTCGTTTCCGATCTGGCTCTTATATAGAGCTTGCTCCATGATTACCAGTTGATCCGGTTCATAACAGACTTCTGACAGTTCTGACAGTGGTGTCAGACCGGCTAGTTATGACAGCTGTCAAGTCACCAGTCACATCACCAAGTTCTTCTATGTCTTTCAACCTCAGCACACAACACTCAGCAGACTGCTCCACATGTGTCGACACATATAGGCTAAGTGTCGACACAAGTCTTCAAGGTGTCGACACAAATACTCCAAGTGTCGACACAAGTCTTCATGGTGTCGACACAATTACTCCAAGTGTCGACACAGTCATACTTCTGCTTCTCGACAATGCTTTTTGTTGTATGTGTCGACACAAGTCCTGTATGTCGACACAGCAGCTTCTTGTCTCGACATTTCTGTTGAAGATAGATGACGTTGAGTGTTTGTCAAATGTCGTTGAGTGTGTGTCGACACAAGTCCTGTGTATCGACACAATGACTTCTGAACTCGACACAGCCTTTTGAGAGTTGGTGTGTCGACACAAGTACTGTGTGTCGACACAATTGCTTCAGGTGTCGACATAGCTCCTGAGTGTCGACTCATCTTCTGATTTAAGTGTCGACACAATTCTGTTTTAATTTGTCGACATAATTCTGGATGTCGACACAATTGCTTCTTTAGGTGTCGACATAGCTTTGAGTGTCTACACAACTTCTTTATAAGTGTCGACACAAATTCTTGGTGTCGACACAACTTCCCTGAGTGTCGACACAATTTGCCTGTGTGTTGACACAGCTTGCCTGGGTGTCGACACAATTTGCCTGAGTGTCGACACAGCTTCCCTGTGTATCGACACAGCTTGCTTGAGTGTCGACACAATTTGCCTGAGTGTCGACACAAGTTTCCTGAGTGTCGACACAGTTTCTTCACAAGTGTCGACACTTGTACTTAGAAAATTTTCCTTCAAATTTTTAAACCTGCACAATGAAACTCAAACTTCTATCAAATACACATTGATGCATATCATTGACTAAGTTGTGGCTTCTCCAAATCTAGTACACATTTTCCAATGTACCCAACAATCTCCCCCTATTTGGAGAAGTCATAACCCTCAGTCAAAGATATACATCTCTTAAGATAAAATAAAATTGTAATAGAAGTAAAAAACATTTCAGAGCAGGATATTACATAATCAATGTAAACAATAAACACTTAATACTGAAACAGATTTCATTAATCAGAAAAACTTGGGTTTACATGATTTACTTATAGAACAAAAGAAATAAATGAATACATTGTTCTAATACATAAAACTAGCAATCCTATTATTGACTAGGCTCCTTAATAACTATTCCTTTGTCAGGCTTGATTTTTGCCTGCACAGAAGGTCCAGTATCTTCAGCTGGCTTTTTCCCTTTGAGAACATTATTCTTCAATTCTTCAGCCTTGATCTTCTGTCTTTCAAAATAGTAAAAAGGTTTGGGGAAGTACTTGCTTGGCTCTTGAGCATTAGCAGGTAGCTTCCCAACCTTAGCACTTCTTCTATGCTGAAGAATTGCCTCTTGTCCAGCTTGATATTTATTCCATTCTTGCTTAGAATACCACTTTCCCCTGTCATGGGTTTTATCCTTAACAGCTTTCCAGGAAGTAAGTATGATATTTCTAGAAGTTGGGCTCCACTGTTCAAAATCTGGCTTCAGCTCAGCCTGATCTCTGAATCTCTTCTTGGAAAGTTGAGCTTCTTTCTGAACTTCCAATGCAGCTTCTGACATTTCAACTGTTCCCAGAATTACATTTTGTGCCTCTGGTGGAGGACTATACATTTTCAGCACTTCTTCTTGAACCATTTCAAAATTAGCTGGGGGGTAGATCACCTGAGCAACTTCAGGCTGATCACCTTCAAAATATTCAGGTTGTATCCCAGACTCAGCTACATTAGCATCATCACAAAGAGGAGGATATCCAAGAGTAGCTCTGATGCTATTGGTAGTCCATTTAGCATGGTCAGAGCTGGCTTTGACTAGTACTTTCTCCCCCTTTATGACTTCTCTAGCAACATGATCTCTCAAATCTTCTTTCTGGAATCTGACCTGATCAGCTATATATTCAGTTCCCTCTTAAAAATAAGCTCTGAATTTTATCAGGAAAGATGTAATTTTCTCCTGAGATTCTTGAAATGTGGCTTTGATAGTAGTATATCTTCCTGGATTTGCTTGGAGATTTCCTCCTTCAGAATAGTGCTAGAATCAGTGAGCTTTTTCAATATTTCATGATGGGAATCCTTGAGATTTTCATTCATCCTTATCTGATTCTCCAGTACATATCCCTGCTTCACTTCAATTTCATCCACTTTAACTTTGATATTTTTCTATTGCTCGGCCAGAAACACCATAGAATTACCTCCTTTATGGAAGCAATCTGTCATCTCCTTCTTATGTTGATTTACTTCAAATCTTATGGATTTGAAGTCCTGGGCCAACTGAAACTGTAACTCCTTGTGAGTTTCATCCACATATTGCTCTATAGATTGTCTTTTATTATCAAGTTTAAGTTGCATCTGGAACAGTAAAGAACTGAAGTCCACGGTTGATGTAGATGGTGATGTTCCCACTTGCAAGGCCTTCTTGTATCCAGAACTCTTCTTCTTTAACACAGCCAACTTTCTTTTCTTAGCCAAAGTGGCTTCTTCATTTTTAGAAGATTCAGATGTACTTTTAATATCAACTGTGTCCTTCTCAGCTGGGGTATCCTTGGATAACTCCCCCTCAGTCCTTGGAATGTTCTTTTCTTTTTCAATTTCCTCCCCCTCAGTCCTATTAGTAAGAGGATCAGGAAACAATTCTTCCATTGTAAATTTCTGCTGAATCTGCTCAGAAGGAATAAGATTAGTTTTTTTTTAAAAAAAAGAACAACTTAATAGAATAATCCCACTTGAAAGACCTATTTTGTTGTGTAAATAAAAGTGTCCCTTTGAACAATTTTTTGAGGAGAATACTATAGTACATTACTAGTCTTTGGAGAAGATACTTACTGGCTCATTTTGAGCATCATTCTTATCAATTACTTCAGCTGCAGTATTGATTTCAGATACAACATCCTTTATTGTGACTGTAGCTAAGTCACTATCCAAGACAGCAACATCAATACCTCCCCCTTGGGCAGGCAACTCAGTTTCTTTTTCTAGGTTTTCTCCCCCCTTTAGTGGAGTCAACTTGTTGCTCCTAGGGCTCACTGTCCTTTACTTGATCATGTGCCGCCTGTTGGTGCTGGTCTTCATCAGAACTAAAGACCACTTCCTCTTCAGAATCACTGGAGGAATCAGCTTGTACAATAACTTTCTTTTTCTTCTTGTCCTTTTTAGTTTGCTCCTTGGGAGCAGGGACTTCCTTGGTCAAAACTCTATCCCATCTAGACAGTATCCTTACATCCATTTTTCTCATATGATTTATCTTAGAGCCATCTGCTTGTTTCAGAACATCTGGAAATACTGATGTTAAGCATAGGCCGAGGATCCTTCCCAGATTAGGTTTCTTTATTCCTTCTAGTAGTTTATCAAACACTACTGCTGCCCAGTCAGTGCTTATCTTTAATATTACTCTCACCATCAGATTGAACATGTGGGCAGAAATCTGATCATGTCCACCTGCTTTGGAGATAATTACTTTGCCCACTACATCTGAAAGAAATTTTCCTTGGGAATTCATCCCTTTTCTATTGATAGATGAACCAATCTTACTATTGGGATTCAGTCCACACCAGCTCAATGCTTCAGTTATCTGGGAAGGAGTTATTTCATCTGTATCCTTGATCATTGGTAGATGTAGTGCTTTTCTGATTGATTTCAGTGTGAGCTTCACCCTGGTACCTTGAATAGTCGCCTTGATTTTTTGTCCTTCTGTGTCCACAGTAGTGGTTGTGTAGAACTCCATGACTTCCTTCTTCCAAATTTTGGTCGGTTCTGAGACCAAAAATTCTAGTCCATTTACAGAAATTAGGTCTATAACTCCCTGAATTTCGTCAGAAGCAGTTGTGAAACCCTCGAGAACCAGTTTGTATCCTTCATTAACCTTGTCTTCTTGGTTTGGCGCCATTGTCGTAAGTGCTAGAGGAGAAGAGAAGAGAAGGTCTATGTCGACAGAAGGTGTAGAGTCAAAAATTTGGATAGCGTAGTTGACCAGATTTTTGATTCACCTTTTATAGTACTTGAGTCAAGGGCAGACCAAAAGTCGGGCTTAAGTCGACAAATCAGTTTTTGTGTCGACAAAAATGACCTAGGTCTATACAGAACTTAAGCTGAGTCGACACAACTATGTGTCGAAATACTAATTTCTAAGTCGACAAAACATATTTTAAGTCGACACATCTATGTGTCGACATACTTGAGCCTGTATCGACATACTTGCGTCAGTGTCAACACAGATAACTTAAGTCTCGACAGAGTTGTGTCGACACCAACTTTTTGTGTCGACACAAATATCCTCTCGACATATAATCTTAATAAGGTTGTGTCGACACCTATTCTATTGTCGACATAGATATTGTTTCTGTGTCGACACATCCTTTTCCTGTGTCGACACAACATACTGAGTGTGTCGACAAAACTTGCTTGTGTCGACACAAACTTTGAACTTAGCCAAATTTCAACAGAAATTTGGTGCTAACATATGCTACTCATGGAAACTTGTGTTAACCTAGTCTAGGTTCAACATACCTAATTCAATTTTGAAATTAATGAATTTAGTTTCATCCAGTGGTTTTGTAAAGATATCAGCTATTTGATTATCAGTTTTTAAAAAACTCTAGATTAATATTTTCCTTCTCAACATATTCTCTGATAAAATGAAACTTAATATCTATATGTTTGGTCCTACTGTGTGATACCGGATTCTTAGCAATAGAAATAGACTTGTAGAATCACAAAATAGTGGAATTCTACTTACCTGGATGTCATAATCTTCTAGTTGATGCTTTATCCACATTAATTATGCACAACAGCTACCAGCAGCTATATACTCTGATTCAGCAATTGATATAGCTACACTGGTTTGCTTCTTGCTGCTCCATAACACCAGCCTCCCACCAAGGAATTAACAGGTTCCTGTGATATTTTTTCTGTCTTCTTTTCATCCAGCAAAATCTGCATCTGAGAAACCTGTTAATATAAAATATCTATTCTTAGGGTACCAAAGTCCTAGATTAGGTGTGCCCTTAAGATATCTCAAAATTCTTTTAACTGCAGTATAATGAGATTCCTTAGGGCATGCTTGATACCTAACACAGACACATATTGCATACATGATGTCAGGTCTACTAGCAGTCAATTAAAGTAGGGAGCCAATTATCCCTCTATACAAAGACTCATCAACAGGTTTCCCTGCTTCATCTTTGCATATAGGCATACTTGTTCCCATTGGAGTTTTCATTGTAGAAGCTGAGTCCAAACCATACTTCTTAATCAACTCCTTGGTGAACTTAGACTGGGATATTGACAACCCACTCTCGGTCTGTCTAACTTGAAGTCCCAAGAAGAACTTCAGCTCACCCATACTGCTCATCTCAAACTTCCCTTGTATAAGTTTGGCAAACTTCCTATAAAGGTTGTTTTCAGTAGAACCAAAGATAATGTCATCCACATATATCTGGACTAGTATTATCTTGCCTTTTGGTTCCCTATAGAATAGAGTTTTGTCTATCTTTCCTCTAGAGAATTTATTCTCAATAAGGAAGGCATACAAGGTTTCATACCAAGCCCTTGGAGCTTGTTTCAAACCATATAGAGTTTTCCTAAGCCTATATACATAATCAGGAAAGTGAGAGTCTACAAAACCTGAGGGTTATTCTACATAGACTTCTTCTTTTAAATCCTCATTTAGAAATGTTGATTTCACATCCATTTGATATACTTTGGACCCTTGATAGGCAGCATAGGCTAAGAACAGCATTATTGCCTCCAGTCTTGCCACTAAAGCAAAGGTTTGAACAAAATCAATACCTTCCTCTTGCATGTAGCCTTTTGCTACCAGTCTAGCCTTATTCTTGACTATAGTGCCATTCTCATCAAGCTTGTTCCTGTAGATCAACTTAGTTCCTATTATGTTGTGATCCTTAGGTTTTGGCACCAGTTCCCAGACCTTACACCTTTTGAACTGACTGAGCTCTTCTTGCAATGCATCAATCCAGTTGGTGTCTTGTATGGCCTCTTCAATCTTCCTGGGTTCTATCTGAGACAGGAAGCTAGAACATAAAACTATTTTCATGCTCCTGCTCCTTGTTAGAACACCCTGACTTGCATCACCAATGATCTGGTAAGCTAGATGATCCTTCAGGTGTCTCCTTGCTAGAGGGATTCTGTCAGCATTATGGCTATCTCCAGTTTCCTCATCTTGATGCTCCACATTTTATTCTTCACCCAGAGGGACTTGATCTCCCCTTGGATAGCTGGCATCTTTTTCTTCATCTAGATTAGCAGTAACATCTTTATTGATGGTCAGCTTGTCCAACTTATCTGTTAGACCTGTAAAACTAACTGAAGAACTAAACAATTAATAGAATTGATTTCAAGATAACCCAAACAACTAAAGGGGGGTGAATAGGTTCTTTTCTTTTATACTAAAGGTAGAATGATATTTCAGTTCTTAAATTAGAATCTAACTTATTCTATAGCAATCACAGCACAGAACTCACAATAACACATACATCACAGATTGCACACAGATTTATAGTGGTTCCCCAAGGTCTGGGTACATCCACTTCCCCCTTCACCTATCTAGCAGTGTGCTAGATTCGGCCTAACTTCTTCCTTCTTCTCAGATCCACAGATCTTAAGGCTCAGAACCCTGAAAGGTTCCTACAACTCAGAACCCTATAAGGTTCCTACAACTCAGAGTGTAACCACACTCCTACAGCTCAAGCTAACTACCCTACCTCAGCCTTGCCACAAGGCCTACAACTCAGAGAAAAATTTCTCCTACACTCAGGCTCAAAAGCCCTCCCACTCAGAGATCTATATCTCCTACACTCAGCCTTTATATAATAGGCTTACAACTCAGATCTTGAAAGATCCTACAAAATTTGATAAGTGATTTTGATGGACTCTTACCCTTGTTGAGAGAGAAGGGATAAAAGGTTTCTTGATCAGCTTCTTGATAAAATAGATGGATGAAATCAACCTGTTCTTAGCTTTCTTCAAAGCTTCTTGAATCTGAACTCAGTAGGGTTGATCTCCTTTGAAGTTGACAGGCTGTTAGCTTCCTTCTTAGAATCCAGAAATAGATCTGAATCCTTCTTAGCAGATTAGTTCAAGATCTGCTTCTTAAGAGACTTGTAAATGTCTCCTTCTTTACTTCAACAGTTGCAGATCTCTCTCTCTCTCTCTCCAGAACTTCTGAAGTTTCTTCAGAATTCTTGCTTGAATTCTCCTTAGATCTTCTCAAGAAAATCTTCTTCTATGTGACGTGCACTTCCTTGATCAATGATTAATAATTCAATTGTTTTTTGTTGTTGACATAATCCATCTATATATAGACTTTATCCATGGTAACCGGCTGATCCGATTTCTAACCAACTTCTGACAGGTCTGACAGCTTCAGCAAACTTGTTGGAATACACAGCTGTCAAGTCTCCAGTCAGTTCTTGAACCTTTGTCTTTATCAGCAAATCATCGAGACTGATTGTCATTATGTGTCGACACAAGTAGATTAAGTGTCAACACAAGATTTGGTGATGTCGACATAGCTCCTCTGGTGTCGACACAGCTTCTTGACACTGCATCTGTAGAATGTGTCGACACAGCTTCTTTGTGTCGACATAGACACTTCTTAACTTCACAGCAATCAACATTGTTGAAACTCTGCTTAGTGTCGACACAAGTCCTGTGTGTCGAAATAGTTGATATAGTCTCAGAATTTGTGTGTTGACACTTCCTCCATGTGTCGACACAGTTGATGTCGACTAATACTTCTGTGTGTCGACACAGCCTCCCGGTGTCGACACAGTCGATGTCGACTAATAATTCTGTGTATCGACACTGCCTCCCGGTGTCGACACAGTCGATGTCAACTAATAAATTATGTGTGTCGACACAGTTGCTTCAGGTGTCGACACAGCTTTTCCAAGTGTCGACACAGGCTTTCTTAAGTGTCGACACATGGACTTAGAAACTTTTTTTCCGCATTTTAGCAAATACTTAACCTGCACATATAAACACAAAATAACATCAAATACACCTTGATGTATATCTTTGAACTAAGTCAGGATTCTCCAAATCAGGTACACATTTTCCAATGTACCCAACAATCTCCCTCTATTTGGAGAAGTCATAACCATTTAGTCAATGATATACACCACTTATAATAAACAAATATGATGATGTATATAAATAATAAATGATAGGGTAACTTATAAACAAAACATATAACAAAATCTCATCACGGAATAAGAATGCAACTTGAATGAACATGAAACATTATTTTGTTTATATTAACAAAAAGCTTCTTAACAACAGATTACATAGATTTCTTTCAACACTAAAGATTACATTGTTCTTGGAAAATCTAGTAAATCTATGCTAAGGCTGATCAGGCTCCTTAATGACTATGCCTTTTCCTAGCTTAATCTGAGCTTGCACAGGAGGTTCTGCTTCATTAATAGGCTTCTTTTCTTTCAACTCTGTCTTTTTCTGAGCTTCAGCCTTAATCCTTTGCCTTTCAAAATAATGAAAAGGCTTAGGGAAATATTTGCTAGGCTCCTAAGCATTAGGAGGTAGGTTCCCAATCTTAGCCTTTCTTCTATGTTGCAAAATGGATTCTTGCCTTGCCTCATACTTCTGTCATTCCTGTTCATTATACCACTTGCCCCTTTCATTAACTTGATCTTTCACAGCTTTTCAGGCAGTCAAAATTATATTTCTTGAAGTGGGCTCCACTGCTCAAAATAAGGCTTTAACTAAGCCTATTCTCTGAATCTTTTCTTTGAAAGTTGGGCTTCCTGTTGAGCTTTCAAGGCAGCTTCTGGCATTTCAATTTTTCTATTATAACATTATCAACTTCCTGTTGAGGACTGTACATTGTCTGAACCTGTTGTTGAATCATATCAAAATCTGCTGGAGGGTAGATGATCTAAGCAACTTTAGGTTAATCACCTCCAACATAAGCAGGTTGCACACAAGATTCTGCAACATTGTCATCATCACAAAGGGGTGGATATCCAAGAGTGGCTCTGATGCTATTGGATATCCATTTGGCATGATCTGAGCCTGCATTGACTAACATTCTCTCCCCCTTTATGACTTCTCTTTCAATGTGATCTCTTAAGTCATCTTTTTGAAATCTTATTTGGCCATCAAGAAAATTTACACCATCTTTAAAAAATGATTTTAACTTAAGAAGCTGGTCAGATATTGTTTTCTGAGAAGAAGTAAGGGCTGTCTTAAATGAATCCAAGGCCTCCTGTAGCTTCTGATCAAATTCCTCTTTCTCCTTAGCCCTTGCTTCAGTCATTGCAATAATTATTTTCTTTACTTCAGTGGCTATCTCATTGTGAGATTCAGTCAGATTGTCATTCATTCTAATCTGATTTTCAAGGACATAGCCTTATTTGACAACAATATCATCCACTTGTTTCTTTAGCTCTACCTGCTGCTTAGCCAGAAATACCACAGCATTGCCCCCCTTGTGGAAGCAATCTGTCATCTCTTTCTTATGAAGATTGACTTCAAACCTTATGGATTTAATATCCTGAGCCAAATCAAATTGAAGTGATTTATGGCTTTCATCCACATACTTCTCTAGATCCATTCTCTGCTCATCCAATTTAACTTTCAAAGCCACCATTAATGAGCTGTAATCAGTCTCTAGGGAAGGTTGTGAAGTAGTAGCTTGTAAAGCCTTCTTATAGCTCTGGTTTCTTCTCTTGAAAACCATCAGTTTTCTTTTCTTGATACTTGCAATCTCCTCATCCTCTGAAGCAGAGGTACTGACAATATTAACTCTTTCTTTAGGACTAGGAGGCAGCTCCTTCTCAGTCCTATGCTTCTCCCCCTCAATGTCAGTCTGCTCCCCCTCAAACCTTACTTACTCCTCCTTATTTGTTGCTCCCTCAATGTCAGGAAACAATTCTTCCATAGTGAACTCATGTTGAGGGTGAACTGGTGATACAGCTGTCTCAGGAGCATCAGCAACTACAGATGTATCCTCCATGACCACATCTAGTGCTGGACTGTTGACATGAGGTGTCTCAAGAATAGATTGTGAATCCATTTCACTTGCCAAGTGAATTCTCTCTTCCCCTTGTACCTATGCAGTGACTGTATCCCCCTGCACTTGTGCATTCACAGTCAGGTCATGAGCTTGTACACTAATAAGCTCCCCCTGCACTTGTGCACTAACTATTTCCTTCTGCACTTGTGCAGTCTCAGTAAGGTCCTGTACAAAAGATTTCTCAGTAGCCTCTTGTCTCTCTATTTCAGGTATGTCCTTTGATAGGACCATATCCCATCTAGAAATAATCCTGATGTCCATTCTTCTCATATGATTGATTTTAGAACTAGGAATCTGGTTCATTACTTCTGGAAATTCTCCAGCCAAGTATAGACTCATTATTCTAGCTAAATTAGGCTTCCTGATGCCTTCCTTAATCTTTTCAAATAGTACTACAGACCAATCTGTGTTGAGTTTAAAAATTATCCTTATCATGAGATTTAACATATAGGCAGAAATCATATCATGTCCCCCTGGCTTACACAGAATCACCTTTCCAACATCTTCAGATAGAAATTTACCTTGCTTATTCATCCCTTTCCTTGTTATAGTTGTTCCAATATTCATGGTGGGATCCAATCCACACCATTGTAGTGCCTCCCTTGTTTTTGATATTGGTACTTCTTCTTCATCCCGAGTTCTTGGAATATGAAGAATTTTTCTCAAACTTTTCAAGGTAACTTTGACTCTTGCTCCATGAACTGTTGATTTAATCTTAAGTCCTGTTCAGTCTACTGTTGCTACAACAAAGAACTCAAAAACCTCCTTCTTCCAAATCTTGGTTGGTTCGGATATCAGAAACTCCAAACCATTGTCAGTGATTAGGGTAATAACTCCTTTAATCTCTGAGTCAGCATCATTAAAGGCATGGCGAACCACCTTATATCCTTCGTTAATGTTATCTTCAACCTTTGGTACCATTGTGATGGAGAGAAAGCTTGGATTGAGAGAAGAGAGTTTGTCGACACAAGGGTTTAGTCTCGAAAATCTGGAGAGCATGTCGACAGAATATGTTCTTGTCCTATTTATACCCTTCTAAACAAAGAAGATCAAAAGGCGGGCAAAAATAGTCTAAAAGTGTTGACACTGTTGAAATGTGTCGACACATACTTCTATTGTCTCGACAACGGTGTTGACTACTATGTGTCGACACCAATTGATGATATGTCAACACTAGACCTACATAGTAGTTCATTAGAAATTCTGTGTCGACTCTTATTGCAAGTGTCGACACAATTTCTAGATGTGTCAACACCACTTCTCTGGTTGTGTCGACACCACTAACTGAAGTGTCGACACCACTACTCTGGATGTGTCGACACAGATTTACTGAAGTGTCGACACCACTTCTCTGGATGTGTCGACACAGATTTACTTAGCCAAATTTTTTAGACTAATCTATGTTTAACATTCCTAATTCAATTTTAAATTTATTGAATTTAGTTTTATCTAAAGACTTACTAAATACATCTGCAATTTGATAATCTGTTTTTACAAATTCTAGTGAGATGTCCTCTTTCTCTACATGTTCTCTAAGAAAATGGTATCTTATTTCTATATGCTTAGTCCTACTATGTGAAACAGGATTATTAGCAATAGAAATAGCACTAGTAGAATCACAAAACAAAGGTGTTCTACTTACCTGAATACCATAGTCTTCTAGCTGGTGCTGAATCCACAATAGTTGTGCACAGCAACTTCCTGTTGCCACATATTCAGACTCAGCTGTGGAAATTGCCACACTAGTCTGCTTCTTACTACTCCAAGACATCAATCTTCCTCCTAGAAATTGACAGATGTCTGTTGTGCTTTTTCTATCTTCTTTGCAACCTGGAAAGTCTGGATCTGAATAGCCTGTCAGTAGAAAATCTCCATTCCTAGGATACCAAAGGCCTAGATTAGGTGTGCCCTTTAGATATCTCAAAATCCTTTTTACTGCAGTGTAATGTGATTCTTTAGGATATGATTGGTACCTAGCACAGACATATGTTGCATACATAATGTTTGGTCTACTTGCAGTTAGATATAAAAGAGATCCAATTATTCCTCTATACAAAGACTCATCTACAGGTTTACCTGCATCATCTTTGCATATAGGCATACTTGTTCCCATAGGAGTTCTTATGGTGGAGGATGATTTCATACCATAGTTCTTAATTAACTCCTTAGTGAACTTAGACTGGGATATGGACAAGCCATCATCAGTCTGTCTTACTTGAATTCCTAAGAAGAACTTAAGTTCACCCATGCTGCTCATCTCAAACTTCCATTGCATAAGTTTAGCAAACTTCTTGCAAAGGTTGCTTTCAGTAGACCCAAATATTATGTCATCTACATATATCTGGACTAAGATAATCTTACCTTTGGACTCCCTTAGGAATAGAGTTTTTTCTATTTTCCCCCTTGAGAATTTGTTCTCAATAAGGAAAGTAGACAGGGTTTCATACCAGGCTGATCCTAGCACTTATCTTCTTCTGATACAGCCATCAGTCTCATGCACTGATGGTCTTCTTGTTAATAGATAGAGTTCAACAATTGCATAAACTCAACTTCTTCATCTGCTGCATAAAGACCAATGTATGCCTCAGCTTCAGATTTAGACTCTGAAGATGATCGATCTGTCAAGCTTTTCTCCTTCTAAGCAACAAAGGATTTATCCTTCTTGCTCTTTTGTTGAGTCTTCCTTTTATCAGCAGATTCCTTTCTTTTGTTTGGACACTCAGCCACAACATGTCAAGGCCTATTACAGCAGTAGCAAACTATCTTTGATGTTGTAGATTTGCTAGGCTTAGACCTACTCCTGTCCTTCCTTGATGACTTCCTCTTTTGATAATAGTCATCCATAGGCTGAGATGTAGAGGGCCTAGACTTCCACTGCTTCTTCTTCAAGAATCTCTGAAACTGCCTTGTGAAGGCAGCAAAATCTTTATCTGAGTCACTGTTTTCTGAACTTTGGTTGTCTGAATTATCTAAAGTAATTTCAGCAACAATATCAGGAGGTGATGGAGACATTCTCCTATTCTTTCTAGTGGTCTCCACCTTGAAGGCCACATACTTTTCTCTATGCTCCCCTTTTGCACTTTTCTCTTCCTCTTTCCTAGCCATCAGCTGCATCTCATATGACAGCAATTTTCCAAATAAAGTTGGAGGAGAGATATCTACAAGTTTGGCCACTTCCCTAATGGCACAAATCTTAGTGTCCCAATCCTTTGTCAAGGATCTTATAAATTTATCATTCAGTTCATATGTACTAAAGATCCTTCCATAGGACATCAGCTCATTTACTATTCTATAGAACTTCTTATAACACTTTGTTATACCATCTGACTTTCCTTGTCTGAAACTTTTATATTCTTGTTTTAGCATAGATTTTCTATCTTGTCTGACTTCTTCAGAACCCTCCATGTAGACTATCAAAGTGTCCCACATTTCCTTGGAGGTCTTGCAGTGAATCAAATTTTGAAAGGTTTAATCATCTATGGCACTTACTATGATATTCTGGGCTCTTTTATCCATAGTTGCCAGGATGATCTCTTCCTTAGTCATCTCAGAAAAATCTTTGGGAGTTCTTTGATTTACATCTAGAACTGAAACCTTCATTGGAACATAAGGACCTTCCATTACAGTAATGTAGATCCTTGGATCAGAAGCCTCCATGAAAAGCCTAACCCTTTCTTTCCATATTCCAAAAATCTCTTTCCTACATATGGGTAATTTCATTAGACCTAGTTCCTTATGATTTTATCCTGAACCAATTTTCTTGATCTTGAATCTGCCTTATGGACCTTACTCAGACTGTTAAGTCCTTCTTTGAGCAACCTCCCTATGATACCACTTGATAGAGTTGATTTCAAGATAACCCAAACACCTAGAGGGTGGGTGAATTGGTTCTTTTCTTTTATACTAAAGGCAGAATGATATTTCAGTTCTTAAATTAGAATCTAACTTATTCTATAGCAATCACAACACAGAATTCACAATAACACTTACATCACAGATTGCACACAGATTTATAGTGGTTCCCCAAGGTCTGGGTACATCCACTTTCCCCCTTCACCTATCTAGCAGTGTGCTAGATTCGGCCTAACTTCTTCCTTCTTCTCAGATCCACAGATCTTACATCTCAGAACCTTGAAAGATTCCTACAACTCAGAACCTTATAAGGTTCCTACAACTCAGAGTGTAACCACACTCCTACAGCTCAGGCTAACAGCCCTACCTCAGCCTTGTCATAAGGCCGACAACTCAGAGAAAAATTTCTCCTACACTCAGGCTCAAAAGCCCTCCCACTCAGAGATCTATATCTCCTACACTCAGCCTTTATATAATAGGCTTATAACTCAGATCTTGAAAGATCCTACAAAATTTGATAATTGATTTTGATGGACTCTTACCTTTGTTGAGAGAGAAGGGATAAAAGGTTTCTTGATCAACTTCTTGATAAAACTAATGGATGAAATCAACCTGTTCTTAGCTTTCTTTAAAGCTTCTTGAATCTGAACTCAGTAGGGTTGATCTCCTTTGAAGTTGACTGGCTGCAAGCTTCCTTCTTAGAATCCAGAAATAGATCTGAATCCTTCTTAGCAGATTAGTTCAAGATCTGCTTCTTAAGAGACTTGTAAATGTCTCCTTCTTTACTTTAACATGGAGATCTCTCTCTCTCTCTCTCTCTCCAGAACTTCTGAAGTTTCTTCAGAATTCTTGCTTGAATTCTCCTTAGATCTTCTCACGAAAATCTTCTTTTGTGTGACGTGCACTTCCTTGATCAATGATTAATAATTCAATTGTTTTTTGTTGTTGACAGAATCCATCTATATATAGACTTCATCCATGGTAACCGGCTGATCCGGTTTCTAACCAACTTCTGACAGGTCTAACAGCTTCAGCAAACTTGTTGGAATACACAGCTGTCAAGTCTCCAGTCAGTTCTTGAACCTTTGTCTTTGTCAGCAAAGCGTCGAGACTGATTGTCATTATGTGTCGACACAAGTAGATTAAGTGTCGACACAAGCTTTGGTGATGTCGACATAGATTCTCTGATGTCGACACAGCTTCTTGACACTGCATCTGTAGAATGTGTCGACACAGCTTCTTTGTATCGACATAGACACTTATTCACTTCACAGCAATCAACATTGTTGAAACTCTGCTGAGTGTCGACACAAGTCCTGTGTGTCGACACAATTGATATAGTCTCAGAATTTGTGTGTCGACACTACCTCCATGTGTCGACACAGTTGATGTCGACTAATACTTCTATGTGTCGACACTGCCTCCCGGTGTCGACACAGTCGATGTCGACTAATACTTCTGTGTGTCTACACTGCCTCCCGGTGTCGACACAGTCGATGTCGTCTAATAAATTCTGTGTGTCGACACAGTTGCTTCAAGTGTCGACACAGCTTTTCCAAGTGTCGACACAGGCTTTCTTAAGTGTCGACACATGGACTTAGAAACTTTTTTTCTGCATTTTAGCAAATACTTAACCTGCACATATAAACTCAAAATAACATCAAATACACCTTGATGTATATCTTTGAACTAAGTGAGGCTTCTCCAAATCAGGTACACATTTTCCAAAGTACCCAACAACAATTCACTGTTAATAAACATTGACTCATCAAATACAACATGCATAGATTCTTCTATAACTTGAGTAGTCAAGTTGTAGATCCTGTATGCTCTACTATGGTTGTTGTACCAATAAATATCCCTTCTAGGGATTTGGCAGCAAACTTAGTTTTGTAGTGTTTACCATTGACTAGTACAAAACACTTACTACCAAAGATTCTGAAATAAGATATGTTTCATTTTCTGCCTTTTAAAATCTGGTAGAGAGTCATCTTGTGTTTCTTGTTGATGGAGGCCCTATTGAGAACATGACATATAGTATTTACTACTTCAGCCCAGAAGTATTCAGGGAGAGTAGTGTCATTCAGTAGTGTTCTACTAGCTTCAATTAGAGTCCTATTCTTTCTTTCAGCAACACCTTTTTGCTGAGGAGTTCTAGGTGAAGAGAATTCCTGATGAATCTCAAGTTCTTCACAAATTTTTGTCATACATTCAGACTGAAATTCAGTTCCATAATCACTTCTGATTTTGACCACTGAGCTGTTGTATTCATTCTGTATTTGTCTGACAAAAGTCTGGAAAATAGTTTGGGTTTCAGATTTCTGCCTCAAGAAGAAAACCCATGTAAATCTAGAATAGTCATCCACAACAAGTGTGTATGCTTTCCTACTAAGACTATGAACTGACATAGGACCAAACAAATCCATATGCATGAGATACAAACATCTCTTTGAATCTTTGATGTCAAGTGACTGAAAAGAGGACTTAGTCTGCTTGCCTTTTTGGCAAACTGAGCACACACCCTCTTTTATGCACTGAACTTGAGGACCCTTCCTCACTAATCCCATGCTGAATAGCAGTCCAATTGACTTGTAGTTCAGATGAGCTAGCCTCTTGTGCCATTTGACACATAAAGAAGCTTTCTCTCCTGCAACCAAACAAATAGGTGAGTTGTTGGACTCACACTCTAGGTTAAGGCAATACACATTTCCTTTCATAGTGCCAGTCAAAATGATCTCTTGATCACTTGACCTTTTTACTAGGCACTCCCCTTTGAGGAAAGAAATATCATAATCTAGATCACTAAGTTGACTTATGCTAATCAGGCTATGTTTTAGACCCTTTACATAAGCCACTTTAGTGATTGTAATTGAATCACAAAATATGTTATCAAATCCTTTGATGATTCCCTTTTCTGATCCACCAAAGATAACTTTTGGTCCATTCTTTATGGGCACATAGTCACTCAACATTCCCCTTGTTCCAGTCATATGTCTAGAACAGCCACTATCCAAGTACCAAATAGGGGTATGGTTACTTGGATTTACCTGCAACAAATAATGAATAACTTAACCTTAGAACCCAACTTGCTAGTGGGTCCTAGGTCCTTGTTAGTTTGAAATCCTGTGAATGATCTAACAGGAATCCTACTTTTGGTTTTAACACTTAAGTTAAACCAGCAATCCATAGCAAAGTGGCCCACCTTGCCACAACACCAACACTCAAACCTATTATACCTATTCTTAGGTACAAGCCTTCTTACTTTGTTGTCAGTAGACTTATTAAGTGTTGGTGCTAGAACAGCATTCTTCAAGAACTCCTCTTGAATATGATGGGCATGCCTATAGATTAGTCTATTAGCATTAGCACCCTTGCTCATGAAATTTTCATGCTCACAATTATCATGTGTAATGTCATGATCATACTTGTTAGTAGGATTCACTACCTTCTTAAAGAAAATAGAGCGATTAACAGTTTGAGGCTAAACTGGGGCTTTACCTTTTCTGTGAGAATTGGCAGCCCTAGTTCTTCCCTTATAGCCTAGACCAGTCCTTCCTTTTTGTGAAACAAAATTGTCTATCAAAGGTAAGACTGATTTTGGCTTGGAGAATTTTGCCATTAGCTCTCTCTCTTGCTGAAGTTTTCCCTCCAGTTTCTTGATATGATTCTCTTTGAATGCGATTGTGCCCATCTGAATAACTGTAATGTTTTTCAATTTGGCAATCTCATTCAGTTTTTGATCCAGCAGTTTTGCTGAAACTGTTGCAGCCAGCTTAAGTGACTCAATCTCTTTGGCTTGCTCTTTAACAAGAAACTTGCTCTTCTTTAGAGCATTCAACAACCCACCATACTCATTAATGAGTTGGTGAACATCCCCCTCGGACTCAGATCCATCCACTTCTTTTGAAGAAGAAGCTTCTGATTCTGATCCTGTAAAGTAATCTAAGACTAGGGGTAAATTATTTACCTTACTTGGTCCAGGCTAATCCTGGCACTTATCTTCTTCAGATTGGGCCATCAGCCCTTTATAGCAATGTTCTTCCACTCCATTTATGGAGTCCAGCATCTGTAGGAATTCTAGTTCCCTAGAATCCTCTTCTATTGTGAAGAGTCCAACATATGCTTCTGCCGCTTCTTCTTTAGATTCTGAAGATGAAGAGTTTGTCCAACTCTTCTCTTTATTAGCCACTGGAGACTTCTCCTTCTTGCCTTTGACTAGCTGCTTCTTCTTGTCCTTTGACTCCTTACTTTTGTCAGGACAGTCAGCTAATACATGCCCAGACATGTTACAGTAATAACACATAATCTTCGAATTAGATTGTTTATTAGGTTTAGAAGCATACTTGTCCTCCTTAGGAGTTTTCTTCTTCCTATAGTATTCATCCTTAGAATAGGATGTAGATGAAGGCCTGGTTCTCTAATTCTTTTTCTTCATGAACCTTTGGAATTGTCTTGTGAAGGAAGAAAAGTCTTCATCAGATGTATGACTATCTGATATACATTCTTCAGTAACACCTTCTTCTGCTTCAGTACTCCTTCTAGGTGGAGAAGGAGATTTTCTCCTACCCTTCCTTGAGCCCTCGGCCTTGAAGGCTACTGACCTTTCTTTATGTTCAAACCTACTTCCCTTCTCTTCCTCTTTCCTAGTAGTAAGCTGCATTTCATATGAAAGCAGTTTTCTAAAAAGTGTAGGTGGAGGTGTGTCAGCCAGTTTGGCAACTTCCCTGATGGCACATATCTTAGTGTCCCAATCCTTTATTAGGGACATAAGGAACTTGTCATTCAATTCATAAGTATTGAAGACTCTTCCATATGTCATCAGTTCCTTCACTTTCTTGAAAAACTTTTTATAGCATTCAGCTATGCTGTCAGTTTTATTTTGCCTAAAGCTCTCATATTCCTGATTTAGCATAGACTTTCTGTCCTCTCTGACTTCTTCTGTACCTTCCATATAGACAATCAATGTATCTCACATTTCTTTGGAAGTTTTACAGTGCACAAGATTCTGGAATGTTGCATCATCTATGACACTTACAATTATATTCTGAGCTCTTTAATTTAATATAGCCAAGATGATGTCATCCTTAGTCATCTCTGAATAACTCTTTGGAGTTTGAATGTTTGCATCAAGAACTGAAACCTTCATTGGGATGAAGGGGCCTTCCTGTACTGTAATATAAATTCTTAGATCATATGCTTCCATAAATAGCCTGACCCTTTCTTTCCAAATGCCAAAAGATTCTTTCCTGCATATGTGCAATTTCATAGATCTAAATTCCTTTTGATTTTCACTTGAACCCATTGTGTTATCTATTACTTTCCTTGGAGAAATCCTCTGACTGTTAGGTCAAATTTTGAGGAACCTCCCTCTGATACCACTTGAAATACTTTGTTTCAAGAGCCTAAACACCTAGAGGGGGGTGAGTAGGTTCTAATCTTTTTGAGTCTTTTTGATTTTAAGGCAAACAGATATTTGTAATTTCCTTTAGCACAGAATAATTCTATCTATAGAAATAAAATGCAACCTAGCAAATACCAGATCTATAGTGGTTCCCCAAGATATGGGTACATCCACTTTCCCACTTCGCCTATCTAGCAGATAACTTGATTCAGCCTAAATTCCTTCCACTGGCTCAGATCCACAGATCTTACAATCTAAGAACCACAGATGGTTCCTACACCTCATACTTTATACAAGTCCTACCTCAGATTCTTCTCCAGAATCCTACCTCAGGCCTCAGCCCTACCTCAGCCTTTATAATTAAGCTTACAGCTCAGACTTACCACAAGTCCTACCTCAGGCACACAGCCCTACCTCAGCCTTTATAATTTTAGGCTTACAAACTCAGATCTAACACAAGATCCTACAGAAATTTATGAGTAAAGAGTAACTAAAAACTTCACCAGTAAGATTTCTCTGTTGATGCAGTCTTCTTGATCAGTTCTTGGATTGACTGATCCTTCTGATCCAAACTAACTTAGCTTTTAAAAGCTTCTTGATTAGAAAAAAAATAAGTTGGATCTTCTCTGTTGATGAAGATGATCTTCAATCAGCTTCTTCCTTAAATTTAGATAGAACTCTGAATCTTTCTTGCAGACAGCCCTTGATCTGTCAGAATTCTTCTTATAGATGCTTCACGTTATTGTGTTTTTGTATGTTTCTCTATCATTTCTGATCTAGCTCTTATATAGAGCTTGCTCCTTGATTACCGGCTGATCCGGCTCATAACAGACTTCTGACAGTTCTGACAGTGGTGTCAGACCGGCTAGTTATGATAGCTGTCAAGTCACCAGTCACATCACCAGGTTCTTCTGTGTCTTTCCAACTCAGCACACAACACTCAGCAGACTGCTCCATATGTATCGACACATATAGGCTAAGTGTCGACACAAGTCTTCAAGGTGTCGACACAAATACTCCAAGTGTCGACAAAAGTCTTCATGGTGTCGACACAATTACTCCAAGTGTCGACACAGTCATACTTCTGCTTCTCGACAATTCTTTTTGTTGTATGTGTCGACACAAGTCCTATGTGTCGACACAGCAGCTTCTTGTCTCGACATTTCTATTGCAGACAGATGGCATTGAGTGTTTGTCAAATGTCGTTGAGTGTGTGTCAACACAAGTCCTGTGTGTCGACACAATGACTTCTGAACTCGACACAGCCTTTTGAGAGTTGGTGTGTCGACACAAGTCCTGTGTGTCAACACAAGTCCTTCAGGTGTCGACATAGCTCCTAAGTGTCGACTCATCTTCTGATTTAAGTGTCGACACAATTCTTTTTTAAGTTGTCGACACAATTCTAGATGTCGACACAATTGCTTCTTTAGGTGTCGACATCGCTTTGAGTGTCGACACAACTTATTTATAAGTGTCGACACAAATTCTTGGTGTCGGCACAACTTCCCTGAGTGTCGACACAATTTTCCTATGTGTCGACACAGCTTGCCTGAGTGTCGACACAATTTGCCTGAGTGTCGACACAGCTTTCCTGTATGTCAACACAGCTTGCCTGAGTGTCGACATAATTTGCCTTAGTGTCGACACAAGTTTCCTGAGTGTCGACACAGTTTCTTCACAAGTGTCGACACTTGTACTTAGAAAATTTTCCTTCAAATTTTTAAACTTGCATAATGAAACTCAAACTTCTATCAAATACACATATATGCATATCATTTACTTAGTTGTGGCTTCTCCAAATCTAGTACACATTTTCCAATATACCCAACAATCTCCTCCTATTTGGAGAAGTCATAACCCTTAGTCAAAGATATACATCTCTTAAGATAAAACAAAATTATAATAGAAGTAAAAACATTTCAGAGCAGGATATTACATAATCAATGTAAAAAACAAACAATTAATACTGAAACAGATTTCATTAATCAGAAAAACTTTGGTTTACATGATTTACTTATAGAACAAAAGAAACAAATGAATACATTGTTCTAATACATAAACCTAGCAATCCTATTATTGACTATGCTCCTTAATAACTATTCCTTTGCAAGGCTTGATTTTAGCCTACACAGAAGGTTCAGCATCTTCAGTTGGCTTTTTCCCTTTGAGAGCTTTCTTCTTCAATTCTTCAGCATTGATCTTCTGTATTTCAAAATAGTGGAAAGGTTTGGGGAAGTACTTGCTTGGCTCTTGAGCATTAGCAGGTAGCTTCCCAGCCTTAGCACTTCTTCTATGCTGAAGAATTGCCTCTTGTCCAGCTTGATATTTATTCCATTCTTGCTCAGAATACCACTTGCCTCTGTCATGGGTTTTATCATTAACAGCTTTCCAGGAAGTAAGTATGATATTTCTAGAAGTTGGGCTCCACTGTTCAAAATCTGGCTTCAGCTCAGCCTGCTCTCTGAATCTCTTCTTGGAATATTGAGCTTCTTTCTGAGCTTCCAATGCAGCTTCTGACATTTCAACTGTTCCCAGAATTACATTTTGTGCCTCTGGTGGAGGACTATACATTTTCAGCACTTCTTCTTTAACCATTTCAAAATCAGCTGGGGGGTAGATCACCTGAGCAACTTCAGGCTGATCACCTTCAAAATATTCAGGTTGTATCCCAAACTCAGCTACATTAGCATCATCACAAAGAGGAGGATATCCAAGAGTAGCTCTGATGCTATTGGTAGTCCATTTAGCTTGGTCAGAGCTAGCTTTGACTAGTACTCTCTCCCCCTTTATGACTTCTCTGGCAACATGACCTCTCAAATCTTCTTTCTGGAATCTGACCTTATCAGCTATATATTCAGTTCCCTCTTTAAAATAAGCTCTGAATTTTGTCAGGAAAGATGTAATTTTCTCCTGAGATTCTTGAAATGTGTCTTTGATAGCAGATATATCTTCTTAGATTTGCTTGGAGATTTCATCCTTCAAAGTAGTGCAAGAATCAGTGAGCTTTTTCAATATTTCATGATGGGAATCCTTGAGATTTTCATTCATCCTTATATGATTCTCCAGTACATATCCCTGCTTCACTTCAATTTCATCCACTTTAGCTTTGATATTTTTCTGTTGCTCTGCAAGAAACACCATAGCATTACCTCCTTTATGGAAGCAATCTATCATCTCCTTCTTATGTTGATTTACTTCAAATCTTATGGATTTGATGTCCTGGGCCAACTGAAACTGTAACTCCTTGTGAGTTTCATCCACATATTGCTCTATAGATGGTCTTTGATTATCCAGTTTCAGTTGCATCATGACCAGTAAAGAACTGAATTCCACCGTTGATGTAGATGGTGTTGTTCCCACTTGCAAGGCCTTCTTGTATCCAGAACTCTTCTTCTTTAACACAGCCAGCTTTCTTTTCTTAGCCAAAGTGGCTTCTTCATCTTCAGAAGATTCAGATGTACTTTTAATATCAACAGTGTCCTTCTCAGCTGGGGTATCCTTGGATAACTCCCCCTCAGTCCTTGGAATGTTCTTTTCTTTTTCAATTTCCTCCCCCTCAGTCCTATCAGTAAGAGGATCAGGAAATAATTCTTCCATTGTAAATTTCTGCTGAATCTGTTCAGAAGGAATAAGATTAGTTTTTTTTAAAAAAAAGAACTACTTAATAGACTAATCCCACTTGAAAGACCTCTTTTGTTGTGTAAATAAAAGTGTCCCTTTGAACAATTTTTTGAGGAGAATACTATAATACATTACTAGTCTTTGGAGAAGATACTTACTGGCTCATTTTGAGCATCATTCTTATCAGTTACTTCAGCTGCAGTATTGATTTAAGATACAACATCCATTATTGTGACTGCAGCTAAGTCACTATCCAGGACAGCAGCATCAATACCTCCCCATTGGGAAGGCAACTCTGTTTCTTTTTCTAGGTTTTCTCCCCCTTTAGTGGAGTTAACTTGTTGCTCCTGGGGCTCACTGTCCTTTACTTGATCATATGCCGCCTGTTGGTGCTGGTCTTCATCAGAACTAAAGACCACTTCCTCTTCAAAATTACTGGAGGAATCAGCCTGTACAATAACTTTCTTTTTCTTCTTGTCCTTTTTAGTTTTCTCCTTGGGAGTAGGGACTTCCTTTGTCAAAACTCTATCCCATCTAGACAGTATCCTTACATCCATTTTTCTTATATGATTTATCTTAGATCCATCTGCTTGTTTCAGAACATCTGGAATTACTGATGTTAAGCATAGGCTGAGGATCCTTCCCAGATTAGGTTTCTTTATTCCTTCTAGTAGTTTATCAAACACTACTGCTGCCCAGTTAGTGTTTATCTTGAATATGATTCTCACCATCAGATTGAACATGTGGGCAGAAATCCGATCATGTCCACCTTTTTTGCAGATAATTACTTTGCCCACTACTTCTGAAAGAAATTTTCCTTGGGAATTCATCCCTTTTCTATTGATAGATGAACCAATCTTGTTATTGGGATTCAGTCCACACCAGCTCAATGCTTCAGTTATCTGGGAAGGAGTTATTTCATCTGTATCCTTGATCACTGGTAGATGTAGTGCTTTTTTGATTGATTTCAGTGTGAGCTTCACCCTGGTACCTTGAATAGTTGCCTTGATTTTCTGTCCTTCTGTGTCTACAGTAGCGATTGTGTAGAACTCCATGACTTCCTTCTTCCAAATTTTGGTCGGTTCTGAGACCAAAAATTCTAGTCCATTTACATAAATTAGGGCTATAACTCCCTGAATTTCGTCAGAAACAGTTGTGAAACCCTCGCGAACCAGTTCGTAACCTTCATTAACCTTGTCTTCTTGGTTTGGCGCCATTATCGTAAGTGCTAGAGGAGAAGAGAAGAGAAGGTCTATGTCGACAGAAGGTGTAGAGTCAAAAATTCTGATAGCGTAGTCGACCAAATTTTGGATTCACCTTTTATAGTTCTTGAGTCAAGGGCAGACCAAAAGTCGGGCTTAAGTCGACAAATCAGTATTTGTGTCGACAAAAATGACCTAGGTCTAGACAGAACTTAAGCTGAGTTGACACAACTATGTGTCGACAAGCTAATTTCTAAGTCGACAAAATGTATTTTATGTCGACACATCTATGTGTCGACATACTTGAGTCTGTGTCGACATACTTGCGTCAGTGTCAACACAGATAACTTAAGTCTCGATAGAGTTGTGTCGACACCAACTTTTTGTGTCGGCACAAATATCCTCTCGACATATAATCTTGACAAGGTTGTGTCGACACCTATTCTCTTATCGACGCAGATACTATTTCTATGTCGACACATCCTTTTCCTGTGTCGAAAAAACATACTGAGTGTGTCGACACAACTTGCATGTGTCGACACAAACTTTGAACTTAGCCAAATTTCAATAGAAATTTGGTGCTAACATATGCTACTCATGGAAACTTGTGTTAACCTAGTCTAGGTTCAACATACCTAATTCAATTTTTAAATTATTGAATTTAGTTTCATCCAGTGGTTTTGTAAAGATATCAGCTATTTGATTATCAGTTTTTACAAACTCTAGATTAATATTTTCCTTCTCAACATGTTCTCTGATAAAATGAAACTTAATATCTATATGTTTGGTCCTACTATGTGATACAAGATTTTTAGCAATAGAAATAGCACTTGTAGAATCACAAAATAGTGGAATTCTACTTACCTGGATGTCATAATCTTCTAGTTGATGCTTTATCCACATTAATTGTGCACAGCAACTACCAGCAGCTATATACTCTGATTCAGCAGTTGATATAGCTACACTGGTTTCCTTCTTGCTGCTCCATGACACCAGCCTCCCACCAAGGAATTGACAGTTTCCTGTGGTACTTTTTATGTCTTCTTTGCATCCAGCAAAATCTGCATCTGAGAAACCTGTTAATAGAAAATCTTTATTCTTAGGGTACCAAAGGCCTAGATTTGGTGTGCACTTAAGATATCTCAAAATTCTTTTAACTGCAGTATAATGAGATTCCTTAGGGCATGCTTTATACCTAGCACAGACACATGTTGCATACATGATGTCAGGTCTACTAGTAGTCAAGTAAAGTAGGGAGTCAATTATCCCTCTATAGAAAGACTCGTCAACAGGTTTCCCTGCTTCATCTTTGCATATAGGCATACTTGTTCCCATTGGAGTTTTCATTGTAGAAGCTGAGTCCAAACCATACTTCTTAATCAACTCCTTGGTGAACTGAGACTAGGATATGGACAACCCACTCTCAGTCTGTCTAACTTGAAGTCACAAGAAGAACTTCAGCTCACCCATACTGCTCATCTCAAACTTCCCTTGCATAAGTTTGGCAAACTTCCTACAAAGGTTGTTTTCAGTAGAACCAAAGATAATATCATCCACATATATCTGGACTAGTATTATCTTGTCTTTTGATTCCCTATAGAATAGAGTTTTTTCTTTCTTTCCTCTAGAGAATTTATTCTCAATGAGGAAGGCAGACAAGGTTTCATACCAAGCCCTTGGAGCTTATTTCAAACCATATAGAGCTTTCCTAAGCCTATATACATAATCAGGAAAGTGAGAGTCTACAAAACCTGAGGGTTGTTCTACATAGACTTCTTCTTTTAAATTACCATTCAGAAATGCTGATTTTACATCCATTTGATATACTTTGAACCCTTGATAGGCATCATAGGCTAAGAACAGCCTTATTGCCTCCAGCCTTGCCACTATAGCAAAGGTTTGATCAAAATCAATACCTTCCTCTTGCCTGTAGCCTTTTGCTACCAGTCTAGCCTTGTTCTTGACTATAGTGTCATTCTCATCAAGCTTGTTCCTGTAGATCCACTTAGTTCCTATTATATTGTGTTCCTTAGGTTTTGGCACCAGTTCCCAGACCTTACACCTTTTGAACTGACTGAGCTCTTCTTGCATTGCATCAATCCAGTTGGTGTATTGCATGGCCTCTTCAATCTTCCTGGGTTCTATCTGAGATAGGAAGCTAGAACATAAAACTGTGTTCATGCTCCTGCTCCTTGTTAGAACACCCTGACTTGCATCACCAATGATCTCGTGAGCTGGATGATCCTTCAGGTGTCTCCTTGCTGGAGGAATTCTATCAGCATTATGGCTATCTCCAGTTTCCTCATCTTGATGTTCCACATTTTCTTCTTCACCCAGAGGGACTTGATATCCCCCTAGATAGCTGGCATCTTTTTCTTCATCCAGATAAGCAGTAACATCTTCATTGATGGTCAGCTTTTCCAGCTTATCTATTATACCTGTAGAACTAACTAAAGAACTAGACAATTCACGGTTAATAAACATTGACTCATCAAATACAACATGCACAGATTCTTCTACAACTTGAGTAATCAAGTTGTAGATCCTGTATGCTCTACTATGGTTGCTGTACCCAACAAATATCCCTTCTAGGGTTTTGGCAACAAACTTAGTTTGGGAGTGTTTACCATTGACTAGTACAAAACACTTACTACCAAAGATTCTGAAATAAGATATGTTTGGTTTTCTGCCTTTTAAAATCTGGTAGGGAGTCATCTTGTATTTCTTATTGATGGAGGCCTTATTGAGCACATGACATGCAGTATTTACTACCTCAGCCCAGAAGTATTCAGGGAGAGTAGTGTCATTCAGTAGTGTTCTACTGGCTTCAATTAGAGTCCTATTCTTTCTTTCAGCAACACCATTTTGCTGAGGAGTTAATGGTGAAGAGAATTCCTGATGAATCTCAAGTTCTTCACAAAATTTTGCCATACATTTAGACTGAAATTCAGTTCCATGGTCACTTCTGATTTTGACCACTAAGCTGTTGTATTCATTCTGTATTTGTCTGACAAAAGTCTTGAAAATAGTTGGGGTTTCAGATTTCTGCCTCAAGAAGAAAACCCATGTAAATCTAGAATAGTCATCCACAACAACAAGTGTGTATGCTTTTCTACCAAGACTATGGACTGGCATAGGACCAAACAAATCCATATGCATGAGATACAAACATCTCTTTGAATCTTTGATGTCAAGTGACTGAAAAGAGGACTTAGTCTGCTTGCCTTTTTGGCAAGCTGAGCACACACCCTCTTTTATGCACTGAACTTGAGGACCATTCCTCACTAATCTCAAGCTGAACAGCAGACCAATTGACTTGTAGTTCAGATGAGCTAGCCTCTTGTGCCATTTGACACATAAAGAAGCTTTCTCTCCTACAACCAAACAAATAGGAGAGTTATTGGACTCACACTCTAGGTTAAGGCAATACACATTTCCTTTCCTAGTGCCAGTCAAAATGATCTCTTGATCACTTGACCTTTTTACTAGGCACTCCCCTTTGAGAAAAGAAATATCATAACCTAGATCACTAAGTTGACTTATGCTAATCAGGTTATGTTTTAGACCCTTTACATAAGCCATTTTAGTGATTGTAATTGAAACACAAACTATGTTACAAAATCCTTTGATGATTTCCTTTTCTGATCCACCAAAGATAACTTTTACTCCATTCTTTATGGGCACATAATCCCTCAACATTTCCCTTGTTCCAGTCATATGTCTGGAACAGCCACTATCAAAGTACCATATAGGGGTATGGTCACTTGGATTTACCTGTAACAAATAATGAATCACTTACCCTTAGAACCCAACTTGCTAGTGGGTCCTAGATCCTTGGTAGTTTGAAATCCTGTGAATGATCTAACAGGAATCCTACTTTTTATTTTAACACTTAAGTTAAACCAGCAATCTATGGCAGTGGCCCACCTTGCCACAACACCAACACTCAAACCTATTATACCTATTCTTAGGTACAAGCCTTCTTAATTTGTTGTCAGTAGACTTATTAAGTGTTATTGTTGGAACAGCATTCTTCAAGAACTCCTCTTGAATATGATGGGCATGCCTATAGATTAGTTTATTGGCATTAGCACCCTTGCTCATGAAATTTTCATGCTCACAGTGACCCTGTGTAATGTCATGATCATACCTGTTAGTAGGATTCACTACCTTCTTAAAGAAAATAGGGCGATTAACAGCTTGAGGCTGAACTAGGTCTTTACCTTTTCTGTGAGAATTGGTAGCCCTAGTTCTTCCCTTATAGCCTAGACCAGTCTTTCCTTTTTGTGAAACAAAATTGTCTATCAAAGGTAAGACTGATTTTGGCTTGGAGAATTTTGCCACTAGCTCTCTCTCTCTTACTGAAGTTTTCCCTCTAGTTTCTTGATATGATTCTCTTTGAATGCGATTGTGCCCATCTGAATAACTGTAATATTTTTCAATTTGGCAATCTCATTTAGTTTTTGATCCAGCAGTTTTGCTGAAACTGCTGCAGCCAGCTTAAGAGGCTCAATCTCTTTGGCTTGCTCTTTAACAAGAAACTTGCTCTTATTTAGAGCATTCAACAACCCACCATACTCATTAATGAGTTGGTGAACATCTCCCTTGGACTTAGATCCATCCACTTATTTTAAAGAAGATGCTTCTGATTCTGATCATATAAAGTAATCCTAGACTAGGGGTGAATTGTTTACCTTACTTGGTCCAGGCTGATCCTGGCACTTATCTTCTTCGGATTGGGCCATCAGCCCTTTACAGCAATGTTCTTCCACTCCATTTATGGAGTCCAGCATCTGTAGGAATTCTAGTTCCCTAGAATCCTCTTCTGTTGTGAAGAGTCCAACATATGCTTCTGCCTCTTCTTCTTCAGATTCTGAAGATGAAGAGTCTGTCCAACTCTTCGCCTTCTGAGCCACTAGATACTTCTCCTTCTTGTCTTTCACCAGCTGCTTCTTCTTGTCCTTTGACTCCTTACTTTTGTCAGGACAGTCAGCTATTACATGCCTAGACCTGTTACAGCAATAACACATAATCTTAAAATTAGATTATTTATCAGGTTTAGAAGCATACCTGTCCTCCTTAGGAGTTTTCTTCTTCCTATAGTATTCATCCTTAAAATAGGATGTAGATGAAGGCCTGGTTCTCTAATTCTTTTTCTTCATGAACCTTTGGAATTGTCTTGTGAAGGCAGCAAAGTCTTCATCAGATGTATGACTATCTGATGTACATTCTCCAATAACACCTTCTTTTGCTTCAGTACTCCTTCTAGGTGGAGAAGGAGATTTTCTCTTACCCTTCCTTGAGCCCTCAGCCTTGAAGGCTACTGACCTTTCTTTATGTTCAGACCTGCTGCCCTTCTCTTCCTCTTTCCTAGTAGTAAGCTACATTTCATATGAAAGCAGTTTTCTAAAAAGTATAGGTAGAGGTGTGTCAGCCAGTTTGGCCACTTCCCTGATGGCACATATCTTAGTGTCCCAATTCTTTGTTAGGGACCTAAGGAACTTGTCATTCAATTCATAAGTACTGAAGACTCTTTCATATGTCATCAATTCATTCACTATTCTGAAAAACTTTTTATAGCATTCAGCTATGCTGTCAGTTTTATTTTGCCTCAAACTCTCATATTCCTGATTTAGAATAGACTTTCTGTCCTCTCTGACTTCTTCTATGCCTTCCATATAGACAATCAATGTATCCCATATTTCTTTGTAAGTTTTACAGTGCATAAGATTCTAGAATGTTGCATCATCTATGGCACTTACAATTATATTCTGAGCTCTTTAATCTAATGTAGCCAAGATGATGTCATCCTTAGTCATCTCTGAATAACTCTTTGGAGTTTGAATGTTTGCATCAAGAACTGAAACCTTCATTGGGATGAAGGGGCCTTTCTGTACTGTAATATAAATTCTTGGATCATATTCTTCCATAAATAGCCTAACCCTTTCTTTCCAAATGCCAAAAGATTCTTTCCTGCATATGGGCAATTTCATAGATCCAAATTCCTTTTAGTTTTCACTTGAACCCATTTTGTTATCTATTACTTGCCTTGGAGAAATCCTCTGACTGTTAGGTCAAATTTTGAGGAACCTCCCTCTGATACCACTTGAAAGACTTTGTTTCAAGAGCCTAAACACCTAGAGGGGGGTGAACAGGTTCTAATCTTTTTGAGTCTTTTTGATTTTAAGGCAAATAGATATTTGTAATTTCCTTTAGCACAGAATAATTCTATCTATAGAAATAAAATGCAACACAACAAACACCAGATCTATAGTGGTTCCCCAAGATATGGGTACATCCACTTTCCCCCTTTGCCTATCCAGCAGATAACTGGATTCAGCCTAACTTCCTTCCACTAGCTTGGATCCACAGATCTTACAATCTCAGAACCATAGATGGTTCCTACACCTCAAACTTTATACAAGTTCTACCTCAGATTCTTCTCCAGAATCCTACCTCAGGCCTCAGCCCTACTTCAGCCTTTATAATTAGGCTTACAACTCAGATATACCACAAGTCCTACCTCAGGCACACAGCCCTACCTCAGCCTTTATAATTTTAGGCTTGCAAACTCAGATCTAACACAAGATCCTACAGAAATTTATGAGTAAAGAGTAACTGAAAACTTCACCAGCAAGATTTCTCTGTTGATGCAGTCTTCTTGATCAGTTATTGGATTGACTGATCCTTCTGATCTAAACTAACTAAGCTTTTCAAAGCTTCTTGATTAGAAAAAAATTAGTTGGATCTTCTCCTTTGATGAAGATGATCTTCAATCAGCTTCTTCCTTAAATTCAGATAGAACTCTGAATCTTTCTTGCAGACAGCCCTTGATCTGTCAGAATTCTTCTTATAGATGCTTCACGTTGTTGTGTTTCTGTATGTTTCTCTATCGTTTTCGATCTAGCTCTTATATAGAGCTTGCTCCATGATTACCGGCTGATCCGGTTCATAACAGACTTCTGACAGTTCTGACAGTGGTGTCAGACCGGCTAGTTATGACAGTTGTCAAGTCACCAGTCACATCACCAGGTTCTTCTTTGTCTTTCCAACTCATCACACAACACTCAGAAGACTGCTCCACATATGTCGACACATATAGGCTAAGTGTCGACACAAGTCTTCAAGGTGTCGACACAAATAGTCCAAGTGTCGACACAAGTCTTCATGGTGTCGACACAATTACTCCAAGTGTCGACACAGTCATACTTCTACTTATCGACAATGCTTTTTGTTGTATGTGTCGACACAAGTCCTATGTGTCGACACAGCAACTTCTTGTCTCGACATTTCTGTTGCAGACAGATGGCATTGAGTGTTTGTCAAATGTCATTGAGTGTGTGTCGACACAAGTCCTGTGTGTCGACACAATGACTTCTGAACTCGACACAGCCTTTTGAGAGTTGGTGTGTCGACACAAGTCCGGTGTGTCGACACAATTGCTTCAGGTGTCGACATAGCTCCTGAGTGTCGACTCATCTTCTGATTTAAGTGTCGACATAATTCTGTTTTAAGTTGTCGACACAATTTTTGATGTTGACACAATTGCTTCTTTAGGTGTCGACATAGCTTTGAGTGTCGACACAACTTTTTTATAAGTGTCGACATAAATTTTGGGTATCGACACAACTTCCCTGAGTGTCGACACAATTTTCCTGTGTGTCGACACAGCTTGCCTTAGTGTCGACACAATTTGCCTGAGTGTCGACACAGCTTGCCTGTGTGTCGACACAGCTTGTCTGCGTGTCGACACAATTTGCCTGAGTGTCGACACAAGTTTCCTGAGTGTCGACACAGTTTCTTCACAAGTGTCGATACTTTTACTTAGAAAAATTTCCTTCAAATTTTTAAACTTGCACAATGAAACTCAAACTTCTATCAAATACACATATATGCATATCATTGACTAAGTTATGGCTTCTCCAAATCTCGTACACATTTTCCAATGTACCCAACAGATCTACTGAAAACAACCTTTGTAGAAAGTTTTCCAAACTTATGCAAGGGAAGTTTGAGATGAGCAGTATGGGTGAACTGAAGTTCGTCTTGAGACTTCAAGTCAGACCGACTGATAATGGATTATCCATATCTCAGTCTAAGTTCACCAAGGAGTTGATTAAGAAATATGGTATGGCTCCCTACTCTACTTGACTTCTAGTAGACCTGACATCATGTATGCTACATGTGTATGTGTTAGGTACCAAGCTTGCCCAAAGGAATCTCATTATATTGCAGTTAAGAGAATCTTGAGATATCTTAAGGGCACACCTAATTTAGGTCTTTGGTACCCTAAGAATAGAGATTTCATACTAACAGGTTTCTCAGAAGCAGACTTTGCAGGGTGCAAAGAAGACAGGAAGAGTACTACAGGAACCTGTCAATTCCTAGGTGGAAGGCTGGTGTCTTGGTGCAGCAAGAAGCAGACCAGTGTAGCTATATCAACAGCTGAGTCTAAATATATAGCTGCAGGAAGTTGCTGTGCACAATTATTGTGGATAAAGAATCAACTGGAAGATTATGACATCAAGGTAAGTAGAATTCTACTGTTTTGTGATTCTATAAGTGCTATTTCTATTGCTAAGAATCTTGTATCACACAGTAGAACCAAGCATATAGAAACTAAGATTCATTTCATAAGAGAACATGTGGAAAAGGAAGATATTAGTCTAGAATTTGTAAATACAAATAATCAAATTGCTGATATTTTTACAAAACCTCTGGATGAAACTAAATTCAATTATTTTAAAATTGAATTAGGTATGTTGAACCTATTATAGGTCAGCTCAAGTATTCCTAAGTAGAATATGTCAGTACAAAATTTCTCAGGAAATTTGGCTAAGTACCATGTTTGTGTCGACACACTCAGTATGTTGTGTCGACAAAGAAAATGGATGTGTCGACACAGAAACAGTATCTATGTCGACACAACTCTGTCGAGACTTTAAGTTAGCTGATTTTTGTGTCGACACACAAAAATCATAGTCGACACTCTATGTCGAGACTTAACCTGTCCATGTCGACACTGACATAAGTATGTCGACACATAGACGTGTTGACTAAACCTAAGTATTGTCGAGACCTAGTCTTATTACTAAGGCGCTTCTTTTGAACTCCCCTTATCACCTAGAATATAAATAGGTGAAGCAAAAATCTGGTCGACTACGCCTTCAACTTTCTCGACTCTAGACCTTGTGTTGACATAGATATTCTCTTCTATTCTCTTACATCTCTCTCTCCCAATAATGGCGCCTCATCAAGATGACAAAGTGAACGAAGGGTATGAGCTGGTTCGTGGTGATTTCACGACAGCATCATCAGAAATTCAGGGTGTCATTACCCTAATTTTAGAAAATGGGTTGGAGTTCTTAGTCTCAGAACCGACGAAGATTTGGAAGAAGGAAGTCATGGAATTTTATTCCTCTGCAACTATGGACACAGACGGAAAGAAGGTCAAAGCCACAGTACAGGATTCCAGAGTAAAACTTACACTGAAGTCAATTAGGAAATCACTCCAGAGTAAAACTTACACTGAAGTCAATTAGGATTCCTAAGGTTAAGGATGAAGATGACATCATTCCATCAATGACAAAAGATGCCTTAAGATGGTATGGGTTAAACCCTAATACCAAGGTTGGATCATCCATCACCAGGAAAGGGATGAATTCACAAGAGAAGTTCCTGTCAGAGATAGTAGGCAAGGTAATCCTGTGCAAAACAGGTGGACATGATAGAATTTTGGCTTCTATGTTCAATCTAATGACAAGAATAACTTTCAAGCTAAAAACAAATTGGGCATCGATAGTATTTGACAAAATACAAGAAGGAATCAAGAAACCAAATCTGGGAAGAATCCTGAGTTTATGTTTATCTTCAATAATACCAGAGGTAATGAGCCAACTTCTAGGAACAAAAATCAACCATATGAGAAGAATGGACACAAGAATTCTGTCTAGGTGGGATAGAGTATTAACCAAGGAGGTTTCTACTCCTCAAAAGCAGACAAAGAAAGAAAAGAAGAAGAAGGAAGTTTTTCAGCAAGTAGAATCCTCTAGTGATTCAGAAGAGGAAGTGGTCTTTAGTTCAGATGAAGACAGGCAACAAAAAGATGCTCAAGATCAAGTAGAGAGCAGTGTGCTCCAAGAGCAGCAGATAGTCACTTCTCCAGGGGGTTAAAATCCTGAACTAGCAGCAAAAGATACTGTACTTTCTGAGCTGCCTGCTCAAGGGAGAGCAATTGATGGAGTTACTCTAGAGAGTGAGTATGCAGCTTATACAGTAATAGATATTGTATCAGATATCAATAAAGAGGCACTGTTAAATGTGGAAAAAGAGGCACAAGATGTGCAGTTGAAAGATACTGCTCAGGATGAGCAAGTAAGTATCCCCTTTCTAGAGAGGTCCCTGGACAAAGATCTGGATGTCCTGGGAAAACCTTTTGTTGTTCAAACTAATCTTGGTCCTCCTATACAAGTGCAGCAAGAGTTCACTATGGAAGAGCTATTTTCTGATTTCCCTGCTGCAAGAACTGGGGGGAGCAATCCCAGATTGAAAAAGAACTGCCAAGGACTGATGGGGAGGAGCTGCTAAATGCCCCATCTAATAAAGAAACTGTTCATATAAATAGCTCATCTCAACCCTCTAATGATGAGGAAGCCTCTATGGCAAAGAAGAGGAAGATTGTTTCCATTAAGAAAAGGAGCTCAGGCTACAAGAAAGCCTTGTAATCAGTTACTCAACCATCTGCCCCAAGCATGGATTTATGTTCATTACTGGTCCAATTGCAAGTTAAGTTGGATGAACAAAGGCAGTCTATAGAAAAATATGTGGATGAGTCAAACAAAGACCTGCAGTTCCAGTTAGCACAAGACATTAAGTCAATCAGATTTGAAGTCAATCTGCACAAGAAAGAGATGACAGATTGTTTCCATAAGGGAGGCAATGTTGTAGTTTATTTGGCTGAGCAACAAAAGCTTATAAAGACTGAGATTGAGGACATTTCCACAAAGAAAGGGTAAGTTTTAGAAAATCAATTCAGGTCCAATGAAAATCTCAAAGACTCCTATGAAGAAATACTCAAAAAGCTGGGAAGTATCACCACTGATCTGAAATCTGAAATATCAAAGCAAATAAAAGAAGACCTAGCTGCTGTCCAAACAGCTATTGGAGTCTCCCAAAAGACAATTTTTGATACCTTAATTAAGTTCAAAGACTATTACAAAGAAGGTACAGAATATCTAGCTGATCAGATAAGATTTCAAAAGACTGATCTGAGGGATCATATAACTAGAGAAGTCCTAAAGGGGGAGAGATTTTTAGTCAAAGCTAGCTCTGACCCTGCTCAATGGGTCTCTAATTCCATTAGAGCTACTCTTGGCTTTCCTCCTTTATGTGATGATGACAATGTTGCTGAATCTGGAGTACAACCTGCTAATATTGAAGGAGATCAGCCTGAAGTTGCACAGGTTATTTATCATCCTGCTGATTTTGACATAGTTCAACAAGAAGTGCAGACAATGTACAGTCCTTCATAGGAGGCATCAAAGGTGATTATTGAAAAAGTATAAATGTCGGAGGCTGCCAAGCAAGCTCAAAAGGAGGCACCATTATCCAAGAAAAGGTTCAGAGAACAGGCTGAGTTGAAGCCAGATTTTGAACAATGGAATCCTACTTCCAGGAATATCATTTTGACTGCCTGGAAGGCTGTGAAGGATAAGACCCATGACAGGGGAAAATGGTATTCTGAGCAAGAATGGAACAAATATCAAGCCAGACAAGAAGCCATTCTTCAGTTTAGAAGGAGTGCAAAAGCTAGGAAGTTAACTGTTAATGCTCTTGAGCCTAGCAGGTACTTTCCCAAGCCCTTTCACTATTTTGAAAGGCAAAGGATAAAGGATGAAGAAAAAAAGAAGAAGAATCTCAAAGGGAATAAACCTGCTGATGATACAAACCTTGCTATGCAGGCAAAGATTCAATCAGGAAAAGGCATTGTAATTAAGGAGCCTAGCCAATCATAGGATAAATAGGCTTATGTATAGAATGATGTAACTTTTTGTTTTTGTTCTAAGGAAAACTTGTAAACCCAGAATTTTCTGATTAATAAATAAAATCAGCTTAACTATTGATCTTAGTTGTTTAAATTGTTTATATATTATCTTGCACTAAAATGTATGTACATTTATTCTTATATGCTTTATTATAAGTGATGTATATCTTTGACTAAGGGTTATGACTTCCCCAAATAGGGGGAGATTGTTGGGTACACTGAAAAATATATACCAGATTTATAGAAGCCTCATCTTACTCAATGATATACATCAATTTGTATTTGATGTATGTTTGAGTTTCATTGTGCAGGTATAAGGTTTGTAAAGAAATTTTCTAAGTACAAGTGTCGACACTTATGAAGAATTGTGTCAACACCAAGAAGTTGTGTCGACACTAGAAGCAAAGTTGTGTCGACACCCAGAAGTTGTGTCGACACCCAAAAGTTGTGTCGACACTAGAAACAAAGCTGTGTCGACACCCAGGCATTGTGTCGACACCTGAAGAAGAGGTTGTGTCGACACCAAGAATTATGTCGACACCTAAGGCAGGAATTGTGTCGACACCTAGAGCAGAAGCTGTGTCGACACCCAGGAGTTATGTCGACACCATAAGAAAGTCATGTGTCGACACTCAGGAATTATGTCGACACCTGAAGAAGGTTTGTGTCGACAGCTAGACACACACTCAATGCTATCTTACAGCAACAACTATTCTGAGTCAGAAGACTTGTGTCGACACACGGGAATTGTGTCGACACTCACTCAATGATAGCTAGACATACACTCAACGCCATCTGTCTGCAGTAGTTATGTCAAGACCAGAAGCAGTTGTGTCGACACACACTCAACGACAGCTGGGCATACACTCAACGCCATCTATCTGCAGTAGTTATGTCGAGACCAAGAGCAGTTGTGTCGACACACAGGACTTGTGTCGACACATACAAACAGAAGATGTGTCGAGATGACTATGTCAACACATGGAGTGTTGTGTCGACATCACCAAGACTGCGTCGACACTTTGTCTATTTGTGTCGACACATATGGAGCAGTTTGCTGAGTGGTTCATGCTGACTTGTAAAGTCATTGAGTAATCAACTGTTATGACTGGTGACTCGACAGCTATCATTACCAGCAGGTCTGACACCTTTGTCAGAACTGTCAGAAGGTTGTTACAACCGGATCAGCCGGTAATCAGGAGAAATCTCTAAATAAAGGACTGATCCGTGACAACTTAAACAACAGATACAGAGATAAAAAAGTGAATCATCCAAAGGAAGAATTCAACAAGTAAAGGGGTGACCCTTAAGAAGGCAGATTCTGAACAGTCTGTAGAGAAGATTCAGATCTTATTTTTAATTCAAGGAAGGAGCTGACAGAAGATCAACTTCTACATCAAGAAGAGTTCAACCTTATTTTGTTCTATCAAGAAGCTTTGAAACAGCTAAGACAGGTTGGATCTAAAGATTCAGTTTATTCAAGAACTGATCAAGAAGCTCACACCTATAGAGTGATCTATCTAGTGATATTCCTGTAACTTTCAAATACTTAATTACTTGTAGGATCTTTTGTTAGATCTGAGTTGTAAGCCTATAATTATAAAGGCTGAGGTAGGGTTGTGTGTCTGAGGTGTAGGACTTGTGATAGTCTGAGTTGTAAGCCTAGTGATAAAGGCTGAGGTAGGGCTGTGGCCTGAGGTAGGATTCTTAAGAAGAATCTGTGGTAGGACTTGTATAAGTCTGAGCTGTAGGAACCATCTGGTTCTGAGTTGTAAGATCTTGGATCTGAGAAAGTGGAAGGGAGTTGGGCTGAATCCAGTTCTCTATTAGATAGGCGAAGGGGGAAGTGGATGTACCCATACCTTGGGGAACCACTATAAATTTGGTGTATGCTGTTGGAACACCCTATTACTGATTTGGGTAAGGATCACTATGTTCTTAGGAATGTGTCTTGACCTCATTTTATAGATTTAAAGGTCAACTAGAATAGGTCTAAGGCTTAGAACTTAGGTTTGAAAGCTGCCCCCAAGACCTCCTAGTTCAGACTACAAGTGCAGTGAGTCTAAGGCAATTATCGTCGAGCTCATATTGACGTGGCGTCGAACTTAGTTCGACTATCTCTGAGCTCAGTTCAACGAGTCGTCGAACTCGGTTCGATGATCTTCGAGCTCACATCGACGTTTCTGTCTCTAGCAAAATCCATATCTCTGAGCTCAGGTCGACGATAGTCGAGTTCAGATTGACGATTTCTGTTTCAAGTCAGTTCCAGTCTCTGAGCTCAGGTCGACGGTAGTCGAGCTCAGATCGACGATTTTCTTGAGAGATCGACGATTTCAGGATTTCAAATTCAGTCAGTTATGAAATTCAAATTTATTCATATCAGCAGTTAATGCAAAGGATCTTGTAGACGTTTCAATTAATCTAAAGCAAGTTTCATGGAGACTAAAGGAGAATGTTTCTTAGGACTTTACTCCAGAGACAGATATCAATTAAGGAAGTCATTTATGACTGGCTAACGGCTATCTAAAAGATTGGATTTCAATATATCATTTTCAGTCAATAGAGACAGATATCATAATACAGAATAATAGATAACAAGAGAAAAACTAAGAACAACATCTGAGATCTGTGAGATACACAACAACTACAGGATTACAGTTTCTCATCTCAGATTCAAGTTTTTCAAGGCTTCATCAATCAATCTCCAGACACAACACATTTCAGTCTTTGCTGAAATCATTCTTTGCTGGAGATCTCAATTATTCTGAAGGCATATCACCCTGTGCAAAGCTTCTCTTCCTGAACAACTGCCAATCTTAGGGGGAGCTTTGACAATATCAATCCACTAGTCTTCTATTTGACTGTTAACAGAGAAGAACAACTTCACCTTCTTTTTCTTTTATTCTACTATAAAATGGTTACTCAAAACTCCCTTCAAAAGTTTTGTGTTTGGTTTTTGAGACCTTGTCAAAACTCAGTGGTGGCAAGACACCTGATCAAAAAATCTGGTTTGGTTTTTGAGCACCTTATCAAAAGCTCATTGGTGCCCAGGACACCTGATCAACTCATACTGCAGTGGATTCCTACCTAGGGTGGTAGAAGAGTGGATGTACCCAGGTTGATTGGGGAACCACTATAGATCCTTGTGTCTTCTGGTTGCCTGTGTTTTATTTGCTGTGTGCTATGTTTTTGTTTCTTGCTTTACTTAGTTTTATTTACAGCAAGCACAATACACCTATAAATAAATCAAGTCTTCCACTGCCAATTAATTTTTAATTTGTAAAATTATTTTAATTTACTCTATTCACCCCCCCCCCCTCTAGAGTAAAGGTAGATCTTACCCTCACTTTCAATTTGTATCAAAGGCAGGTTGGTTATTCAATAACTAGATCTTCACTAGGTTGGTTGTTTTACAGGCTAACACCTGAACCAAATGATCTCTGAAAAGATCAATCTTTAATAGAGGGTTATTATTTCTATTATATTTATTTTTATATAAAATCATGGCACAGAACAAAGACTATGCAAGCACCAGACCTCCAGTGTGCAATCTTTCTAAGTTTGCACTTTGGAAGGCAAGGATTAAATTATACATGAATTCTATTGATGAGGACATCTTTAATTCTATTTTGACAGTGTGTCCAAGACCTCCAGCAACTACAAGTACAAGTGCTGTTCCACCCCCCTCAGGAACAGATGCAGAAATCAAAAAGTGGAAAGTTGATGATGCTAAGACAATGAACATATTGGCTCAGACTATGTCTGATGACATATTTCAAAAAGTGGTTGAATGCAACTCAGCAAAAATAATATGGGACAAGCTATCTGAGCTTGTGTCAGGATCAGCTGATAAAAGAAAGGATTGAAGATCCCATCTCATAACCCAGTATGAGAATTTCAAGAAGGGAGAAACTGAGTCAGTTGTTGACATGTACAACAGACTCAGTCTAATTGTCAGTGAACTGAAGACTTTGGACAAGGAGATCTCATTGACTGAACTCAATGATAAGATCCTATTGTGCTTCCCCAGCACTTGGGACTCAAGGATCTGGCCAATCAAGGATTCCAGAAGCCTAAATTAGATCACCACTGAAGCTCTATTGGGCAAGCTCAAGTCTTATGAGCTGCTCATCAAAAATAGAGAGGAAGAGCAAAAGATAGCTTCTCTAGCAACAAGGAAGGAGAAGACAATTTCTTTCAAAGCAACAGAAGTACAGCCTGAAGACAAGGTCACAGGAAATGAAGAGTTAATGAGTCTACTAGCCAAAAGATTTTACAGGATGGCTAGAAAAGATTTCAGGAAAAGGTCATCCAGAGGCCATGAAAAGCCTAGGTATGACAAGTCCAGTAATAAAGAAATTATTTGTTTTGGATGCAGGAAACCAGGCCACATTGTGCCTGACTGTCATGAAAACCAAAATAAGGACAAGAAAGATAAGAAATATAGGAGAAGAGACAAAGACTTCAGGAGAAACAACAATGATAAATCCTCCTCCAGCAAGAACAAACACACTAGGAAAGGATTTGCAGCTGAAACCTGGAGTGAGACTAAAGAGGAATCAGAGGCTTCATCAAGCTCAAGTGATGATGAAGATGATTGTAACGCCCCCGATTTTTCTGCGATTATTTTAATCCTTGTTTGGCGTTACGTCGATGTGTTTTCTTGGCTTGTGCCATCTGTGGAGTGTGGTCTTAACTCCTTAGAACTGGGTACCCTATTTTGTAGCCTGTTGGCAAGATCTCCCTAGCAAGCCGCGTCGTTTGGGTGACCTGATGTGGCCTCTCGGGGGATGCTTGTGTTTTGGCTTCGGGAGGGTATAACTCGAGTTTTGTTCATCGAAAGTTAATTTCGACTTCGTCGTTGTGTTCATAGTATGGATATTTAGCTACGGTGCGAATTTCGTCGAATTCCGAGGTGGTTCGGTTTTCGAGTCGTTTTGGGTGTGCTATTAGTAAAAACAAATTGGAAATCTGTTTGCTTAAGTGAACCGGCGGCTTAGGAGGCGTTAAGGTTAGGCATGATTAGAGTTATTTAAAAAGCCTTAATCAGTAAATGACAGGCCCACTTTTCTTCTTCTTCCCGAGACCGAACCCGCCTCTCCTGTACGCGGAAAAGCAGCGGAGAAACCGCCGACCTGCTACTCTTTGGACGGCGATTCCGGGAGAGTTTGTGGACGGAATTCAATTCCGAAAGCGGATTTGGGTTGCTCTCTCTTGGACCTACGTTTCTACGGTAAGAGATTTAAATTTCGTGGAGTATTAGGAGGCTTTGATTTCCGGTTCTTGTGCTTTTCCTCCATTAATGTGCGGGTTTGCTTGTTAGGTGCTGCTCCTTCTAGTGCAGAACGAAGATGAGGGAAGGCCGACCAAGCTTCGTCGGAAATTGAGGCAAGTAGTATTCTTGCCCTTGCCATTGTTGTTCTTTTGATCTTCTAGAATGTTTCCCGGTTAGCCCTAGGGTAGAAACAAAGCATATTCTCTTTTACCTTGCTGAATTTAGGGCTTAGATTCGCCTATGAGCCCCCTCCTTGTGCTGTTTTGCTCAACCCGATGGTTGTTATAACCATTTAGACTCCAGATTTGTAGTTCTAGTTGGGTGCTGTTGCGGGTGGAGCCGAGAGAGAGACTGAGGGAGGTTGTTGTGGTAGGGCTCTGGTTAGAACCAGTCTTGGTAGACTCTCGGGTTTTGGTGTCGAGTGTGGTGCACACACTCAAAGCCAAAAGCCGCCCGGACTTGGCGTTGAGTGTGGTGGACACACTCAAAGCCATTGTTCGGTTTGTTCTTTGCAGCTGAGTGGTGGGGTGATTGTGTGAGAATTTTCGTCTAAGTCAAAATCGACGAGAATTATCCTTGATTCCCGCCGATTTCGACGTGATTCCCACCGATTCGGCGAGAATCATCCTTGATTCCCGTCGATTCGGCGAGAATCATCCTTGATTCCCGCCGATTCGGCGAGAATCATCCTTGATTCCCGCCGATTCGGCGAGAATCATCCTTGATTCCCGCCGATTCGGCGAGAATCATCCTTGATTCCCGCCGATTCGGCGAGAATCATCCTTGATTCCCGCCGATTCGGCGAGAATCCTTCTGGATTCTCGCCGATTCGGCGAGAATCATCCTGCATTCTCGCTGATTTGGCGAGAATCAGTCGGCATCCCCGCCGACCTCCTCTTGTTGGCGTTGGCTTAGGGTTTTCCTGCGGAAATGAACTTTGGCGTAGAGTGAGTTGACCTCACTCAACGCCAAAGCTGCGTTGGCGTTGAGGGAGGTAGACTCACTCAACGCCACTGATGGGATTTGTGGTTCTGGCTGAAGCCGTTGAGGGAGTGGACCTCACTCAACGCCATAGCTATTTTGGCATTGAGTGAGGTTAGCTCACTCAACGCCGCTGCCTCTTTTGCTGAAGGCGTTGAGGGAGTGGACCTCACTCAACGTCATGGCTGTTTTGGCGTTGAGTGAGGATAGCTCACTCAACGCCAGAGCTGTTCTTGCGGAGGGCGTTGAGTGAGTGACTCTCACTCAATGCCATGGCTGTTCTGGCGCTGAGTGAGGCTAACTCACTCAACGCCAAGGTCTGGTTAGGCGTTCAGTGGGTCCCACTCAATGCCAAGCCGTGTTGAGTAACTTCAACACTATTTCTCTTTCCTCGATTTACGTTCCCGAGTGAATTCCTTGTTTATATTTGTAGTTTCCTTGTCGACCATATTTTTCTTTCCTAATGTCCGAATCGTGGGTCGTGGTTAGTAGTGGTGGTTTGAAGCTCTTCATGGGGGAGGTGTTGTGTAATTTAGCCAAGGCCACCCTTATTCTTCTATCTTGCTCCAGGTACGGGCTGGGCAAGGGGGTGGAAGGTCCCTTGTGCTTTAACATGTAGACCCTTGAGCTTGTTGGCTTGGAAATGGTAGTTGGGGGACTGAGTTTGCCTCCACCTCGGATCCATGCTGTTTGTTTTTGCTACTACCATCTCCCATAGCTTAGGGTGTTAGAAGTTTCTTCCTTGGTAGATTGCAGTACTTTGGGCTCTTGGTAGCCTAGTAGACCCTGCAGGATGTAGTTTCTGGGTAGGGTTGGTGCTGTTTCCTCGCACGTAGTGCATTCCTTGTTGCCTTGCCTTGGGCAGTTGTGAATTTTTCTACTCTGTGTTTTCCTTTTTTATTCATTCCCTGGTTGACACTTCCATGCAGTTTTCCCTTGTTTTGCTTGCTGAGGTATTCTTTCTTCTTTTGAATGCCTCAGGTTCTGAGCAGTAGCCAGTTTGGTGGCTAGGTTGCGGTGGTGTTGCTGGTGGTCTCTTGGACTTCAGAGATCTTGTTGCTTTGTTAGTGAGGTAGTTTTTCAGTACTTTTCTTACAGACAAACATATTTGCCTGTGGGTTCGTGTCAGATTGTTAGTGCCCACTGGTAGTTTTTACCTTTGTAATATATATATTACTTTTGCTGCTACCATTTTTCTGGAGATAGTCTACTTGCTATGAGGAGGATTTATGCTAGGTTGCTAGTTATTTTAAAACTACAACTATTATTATTATAAGATTATTGCATGATCGGCATGTTTTATAAAGGTAAATCACTATTTTCCAAACAGCGTATAAAGATCGTTTTCTTATATATAATGTAAATTAAATGTAGAAGTCTTGCATGACATAAGTGGTCCTCTTAGGGCTCTTATACACTTCTTAGGATGTCAAACCTGAATAAAGTATTTTTCCGCAACGCTTAAGTATAATTTTTAACTGTGGACTAGGTGATCCACTGAGCCGAGGGATACGGCCTCTTATATAACTGATTTTCTAATCATTAAACTCATAAATTTCTTTCATAAAGTGTAATAGATGGTTTTGCCTGAGCGTCAGCAGTTATCCCCTGCTTGACGTGGCATCATGACGCGCGTTTTCTCATACTCTGATAATTCTTTAATTTGGAGAAAATGCGGGTTGTGACAGTTGGTATCAGAGGGAGGTTGCTTGACAAGTTAGTCGGGCAACCTTCCTTTGATTGCTTTAGTAGTTCAGCATCATGTCATTCACACACCAATATGTCATCAGCACGTCTTGGCAAAAGCACGAACACTACACTCATAGCATAACATAAAGTATACTGGGCATATTATGTAGTATGGGATGCATAATATGTGCTCGTATATGGATCCACCATAGGGGCAACATGTGAGGGTTATGTAGTATGGGATGCATAACCTCACCACATGGCTGCGACTAGCACGTTTTCTTTTCTTCGTTGCATGTGAATGTTATGTAGTATGGGATGCATAACATTTTCATGCGTACGCCGCTCATAACATACATTAGGGCCTTTTTAGAATGCATAGCACAAACATGCATAGCATAACATTACATAAGCACAACGTGCCAAGCTAAAGACTGGCAGGATGACATATGTACACACATAAGTTTTCGAGTCAAAAATAATATAAAATCATGCATTCCCGATCTAGGCACAAGAATTAGTATGGTGGTGGTTAACCATCCTAGGTTAGGGCATAACATACAATTTTTGTAAAAAGATAAACTCCCAGAGCAAGTTTAGCAGCTTTAATTTCATATCTATATATGTATTGTCTGTACTAGTAGTTTTGTCTAGCCATTGTACTAGGATCTAACTAGTGTTTCTATGACTTTAGAATGGTGAGACGTCCTTCAACAAGATCAACTCCCTTGTCTGAGGGTGAGTCATCTGGAGCTCAGAATGATGCGGTAATCGAAAGCTTGCGGCAGAGTAGCGATTCCTTGAGCAGGCAGTTGGTGGAGGTGCGAGCCCAGATTCAGTCTTTGGTAGCAGTTGTGGCAGGTCAGACTCAGGGAGTGCAAGGCCCTGCAGGGGGGATTGCTGTTCCTCCCCCTCCTGCACCCTTAAGACCTCCGGTGGTGGTGCCAACGGAGATGGCCTTCATCTTGCAGTTTCAGCGGCTGAGCCCTCCCACTTATGACGGGAAGGCATATTTCATGGTGTTAGACAACTGGCTGATCTCCATGGAGGAGATGTTCTCATACTCAGGGATTGCAGACGATCAAAGGGTGATGATAGCTGCCTATCAGCTTAAAGGATTGGCTAAGAGTTGGTGGCTGAGAGAGAAGGAGAGCTTGGTAGCTAGATGCTCTTGGGAGGTGTTCAAGAAGATGCTATTGAGGAAGATCTTACCCTCGGTCGAGCGTGACCGCCTCATGAACGACTTCCTCCATCTGAAGCAAAGGCAGCTCACGGTGGGTGAGTATGAGATAGAGTTCAGCAAGCTAAGCCGTTTTACCCCAGGATTGGTCAGCATTGAGGCTGATCGAATTAAGCGATTTCTCGGTGGTTTGAGGAGTGAGGTGCAACAGTTGATTAGTGCTTATGGGTCAGAGACTTATGCAGGAGTAGTGGAGACTGCTCTGAAGGTGGAGGCTATTGAGACCATGAAGAGCATAGGACAGCAAAGTAGGAAGGATAAGAGGAAGTCTGTGGAGGAAAAGAAACCCCTGGTACCCGGTACAGTTCCTGGGAAGAAGAGCAAAGTGGTGTGCAGTTTCTATAGCCGGTCAGGCCACCCTGTCGAGAGATGTTTCAAGAGGGCAGCAGCTCAGAGGAAGGAGATGGTTCATGCGATTCAGGGTGCTCCTAGGAGAGATGTCTCCTGTTCTGTTTGCAAGCGACCCGGGCATGATGCTGCCCAGTGCTGGTCCAAGGATAAGGTCTGTTTTCATTGTGGGCAGAAGGGACACATCAAGTCTAGGTGTCCTCAGGTCCAGCCTGCTCTTCATGCAGTTCCTCTTCAGGCATAACCTCCACCCCAGCGTGTGGATAAGGGAAAGGGAAAGCTGAACATGATCTCTTTCGAGGAGGCTAAAGCTTCGACTCAGGTCATCTCAGGTTAGTTGTCTTTCCAGCCTGAATGTTTTGTTCTTGTCTTACTAGAATGTTTGTAGTATTGTTGTGGTAGTTCCTTAGTTATATATGTTCCTATAGGGAAGTTTAAGGTGAATAACCGTTAGGCACGGGTTCTGTTTGACTCCGGCGCTACCCACTCGTTCGTGGCTAGAGCCTTTGTAGAGCAACATCGGTTGACTTTAGATCGAGTTCGGGATACCTTTCGTGTCAAGTTCCCCTCTAGTGAATCTGTGTTGTCAGATTTGGGCATGTTAGATTGCCCTGTTTTGTTGGGGGACTTCCTTGCGAAGGTAGACCTGAAGATGATTGATCTGGAGGACTTCGATGTTATTTTGGGCATGGACTGGCTGTCTAGGTATGATGCAGTCATTCAGTGCAAAGGGAAGCGCTTGGACTTCATCAGGGACGACGGTCAGCCCGGAAGCGTGTATGTAGATCTGAGCCAGGATTCTCCTGTCATCTCTGCGGTATGTGCTCAGAAGTTTTTTCTTTCAGATTGTTTTGCTTGTTTGGTCTCGGTGGTTGGGACCGCTGTTAGTGTACCGCGCTTAGAGGAGATTCTAGTTGTTCGTGATTTCTCTGATGTTTTTCCTGATGACCTTCCTGGTCTTCCTCCCGAGCGGGATGTTGAGTTTGTGATCGATTTGGAGCCGGGTACGCATCCTATTGCTAAGGTGCCGTACCGGATGGCCCCTCGAGAGCTAGAGGAGTTGCGAGTCCAGTTAGATGAGTTGTTGGCGAAAGGGTTTATCAGGCAGAGTTCGTCGCCTTGGGGTGCTCCTGTTCTATTTGTGAAGAAGAAAGATGGGTAAATGCGGCTTTGCATCGACTATAGGGAGTTGAACAAAGTAATAATTAAGAACAGGTACCCTCTGCCGAGGATCGATGATTTATTTGACCAGTTGCGCGGTAGCACGGTCTTCTCTAAGATTGACCTTCATTCAGGCTATCATCAGCTTAGGATCCGTGAGACAGATATTCCACGGACTGTGTTTAGATCGAGGCATGGACATTTTGAGTTCTTAGTGATGTCGTTTGGATTGACCAACGCTCCATCAGCGCTCATGGATATGATGAACCGGGTGTTCAAGGATTTCCTATATAAGTTCGTGGTGGTCTTCATCGATGACGTGTTGGTTTATTCTCGCAGTGCTGAGGAGCATGAGAAGCATCTGCGCTTGGTTCTATCGGAGTTGAGGAACCATAAGTTATTCGCCAAGTTAAGCAAGTGCGAATTTTGGTTGCCTCAGGTCTCGTTTCTGGGCAACGTGGTGAATGAGGATGGGATCTTGGTTGACCCGGAAAAGATCGCAGCAGTGATGGATTGGAGTAGGTCGGGCACCCCCAAGGAGATCAAGATCTTTCTAGGATTGGCCGGCTACTACAGGGGGTTTGTGGAGGGTTTCTCTACCCTAGCTGCACCTTTGACTAACCTGACTCAGAAGAACGTGGCTTTTGTTTGGAGCGAGAAGTGCGAAGAAGCCTTCCTGGAGTTAAAGAGGAGATTGTGCACTGCTCCCGTTCTGACCCTGCCTACCGAGGGTGTGGACTATGATGTATACGTGGATGCTTCCCATGTGGGTCTGGGATGCGTATTAATGCAGGTGGGTAAGGTGATTGCCTATGGGTCAAGGCAACTGAAGACTCATGAGAAGAATTATCCTACGCATGACCTCGAGTTCGCAGCGGTTATTTATGCGTTGAAACTGTGGAGACACCTACTTTATGGGGCTCAGTGCAAGATCTTCACCGACCATAAGAGCCTGAAGTACGTGTTCACGCAGAAGGAGTTAAATCTGCGCCAGCGTCGGTGGCTAGAGTATGTGGCCGATTATGATGTAGAGATCCAATATCATCCAGACAAGGCCAATGTGGTGGCCGACGCTGTTAAAGCCAAAAATGACCTCAACGAATGTTCACGAACCAAGGTGCAGCCGACGCCTACTTCTCCCAAGCCTCGACCCTTGACTGGCTGCTAAGGTCTTAAGACTGACCCAAAGCCTCAGTAGGGAGGTCCCACCTCACACCCGGAAGATCCCTGAGAGCTTCCCCTCCAAAGCTCAATGCTGGGCTGGGAGCTCTTCAGAAAGCACTAGAGTTGGAGAATAATGAAAGTCTGCTTTCCAAAGAGCCCTTATGGGTCTATTTACAGTCTTCCCTTGACCCAAAAATACTAAAATACCCCTGATGGGTCTGCCAATAGCCAAATCCTGCTGTCCACCCGGGGGCAGACAGGTAATTTTACCCGGGGATAATAAAATAATCTTCTTCTGGGCGCCGGGCCCCACAACCTGGACCTGTTTGGCGAGAACCCCGGGCGAGAAGGCTCTCGCTGAGCCTTAGCTGGGCTCACCTTGGCGAGATCTCCCGCCCAGAGGGTTCTCGCTCTCGGTGGTCTTGACGTCACTGCCGTTGGACGTGGCGCTGAGTGGGTGAAGCTCACTCTACGCCTTCACTGCTAATCACGGCGTTGAGTGAGTGAAGCTCACTCAACGCCCTTTTCTGTCGGATGCGGCGTTGAGTGAGTGAAGCTCACTCAACTCCCTTTGCTGTCGAAACACGGCGTTGAGTGAGTGAAGCTCACTCAACGCCCTTTGCTGCCGAAACACGGCGTTGAGTGAGTGAAGCTCACTCAACGCCCTTTGCTGCCGAAACACGGCGTTGAGTGAGTGAAGCTCACTCAACGCCCTTTGCTGCCGGATGCGGCGTTGAGTGAGTGAAGCTCACTCAACGCCCTTTGCTGCCGAAGGCGGCGTTTAGTGAGTGAAGCTCACTCAGCACCCTCTCGCCCGAATGCGGCGTTGAGTGAGTGAAGCTCACTCAACGCCCTCTCGCCCGAGTCCCGAAGCCTAAAGCTGACCTGAAGACCCGAGTCCCGGCGCGAACGATCTCGCCTAGTAATGGGCGGGAGCTCCTTAAGGGCGAGAACTCTGCCAGTCTGCCCCAGGGCTAACCCGGGACTAGTCCAACCCTAACCACTGAAGTCTTGGTCTTCTGGGTCCTACCCAGCGAATATGGGGTTGTACACAATCCCCGCTCTTTTCGAGCTAGCCCTGCGCTCGACAAGACAAGTCCAACCCCAAAATATTCGCTGGACACATGCCTGTCTGTCAAGGGAATCTTTCGGTGGGCCCTACTTCTGCTATAAATACGTGCTGGATAGGCGACCATAAGACTTGCCTCTAAACCACTGCTTCTTGACCGAGCTCTCGCCTAGATTTTTTGTGCGAGGCCACCATGTATGCTAAATGCGCTGCCAAGCCACTTTCGCAAGACCTTCAAGATCGGCTAGCCGTTGCCCAAGCGCGAGCTCTGGCCAACTGTGCTGTGGTGGCCACGTGGCTAGCGAGGAAATCTTCCACCGTTGGACCCACCGAGCCGAAGAAGAAAAAGAAAGATAAGTGGAAAGCCAAGGTGGTCCGAAGAGACCTTGCTCACGAGAACAGGGATCCACCCTCTCCTACCCCAAATCCTGCGGGGAACCCCTCCCTGCAAAAGGTATGCCTTTCGATCGCGCCTTCCGAGACTATTGTGCTATAGGACCAATAGTTAACGTGACCTTTCGCAAGAGTCTGCCCCTAATGATGGCGTCGGGTCCCCGCCGACTCCCCCGAACTCGCTAGTTCACCCTCCCGAGGATCAAATGCGAGTTTCGGGGGTGATTCCTCCGGTCGAGACCAGGACGATAGGTACACTTTCTGTCATTTTTCAATACTTCAATCTTGCCCTCTCTTCTGAACTGTCTTCTCGCAGTGACTGCTTCCGCCGACCTAGGTCTCGCCACTCGGGAAGATGAGGCGAGAGTTGTTGAGCCGCCTCCCCCTGCGGCGAATCCCGCCCTACAGGCGGGAAGGGTGGCTTCTGAACCCTCCGTCACTCCCAAGGATGCTGATCATCCCTTGAGAGAAGATAACTCCCCCCCATGCTTCCGGCCAGGTTAGGGTCATCGCGTGCTAGCCATTCCGCCCGAGGCGGGGCAAGCCTCTTCACCTTCTTTACGGAACCGATGGGGGGGTCGAACCTTCTTGTCCGGCGACCGTCGACGGTTCTCGCCGGACTGCAGGTATGCGAGACGTTCTTGTCAGCTAATCATCATGCTTTAAACAAACCCTTGGGCGCTCTTTTTGCAGGGGATCCCAGCTCGCGGTCGGGAGCCGACGAGGAGGGAGAAGAAGAAGAAGAGGAAGAAGAAGAAGAAGATGGCGAAGGCTCCCCCCTCCCCTCGTCTGGCGAGATAGAGGGAATCCTGAATGGCACTGAGAACGCGAAGGGGAGAAGGAGGAAAATCTCGGCCATTTTGTCCAAGCTCATCCGGCGAGATCGTGTCCGTGCTTCCACGGCAAGAGCATTCCGTGAATCTGTAGAGCAGAGGATGGAAGCTCTGGAGCGAGATTTCTTCTTGGGCGAGGTTGATCGGTCGGGAGGGCCCGCTGCCGGTTCTTCGCCAGGGAGATGCATTGCGCAGATCCGGGATCAAGCTTGGCGCATTAACCTAGGGTGTACCACCATGTCATCCTATTTCAACCCACTAGCGCCTCCAAGGACCAGGCTGCGGGAACGAGGTCGATTGCGCTGGAAACCCTACTAGTTCCCCAGATCTCGCCTTCTCTCTCTCTTTAGCCTTCCCTTCAAACAATGTACCCCTATGTTTGTTCGTAATAACGATTATTATTATTTTTATTCAGTTCTCGTCGGCGAGAGCGTGTCATTATCCATATCTTCCTATCTTGTGCTGCGATCTTAAGAATACGTGTCAGAACTAGGGTGCTCGCGCCAATTAGACGCGATGGCGCGAGATAGGATTCTTGCGCCGCGACTGGGATTCGCGTGCCAAAACTAGGATGCTTGGGCTAATTAGACACGGGTGTTGCTTGCTGTTATCCCGAGGGGGGAATCGAGGCGTCGCCGGTCCAGATCGTGACAGCTGTACTTCGCCACCATTTTCTCTCTCTATCAGACGGCGTTGTAATGATCACGGTTCCCTATAAATAGAGAAGTCCACCCACCGCATTTATTTCTCTGATCTGGAACCTTAACTCCCTTCCATTGCTCTCGGCCTCTTTCTTCCGCCTCTACCTCTCGAAAGTTCTCCCCTTCACTCACAAACCCAAATACCGGGCGAGAGCGAGGGTCGCGCTCATTGCGCGGAAGCATTCCGAAAGCATCTTTTCCCTTCCTGCACCCTCACCCTGGAGGAGTTCAACACGACTGTTAATCGCTTCGTCCCTGCTGGCTTCTCGGCGAGGAATCTGGGCAATCATGACAAGGTGAAAACCCCGGGGCCGGGAGAGCTCGCCATCCCCCTCGAACATTTCGAGGTGGGTTTCCGCCTTCCCCTCTGGCCGGAGATTCGCCAAGCTCTCCTCTACTACGGGGTAGTTCCCGCCCAACTTAACCCGAACTCCGTCGCGATCCTTGTAGCATTCATATGCTACATGCGGTCCGAGAGGATCGAGTTCAGCCTGCCTATCTTCCGGAAGCTATTCACCTTCCGCGCCAAAGGAGGGGCGGTCTTCTTTTCCGGGCAGCTGCTCAAGACCACCGGTCTCGCCAACAAACATCACCACTGGGGCGAGAGGTTCGTATATGTCACTGGCGACTTCGGCAACGTCCCCCTCCAGCCTGTTTAGTATGAGGATGCCGCCTACAAGCCGCCCGCTCTGGGATCGCGTGAGAGCGCGATTCTGGATTTCTTTGGCACGAAGGAGTTCGACGTCCACTTCCTCCACCGAGACGTCGACTCCCTTCTTCCCGTCCCCCCGGGCGAAGGTATGGTTTCGCCCTAGACTTGACTCTGTCAGGATCTTCTTGTGTTGAATAGTGCCACTTTGTAGGAGAGCGGGAGGTCCCCCTGCGCCAACCTTTTGCCGAGGCCTCGGGTACCGAGAGCCTGGCCGCGAGATATTCTCTCGCCCTCGCGAGAGCTGGCGCTCGCGCCTGCCGGGATGAACCGGCCCAGCCCGTGTCACCAAAAGCCAAGAAGCGGAAAGGCACCCTTCCCGCCCTCTGATTGTTGAAGAGGCCAAAGCCGTCTGCTTCCGAGAAAGGGAAATCCCTGGCAGTCTCGCCCGTCCGATCTCTTCCCCCGGGCAGGTCCTTCGAAGAGCTTCTTCAGAGGGCCAGCGAGATGGATGCTGCTGCCAGGAGCCGTGCCGAGGCTCCCGCCGGGAACCCACCGGCCGCAAGCGAGGCTGGGGGAGAGGGGGCCGCTGTCTAGACCTCCGCCCGGAACTCACCTGCCGCAAACGAGACTGGGGAAGAAGGGGCTGTCGTCGAGACCTCTGCCCAGACTCCGCCCAAGGAGGTTCCGAAAGGGCATAGAAACTATGGATTCGGCGTGAAGTACCTCGATGCTGAGGGGAAGCCTCAGCTCCAGTGGGACCCCGAGTCCAACCTGATCAAGGTTTCGACGCTCCTTCCCAGCTTGGCGGAGCGAGACGAGGTCACTGGAGAGGCCTTCTCGCTAGGCTATGGTCTCTACAGCCGAGAGGACGCCAGCGTCTTCGACCAGAAGCCCACTCGGCTCTTGGCCTTCGATTCCGTCCGAGCCCTACTGCGCGGATTCGAGCTCGTGCATATGTGCGCTCGCCGGAGCATTAGCCTAGATAAGAATTTCATGGACATGTACAAGGCGAGGGAGGGAGCAGTGGCTCAAGCGCGTGCCCTGGAGAAAGAGCTCGCGAGTGCTCAGCAAGAGCTGGCGAATGCTCAATAATTGATATCCCTACGCCCCGCAGTCGAGGTAAGCGAGACCTTCCTGGACCCCTGTTCTCGCTTCCTGAAGCCGTATTTGTGCAACATTTCTCTGAGCTGATCTCTTTTCCACAGGATCCCGCCCCATCCACAGTGCTCCGCGCGGAGTTGGCTGACGTGCGCTACAACAACGTCTTGCTGCGTGACCAACTCCGGCGTGCGGAAGCGGCGAAAGGCCCACCCCCTCCAATGCTTCATGAAAGGCTGAAGAGTCGTCACTTCTCAGAGTACGACATCGACAAGCTGTTGCAGGCAAATGCCCAGGCCACTGTCAAGCTCACCCTCGAGACGTTACGGGACTTGGAGCTGCTGCGAGAGGCGGGCGAGACCGTCACTGCCGAACAACTCCTCCCCTAGCTTTTCGATCCCGTCCCAAAGCCTCCTGGCGCGCCCGACTCCCCGCCCTCGGACATCCTGAAGCTTTCTACCGCCGTCGGCGAGACGTCTGAGGTGAGTTCTGGCGCTGGATCCGGCGAGGACTCGAGCGAGAGCACCAGTGGTGATTACAGCGCATCCCCTTGAAGGGTCCTTCCTTTTGTTATTATTCTCTTCTGTAATTAGCAAGAAGCTCCAAACCCCTCTAATTTATTATTGAATATGATGCAATGTTTTACTTCCCATTATTGGTGTGTTTGCTCGGATGAGTAGGTTAGCCAGCCAAGTGACTTCTACGCTAGCTTCCGTCGAGACCCTTAGTCTCCTTAGGGTAACCTTCCTTAGGGATCAACTAGGCGGGGGCCTTGCGCTATCGACTGGGACGTTCTGCCCGAATCTGCCGGAAGCCTTCTTCAGCGAGGTCTCCCTAGCCGAGACCTTCGGGCCGAGACCTCTATGGGCCAAGTCCCTTAGGGCCTTGTCTCCGATCCAGGCCAGGGCCGTGTCAAAACATCTTCCTACAAACTAAACCTATCCCCCCACTGGCGAGCCTTCGGACCTGCCAGCTAGATGAGAACCTGCGCAGCGGGTCTACCTAGGGTCGAGCCGAGCTCGGGGTGTTGATGAAGATCAAACAAAACCTCTCCCCCACAGGCGAGCCTTCGGACCTGCCAGCTAGATGAGAGCCTGCGCAGCGGGTCTACCTGGGGCCGAGCCGAGCTCGGGGTGTTGATGAAGATCAGACCAAACCTCTCCCCCACAGGCGAGCCTTCGGACCTGCCAGCTAGATGAGAGCCTGCGCAGCGGGTCTACCTGGGGCCGAGCCGATCTCGGGGTGTTGATGAAGATCAAACCAAACCTCTCCCCCACAGGCGAGCCTTCGGACCTGCCAGCTAGATGAGAGCCTGCGCAGCGGGTCTACCTGAGGCCGAGCCGAGCTCGGGGTGTTGATGAAGATCAAACCAAACCTCTCCCCCACAGGCGAGCCTTCGGACCTCCCAGCTAGATGAGAGCCTGCGCAGCGGGTCTACCTGGGGCCGAGCCGAGCTCGGGGTGTTGATGAAGATCAAACCAAACCTCTCCCCCACAGGCGAGCCTTCGGACCTGCCAGCTAGATGAGAGCCTGCGCAGCGGGTCTACCTGGGGTCGAGCCGTGCTCGGGGTGTTAATGAAGATCAAACCAAACCTCTCCCCCACCGGCGAGCCATCGGACCTGCCAGCTAGATGAGAGCCTGCGCAGCAGGTCTACCTGGGGCCGAGCCGAGCGCGGGGTGTTGATGAAGATCAAACCAAACCTCTCCCCCACAAGCGAGCCTTCGGACCTGCCAGCTAGATGAGAGCCTGCGCAGCGGGTCTACCTGGGGCCGAGCCGAGCTCGGGGTGTTGATGAAGATCAAACCAAACCTCTCCCCCACAGGTGAGCCTTCGGACCTGCCAGCTAGATGAGAGCCTGCGCAGCGGGTCTACCTGGGGCCGAGCCGAGCTCGGGGTGTTGATGAAGATCAAACCAAACCTCTCCCCCACAGGCGAGCCTTCGGACCTGCCAGCTTGATGAGAGCCTGCGCAGCGGGTCTACCTGGGGCCGAGGCGAGCTCGGGGTGTTGATGAAGATCAAACCAAACCTCTCCCCCACAGGCGAGCCTTCGGACCTGCCAGCAAGATGAGAGCCTGCGCAGCGGGTCTACCTGGGGCCGAGCCGAGCTCGGGGTGTTGATGAAGATCAAACCAAACCTCTCCCCCACAGGCGAGCCTTCAGACCTGCCAGCTAGATGAGAGCCTGCACAGCGGGTCTACCTGGGGCCGAGCCGAGCTCGGGGTGTTAATGAAGATCAGACCAAACCTATTCTATCATCAGGATGAGAAGACATAGTCGGTCAAAGAAAAAAACATTATGATAGTATTTTTGGAGACAGTCAATGTTTTGAAATGGTCACATTGAAAAGATAATATTTATTTATGACATTACAATCCTTCTCTCCCCATACGGGTAGAAGCGCTTTAAGTCATCGCCGCTCCAGGTGTGGCTCAAGGTCCTTCCCTCCACATCCTGGAGTTAGTAACCCCCATTAGTCAAAGTCTTCTCTACTATGTAAGGCCCGTCCCAGCCGGGGTTGAGCTTGCCAACCGGGGCCGACCTTCCTGCCGCGTCGACCTTTTTTAGCACAAGGTCCCCCTCGGCGAATTGCTTGACTCTAATGTGCTTATCGAAGTACCTGTCCATTCGTCGTTTGATCTCTTCTTGCCTGATGGCAGCAACATCCCGTAGCTCTTCCACCATATCCAACGAGAGGCACAGCTCTTCCTCATTCCCCAACCTCCAAGCTTCGCTTCCTTCACCCGCGGCCGTGACCCGTGGAGACCTAAACTCGAACTCCACTGGGAGGACAGCCTCACATCCATGAGAGAGCTTGAAGGGGGTCTCCCCTGTGGCCGTGTTCGGAGTTGTTCGCAAGGCCCACAGGACGGAGGGGAGTTGCTCCACCCAGTTACCCCTCAGGTTTTCCACCTTCTTTTTGAGCAAGTTCACAATGATCTTGTTCGCCGCTTCCACCTGGCCATTGCTCCGGGGGTGATGGACAGAGGCAAACCTGAGGTCTATCCCCAATTACGTACAGAAGCTGATGAACTCTTCACTGGCAAACTGGGGACCATTGTCCGTCACTATCGCTTGGGGTAGCCCATGTCTGCATATGATTTCTCCCCAAACGAAGTTCCTAATGACCTGGGAGGTAACCTTGGCCAGAGCTTTGATCTACAGCCACTTTGAGAAGTAATCGATCATGACCAGGAGGAACCTCCTCTGCCCGCTAGCTGGAGGAAAGGGCCCAACTAGGTCCATCCCCCAAATGGCGAAGGGCCATGGTGCTGTGATGCTTCGGAGCCTTTGAGCGGGCAAGAGCTGGAGGGGAGCGTACACTTGACACTTTAGGCACCTCTTCGCAAACTCAACTGCATCCTTCCTCAAGGTCTGCCAGAAATACCCTTGCCTTATCACCCTTGCCTCCAACGTCCTTCCCCCTGAGTTACTACCGCACTCTCCCGAATGTACCTCTTCCAGGATCCTCGGGGCTTCCTCCTCGGTCACACATCTCGCCAGGAGCCATGACAACATCTTCCGGTGCAAGCCCCATTCCAGCATCAGGTAATAGGCCGCCTTTCGCCTGAATCTATTCGCATCCCTGACCTCCTATGACATCTTGCCTGTGGTGAGGAAGGTCACCAACGGGTCTACCCACGAGGATCGCCGACCAACCTCCATCAATTCCCCTTCTTCAATTGCCGGTCGGAATAGTTCAGTTAAGGTCCCTCCTCACCGAGGCCCGAACTTAGCCAATCGATCGGCTGCTGTGCTTTCCTCCCTGGGAACATGTTGAATAGAGAAAGAACGGAAACCTCCGATGATTTCCCTTACCTTGGATAGGTACTTCACGAGGGTAGGCTCCCGAGCCTCAAACTCCCCTCGGATCTGCAATGCTACCACCATCGAGTCGGTGAAGGTCTCCACATCCTAAATCTCCAACTCCTTTGCCAATCGAAGGCCGGCTAGCACGGCCTCATACTCCGCTTGATTATTGGTTACGGGGAAGTGAAAAACCACCGCTTGTTCTATGGTAACCCCTTGAGGACTCACCAACACTACACCCCTCCCAGGGAGTGTTTTCTCGAGGCCCCATTGACCATCATCCTCCACGCTTTCTGCGGCTTCGGCTCTTCTTTCTCAGCTTCAGTGACATAGTCTGCCAGAAAGTCCGCTACGGCCTGAGCTTTGATGGAGAGCCTCGGGACGAAAGAGATGTGGAACTCACTGAGTTCGATGGACAACTTTGCCAGCCTTCCTGAGTGCTCTACCCCCTCGAAGACCTTACGAAGGGGGTGGTCGGTTATTACCCAAATTGAGTGCGCTTGAAAGTAAGGACGAAGCTTCCTAGCCGAGACGATCAGGGCATACGCTAGCTTCTCCAGGATGGGATATCAGAGCTCCGCTTTTCTCAAGATTCGGCTTACGTAGTAGACAGGCAGCTGTTTCTTTCCTTCTTCCCTAACCAAGACGGAGCTCACAGCCTCTATCCCCACCCCGAGATACAAGGCTAGATCGTCTCCCTCCTTTGGGCTTTGAAGTTGCGGAGCTTGGGAGAGTTGCCTCTTCAGCCCTTGGAAGGCCTCTTCGCATTCGACCGTCCATTCGAACCCCTGGCTACCTCGGAGCACTTTAAAGAAAGAAGAGCACCTATCCCCGGACCGGGAGATGAACCTGCTTAGCCCGGCCAACTTTCCGGTTAGACGCTGGACCTCTTTGGCGCTGCGAGGTGATTCCAAATCTAAGATATCCCTAACCTTGTCAGGGTTAGGCTCTACCCCTGCCGGAGTCAAGAGGTGCCCGAGGAACTTCCCGCGACTAGCCCCGAAGACACACTTCAAGGGATTCAACCTCATCTTGAACCTCCGCAGGGTGGCGAACGTTTCTTCCAAGTCTCGCAGATGTGAATCCACACTCTTACTCTTGACCATCAGGTCGTCGATATAGACCTCTAGATTCCTTCCCCTCTGATCTTGAAAGACCCGATCCATCATGTGTTGGTATGTTGCCCCTGCGTTTTTTAAGCCAAAGGGCATCATTTTGTAGCTGAAGCACCCCTCTCTCGTGATGAAGGAAACATCCCTGACGTCGGGAGGGTGCATCCGGATCTGGTGGTAACCTGAAAAAGCATTCAAAAAACTCATAACAGAAAAACCGACGGCTGAATCAACCAGCGCGTCGATTCGAGGCAGGGGGTAGCAATCTTTAGGACATGATTTATTCAACAAAGAGAAGTCGATACACATATGCCATTTTCCTCCCCCTTTTTTTACCATTACCACATTGGAGATCCAGCCTGGATACTGGATCTCTGAGATGAAGCCTGCCTCTAGGAGCTTCTTGACCTCCTCTCGGATGGGCTCCTCCAGCTTGGTGGCAATGGCCCTCATATTCTGGTGTATGGGGCGAGTCCTGGGGTCCAGGTTCAGGCGATGGCAAGCCACCTCTGCGTTGATTCCCGGCATGTCTGCCGCACTCCAAGCAAAGATGTCGATGTTGCTTTGGATGCAGGCTCTCATTCGCTCCTGATCCTCGAGGCTCAAACCTCCGCTGACCCGCACCTTCTGTACATGCCCCGCCCTGGTGAGCACCTCCATCTCTATCACTTCCTCGGCCGGCTCCAGCCTCGACCGCTCCCAACCTGCCCTTGCCTCCTCCTGCTCAAGCTCTTCTCCTTCTGCCTCGTCAACCTCCATCGCTTCCACCAGGCCTTCTCCTTGCTTCTGCTCTTCTTCCTCTTCCTCTCTCAGGCTTATCTCCTCTACTTCCACTACCTCCTCCATCACTAATTCCTCCGCCTCCTGCGGGCTTGCCTCCTCTACCTCTACCACTTGCTCCCCTGCTACTTCCAGTGCTCCTCCAGGCTTGTCTCCTCCTCCTCGACACTTCCTTCTTTTCCAGCCATCTCCTCTTCCAGTTTCTCCGCCTCAGCCATCCACGACACAGTGTTGACTGCCGTCACATAACACGGCCTTGCCACCTTCAAATCCCCCTTGATCCTAACCTACACCCCTCCGTTGTTGAACTTGAGACATTGGTGAAAAGAGGAGGGGACGCAGCGAAAGGCGCTGATAAGGGGACGCCCAAAGATGGCGTTATAACTACTCGGGGCGTCTACGATCACGAACCTACAGTTTCGTGAGACGCCCCCGAGCTTCACATGCAGGCCTACTCCCCCTTCTACCTCCTTCCTTTCTCAAGAAAAACCAAAAAGCGGTCCATCGGAAGCCAGGACCCTTTTTCCCTCTACTCTCATCTCATCGAAGGCCTTTTTGAAGATCACGTTCACCGAGCTCCCGTTATCCACCAAAATCCGGGAGACTGTGAAGTTCTCCACCGCCGTCTGAATCACTAGCGCGTCACAAAACGGGTCTTCATAGTCTGGCATATCTGCGGACGAGAAGGTGATCTTTTCTTCTAGGGGGGGAGCTAGGGAGGTCGAGGCGACCCCTCTGCGGAACATGGTATGAAGGCTCCCCTTGCGGGTTGCCTCGATCCCCACTCCCCCATGGATCACTCTGATCCCCCTCGGGTCCCCACATCGACCCTGTCCTCACACCTATCCTCAGCTTCCCCGTGTTGTACCTCAACGATCCTTACGGGCAGATCTTGCCTCCTTGCTCCTCTGGCCTCTCTCATCTCCAGAAACTCCGGGCAGGTTGCTGTTGCGTGACCTTCCTCCTGATGGAAGTCACAATAGGGCAACGCCACCCTGCCCCCTCTTTCTTCTCCTCCTCCCCTTCTCCCGGCTCCTCGAACTCTTCTTCCTCTTCCTCTCCCCACCTCCATGGCCTCCTGCGGTGGTGGGAAATGACCCCTCGGTCCCTGCCTCCATCCTCCCTGCTCAAGCCTTCTCTGCTTCCAGAAATTGTCTCTTCCCTGAGGACCCCCTTGGCCCTGGGGACGACCCTCCTAAGGCCTCCAACCCAATAGGTTGTTCAGCTCCCTGGCCCCCCCATGTTGCTGCACCTGCCCTCGAGGTTCTTCTCTCCTCCTATCCTCTCTTGGCTCCCTCTGCTCCCTCACTTCTCTCTGTCTTCCTGCTGCCGGCTCCTTCACATCATCCTCTGCCAACTTAGCCAACTTCCTCGCAAACGCAGGGTTCGCCCTCTCGAAGTCTATCTCCTTTGCCGCCCTCTCCATGAGCTCTTCAAAAGAGAGAGGGGGCACTCTTTTCAATTCCATGCTAAAGAACCCCGGCCTCAGCCCCAGGGTGAAGGCAAGCATCAGTGCATACCCCGGGACCTCCTGGACCAGGAGAATCTCCTCTTGGAACCGGTCGACGTAATGACCCAATGTCTCCTCCGGCCTCTGCCTCACTGCAAACAGACACTCCGTCTCTTTCTTCCGCTTCTTCGAAGTCGAGAACCTCAACAGAAAACCCCTGCGCAGATCTTCAAAGTTGTAGATTGAGCTCGCCGGCAACTGGTGGAACCAGTCCCTGGCCTTCTCCTTCAGAGTGATGGCAAATAGCCTACACTTGAAGGCATCCGACATCTGCCTAATCGACACCACATCCTCGAACCATTGTACATGTGTACTGGGTCATCCTTTCCCGAGTAGTAGGACATATCTATCTCCCGGAACCCCTCCGGCACTGGAGCCGAGATGATGAGTTCGCTGAAAGGGGTCTCGCCTCCTGCCTGGCGAGAGGGAACATCCCGCGACCTCGGCTGGCTGGACTGATCCGCGAGATTGTGTCTGGGGAAAAGCTCCCGCACTGTCGCCTCCCTCTCGCCCAGGTCCACCAGAACTTCCTTTCCGGGGCGCTGGCTTGGGAAGAGCTCTCGCGCTGCCACATCCCTCTCGCATGCCTCCACCGGGACTTCCTTCCCGGGGCGCTGCCCTGGGGCATTCTCGCGTAACAGCGGAACCCCCTCCACTGGGACCTGCGGCGTCTCCCACTCGTTCCTTGCCGAGAAGGCCAAGCTGATCGTCTACAAGACCTCTCGCCTGAAGTCTTCTAACATTTTTCTTGTCGCTTCCTCTCCCTGGGTGGGGGATCCTCCCGCACCAGATCCTTCACCTTCACCTCCTGCCATGGGACTCAACTCAAGGTTTTCTTGCACCGACCGCTTCCACGCTCACCGCACCAGAACTGTTGAAGCCAAAAATGACCTCAACAAATGTTCACGAACCAAGGTGCAGCCGACGCCTACTTATCTCAAGCCTCGACCCTTGACTGGCTGCTAAGGTCCTAAGACTGACCCAAAGCCTCATCAGGGAGGTCCCACCTCACACCCGGAAGATCCCTGAGAGCTTCCCCTCCAAAGCCAAATGCTGGGCTGGGAGCTCTTCAGAAAGCACTAGAGTTGGAGAATAATGAAAGCATGCTTTCCAAAGAGCCCTTATGGGTCTATTTATAGTCTTCCCTTGACCCGAAAATACTGAAATACCCCTGATGGGTCTGCCAATAGCCAAATCCCGCTGTCCACCCGGGGGCAGACAGGTAATTTTACCCGGGGATAATAAAATAATCTTCTCCTGGGCGCCGGGCCCCACCACCTGGACCTGCTTGGCGAGAACCCCGGGCGAGAAGGCACTCGCTGAGCCTTAGCTGGGCTCACCTTGGCGAGATCTCCCGCCTAGAGGGTTCTCGCTCTCGGTGGTCTTGACGTCACTGCCGTTGGACATGGCGCTGAGTGGGTGAAGCTCACTCTACGCCTTCACTGTTAATCACGGCGTTGAGTGAGTGAAGCTCACTCAACGCCCTTTTCTGCCGGATGCGGCGTTGAGTGAGTGAAGCTCACTCAACGCCCATTGCTGCCGAAACACGGCGTTGAGTGAGTGAAGCTCACTCAACGCCCTTTGCTGCCGAAACACGGCGTTGAGTGAGTGAAGCTCACTCAACGCCCTTTACTGCCGAAACACGGCGTTGAGTGAGTGAAGCTCACTCAACACCCTTTGCTGCCGGATGCGGAGTTGAGTGAGTGAAGCTCACTCAACGCCCTTTGCTGTCGAAGGCAGCGTTGAGTGAGTGAAGCTCACTCAGCGCCCTCTCGCCCGAATGCGGCATTGAGTGGGTGAAGCTCACTCAACGCCCTCTCGCCTGAGTCCCGAAGCCTAAAGCTGACCTGAAGACCCGAGTCCCGGCGCGAACGATCTCGCCTACTAATGGGCGGGAGCTCCTTAAGGGCGAGAACTCTGCCAGTCTGCCCCAGGGCTAACCCGGGACTAGCCCAACCATGGCCACTGAAGTCTTGGTCTTCTGGGTCCTACCCAGCGAATATGGGGTTGTACAGACGCCTTGAGCCGAAAGACGGGAAAGATCTTTAATCTCACTGCCGATCGTTTAGTGGAGGAGTTCCTCCTTATGGATATATTAGTGAGATGTTGTGGCTTGCAAAGTAGTTTGTCAGTAGCAGAGTCGTCTTGGATTTCTTTGACCAGACTCCACCAGAAGGACGACCCGGATCTTCTACACTTGTACTCTAGAAGTGAGAGAGGAGAGTTGCCGGATTATTCCATCGATGATGCGGGAACTTTGAAGTACCGCGGCAGATTTTTCATCCGCGCGGTTGGGGACATTCGGGGTATGGTTTGCAGAGAGGCTCATGGATCCAGCATTGCCTACCATCCAGGATATACAAAGATGTATCGTGACTTAAAGCAAATTGCCTGGTGGTATGGCATGAAAGGATATATAGCCTGATTTGTTGCGGAGTGCCACACTTACAAGCGGATGAAGGCCGATCATGGAAGGCCTGGTGGCAAGTTGACTCCGTTAGAGATCCCGACTTGGAAGTGGGAAAGTATATCTATGGATTTCATCATGGGTTTACCGCGATCCCCGAGGGGATTTGATTCCATTTGGGTCATAGTGGATTGACTGACGAAGTGTGCTCACTTCGTGCCATATAAGATTGATTACCCGATGAAGAAGATAGCGGAGTTGTACTTGAATGAAGTCATCCGACTGCACGGTGTGCCGGTTAGCATCATTTCTGATCGAGACTCCTGATTTACTTCTCATTTTTGGCAGAGTTTGCAGGAGGGTTTGTGTACGGATCTGAGGTACTCTACTGCGTACCACCCACAGACTAATGGGTAGATGGAGCGGGTGAATCAGATAGTTGAGGATATGATCTGATGCTACATTTTAGACCACGGTGGAGCGTGGGACGAGCGGCTGCGACTTATGGAATTTTCATACAATAATAGTTATCAAGAGAGCTTGCAGATGGCTCCGTTCGAAGCCTTGTATGGGAGGCGCTGCAGAACTCCGTTGTTTTGGGCTGAGGCTGGTGAGAGGCCATTGTTGGGTCCTGATGCGCTCGAGGAAATGGAAGTCGCAATGAAGCTTGTTCGAGAGAAGCTTCGTATAGCTCAGGAGAGGTACGAGAAGAACGCCAATCGGCGTAGGTCTGCCTTGGAGTTTTCTGTAGGGAACCTTGTATTTCTTAAAGTTTCCCCGATGGTGGGTGTAAAGAGGTTTGGTAAGAACCGGAAATTAGACCCGAGGTATGTGGGCCCGTTTAAGATTTTGGAGCGGATTGGCGTGTCAGCTTACAGGTTGGATTTGCTAGCAAACTTCTCAGGTGTTCATAATGTTTTCCATGTTAGCCAATTGCGGAAGTGCGTGCGCAGCAGTGGGCAAGTCTTGGACGTTGTGCCCTAGTTGGAACCCAACCTCTCTTTTGTTGAAGTGCTGGTCCGTATTTTGGATACTCAGGAACGGGTGCTGCAAAAGAAGTCTATTCCGATGGTGAAAGTTCTTTGGAGGAATCAGGATTTGGAGAGCACGACTTGGGAGTTAGAGTCGGCTATGAGGGAGGCTTACCCTCAGCTGTTTCTCTGATTAGTTTTGTTTGTTTTTCTTCTTGTGATGTTTGGATTATTACTTTCCTTCTATAGTAGAAGTGTTGTGCGTAAAGTTTTGGGACGAAACTTTCTTTTAGGGGGAGTGAATGTAACGCCCCCGATTTTTCTGCGATTATTTTAATCCTCGTTTTGCGTTACGTCGACGCGTTTTCTTGGCTTGTGCCATCTGTGGAGTGTGGTCTTAACTCCTTAGAACTGGGTGCCCTATTTTGTAGCATGTTGGCAAGATCTCCCTAGCAAGCCGAGTCGTTTGGGTGACCCGGTGTGGCCTCTCGGGGGATGCTTGTGTTTTGGCTTCGGGAGGGTATAACTCGAGTTCTGTTCGTCGAAAGTTAATTTCGACTTCTCTGTTGTGTTCGTAGCGTGGATATTTAGCTACGGTGCGAATTTCGTCGAATTCCGAGGTGGTTCAGTTTTCGAGTCGTTTTGGGTGTGCTATTAGTAAAAACAAAATGGAAATCTGTTTGCTTAAGTGAACCGGCGACTTAGGAGGCGGTTAAGGTTAGGCGTGATTAGAGTTATTTAAAAAGCCTTAATCAGTAAATGGCGGGCCCACTTTTCTTCTTCTTCCCGAGACCGAACCCGCCTCTCCTGTACGCGGAAAAGCAGCGGAGAAACCGCCGACCTGCTACTCTTTGGACGGCGATTCCGGGAGCGTTTGTGGACGGAATTCAATTCCGAAAGAGGATTTGGGTTGCTCTCTCTTGGACCTACGTTTCTACGATAAGAGATTTGATTTTCGTGGAGTATTAGGAGGCTTAGATTTTCGGTTCTTGTGTTTTTCCGCCATTAAAGTGCGGGTTTGCTTGTTAGGTGCTGCTCCTTCTAGTGCAGAACGAAGAGGAGGGAAGGCCGACCAAGCTTCGTCGGAAATTGAGGCAAGTGGTATTCTTGCCCTTGCCATCGTTGTTCTTTTGATATTTTAGAATGTTTCCCGGTTAGCCCTAGGGTAGAAACAAAGCATATTCTCTTTTACCTTGCTGAATTTAGGGCTTAGATTCGCCTATGAGCCCCCTCCTTGTGATGTTTTGCTCAACCCGATGGTTGTTATAACCATTTAGACTCCAGATTTGTAGTTCTAGTTTGGTGCTTTTGCGGGTGGAGCTGAGAGAGAGAGTGAGGGAGGTTGTTGTGGTAGGGCTCTGGTTAGAACCAGTCTTGGTAGACTCTCGGGTTTTGGTGTCGAGTGTGGTGCACACACTCAAAGCCAAAAGCCGCCCAGACTTGGCATTGAGTGTGGTAGACACACTCAAAGCCATAGTTCGGTTTGTTCTTTGCGGCTGAGTGGTGGGGTGATTGTGTGAGAATTTTCGTCTAAGTCAAAATCGACGAGAATCATCCTTGATTCCCGCCGATTTCGACGTGATTCCCACCAATCGGCGAGAATCATCCTTGATTCCCGCCGATTCGGCGAGAATCATCCTTGATTCCCGCCGATTCGGCGAGAATCATCCTTGATTCCCGCCGATTCGGCGAGAATCATCCTTGATTCCCGCCGATTCGGCGAGAATCATCCTTGATTCCCGCCGATCGTCGAGAATCCTTCTGGATTCTCGCCAATTCGGCGAGAATCATCCTGCATTCCCGCCGATTCGGCGAGAATCAGTCGGCATTCCCGCCGACCTCCTCTTGTTGGCGTTGGCTTAGGGTTTTCCTGTGGAAATGAACTTTGGCGTAGAGTGAGTTGACCTCACTAAACACCAAAGCTGCATTGGCGTTAAGGGAGGTAGACTCACTCAATGCCACTGATGAGATTTGTGGTTCTGGCTGAAGGCGTTGAGGGAGTGGACCTCACTCAACGCCATAGCTGTTTTATCGTTGAGTGAGGTTAGCTCACTCAACGCCGCTGCCTCTTTTGCTGAAGGCGTTTAGGGAGTGGACCTCACTCAATGCCATGGCTATTTTGGCGTTGAGTGAGGATAGCTCACTCAACGCTAGAGCTGTTCTTGCGGAGGGCATTGAGTGAGTGACTCTCACTCAACGCCATGGCTGTTCTGGTGCTGAGTGAGGCTAACTCACTCAACGCCAAGGTCTTGTTAGGCGTTGAGTGGGTCCCACTCAATGCCAAGCCGTGTTGAGTAACTTCAACACTTTCTCTTTCCTCGATTTATGTTCCCGAGTGAATTCCTTGTTTATATTTATAGTCTCCTTGTCGGCCATGTTTTTCTTTCCTAATGGCCGAATCGTGGGTCGTGGTTAGTAGTGGTGGTTTGAAGCTCTTCATGGGGGAGGTGTTGTGTAATTTAGCCAAGGCCACCCTTATTCTTCTATCTTGCTCCAGGTATGGGCTAGGCAAGGGGGTGGAAGGTCCCTTGTGCTTTAACATGTAGACCCTTGAGCTTGTTGGCTTGGAAATGGTGGTTGGGGGACTGAGTTTGCCTCCAACCTGGATCCTTGCTGTTTGTTTTTGCTACTACCATCTCCGACAGGTTAGGGTGTTAGAAGTTTCTTCCTTGGTAGATTGCAGCACTTTGGGCTCTTGGTAGCCTAGTAGACCCTGCAGGATGTAGTTTCTGGGTAGGGTTGGTGCTGTTTCCTCGCACGTAGTGCATTCCTTGTTGCCTTGCCTTGGGCAGTTGTGACTTTTTCTACTGTGTGTTTTCCTCTTTTATTCATTCCCTGGTTGACACTTCCATACAGTTTTCCCTTGTTTTGCTTGCTGAGGTATTCTTTCTTCTTTTGAATGCCTCAAGTTCTGAGCAGTAGCCAGTTTGGTGGCTAGGTTGCGGTGGTGTTGCTGGTGGTCTCTTGGACTTTGGAGATCTTGTTGCTTTGTTAGTGAGGTAGTTTTTCAGTACTTTTCTTACAGACAAACATATTTGTCTGTGGGTTCGTGTCAGGTTGTTGGTGCCCACTGGTAGTTTTTACCTTTATACTAGATATATTACTTTTGCTGCTACCATTTTTCTGAAGATATTCTACTTGCTCTGAGGAGGATTTATGCTAGGTTGCTAGTTATTTTAAAACTACAACTATTATTATTATAAGATTATTGCATGATCAGCATGTTTTATAAAGGTAAATCACTATTTTCCAAACAACGTATAAAGATCGTTTTCTTATATATAATGTAAATTAAATGTAGAAGTCTTGCATGACATAAGTGGTGCTCTTAGGGCTCTTATGCACTTCTTAGGATGTCAAACTTGAATAAAGTATTTTTCCGCAGCGCTTATGTATAATTTTTAACTGTGGACTAGGTGATCCACTGAGCCGAGGGATACGGCCTCTTATATAACTGATTTTCTAATCATTAAACTCATAAATTTCTTTCATAAAGTGTAATAGATGGTTTTGCCTAAGCGTCAGCAGTTATCCCCTGCTTGACGTGGCATCATGACACGCATTTTCTCATACTCTGATAATTCTTTAATTCGGAGAAAATGCGGGTTGTGACAATGATGCTCAAGAGAAGAAGTTCTGCATGATGGCTATCAATGCCTCTCAACATAATTCTGATGCAGAACAAGAGTCAGAATCTGAATCTGAACATGAAGCTGAAGAAGATAAGGTATATATTCTTTTGATTTCAATTCAGAGGACTTTAAATTTGAATTTAAGGCACTATGTTTTGACCTACTCAAGTCTGAGAAGGAGATTATCTCTCTCAGAAATCAACTATCTGAACATAGCACTTTAAAATCAGATAACCTCAAACTCTTGGAGGAGTTAGAATGTTGTAGGGAGGAGATAGCTTCACTGAAAAGTAAACTATCTCAGGCAAATAAGTTTGAAGAATCCCTTAATGGGAGAAGCATCAGACTGATGGACATCACAAGCACAGTGAACTCAAGACTTAACAGTACACTGGGCTTGGGTGCTTCATCCAGCCAACCTATAGTACTAACAACCCCAATTAAATTTATCTCAGATAAAGGAAAGGGAGTTGTAAAGGTAGCTAGGAAGAATTCTAATATTCCTAAGAAAATAAGGTTCAACGGAAAATGTCGAACAGAGCTCGACGATCGCCGAATGGAGCTCAGCGATCTCAAGCTGAATCATCGAACTCAGGTCGACGATCGCTGAACTCTGAACTCTGGCAAAGTCGATCTTCGAACGGAGCTCGACGATCTGACCCAAGATCGTCGAACTCAGCTCAGAGATCATTGAACAGAGATCAGAGCTTTGAATAAGTTTCTAAGGGTAAATCAAAATTCAATCCTAGAGGTCCTATATCCCAAGGCTTCAACCCTTATGCTGAATGGATAATACCTCCTAGGAGATATCATCCTGAAGGTTGTAAGAGTCAACCAGGGATGTCATTTATTTCATATTTTAAAGGTTATCAACCTAGACCCAAGGTAAACTGGGTCAAAAACAAATAAATTGTTATGTATGCAGGTGAAGACCTATCCAACAATAAACCCGCAATGGTATCTGGATAGTGGGTGCTCAAAGCACATGACAGGAAGCAAGGTTAATTTAACATCTTTCAAAGCCAAGCTTGGACCCAAAGTCATATTTGGAGATTCAATCTTTGGACAGACCAAAGGATATGGTGCAGTCCAAATAGGGTCATTCACATTCAAGAAGGTTGCCTACGTGGAAGGACTGAAGCACAATTTAATCTGCATCAGTCAATTATGTGATGAAGGCTACCAGGTGACTTTCAACAAATCCTCATGCAAAATAAGATCAGAGGACAACACAACTGTGTTGACAGGTAAAAGGAAAGGTAACATTTATCTTGTAGATTTTTATTCAACTAAGGTAGATATCTGCTTGTTCAACTCTGTTAGTAAACCAAATGAACTATGGCATAAGAGATTAGGATATATAAACCTCAGAACCATTGCTAGGCTATCCAAGGACAACCTTGTTAGAGGACTACCTTCAATCCCCTGCAAGAAGGAAGGACTTTGCAGGGCTTGTCTGTAACATCCCATTTCCAACTAGACCCCTAGGAGTGGTTTTGTCATGACAAAACCCTAGAAAGCCCAAGGAAGAGGCAAGTGGACCTGGTAGTGTGAATAGGGCCACTGTGGTCTGCACTTAGCAGATCTCAGAACCTTGACTAAAAGTGATCATGGGACTTCACCAAGACTCCAAGACCCCACCCATACCCTTATAACCCTAGAAAGAGGTCAATGGGTCACTAAGGACCCATGGAGAGCAGTCAAAAGACCAAAGTTGACCAAAGTCAACTATAACCCTAGCTAAGTCAAGTTGACCTAGACAAGGGTCCATTTCAGTCTATTAGCCAAATATACTCCACCCAAACTTCCATAACCCTAGTGAGAGGTCAATGGGTCACTAAGGACCCATGGAAAGCAGTCAATAGGGCTAAGTTGACCAAAGTCAAATATAGCCCTAATTAGGTCAAATTGACCTACACAAGGGTCAATTGCAGTCCCTTAGCCCAATAGACACCACCCCTACCCTCATAAGCCTAGTGAGAGGCCAATAGGTCACCAAGGACCCATTGGGACCAATCAAAGGGGCTAGTTTGACCAAAGTCAACCCTTAACCTAAAATGGTCAAAATGCCCTAGTTAAGGGCCAAGTGACCTTCAAGGGCCAATTCAACCCCACCTTGACCCTAGGGGAGGCTAATGGGTCACCAAGGACCTATTAAGGAAACCTCAAGGATCAAATTGACCTAGGTGGGCCCTAGTCCCACTTTGGGTCAAGTTAGCCCAAATGGGCTAACTCAAGCTCAAGCCTATTTCATTAGGGCTAACCTTGACCCAAGTGGCCAAATGGATTGGTGGGCTGACATGTGACATGTAGGAGCCTAAATTTCAGGCTTGATGACTAGGAGAGAGAAAGTCATCCATGGAGGAGAGAGAAAGAGAAGGAAGAGAAGGAAGGAGGACTTTGTGCTCCTCCTCCCCCCTCCCCAACCTCCCCATTCAATTCAGAAGGACAAGGGGGAGTCTAGCAGCTTTTTTTGACTGGCTGGAGCAAGCTCCACCACCCCTACCAACCTAGCCGCCAATGTGGACTTTGGCCAAAAATGGCCAAGGTGTTTTCAGCCACCTAACACCTCCCCTCACCTCTTTAAAAGCTCCATTGGACTCCAAGGAGTGATCCCCACCATTTTCCTGAAGAAACCAAGCCCTATTCTGCCTTTTTGAGCAATCCGACCACCACCGGCCACCACCATGCCAATCCGGCGTTCAGCCAGACTACAGCCGCCCAAAAAGGTCCTCCTCCACTCCTTCACTCTTGGGTAGATCATAGGAATCAATAGGGCCAAGGTTCGGGCTCAATTGAGCCCGATCGAGATTTCAAAATCCATGGATTTCCCGTTTTTTTTCATGTCTCGGGATCGCCGGAAAAGCGCTCTCCGGCGGCCTAGACGCCGGCCGGAGATAGCCCCGACCACCACGAAGGTGTCGGCGGCGGTGGCAGGCCGGGGAGGCGGCCGGATGGCCGGCGGCAGCCGCTGGAAGATGCTCCAGGCGGGTTGAATCGGGGCCGTCAGCTGGAGCTTGAAGATGACCCGATCCCGTCCGATTTTGCGCCAAGATTCGTGCCATATGATTTTAAACTATAGGATTAATATTTGATTCATTTCATTATTGTCACAGTATTGGTATTTACTGGTTTTAATTATTAAAAATATATAGAGCCTGTTTCAGAGAAGGTGGTCAACATCAAAAACCTAGCCCTATGAGTCTACTTTCAGCCAAAATTGGTTTGAACCAATTTGGGTGACTGGGTTGACCAGGGCACTCATTTTGGTGGGGTCTATACAAATGAATAGTCAGTCATTAAATTGGATGCCCACACTTGATCCTTGGTCCAAATAAGCTGAAATTTTGGCAGGGGCTCACCCTACCCTATACCTAGACCCTGCCCAAAAATGGGAATTTTTGGGAATAATTTTCCTATAGTTTTTGTAAATAATTTAATTATGCTAGGGTAAATTAAATTAGGGGTCAAATGAAGTCCAAATTCAACCAAATTTTGGTGGGATGGTTATGAGGTCCATATAGACCTCTGGTTAAAATTTCATTAAGTTTGGAGTTGATTTGAATAGGATTCAAGCAAACCCTAGCCTTGCCCTAAGAAGGGTATTTTGGTCCAAATTGTAATTTTGGCTTTTAGTGTCCAATTCACCTCAACAGAGGTTCAAATTTTGTACACTAGTTTGGGATGACAGGATACACCTCCCATAGGAAATTTGGGGGCAGTGGAGTTGGTTTGGCCCAAGATCTTAGGTCAAACCCTAAGGAAGGGCTTTTGTACCTTGTGAAGGGCATATGGCCAAATCACCTTGTATGGCTATGAAATTTTGTAGGGATATAGTTTTGGTAACTATAACCCTCTGGTAAAATTATTAGGGCATTTTGGAAGGTTTAGTACCCTAAAATACCTAACCCTAGTTTAGGGCACAAACATTCTAGGGTTGAAATGGGCTAGCTAAACACCTCAAACTAAGATGAAATTTTGGTAGATTGGTCTTAAGGACATTATGAGCCTCTGGTAATTTAATGGGGAATTTTGAGTCAAAAATTATAGCACTTCATTTGTAACCCAAGAAATGCTTAAATTAAGTAAATAATTTATTATGCTACTTCTGATAATTGAGAGGTCCTGAAATTTTGGCAGAGGTTGTTTGGAAGCATAAAGAGTTTATATAAATTTTATAAGAATTCTTGGACAAGTATATGAGGTAGTTAGTTCACAAGATTGTCATTTGATGGAATTATTCAAAAATTCATTTAAGCCTATTTACTAATAAATAAATTATGAAATTTGTCCCAAACCATGTATATGCCATTAGATTCATAATTGAAATTTCCCTGAATTTTTGGAAGCAATACATTATTTTATATTTATTAAATGAATTTCCAAGGACTTAAATGAATATTTGATTTAAAGATAAAGCTTTACTGAAAAGAAATATATATTTTGGAAGATAAGTTATATCATTATTCTGAGTAACATATAAAATTTGTAAAATGATTCCTTGAATGAAAGTAGTACTTCATGTTCATTTTTGGAAATTTTAGACATTAAAATAATTAAATGAATTATCAAATAAGTAAGGAAAATTTTGGAACTCTGGATTTAGAACTTAAAGGTCATAATGAACCTCCATTAATTATTATAGGGGTGTAGGATGATTATTTTATATACATCCCATTTTACAGGAAGCTTGATTTGGTGGTCTGCATTTAGCAATTTTGGATCTAGTTTGTTTGCATCATTTTGAGCAATTTACTTACTGTATAATTATGAAATTTGGCCAATGATGTTTTTAGGTCAGTATCTACTTTAGAAAATTAATTAAGAATTTTTGGATGAATATTTATTGCACTTACTTCATTAATAAAAGGAAAAAGGATATATTTTCAAAAATTGATTAGTGTCACTTGAATACTTGAAAAATTGTTATATCTTGGATTTATTGTTAAATGGTTATTTAGAATTTATCATGAATTTATGAAGCTTTATACCTTTCTGAAAAGTGCACTTCATGCTCAATGGGTAGCCCTTAGAAGCTTTACGGGAATTTAAATAAATATCAGAATAATTGGAAAAATGATAATCCTTTGGATTTAGTCCATTTGCATCATGATAAGTCTCCAGTAAATAATTCAGGGCATTCGGATGATTATTTAGAATACCCCCTATCTGGTTCAACGTATCGTCTTTCTCGTAGTAATTAGGAAGAGTCAAAACTTCATAAGCATACAGTAAATAGTAAACTTAGGGTTTCACACTTTCCCACCCAGTGTCCCGGGAGATAGTATGGGTTACTTGGGCAATAAGCCCAGTAGTTGTGATGGTGGTCTGGCGAGCTTCGGCTCAGTTGTTGATTACGACGGACGGGATTGTCCGGGGAGCTTTAGCTCAGTTGTTGATTACGACGGACGGGATTGTCCGGGGAGCTTTAGCTCGGTTGTAGATTATGACGGACGGGATTGTCCGGGGAACTTTAGCTTGGTTGTAGATTATGACGGACGGGATTGTCCGGGGAACTTTAGCTCGGTTGTAGATTATGATGGACGGGAATTGTCCGGTGAGCTTCGGCTCGGTTGGTTGGTTGACTCATAACTATTGTATGTGCATAAAAGGTTTTAAGGTGGTGGGTCTTCTATATTGGGGAGTTCGATGCACCGACACCAATATGGTTGGCTCGGCAAGTGTGGTTACCACCTTGCCAACAGAAGTCCGGTGCGCCAGCCGGCAAGAGTACGCAGACGTCCGCTTAGTGCACCAAGCGTTGAGGCGTACGATAGGTCTGACCGGTAGTGCTTTACTGGTTTAGAGGTGGGCGAGGCCCAACCCACCGCTTCCGTCTGCCACTACGGAGGTATCCTGGGAGGTAACGGCTCCGAAAGGGGGAACTAAAGGTCTGTGTACACAGAGTCGAGTGGGTGAGTTGCACATGCATGTTCACATCATGGCATAAATGTATTTCATAGCATAACCATCGCATATAACCTGACACCTAATGTATAAGCGGTATGAGACGCTCTATACATTAGGCCTTGCTAAACGACCCCTTGGCCTATAAGTTCGTGTGAGCGTGCCTATAAGTCAAGGTTCTCTTTCAACATTATAAACCTGCTAATAGAACCGACACCCTATCGTATAAATTGGTATGGGACTTTTTATACGATAGGAGCCCTGCAAAAGATCCCTTAACTTATGTACACTCGCATAAGTTAAGGTTACATATTTATTTTGTACGATTTTTATCATCTTACACTGTTAGTTTAGTTCCACTGCCATCTGAAATTTGAATACTCTCCACCTTCATGTCCTTCCCTTTCCTTCTCCCCGCTCGGTGCTTTAGGAGCCATGGGGGAAGGGGTGGGGGACGATAGGACTTAGTCTTTTAGACTAACGGTTTTCGAACCACATCATTTAGGGGACCACGGAGCCCAGCATGGAGGAGCAGCCCCGGAGGTCGGCACGTTTGGAGATCGGACAGTCTAGCACTGGAGTCCAGACAGCAGGGACAGTGAGTCCCGATCTATAGTAGTTGTATTAGTTTGCTTCCGCGATGAGTGAAATGTAGTGAGGACTTGATGTACCGGGCATAAGCCCGTGATTTTTCATTATATGTACTATCTGTGGACACTCCCTTCGTGGAGTTTATTTCTATATATGTGATTCTCTTTGTGGACTTGCTACCTTCTTAAGTATATTGCTACTGTTATGATCGAATTGGCCGGCAGAATCGGCGTCTTGTAGTGACGACCTTCCCGGGTGCGAAGGTGTCACCGCAAGGCGGCGGTTCTGGGCCTAAGACCCCGGTGTCGAAAAAGAAAAAAAAATGGGGGTCTTACAAGTGGTATCAGAGGGAACCTCGATCAGAAAAGTAGCAGTCCACTACCCTGGGCCACCCCCGCTTGAGTTTAGTTTGGGGACAAACTAAGCAGCGGAAGCAGTGGTGGGCCCATATGGGAAATCACATGAAAATTGTCCACTTTTAGTTAAACCTGTGAGACTTCTTATAATTGTCTTCTATAACGCAGCCCCCAGCGCAGCCAACACCACAAGGCGGAGTTCAGCAGACTCCGACTGTTGCACCACCTCCCCCGGCCCCCACTACATTCTTACATTTGGAGATGGGTCAAACGCTGACGGCCATTCTAGATGCTTTCAGGGCTCAGCAGGTTCCGGCTCCGCAGCCGAACCCGGGGGCCAATTGGATGAGCATTTTTCGAGGACTCTCTCCTCCATCTTACTTGGGGACAGAATCCGCTGTACGGACAGAGGAGTGGCTAGATATTATGTATGAAATGCTGACTGGGATACGATGTCCCTGGGAGGAGAAGGTGGCCTTGGTTGTCTCCTGCCTAGAGTCTCACGCAAAGAGGTGGTGGAAGACGCTGCTGGATACAACATTTGCTGATAGGGAGGTTACAGAAATCTCCTGGGAAGAGTTCAGGACCGCTCTCCTGGAACATTTTGTTCCACAATCAGCCAGGGATGAGTTGGAGGAACGATTCTTACAGTTGAAGCAGGGTACCAGGACGGTGGTAGAGTACCATCGGGAGTTCGACCACTTAGCTCGCTACGCGGATTCGTATCAACTAGATGAGGCGGGCTACACAAAAAGGTTTTATAAGGGTCTATGAGAGGACTTGAGGGAGGCCCTTCTGTTCGTTTCTGATGGACCTATCTCTCGGATCTTGGAAATGGCCAAGAGGATTGAGGCCGATTGGCACACCACTCGGGGTCGAAAAAGGCCAACAGAGGACCAGGGCCGGGGAGCCCGGAATGATCAGCGGCGGGGCCGCATCACAGATGGGAGAGAAGGAAGAAGAACAGAAGACCAACCTCGTCAGGAAATAAGACGAGAGCCGAGGGAGCCGGTGGTACTGGCTCCTCAGCCTCTTCAGATGAGGGAGGCACCAAGACCCGGGGGCATGGCATTTCCCCCACCAGAGTGCTACAACTGCCATCAAATAGGGCATATTTGGAGAAACTGCCCTATGAGGGAAGCACCTCTACCAACACCACAGGTTGCCCCGCATGCCCAGCAGTTTGGAGGACGAGGACGTGGTCGAGGACGTGGTTTCCAGGGTGCAGATCGTAGGCAGCAGAGGGAACACATTTATGCACTGGATCTGGCTCAGCCCCGAAACCCGGAGCAAGTAATCACTGGTACGTCTGAAAATTTTGGTTTAAGTTATTCCTCATGAACTTAAATTTTATATAGAAGTGACAATCTAGGAAAGAAAACCATAGCTAGAATTCTGAGACATTTAATTTTTCCCAAAACCCCAGGAATAGTTTTCATCAGCGGCAAACCCGCTTATACTCTATTTGATACGGGTGCTTCGCACTCATTTGTATCGGAGGCCTTCATAGAAGGATTGGAAGGCGTAGAAAGATTCACGGGTCTGATGATGAGGATACGACTACCCGACGGATCAGAGTTGTTCACCTCTGCCCATTGCAACATGGAGGCAGAGATCGGCGGAAAGACGTTTGAAGCTCCAGCGACAATCATAAAGATGCCAATCTTTGATTTGATCCTAGGAATGACGTGGTTGAACTGGAATCACGCTCAGATCGATTGCTCATCCAAGAGGATTACCGTGAGACATGGAGACTCCTATCTCGTCATTGAAGGTATTAGATCTACTTTCCCTCTCATATTGTCATCTGTACAGGCCGTTAAGGCTCACTTACAAGGAGAAGAAGTGTATGAAGTAATATTTGAGATGACTGAAACCAAGGTCTCCACCTCGGATATTCCGGTGGTGCGAGATTTTGCCGACATATTCCCGGAGAAACTGCCTGGGCTACCCCCGCACCGGGAGCAGGATTTCCGGATACAGCTGGTGCCGGGGGCTAAGCCAGCAGCTAGGGCCCCTTACCGGATGGCCCCGAAAGAATTGACAGAGTTTCGAAGCCAACTCCAAGAACTGGTGGAGGCTGGATTTATCCGACCAAGCTCTTCGCCTTGGGGAGCCCCGGTCTTGTTTGTTAAAAAGAAGGACGGAACTCTGAGACTGTGCATCGACTACCGAGCTCTAAATCGATTGACAGTCCGAAATACGTATCCACTGCCAAGGATAGATGAGCTGTTTGACCAGCTAGAAGGGGCGCACTTCTTTTCCAAATTGGATCTGAGATCGGGCTATTACCAGTTACGGATCCAGGAAGAGGACATTTCGAAAACTGCGTTCAGTAGCAGATACGGACTATACGAATTTACTGTAATGCCCTTCGGGCTCACAAATGCGCCGTCAGCATTTATGAGCCTTATGAATCAGGTGTTCAAGGAGTATTTAGATATATTCGTCATCGTGTTTATCGATGACATCCTCATTTACTCAAGGACAGAAGAGGAGCACACACAACATCTGACGCTGACTCTGAAGAAACTACGGGAGCACAAGCTTTATGCAAAGATCAGCAAGTGCCAATTTTTGTTGAAGGAGGTGGCCTTCCTAGGCCATATCATCAGTGGTGCTGGGTTAGCAGTGGACCCGGCCAAGATCCAAGCAGTTCGGGACTGGCCACAATTAAAGACGGCCACAGATGTACGAAGTTTCCTAGGGCTTGCCGGATACTACCGGAAATTCGTAGAGGGATTCTCTCGTATCGCCCTCCCACTCACATCTCTGACAAGGAAGGAGGTGCCCTTTACCTGGACCCCACGGTGTGAAGAGGCTTTTCAAGAGCTAAAGGGGCGACTCACTTCGGCCCCTATACTTACCCTCCCTTCAGGGAAAGGAGGATTCCAGGTCTACACCGACGCCTCCTACCAGGGCATGGGGGCAGTACTTATGCAGAATGGCCATGTGATAGCTTATGCTTCTCGGCAGCTGAAGAAGCACGAGCAAAACTACCCAATCCATGACTTAGAGATGGGAGCTGTTATTTTTGCATTAAAGGTCTGGCGTCACTATCTATACGGTGTCCACTGCGACATATACTCCGACCACAAAAATTTGAGGTATGTGGACACGCAGAAGGAGCTAAATATTAGACAGAGACGATGGGTGGAATTTTTGGCAGATTACCAGTACGAGATGCACTACCACCCGGGAAAGGCGAATGTGGTAGCAGATGCATTGAGCCGAAAGACCGCAAACACTGAAGTAGGAACACCATTGATGGCTTTGGAGTTGATTCAGACATTTGATAAAATGCAAATATCCCTAGTATCCGAGGATCACCCTGGGCTATACCAGGAATACCTGTCATCATTAATCGCCACGGATGACATACGAGAGCGGGTCAAGGATGGACAGAGGCAGGATGCCCAGCTAGATCCGGTATTCCGGTCCTTAAAAGCAGGCACTGTGGGAGATTACACGCTGAGAGATGATTTAGTATGCTTCAGAGGACGGGTCTACATACCAGAGGGAGGCCAGATCCGGGAAGACATCATGATGGAGGCTCATTGCAGTCGATATTCGGTACACCCGGGGATTACGAAGATGACTGCAGATCTGAAGAAGACTATGTTCTGGCCCGGCATGAAGAAGGATATCACCTACTTCGTGACCCGTTGCAAGGCGTGCCAATTAGTAAAAGCAGAGTGCAAAAACCCCGCAGGATTATTACAGCCCCTCCCAGTACCAGAGTGGAAGTTTGATGATATCGCCATGGACTTTATACATGGACTTCCTCGATCCAGGACAGGGAAAGATTCGATATGGGTAATCATCGACCGACTGACGAAGGTGGCGAGGTTTATTCCAATCAGGAAGGATGACTCGGTGGGAGTGTTAGTCCGGAAGTTTGTGGAGCAGTTCGTTCGCTATCATGGCGTCCCCAAGTCGATTGTGTCAGACCGGGATGGACGATTTACATCCAGGGAGTGGAGGTCAGTGCAGACTTACTTGGGCACTCGACTAACATTCAGTACGGCTTTTCATCCCCAGACGGATGGACAGACGGAACGGACCAACCGGACGCTGGAGGATTTACTACGACTCTGCATATTAGATCGTGGTGAACCTTGGGAGAAATTGTTACCATTGATCGAGTTCTCATATAATAACAGCTACCAGTCTAGTATAAAGATGGCTCCTTATGAGGCGTTGTACGGACGAAAGTGCAGGACTCCGCTGTCATGGATACAGGACGAGGACCCTAAGGCATTGGATTCGGAATTTGTTGAGGACACCGAGGCTCAGGTGAGATTGATACGGGACAGGATGCTAGAAGCACAGAGCCGGCAGGCTAAGTATTACGACGCTCGGCACCGTCAGATAGAATTCCAGGTGGGAGATCAGGTGTTCTTGAAAATCCGACCCATGCATGGAGTTACTCGGGTACGCGGACAAAGGAAGAAGCTCAGCCCAAGGTACATGGGACCTTATAGGATCCAGGAGCGGATCGGTCCCTTGGCATACAGACTGGAACTGCCACCAGAGCTGGCGAGTCTGCACGATGTGTTCCATATATCCTCTCTTAGGAGAGCTCTACTACGTCCAGAGCAGCAAGTTTCAACCACAGATGGACCGATAGCATCTGATCGGTCAGTTCACCTAGAGCCAGTCCGGATTGACGACAAGGGGGTACGAGTTCTACGCCACAAGAAGGTTCCGTTAGTCAAGGTCCTGTGGAGAAATCACGGAAGAGAGGAGCACACATGGGAGCCCCAGGACTTGATGCGACAAAGATACCCGGAACTCTTCAGTCAGGTATTCCTCGCAACCACTCAAAATGTTCAATTCCCTTCATATAATTAACTAGTAGAACAAAAATTTCAAGGATATGGGCTAAACTTTTGTTTATTGGGGTCTAGATTTTTGTCATTTGGACTATTTGGTCTTAACATCGACAAACGCCTTAAACCTCGCATGTCAATCACGGAGTCGTGGCAAAAAAATTTCAACTTACATGGGATGTTACAAGTTTCTTCCTCCCCGATAGGAGTCCCCGTAAGCTTAACCTGGATTTCGGGGACGAAATCTTTGTTTTGTTTATTGGGATTTGTAACATCCCATTTCCAACTAGACCCCTAGGAGTGGTTTTGTCATGACAAAACCCTAGAAAGCCCAAGGAAGAGGCAAGTGGACCTGGTAGTGTGAATAGGGCCACTGTGGTCTGCACTTAGCAGATCTCAGAACCGTGACTAAAAGTGATCATGGGACTTCACCAAGACTCCAAGACCCCACCCATACCCTTATAACCCTAGAAAGAGGTCAATGGGTCACTAAGGACCCATGGAGAGCAGTCAAAAGACCAAAGTTGACCAAAGTCAACTATAACCCTAGCTAAGTCAAGTTGACCTAGACAAGGGTCCATTTCAGTCTATTAGCCAAATATACTCCACCCAAACTTCCATAACCCTAGTGAGAGGTCAATGGGTCACTAAGGACCTATGGAAAGCAGTCAATAGGGCTAAGTTGACCAAAGTCAAATATAGCCCTAATTAGGTCAAATTGACCTACACAAGGGTCAATTGCAGTCCCTTAGCCCAATAGACACCACCCCTACCCTCATAAGCCTAGTGAGAGGCCAATAGGTCACCAAGGACCCATTGGGACCAATCAAAGGGGCTAGTTTGACCAAAGTCAACCCTTAACCTAAAATGGTCAAAATGCCCTAGTTAAGGGCCAAGTGACCTTCAAGGGCCAATTCAACCCCACCTTGACCCTAGGGGAGGCTAATGGGTCACCAAGGACCTATTAAGGAAACCTCAAGGATCAAATTGACCTAGGTGGGCCCTAGTCCCACTTTGGGTCAAGTTAGCCCAAATGGGCTAACTCAAGCTCAAGCCTATTTCATTAGGGCTAACCTTGACCCAAGTGGCCAAATGGATTGGTGGGCTGACATGTGACATGTAGGAGCCTAAATTTCAGGCTTGATGACTAGGAGAGAGAAAGTCATCCATGGAGGAGAGAGAAAGAGAAGGAAGAGAAGGAAGGAGGACTTTGTGCTCCTCCTCCCCCCTCCCCAACCTCCCCATTCAATTCAGAAGGACAAGGGGGAGTCTAGCAGCTTTTTTTGACTGGCTGGAGCAAGCTCCACCACCCCTACCAACCTAGCCGCCAATGTGGACTTTGGCCAAAAATGGCCAAGGTGTTTTCAGCCACCTAACACCTCCCCTCACCTCTTTAAAAGCTCCATTGGACTCCAAGGAGTGATCCCCACCATTTTCCTGAAGAAACCAAGCCCTATTCTGCCTTTTTGAGCAATCCGACCACCACCGGCCACCACCATGCCAATCCGGCGTTCAGCCAGACTACAGCCGCCCAAAAAGGTCCTCCTCCACTCCTTCACTCTTGGGTAGATCATAGGAATCAATAGGGCCAAGGTTCGGGCTCAATTGAGCCCGATCGAGATTTCAAAATCCATGGATTTCCCGTTTTTTTTCATGTCTCGGGATCGCCGGAAAAGCGCTCTCCGGCGGCCTAGACGCCGGCCGGAGATAGCCCCGACCACCACGAAGGTGTCGGCGGCGGTGGCAGGCCGGGGAGGCGGCCGGATGGCCGGCGGCAGCCGCTGGAAGATGCTCCAGGCGGGTTGAATCGGGGCCGTCAGCTGGAGCTTGAAGATGACCCGATCCCGTCCGATTTTGCGCCAAGATTCGTGCCATATGATTTTAAACTATAGGATTAATATTTGATTCATTTTATTATTGTCACAGTATTGGTATTTACTGGTTTTAATTATTAAAAATATATAGAGCCTGTTTCAGAGAAAGTGTTCAACATCAAAAACCTAGCCCTATGAGTCTACTTTCAGCCAAAATTGGTTTGAACCAATTTGGGTGACTGGGTTGACCAGGGCACTCATTTTGGTGGGGTCTATACAAATGAATAGTCAGTCATTAAATTGGATGCCCACACTTGATCCTTGGTCCAAATAAGCTGAAATTTTGGCAGGGGCTCACCCTACCCTATACCTAGACCCTGCCCAAAAATGGGAATTTTTGGGAATAATTTTCCTATAGTTTTTGTAAATAATTTAATTATGCTAGGGTAAATTAAATTAGGGGTCAAATGAAGTCCAAATTCAACCAAATTTTGGTGGGATGGTTATGAGGTCCATATAGACCTCTGGTTAAAATTTCATTAAGTTTGGAGTTGATTTGAATAGGATTCAAGCAAACCCTAGCCTTGCCCTAAGAAGGGTATTTTGGTCCAAATTGTAATTTTGGCTTTTAGTGTCCAATTCACCTCAACAGAGGTTCAAATTTTGTACACTAGTTTGGGATGACAGGATACACCTCCCATAGGAAATTTGGGGGCAGTGGAGTTGGTTTGGCCCAAGATCTTAGGTCAAACCCTAAGGAAGGGCTTTTGTACCTTGTGAAGGGCATATGGCCAAATCACCTTGTATGGCTATGAAATTTTGTAGGGATATAGTTTTGGTAACTATAACCCTCTGGTAAAATTATTAGGGCATTTTGGAAGGTTTAGTACCCTAAAATACCTAACCCTAGTTTAGGGCACAAACATTCTAGGGTTGAAATGGGCTAGCTAAACACCTCAAACTAAGATGAAATTTTGGTAGATTGGTCTTAAGGACATTATGAGCCTCTGGTAATTTAATGGGGAATTTTGAGTCAAAAATTATAGCACTTCATTTGTAACCCAAGAAATGCTTAAATTAAGTAAATAATTTATTATGCTACTTCTGATAATTGAGAGGTCCTGAAATTTTGGCAGAGGTTGTTTGGAAGCATAAAGAGTTTATATAAATTTTATAAGAATTCTTGGACAAGTATATGAGGTAGTTAGTTCACAAGATTGTCATTTGATGGAATTATTCAAAAATTCATTTAAGCCTATTTACTAATAAATAAATTATGAAATTTGTCCCAAACCATGTATATGCCATTAGATTCATAATTGAAATTTCCCTGAATTTTTGGAAGCAATACATTATTTTATATTTATTAAATGAATTTCCAAGGACTTAAATGAATATTTGATTTAAAGATAAAGCTTTACTGAAAAGAAATATATATTTTGGAAGATAAGTTATATCATTATTCTGAGTAACATATAAAATTTGTAAAATGATTCCTTGAATGAAAGTAGTACTTCATGTTCATTTTTGGAAATTTTAGACATTAAAATAATTAAATGAATTATCAAATAAGTAAGGAAAATTTTGGAACTCTGGATTTAGAACTTAAAGGTCATAATGAACCTCCATTAATTATTATAGGGGTGTAGGATGATTATTTTATATACATCCCATTTTACAGGAAGCTTGATTTGGTGGTCTGCATTTAGCAATTTTGGATCTAGTTTGTTTGCATCATTTTGAGCAATTTACTTACTGTATAATTATGAAATTTGGCCAATGATGTTTTTAGGTCAGTATCTACTTTAGAAAATTAATTAAGAATTTTTGGATGAATATTTATTGCACTTACTTCATTAATAAAAGGAAAAAGGATATATTTTCAAAAATTGATTAGTGTCACTTGAATACTTGAAAAATTGTTATATCTTGGATTTATTGTTAAATGGTTATTTAGAATTTATCATGAATTTATGAAGCTTTATACCTTTCTGAAAAGTGCACTTCATGCTCAATGGGTAGCCCTTAGAAGCTTTATGGGAATTTAAATAAATATCAGAATAATTGGAAAAATGATAATCCTTTGGATTTAGTCCATTTGCATCATGATAAGTCTCCAGTAAATAATTCAGGGCATTCGGATGATTATTTAGAATACCCCCTATCTGGTTCAACGTATCGTCTTTCTCGTAGTAATTAGGAAGAGTCAAAACTTCATAAGCATACAGTAAATAGTAAACTTAGGGTTTCACACTTTCCCACCCAGTATCCCGGGAGATAGTATGGGTTACTTGGGCAATAAGCCCAGTAGTTGTGATGGTGGTCTGGCGAGCTTCGGCTCAGTTGTTGATTACGACGGACGGGATTGTCCGGGGAGCTTTAGCTCAGTTGTTGATTACGACGGACGGGATTGTCCGGGGAGCTTTAGCTCGGTTGTAGATTATGACGGACGGGATTGTCCGGGGAACTTTAGCTTGGTTGTAGATTATGACGGACGGGATTGTCCGGGGAACTTTAGCTCGGTTGTAGATTATGATGGACGGGAATTGTCCGGTGAGCTTCGGCTCGGTTGGTTGGTTGACTCATAACTATTGTATGTGCATAAAAGGTTTTAAGGTGGTGGGTCTTCTATATTGGGGAGTTCGATGCACCGACACCAATATGGTTGGCTCGGCAAGTGTGGTTACCACCTTGCCAACAGAAGTCCGGTGCGCCAGCCGGCAAGAGTACGCAGACGTCCGCTTAGTGCACCAAGCGTTGAGGCGTACGATAGGTCTGACCGGTAGTGCTTTACTGGTTTAGAGGTGGGCGAGGCCCAACCCACCGCTTCCGTCTGCCACTACGGAGGTATCCTGGGAGGTAACGGCTCCGAAAGGGGGAACTAAAGGTCTGTGTACACAGAGTCGAGTGGGTGAGTTGCACATGCATGTTCACATCATGGCATAAATGTATTTCATAGCATAACCATCGCATATAACCTGACACCTAATGTATAAGCGGTATGAGACGCTCTATACATTAGGCCTTGCTAAACGACCCCTTGGCCTATAAGTTCGTGTGAGCGTGCCTATAAGTCAAGGTTCTCTTTCAACATTATAAACCTGCTAATAGAACCGACACCCTATCGTATAAATTGGTATGGGACTTTTTATACGATAGGAGCCCTGCAAAAGATCCCTTAACTTATGTACACTCGCATAAGTTAAGGTTACATATTTATTTTGTACGATTTTTATCATCTTACACTGTTAGTTTAGTTCCACTGCCATCTGAAATTTGAATACTCTCCACCTTCATGTCCTTCCCTTTCCTTCTCACCGCTCGGTGCTTTAGGAGCCATGGGGGAAGGGGTGGGGGACGATAGGACTTAGTCTTTTAGACTAACGGTTTTCGAACCACATCATTTAGGGGACCACGGAGCCCAGCATGGAGGAGCAGCCTCGGAGGTCGGCACGTTTGGAGATCGGACAGCCTAGCACTGGAGTCCAGACAACAGGGACAGTGAGTCCCGATCTATAGTAGTTGTATTAGTTTGCTTCCGCGATGAGTGAAATGTAGTGAGGACTTGATGTACCGGGCATAAGCCCGTGATTTTTCATTATATGTACTATCTGTGGACACTCCCTTCGTGGAGTTTATTTCTATATATGTGATTCTCTTTGTGGACTTGCTACCTTCTTAAGTATATTGCTACTGTTATGATCGAATTGGCCGGCAGAATCGGCGTCTTGTAGTGACGACCTTCCCGGGTGCGAAGGTGTCACCGCAAGGCGGCGGTTCTGGGCCTAAGACCCCGGTGTCGAAAAAGAAAAAAAAATGGGGGTCTTACATTGTCAGTTAGGCAAGCAAACTAAAAATAGTTTTAAGTCACTTAATAAGAGTGATTCACCTAGGATTTTGTATCTGTTACACAGTGATCTTTTTGGACCCATTACAGTACAAAGCCTAGGAGGGAAATCTTACACTTTAGTAGTTGTAGATGACTTCTCTAGATTCACATAGGTGTTCTTTTTGAGGAAGAAGTCTGATAACTTTAAGTGTTTGACAGAGTTTCTCAAATGCATACAGATTGAGTTCAATACTCACATTGCCCTGATCAGAAGTGATCATGGGATAGAGTTTGATTCTCTTCTTATGCAAGAGTTCTATCAAAGTGAAGGGATCGGGCACACTTTCTCTGCTCCTAGAACTCCTCAACAAAATGGGGTAGCTGAAAGGAAAAATAGAACCCTTATTGAATTTTCTACTACATTGTTGACAGATGCTCACCTTCCTCTATCCTTTTGGGCAAAGGCAGTGAACACCTCAAACTATGTGTTGAATAGAAGTTTGATACATAAGCTGAAGGGCAAGACTCCCTATGAATTACTCAAAGAGAAGAAACCTAAAGTAGCTTATTTCAAAAAATTTGGTTGTATTTATTACATACACAATAATGACAAGAAATACATTGCAAAATTTCAAGCCAAAGCTGATGAAGGAGTGTTTCTGGGATACTCTATGAACAGTAAAGCTTATAGGGTGTATAACAAATCTTCTCTTAAAATTGAAGAATTTGTACATGTATCTTTTGATAAAACTAACATGTCTTATAAGGAGAAGAATACTTCTACCATAGAACCTTTGCAGGTACATTCTCTTTCAGAAAATTTGAACAGGTTACACATTATAGAAGAGGATACAACACCTTCACCTATCCAACAAAAAGGTGAAAGCAGTGAAGATGAAGAGGACACTCAACATCTTAGTGAGAACCACATTGAAGAGACAGTTGTTGTTCCACAAGAGGAAACAACAACACAGGTTGGTGAACAATCAACATCCCCTTTTGATTTAGTAACATCAAGAGACCATCCAATATCCCAAGTGATTGGAGACATCTCAGCTGGTGTGCAAACCAAAAATTAGGTTAATCAAAACCTGATGCACACCTGCTTTCTATCTCAAATTGAGCCTCAATCCATACAAGATACAGAACAAGATCCACACTGGATCATTGCAATGCAAGAGGAATTACATCAATTTGAAAGGAACAAAGTTTGGGAACTAGTGCCAAGGCCAAAGGATCACTCCATTGTTGGAACAAAATGGGTGTTCAGAAACAAGTTGGATGATCAAGGAATTATTGTAAGGAACAAGGCAAGGCTAGTTGCACAAGGATACTCACAAGAAGAAGGAATAGATTATGACCAGACCTTTGCCGCAGTTGCAAGGTTAGAGGCCATAAGAATATTTCTAGCTTATGTAGCACACAAGGGATTCAAGGTCTATCAAATGGATGTGAAGAGTGCATTTCTCAATGGAGATATCAAGGAAGAAGTCTATGTTAGACAACCCCCAGGTTTTATCTCTCCAACTCATCCTGATTATGTTTTTAAATTGCATAAAGCATTATATGGTCTCAATCAAGCTCCTAGAGTATGGTATGAGACCTTAGCATGCTTTCTTTTGAAAAATGATTTTATAAGGGGTAGAGTAGACCAAACTCTTTTTATTAGAACCCATAAGTCCAATACCCTACTAGTACAAATTTATGTAGATGACATTATCTTTGGATCTACTGATTCAAATTTGTGCAAGAGGTTTTCCAACCTAATGCATTCTAAATTTGAAATGAGTAGCATGGGTGAGCATTCCTTCTTTCTAGGATTGCAAGTCAAACAGCATGCTGATGGCATATTCATTTCTCAAACCAAGTATGCAAAAGAATTGGTTAAGAAATTTGGTATGTCTGAAGCATCATGTATGAATACACCTATGCCTACTAATGTTGTATTAGATGCTGATGAACATGGGAAACCTGTTGATCAGACAACATATAGAGAAATGATTGGCTCTTTATTATACCTTACAGCTAGTAGACCTGACATAATATTTGCTACATGCATCTGTGCTAGATTCCAAGTAAGCCCTAGAGAGTCACACCTAACATTAGTAAAAAGGTTTCTTAGGTATGTGAAAAGTTGTCCAAATCTAGGTCTCTGGTATCCAAAAGATTCAGGATTTGAATTAACTGGATTTTTCAGATGTTGATTATGCTTGTTGGGTACATGGGAAAATGTGTACCTGATTTGGAGAAGCCTCACTTAGTTCAATAATATACATCAAGGTGTATTTGATGTTATTTTGAGTTTGTATGTGCAGGTTAAGTATATGCTAATATGCAGGAAAAAGTTTCTAAGTCCATGTGTCGACATTAAGAAAGCCTGTGTCGACACTTGGAAAAGTTGTGTCGACACTAGAAGCAACTGTGTCGACACACAGAATTTATTAATCGACATCAATTGTGTCGACACCGGGAGGCAGTGTCGACACACAGAAGTATTAGTCGACATCGACTGTGTCGACACCGGGAGGCAGTGTCAACACACAGATTTATTAGTCGACATCGTCTGTGTCGAGACCTGGAAGCAGTGTCAACACACAGAATTCTTAGACTATATCAACTGTGTCGACACACAGGACTTGTGTCGACAAACAGCAGAGTTTCAATAATGTTGATTACTGTGAAGTAAATAAGTGGTTGTGTCGACAAAAAGAAGCAGTGTCGACACACTCTACAGATGCAGTGTCAAGAAGAAGTGTCGACACCAAAGGAGTTATGTCGACATCACCAAAGCTTGTGTCGACACTTAATCTACTTGTGTCGACACATAATGACAATCAGTCTCGACGCTTTGCTGACAAAGTCAAAGGTTCAAGAACTGACTGAAGACTTGACAGATGTGTATTCCAATAAGTTTGCTGAACCTATCAGACTTGTCAGAAGTTGGTTAGAAACCAGATCAGCCAGTTTCCATGGATGAAGTCTATATATAGATGGATTCTGACAACAACGTGAACAACAATAATAACAACATAAACAACTATTGAAGTGTTGATCATTGATTAAGAAAGTGCACGACACACAAGAGAAGATTTTCGTGAGAAGATCTAAGAAGACAATCATAAGTGGCAATCTACTCAGAATTTGTTTAAGGAGAATTCAAGCTAGAATTCTGAAGAAACTTCAGAAGTTCTGTAGATTGAGAGAGATCTTCAGCTGTTGAAGTAAAGGAGGAGACATCTACAAAGTCTCTTAAGAAGCAGATCTTGAACTAATATGCTAAGAAGGATTCAGATCTATTCTGAAATGTAAGAAGGAAGCTGCCAGCCAGTCAACTTCAAAGGAGATCAACCCTACTGAGTTCAGATTCAAGAAGCTTTGAAGAAAGCTAAGAACAGGTTGATTTCAGCCATCAGTCTTATCAAGAAGCAGATCAAGAAACCTTGTATCCCTTCTCTCTCAACAAGGGTAAGATTCCATCTAAACACTTATCAAATTTTTTAGGATCTTTTCATAGATTTGAGTTGTAATCCTATATTATAAAGGCTGAGTGTAGGAGATATAGATCTCTGAGTGGTAGGGCTTTTGAGCCTGAGTGTAGGAGAAATTATTCTCTGAGTTGTAGGCCTTGTGGCAAGGCTGAGGCAGGGCTGTTAGCCTGAGCTGTAGGAGTGTGGATACATTCTGAGTTATAGGAACCTTTCAGGGTTCTGAGCTGTAAGATCTGTGGATCTGAGAAGAAGGAAGAAGTTAGGCCGAATCTAGCACACTGCTAGATAGGTGAAGGGGGAAAGTGGATGTAACCAGACCTTGGGGAACCACTATAAACCTGTGTGCAATCTGTGATGTGTGTGTGACTGTGATTTCTGTGCTGTGATTGCTGTAGAATAGTTAGATTCTATTTTAAGATCTGAAAAATTATTCTACCTTAAGTAAAAAAGAAAAGAACCTATTCACCCCCCCCCCCTCTAGGTGTTTGGGTTTTCTTGAAATCAATTCTATCAAGTGGTATCAGATGGAGGTTACTCAAAGAAGGACTTAATAGTCTAAGTAAGATCCATAAGGCAGATTCAAGATCAAGAAAATGGGTTCAGGATAAAATCATAAGGAACTAGGTTCTATGAAATTACCCATATGCAGGAAAGAGATATTTGGAATTTGGAAAGAAAGGGTCAGGCTTTTTATGGAGGCCTCTGATCCAAGGATCTACATTACAGTAAAGGAAGGTCTTTATATTCCAATGAAATTATAAGTTTTAGTTGCAAATCAAAGAACTCCTAAGGATTTTTCAGAGATGACTAACAAAGAGATCATCCTGGCAACTATGGATAAAAGAGCCAAGAATATCATAGTAAGTGCCATAGATGATTCAACCTTTTAAAATTTGATTCACTACAAGACCTCAAAGGAAATGTGGGACACTTTGATAGTCTACATGGAGGGTTCTGAAGAAGTCATACAAGATAGAAAATCTATGTTGAACCAGGAATATGAGAGTTTCAGACAAGGAAAGTCAGATGGTATAACTGAGTGTTATAAGAAGTTCAATAGAATAGTAAATGAGCTGATGTCCTATGGAAGGATCTTTAGTGCATATGAACTGAATGATAAATTTCTAAGATCCTTGACAAAGGATTGGGACACTAAGATCTGTGTCATTAGGGAAGTGGCCAAACTTGCAGATATCTCTCCTCCAACTTTGTTTGGAAAATTACTGTCATATGAGATGCAGCTAATGGCTAGGAAAGAGGAAGAGAAAAGTGCAAAAGGGGAGCATAGAGAAAAGTCTGTGGCCTTCAAGGTGGAGACCACTAGGAAGAATAGGAGGATGTCTCCATCAGCTCCTGAGATAGTTGCTGAAATTACTTCAGATAATTCAGACAACCAAAGTTCTGACAGAAGTGACTCAGATAAAGACTTTGCTGCCTTCACAAGACAGTTTCAGATATTCTTGAAGAAGAAGCAGTGGAAGTCTAGGCCCTCCACATCTTAGCCTGTGTATGACTATTATCAAAAGAGGAAGTCATCTAGGAAGGACAGGAGCAGGTCTAAGCCTAGCAAATCTACAACATCAAAGATAGTTTGCTACTGCTGTAATAGGCCTGGACATATTGTGGCTGAGTGTCCAGACAAAATAAAGGAGTCTGCTGATAAAAGGAAGACTCAACAAAAGAGCAAGAAGGAGAAATCCTTTGTTGCTAAGAAGGAGAAGAGCTTGACAGACCAATCATCTTCAGAGTCTGAATCTGAAGCTGAGGCATACATTGGTCTATATGCAGCGGATGAAGAAGATGAGTTTATGTAAGTGCTTAACTCTATCTATGAACAAGAAGACCATCAATGCATGGGACTGATGGTTGGGTCAGAAGAAGACAAGTGTCAGGATCAGCCTGGTCCTAGTAAGGTACAATGTATTTCTTGAAATTCAGATTGTAGTACTGGTACAGAGTCAGCTACATCTACATCAAGTGATGTGGATGGGTCTGAGTCTGAAGGTGATATTCATCATCTGATAGATGAATATGGGGACTTGTTGCAGACACTAAAGAAAAGATCAAACCTGGCCAAAACTCAGGCTAAGGAAATTACAGATCTTAAGATGGCTGCATCTAATTTAGAGAAAGAGTTGGATCAAAAAATGAATGAGGTTGCTAAACTGAAAACTATAACTGTTATTCAAATGGGTACAATCACATACAAAAATGATCTAATTAAAAGTTTGGAAGTCAGACTTCAAAAGGATAAAGATTTGGTGGCTAGTTATTCCAAGTCAAAGTCAGTTTTACCCATAATAGATGAGTTTGTGGCTCAAAAGGGTAAGGCTGGAATAGGCTTTAAAGGTGACACCAGGGCTGTCCAATTCAAGAGAAAGGGCAAAGCCTCAGTCCAGCCACTGAATTTTAAAGTCCCTATTTTTAGAAAGGTACAAGTGCCTTCTAACAAGTATGACCTTGAGAATACTCATGATCATAGTAAGACCGAAGTTCTGAATGACAAGAGTGTTTATGTCAATAAGGCAGCCCATGTCCATAAATCCCATGTTCTTAAGAAAACAGTGGGTGTAGCTGCAGCAGTACCAGCACAAAACATAAGATTTATTGTTAACCAGACTGCCAAGAATGTATCTAAAAAATAGATACAACAAGTATGAATGCTAGTACTGTGGCAAGACAGGCCATTATACCATAAATTGCTGGCACAACATTAGTGTCAGGAAGAACAATAGTCTACCTGTTAGAATAGATGCAGGTAGATTTGTTAAGTATGAAGCTAACTTGAACCAAGGACCAAAGACTTACGTGGGTTCAAAGGAGAGGTAATTCTTTATTGCAGGTGAGTCCAAGTTACCATGCCCCTATATGGTACTTGGACAGTGGATGTTCCAGGCACATGACTAGAACAAAGGGGTTGTTGAAGGAGTACTTACCTATCTTAAATGGGTCTAAAGTAATCTTTGGTGGTTCTTAAAAAGAAATCATCAAAGGGTTTGGTAACATTTCTAATAACCAGATTACTATCACTCAAGTAGCCTATATGAAGGGTTTGAAACACAACCTTAAAAGCATAAGTCAGCTGAGTGATTTAGGATACTACATTTCATTTATTAAGAATGGATGTCATATCAAAAGATCAAGTGATCAAAAGATCATTTTGACAAGATATAGAAAAAGAAATGTGTACTGTCTTAATTTTGAGTGTGAGAACAATGTTTCTCCTATTTGTCTTGTAGCTGATGAGAGAGCTTCTCATTGTGTCAAGTGGCACAATAGGCTGGCTCATCTTAACTACAAAACAATTGGCCAACTCTTTAGCAAAGAGTTAGTAAGGAATAGTCCAAAAGTTAAGTGTATAAAAGATGGGATATGCTCAGCTTATCAAAAAGACAAGCAGACAAAATCATCCTTTCATAGCCTTGAAAACAAGGATTCAGTGAGGTGTCTATACCTCTTACATATGGATCTATTTGGTCCTATGCCAGTTCATAGTCTAGGTAGGAAGGTCTACACTTTTGTGGTGGTAGATGACTATTCTAGATATTCCTGGGTGTTCTTTCTGAGAAAAAAATCAGAAACCCCAAGTGTTTTACATAGTTTTGTCAAGCAAATTCAGAATGAACATGACAGTACAGTGGTCAAAATCAGAAGTGACCATAACACTGAATTTCAATCTGAGAGTATGACAAGACTGTGTGAAGAATTTGGAATTTTTCAAGAATTCTCCTCACTTAGAACACCACAGCAAAATGGTATTGCTGAAAGGAAGAATAGAATACTGATTGAGGCTGGTAGAACTCTATTGAGTGACACTTCTCTCCCAGAATATTTCTGGGCTGAGGAAGTAAACACTGCATGTCATGTGATCAATAGGGCTTCTATCACAAAAAGCCACAAAAAGACTCCCTATGAGATCATGAAGGGTAGAAAACCAAACTTATCCTATTTTAGGATCTTTGGTTGCAAGTGCTATGTCCTGAACAATGGCAAGTCTTATCTAAATAAGTTTGTTGCCAAATCCCAAGATGTGATATTTGTTTGGTACAGTAATAATAGTAAGGCTTATAGAGTCTACAACTTGATTACTTAAGTTGTAGAAGAGTCTGTACATATTGTCTTTGATGAAATAAGACTGATTAACAGTGCGTTGCCTTGTAGCTCATGCAGTTCTACAGGTATAAATGAGAAAATGGACAAGCTTGCCATTACAGAAGAATCAACTGAAGAGCAGGAAGTGGAAAATGGTGGCTACGTTCCAGGGGGAGTACAAGACTCTCTAGATGCTGATGAAAACCAAGAGGTGAAACATATTGAAGAGACTGGAGGTGTTCAACCTGAAGATAGTCTACCTCCAGCTGTTAGATACTTAAAGGATCATCCAGCAAATCAGATAATTGGTGATCTAAGACATGGAGTGCAAACTAGAAGCAGGAACTTGAACACAGTGCTTTGCTCAAGCTTCCTATCTCAACTAGAGCCAAAGAGATTTGAAGAAGCTATTCTGGACCCACATTGGATTGATGTCATGCAAGAGGAGCTGAATCAGTTCAGAAGGTGAAGGGTCTGGGAGTTAGTTCCTAAACCAAAAGACCACAACATCATTGGAACAAAGTGGATCTTTAGGAACAAACTGGATGAGAATGGGATCATTGTGAAGAACAAAGCAAGACTTGTTACAAAAGAATACAGGTAGGAAGAGGGTATTGACTTTGATCAAACCTTTGCCCCAGTAGCAAGACTAGAAGTAATCAGGATGTTCCTTGCCTATGCAGCATATCAAGGCTTCAAGGTATTCCAAATGGATGTAAAATCAGCATTCCTAAATGGAAATCTAAAAGAAGAAGTCTATGTAGAGCAGCCCTCAGGTTTTGTTGATTCTCTCAAACCTGATTATGTTTATAGACTTAGGAAAGCTTTATATGGGTTAAAGCAAGCCCCAAGGGCTTGGTATGAAACCCTGTCTACTTTCCTTATTGAGAACAAATTCTCAAAGGGGAAAATAGACAAAACTCTATTCCTAAGAGAATCCAAAGGAAAGATAATCTTAGACAAGATTTATGTAGATGACATAATATTTGGGTCTACAGAAAACAACCTTTGCAAAAAGTTTGCTAAACTTATGCAAGGGAAGTTTGAGATGAGCAGCATGGGAGAACTTAAGTTCTTCTTAGGACTTCAAGTAAGACAGGCTGATGATGGCTTGTCCATATCCCAGTCTAAGTTCACCAAGGAGTTAAATAAGAAGTATGGTATGGAATCATCCTCCACCATGAAAACTCCTATGGGAACAAGTATGCCTATATGCAAAGATGATGCAGGTAAACCTGTAGATGAGTCTTTGTATAGAGGAATAATTGGCTCTCTTCTATACCTAACTGCTAGTAGACCAGACATTATGTATGCAATATATGTCTGTGCTAGATACCAATCATGCCCTAAAGAATCTCATTATACTGCAATAAAAAGGATTTTGAGAAATCTAAAGGGCACACCTAATCTAGACCTTTGGTACCCTAGGAATGGAGATTTTATACTGACAGGCTATTCAGATGCAGACTTTGCAGGTTGCAAAGAAGATAGAAAAAGCACAACAGGCGCCTGTCAATTTCTAGGAGGAAGATTGGTGTCTTGGAGTAGTAAGAAGCAGACTAGTGTGGCAATTTCCACAGCTGAGTCTGAATATGTGGCAGCTGGAAGTTGTTGTGCACAGCTGTTATGGATTCAGCACCAGCTAGAAGACTATGGTATTCAGGTAAGTAGAACACCTTTGTTTTGTGATTCTACTAGTGCCATTTCTATTGCTAATAATCCTGTTTCATATAGTAGGACTAAGCATATAGAAATTAGATACCATTTTCTTAGAGAATATGTAGAGAAAAAGGACATCTCACTAGAATTTTTCAAAACAGATTATCAAATTGCAGATGTGTTTACTAAGCCTCTAGATGAAACTAAATTCAATAAATTTAAAATTGAATTAGGAATGTTGAACATAGATTAGTCTAACAAATTTGGCTAAGTAAATCTATGTTGACACATTCAGAGAAGTGATGTTGACACTTCAGTAAATCTGTGTCGACACATCCAGAGAAGTGGTGTCGACACTTCAGTTAGTGGTGTCGACACAACCAGAGTAGTGGTGTCAACACATCCAGAAATTGTGTCGACACTTGCGATAAGAGTCGACACAGAATTTCTGTTGAACTACTAAGTATGTCTAGTGTCGACATATCATCAATTGGTGTCGACACATAGTAGTCAACGCCGTTGTCGAGATAATAGAAGTATGTGTCGACACATTTCAACAGTGTCAACACGTTTAGACAGTTTTTGCCCGCCTTTTGACCTTCTTTGTTTAGAAGGGTATAAATAGGTCAAGAACATATTCTGTCGACACGCTCTCCAGATTTTCGAGACTAAACCCTTGTGTCGACAAACTCTCTTCTCTCAATCCAAGTTTTCTCACCATCCCAATGGCGCTAAAGATTGAAGATAACATTAACGAAGGATATGAGTTGGTTCGTCATGCCTTTGATGATGTAGACTCGGAGATTAAAAGAGTAATTACCCTAATAACTGACAGTGGTTTGGAGTTTCTAATATCCGAACCAACCAAGATTTGTAAGAAGGAGGTTTCTGAGTTTTTTACTGCAGCAACAGTATACTCAACTAGCCTTAAGATTAAATCAACAGTTCATGGAGCACGAGTCAAACTGACCTTGAAAAGTTTTAGAAAAATTCTTCATCTTCCAAGAATTCAGGATGAAGAAGAAGTACCATATCAAAAATAAAAGAGGTACTACAATGGTGTGGATTGGATCCCACCATGAAGATTGGATCAGCTATAAACAGGAAAGGGATAAATCAGCAAGGTAAATTTCTATCTAAAGTGGTTGGAAAGGTGATTCTGTGTAATCCAGGGGGACATGATAGGATTTCAGCCTATATATTCAGCCTAATGACAAGGATTATTTTTAAACTAAATACAGATTGGTCCATAGTAATTTTTGAGAAGATTAAGGAAGGAATAAAGAAGCCTAATTTGGCAAGACTGATGAGTCTATACTTGGCTGGAGAAATTCCAGAAGTAATGAACCAGATTTCTGGTTCTAAAATCAACCACATGAAAAGAATGTACATCAGGATTATTTCCAGATGGGATAGGGTCCTATCAAAGGACATACCAGATATAGAAAGACAAGAAGCTGCTAAGAAATCACCAGCATAGGACATTACAGATACTGCACAGATGAAGGGGGAGCCAGATAATACTCAGGCTCGAGAAAATACTGATAATGCACAGGATCAGGGGGAGCTAAATACTGCCCAGGTACTGAAAGAAGAGCCAATCCACTTGGCAAAGGAAATAGATTCACAAACAATCCTTGAGATATCTCATACCAATATTCCAGCCCTAGATGCTATTATGAAGGATACATCTGGAGCTGCTGATGCTCCTGAGAAAGTAATATCACCAGTTCACACTTAACAGGAATTCACTCTAGAAGAATTGTTTCCTGATATTGAGGGAGCAGCAGATAAGGAGGTGCAAATAAGGAATGAGGGAGAGCAGGCTAACCTTGAGGTGGGCAGATTGGAACTGAAAAGGAGATTCCTTTTAGTCATAAAGAAAGAGTTAATATAGCCAGTATCTCTGCTTCAGAAGATGAGGAAATTAGAAATGCCAAGAAAAGAAAACTGATGGTCTTTAAAAGAAGGAGCCAGAACTATAAGAAGGCATTGCAAACTACTACTCCACAACCTGCCCTAGAGGCTGATTACAGCTCATTAATGGTGGCTTTGTAAGTTAAATTGGATGAGCAGAGAATGGCTCTAGAGAAGTATGTGGATGAAAGCCATAAATCACTTAAATTTGATTTGGCTCGGGATATTAAATTCATAAGGTTTGAAGTAAATCTTCATAAGAAAGAGATGACAGATTGCTTCCACAAAGGGGGCAATGCTGTAGTATTTCTGGCTGAGCAGCAAGCAGCAGTAAAGGCTCAAGTGGATGACATTGCTATTAAACAAGGCTATGTCCTTGAAAATCAGATTAGAATGAATGACAATTTGACTGAATCTCACAATGAGATAGTCACTGAAATTATGAAAACAGTTACTGCAATGACTGAAGAAAGAGCTAAAGAGAAAGAAGAGTTTGATAAGAAGTTACAGGATGCCTTAGATTCATTTAAGACAGCCATTACTACTTCTCAGAAAATAATTTCTGATCAGCTTCTTAAGTTAAAATCATTTTATAAAGATGGTGTAAATTTTCTTGATGGACAAGTAAGATTTCAAAAGGATGACTTAAGGGACCAAATTGAAAGAGAAGTCATAAAGGGGAAGAGAGTGTTAGTCAAAGCAGGCTCAGAACATGCCAAATGGATATCCAATAGCATCAGAGCCACTCTGGGATATCCACCTCTTTGTGATGATGATAATATTCCTGAATCTGGTGTGCAACCTGCTTATGTTGAAGGAGATCAACCTGAAGTTGCTCAGATTATCTACCCTCCAGCAGATTTTGATATGATTCAACAACAGGTTCAGTCTATGTACAGTCCTCCACAGGAAGTTGATAATGTTATAATAGAAAAAGTTGAAATGCCAGAAGCTGCCTTGAAAGCTGAGCAGGAAGCTCAACTATCTAAGAAAAGGTTCAGAGAACAGGCTGAGTTAAAGCCTGATTTTGAGCAATGGAGCCCCACTTCCAGGAATATCATTCTGACTGCTTGGAAAGCTGTGAAAGATCAAGTTCATGAAAGAGGAAAATGGTATAATGAACAAGAATAGCAGAAATATGAGGCAAGGCAAGAAGCCATTGTGCAACATAGAAGAAAGGCTAAAATTGGGAAGTTACCTCCTAATGCTCAGGAGCCTAGCAAATATTTCCCTAAGCCTTTTCATTATTTTGAAAGACAAAGGATTAAGGCTGAAGATCAAAAGAAGGCTGAGTTGAAAGGAAAGAAGCTCATTGATGATGTATAACCTCCTGTGCAAGCTCAGATTAAGCTAGGAAAAGGCATAGTCATCAAGGAGCCTGATCAGCCTTAGTATAGAATTACTAGTTTTTACAAGAACAATATAATCTTCAATGTTAAAAGAAATCTATGTAATCAGTTGTTAAGAAACTTTTTGATAAGTATAATTAAACAATGTTTCATGTTCATTGAGCTTGTATTATTATTCTGTATTGTCATATTGGTATATGTTTTGTTTATAAGTTGCCCTGTCCTATAATGCTTATATACATCATAATGTTTGTTTATTATAAGTGGTGTATATAATTGACTAAAGGGTTATGACTTCTCCAAATATGGGGAGATTGTTGAGTACATGGGAAAATGTGTACCTGATTTGGAGAAGCCTCACTTAGTTCAATGATATACATCAAGGTGTATTTGATGTTATTTTGAGTTTGTATGTGCAAGTTAAGTATATGCTAATATGCAGAAAAAAGTTTCTAAGTCCATGTGTCGACACTTAAGAAAGCCTGTGTCGACACTTGGAAAAGCTGTGTCGACACCAGAAGAAACTGTGTCGACATATAGAATTTATTAGTCGACATCAACTGTGTCGACACCGGGAGGCAGTGTCGACACACAGAAGTATTAGTCGACATCGACTGTGTTGACATCGGGAGGTAGTGTCGACACACAGATTTATTAGTCGACATCGTCTGTGTCGACACCTGGAGGCAGTGTCGACACACAGAATTCTTATACTATATCAATTGTGTCGACACACAGGACTTGTGTCGACACACAGCAGAGTTTCAACAATGTTGATCGTTGTGAAGTAAAGAAGTGTCTGTGTCGACACAAAGAAGCAGTGTCGACACACTCTACAGATGCAGTGTCAAGAAGAAGTATCGACACCAAAGGAGTTATGTCGACATCACCAAAGCTTGTGTCGACACTTAATCTACTTATGTCGACACATAATGATAATCAGTCTCGACGCTTTGCTGACAAAGTCAAAGGTTCAAGAACTGACTGGAGACTTGACAGTTATGTATTCCAATAAGTTTGTTGAAGCTGTAAGACTTTTCAGAAGTTGGTTAGAAACTGGATCAGCCGATTTCCATGGATGAAGTCTATATATAGATGGATTCTAACAACAACGTGAACAACAATAATAATAACACAAACAACTATTGAAGTGTTGATCATTGATCAAGAAAGTGCACGACACACAGGAGAAGATTTTCGTGAGAAGATCTAAGAAGACAATCTGAAGTGGCAATCTACTCAGAATTTGTCTAAGGAAAATTCAAGCTAGAATTCTGAATAAAATTCAGAAAGTTCTGGAGATTGAGAGAGATCTTCAGCTGTTGAAGTAAAGGAGGAGACATCTACAAAGTCTCTTAAGAAGAAGATCTTGAACTAATATGCTAAGAAGGATTCAGATCTATTCTGAAATCTAAGAAGGAAGCTGCCAGCCAGTCAACTTCAAAGGAGATCAACTCTACTGAGTTTAGATTCAAGAAGCTTTGAAGAAAGCTAAGAAAAGGTTGATTTCAGCCATCAGTCTTATCAAGAAGCAGATCAAGAAACCTTTTATCCCTTCTCTCTCAACAAGGGTAAGAGTCCATCTAAACACTTATCAAATTTTGTAGGATCTTTTCATAGATCTGAGTTGTAAGCCTATATTATAAAGGCTGAGTGTAGGAGATATAGATCTCTGAGTAGTAGGGCTTTTGAGCCTGAGTGTAGGAAAAATTATTCTCTGAGTTGTAGGCCTTGTGGCAAGGCTGAGGTAGGGCTGTTAGCTTGAGCTGTAGGAGTGTGGATACATTCGGAGTTGTAGGAACCTTTCAGGGTTCTGAGCTGTAAGATCTGTGGATCTGAGAAGAAGGAAGAAGTTAGGCCGAATCTAGCACACTGCTAGATAGGTGAAGGGGGAAAGTGGATGTATCCAGACCTTGGGGAACCACTATAAACTTGTGTGCAATCTGTGATGTGTGTGTGACTGTGATTTCTGTGTTGTGATTGCTGTAGAATAGTTAGATTCTATTTTAAGATCTGAAAAATTATTCTTCCTTAAGTAAAAAAGAAAAGAACCTATTCACCCCCCCCCCCTCTAGGTGTTTGGGTTATCTTGAAATCAATTCTATCAATGTTGGATGTAGAGTAGACAGGAAAAGCACCAGTGGAACTTGTCAGTTTCTTGGTGATAGACTTGTCTCCTGGTTTTGTAAGAAACAAACATCTGTGTCCACATCAACTGCTGAAGCTGAATACATGGCAGCAGATAGTTGTTGCTCACAGATATTGTGGATTCAAAATCAGCTCCTAGACTATGGTTACAACTTAGATAAGTCAAAAATATTTTGTGATAACACTAGTGATATTTCTATAGCCCAAAATCCAGTCCTTCATAGTAGGACAAAATTTATAGAGATTAGGCATCACTTTTTAAGAGACAATGTTGAGAAAAATAAAATTGAACTTCAATATATCCCAACTGATTTGCAAAGGGGAGATATTTTCACCAAACCATTGGATGAAAAGAAACACACCTTCCTGAATCAATTAGGAATGTTAGATGAAGGAAGCTTAAAATAAAATTCATGATTTTAAAACCTTAAAATTGACCAAGACTAGGTTAAAAACTTGATTTTTCTAGTGTCTATAGGTTATTTCTGTTCTTTGAACTGCGCTCGACATTTTTCCCAAAGATCGTCGAATGGAGATCGACGTTCTCAGAAATCGTCGACCGGAGTTCAGGGTTTTCCAGATAGTGCTAGGCTATCTCTTTCCGGTCAAAGATCGTCGAACGGAGCTCGACGCTCTCCAATATCGTCAAACGGAGATCGACGATGTTGAAGACCTTTCAGATTCTTTTAGAAGCCAAGATCGTCGAACTGAGTTCAACGATCTTTCCTTTTTGACGTCGAACCCTGATATAAAATTCATTTTTCGGCCGTCGTTCTCCTTTTGCGCATTCATACTCTCTGCAGAGCTCTTCTTTCCCTCCAAACCTCTCTGCACTTGGTATTGCTTGTTTATTTTTGCAGGAAAACATGGCCGTCTCTGTCGCCGCCTTAGTAGCAATGAAGTTCGATACCGGTTTCGATATCGACATGGATTCATTCGAAGGAAGTGATCAAATCTTCAAGGATATTCTAGAGCTATTCAAGGAACAACAGTTGGTTCCTATCATGACTACAAGGATGAAATTGGCTGCATATGAGATTAAGGAATGGGTGTACACAGCACACAACCTGGATCAAAATACAGTGGTTGGAATAATATCAGGAACCCAGGTATCCCTAACTCCTGCACTTCTAACAGAAGTTTTCCAATTAAGTACTGGGCATGATTCAATGGAATTATCTGGAGAGGAATTTTCTTCCATGTTTGATAGAATGGGTCATTCAGCAGCAAACCCTAACAAGTTGCTTAAGAAAAACCTGTCAGTGGATTATAGGTTTTTAGCTGATGTTGTGGGAAAGGTACTGCTAGCCAAGCATTCTGCTCATGATACAATATCAAGGTATCAATTTTGTTTGATGGGTGCTTTAGTTGATAAGAAACATTTGAATTGAGGAGAAATATTCTTTGATTTAATTAAGAAAAAGATTAACAAGAATTTTGTTAATTTTGGGAGGATTTTAGGCCTGTTTCTGCATAACAGATGTCCCCAACTTCTTGTGTCCAATGGCATGCACATCAATGCCTCCAAGAGACTCTCATGTGCTCTCTTTGGTAAGTGGGACAGTCAAATTGCCAAACCCAGCAGGGGTCCTACAGCTACCTCAACTTCAGGCACAAGGACTGTACCAGTCACTTCCCCTCAGGTAATTGCCCCTGGAAGAATTGCCTGCCTCCTCCTCATCTCCACCATCTCCACCTCTTGTTTCTTCAACCATCCCTACATACACCATCACCATTTCAAATTCATCCCCCATCACAATCTCCTCTCCCATCTCAAGTCCATCTCCAACTATTTCTTCACCACCACCAGCAACTCATCAAGAACAATTCCATCCTCTACACTATTACCCCCTCTTGACATTGACTCATCCATCCATCTTCCATCATTCAATCTGTTAGATGATTCCTTTATGGATGATTCTCTTTCATTATCCCTTGAGCCCCCATCATCTTCTACTTCTTACCATCAATTGCTTCAAGACATTCTAGCTCAACCATCCTTCACTCCATCTATCTCCATTCCAGTGGCATCCATCACAACCATCCCCATATCACAACCATCCATTTCACTTCCATCCACATCATTTCTCCACATCTCTGCAGCTTCTCCAACACCATCTACTTTTGCAACCTTCTCCTCTACCTCTACTCAAGTATCCCTTGAGCAAGTAGATCTTCCAGTCCTTGCAGATAAGCTATATGAGATGTTAGCTCCCAGGCTAACACTCTTGATGGACACCTCCATGGCTCCACTTCTTAAATCTATCCAGGAGTTATCTGCCAGGCTTTCCTCCTTCTATCCTCCTTAGGCAATCCCTTCTTTTGGGTGCCTTGATCCAGTTTATACTGAATCCAGGCAGGGAGAGATGCCAGATGAAGAAGAGTTGTTGCCTGCTCCAGAAGAAGATCTGCCAGTGACTCCAGCCCCAGCTCCAGCTCTTTCTTTCAGTGCAGTTGACCTCAGGTCTCTGCTGTCAGTGTTTGATGTACTGCATTACAGATATCTTCCAGCTCAAGAAGATGAAGACCTTACTAAGGCCATTGTGCCTATTTCCAGTTGTGATCCCAGCTTGATATCTTCATACATCAATTCTATCAAGGCTGTGGAAATTACTACTTCTGATGTTGTTGTGTGTGTTGTTTCTGCTGCTGAGGTAGTTAGTTTTGATACTGCTGCTGATGAAGTTTGTCTTGATACTGCTGATATGATGATGACAGAGGCTAGTATTTCAGAGTTTGCTATTGTTGTTGAGCCTGCTGTTCCAGCTTTTGTTTCAGAATCTGCTGCTCCAGTTGTTAGTTTTGTTGTTTCTGTTGTCAGTGCTGCTCCTGCTTCTGTTACTGTTGCTGCTGCTTCAACTAATCAATCTAAACAACAGCAAGATTATATTAAAAGGATTGATGAGCTGTATGACAATCCTCAAAGCTCAGACAGTGATGAGAATAGGATTGATTCTGATGACTCCTCTGCAACCATTGCAAGGAAGACGAAAGCAAGAAGCAAAGCCTTGAAGAGAGTTCCTGCACAGAAAGTCACAAATAATAATGATATTCCTTATTACATTCTGCATGACTGTCCAATAACTGAACTATGGATGCAATTCTCAAAGAACTAATTAAAGGCCATGAAGAAGAGGAGGAAGTTTAACAAAGGCACATCTCACCATAATCCTCCTCCTCCTCCTCCCTCTCCAGATGCAGGAACTGGTGGAAGTTTTGCTTCACAATCCTCTCATGCTAAAACTCAAAGTTCCTCTCAAATTCAAGACAAATCACAATCCAGAGGATATCAACAAAGAGGCTACCAATCCAGAAGAGGCCAATATAGAGGAAATCAAAGAGGTTACAAAGTTTATTCAAGAGGACAATCAAGACAACATCCTTATCACAGGGAAGGACAAGGCCCCATTGATTCAACTTCTGGTCCTTTCCCATAAAAGCTCAAATAAATTGTTCCCTCAAGAGCTCCTCCTTCTGATACTTTCAATAGGTATGAACCTCCAGTTCCCCATGAAGATCCAGAGAACAATCATATCTCTTGGACAACAAGGATGAAGGAATTAGCTGCTTTGGACCAAATAAAGAAAGCAAGAGAACAGATAAAAGATACTTCAAACATCACTATACTATCTGAACAAAGGAAGAAAGAACTTGAAAGATACTCCTCCAGAAAATTCTTTGACCTAGAAAGTTACATGAAGCTGCATCCAGAGGCAGTGGTTCCCAGGCCCAAATCTCAAACCTCCCTAGGTGCTGATGATGACAGAAGATCCAAGAAGGAAGCTCAAAATCCCAACAGAGAAATTTTATTCAAAAATGGCAAAGAAAAGGACTAACTGTGTAAGCTGAACAACATATATCCTTCTTTGACAATCTGCTGTGATTATTTCTGCTTCTGTAATGCTGCATTTCATTATTCTGCAATATTGTATTTGCTCTTATTTCTGCTTGTATGTTTGTTATTTTCTATATGTCATGTAAATAGTAATCCTAACCCAAATAGGGGGAGATTGTTGGAACACCCTATTACTGATTTGGATAAGGATCACTATGTTCTTAGGAATGTGTCTTGACCTCATTGTATAGATTTAAAGGTCAACTAGAATAGGTCTATGGCTTAGAACTTAGATTTGAAAGCTGTCCCCAAGACCTCCTAGTTCAGACTACAAGTGCAGTGAGTCTAAGGAAATTATCGTCGAGCTCAGATCAACGAGGCGTCGAACTCAGTTCGACTATCTCTGAGCTCAGTTCAACGAGTCGTCGAACTCGATTCGATGATCTTCGAGATCAGATCGACGTTTCTGTCTCTTGCCAAATCTAGATCTCTGAGCTCAGGTCAACGATAGTCGAGCTCAGATCGACGATTTCTGTTTCAAGTCAGTTCCAGTCTCTGAGCTCAGGTCGACGGTAGTCGAGCTCAGATCGACTATTTTCTTGTGAGATCGACGATTTCAGGATTTCAAATTCAGTCAGTTATGGAATTCAAATTTATTTATATCCAGCAGTTAATGCAAAGGATCTTGTAGCCGTTTCAATTAATCTGGAGCAAGTTTCAAGGAGACTAAAGGAGAATGTTTCTTAGGACTTTTCTCCAGAGACAGATATCAATTAAGGAAGTCATTTATGACTGGCTAACAGCTATCTAGAAGATTGGATTTCAATATATCATTTTCATTCAATAGAAACAGACATCACAATACAGAATAACAGATAACAAGAGAAAAACTAAGAACAACATCTGAGATCTGTGAGATACACAACAACTACAGGATTACAGTTTCTCATCTCAGATTCAAGTTTTTCAAGGCTTCATCAATCAAGACTCCAGACATAACACATTTCAGTCTTTGCTGAAATCATTCTTTGCTGGAGATCTCAATTATTCTGAAGGCCTATCACCCTGTGCAAAACTTCTCTTCCTGAACAATTGCCAATCTCAGGGGGAGCTTTGATAACATCAATCCACTAGTCTTCTCTTTGACTGTTGACAGAGAAGAACAACTTCACCTTCTTTTCCTTTTATTCTACTGTAAAAGGGTTACTCAAAACTCCCTTTAAAAGTTTTGTGTTTGGTTTCTGAGACCTTGTCAAAACTCAGTGGTGGCAAGACACCTGATCAAAAAATCTGGTTTTGTTTTTGAGCACCTTATCAAAAGCTCATTGGTGCCCAGGACACCTGATCAACTCATTCTGTAGTGGATTCCTACCTAGGGTGGTAGAAGAGTGGATGTACCCAGGTTGATTGGGGAACCACTATAGATCTTTGTGTCTTCTGGTTGCCTGTGTTTTATTTGTTGTGTGTTGTGTTTTTGTTTCTTGCTTTACTTAGTTTTATTTACAGCAAGCACAATACACCTATTAATAAATCAAGTCTTCCACTGTCAATTAATTTTTAATTTGCAAAATTATTTTAATTTACTCTATTCACCCCCCCCCCTCTCTAGAGTAAAGGTAGATCTTACCCTCACTTTCATATGCTGTGCTGTGTTTTTGTGTACTGTGATTTGCAATTTCTGTGCTAAGTAAAGAACTAGTTATATTGCCTAAAATTCTTAAAGATAATTAGAACCTATTCACCCCCCCTCTCTAGGTGTCTAGGCTCTTGAAATAAGTCTTTCATTAAGGCAGAAAAAAGATTCTTTGGATGAAGCGCTTCATCAACAAGTTGGGTTTCACTCAGAAGCGTTACACACTCTTATGTGATAGTAAGAGTGCAATTTATTTGGAGAAGAACCCCATCTTCCACTCGAGGTCCAAACATATTGACACATAGTATCATTGGATACACGACACTCTAGAGCAGAGAGAGTTGGATTTGCAGAAAGTGCACACAGATGATAATGGAGCAGATATGCTTACAAAGACTGTGTCGAAAGGGAAGTTTGAGCACTGTGTAAAGATTGTTGTCATGGCAGTTCCATCCAAATAAAGGAAAAGGGGGAGAATAAGTTGTTGGGTACAGTTTTTGTCCTTTGTGGAGAAAACTGTTGGTTCGAGTCTCAATAACTCAAATTTTTTGTTGTTAACCGAATGTGAAGATATATTGATGGAGGACCTGACGAGAGGCAAATTGGAGACTTTGGGAAAGATTGTTAGAATGACATATTCTTTTCACTTAGTCGAAACAGGGGAGATTTTTTTAAGATAATTTTCTCGTAAGTGTAAAATAGACTAGCCAACTTTGAGCATGTTTATCAAGCATGTGTTTCAAGACAAGCGTGAAAAGGAGAAGTCTCCTTTGACCTCTAAACCAATATGTGTTTTTTTTTTACCAAAGGAAATTTCATGGAACCTTCATCCGCATTCCATCTACCAGCTCTACCTCCTTGGTTTTGGACCTATAAACAGATATGAAGGAGGAGGGGTAAGACATCCACTTCTCTCCAAACTCTAGACTTGGAAGATTTCTAGAGAAGCCTGTGGCAATCGGCTTAGTTTGGGAGAGCTTTCAGACGGCGTTTTACGATGTTGACGAGAAATACTTCGCTTACACGGATTGGATCTGGAGCAGATTTGGGCAAAGATTCGAAGAGCCATCTTGGAGAGGATTTGTGTGATCCATATCGTCCGTCACTATCGATAACTTGCAATTTTTGCTACTGTTTATTGTGTAATATTGTGTTGTGAGAAGTTAGTGAAGATACTGTGTGGATCGATGAGAGAAAGTCTTGTGATTGTCTATTGTTTTCATATATTTTTAGTAACAGCTTTTCGGATTGGATTCCGATCGTCCCGTGATTTTCACCTTATTGAATTCTCGCATTAATTCTCTGTCAATTTTATCAATGTTATTTTGTGTTGTGTTTTGATTGTGTATCAGCATACCGCTAAACAGTCGTGCAGGTATTTATTCGAACTAATTTACAGATGATCTAATCAAACTTGCGTGTTCTTTAGCCCAACACAACGATTCCCAATATTTCGCAGCAAAAATATCTTCGTACATAATGCCAAACGAAAAATAAAGTACCTCAAGCAGAGGTGATGACACTATGGTCATCACTATGGTCATCACACAATGTCATCACATTCCGGACATTGTTTAGTAAGTTTTTTCTTTGCTCCAGTGACATTTTTATTCACCTCATCAAAAAAAATGAAAGTTTTCGGTTAACTATTTTGATACTCGGATGCGGTGAGAAATGACAAACTTCATTTTTTTTTAAACTATATTCTCCACCGAAGGAAAATCGTATTTTCGGTTGGAGCAATCGGTACTGTTTTCTTAAGAGTGTTGTTATTAGCAAACCTACTTTCGTTTCTAGCAAACTAGAAAAAACAGATACTGTCATTTTTTGCATTTTTTTCTCTTCCCAAAAATTACTACTAGCAAACCAATCTTGCTTTTTGATAATTTTTGCATTTTTGGATTTTGAGCCTCAAAAATTTCTCATTTGAAAAAGTGATCAACATGAAAGTTGTAGATCTTGATGAGATCTACAACTTTCATGTTGATCATTTTTTTCGATTTGAAGCTATTTTGGCCTCCAATTTTGGCCCTAAAAAAGACATGCACTGAACGTACAGATTTTCGGCGTGACTTTTTTCGGGGCCCAAATCGGGGGTCTAAACCACTTCAAATCAAAAAGTGTTCAACATGAAAGTTGTAGATCTCGACGATATCTACAACTTTCATGTTGAACACTTTTTGATTTGAAGCCGTTTATGCCCCCAGATTTGGCTCCCGAAAAATTCACGCCGATCCTGAGCGTCCGTACATATGTACGACGTAACTTTTTTCAGGGGCCAAATCGAGGATCTAAAGTGCTTCAAATCAAAAAGTGTTCAACATGAAAATTGTAGATCTCGACGAGATCTACAACTTTCATGTTTAACACTTTTTGATTTGAAGCCGTATATGTCCCCGATTTGGCCCCCGAAAAACGTCACGCCAATCCCGGGCGTCCGTACATATGTACGACGTAATTTTTTTCAGGGGACAAATCGAGGGTCTAAAGTGCTTCAAATCAAAAAGTGTTCAACATTAAAATTGTAGATCTCGACGAGATCTACAACTTTCATGTTGAACACTTTTTGATTTGAAGCCGTTTATGCCTCCGATTTGGCCGCCGAAAAAAGTCACGCCAATCCCGGGCGTCCTGACATATGTACGACGTAACTTTTTTCAGAAGTCAAATCGGGGGGGTCTAAAGTGCTTCAAATCAAAAAATGTTCAACATAAATTGTAGATCTCCTCGAGATCTACAACTTTCATGTTGAACACTTCTCCTGAAATTGTACGTATAAGACGCAGTTCAAAAGGACGTATATATTCGTATATACACTTAACTCGTATATACATCACATTCTTATAGGAATCAGAAATCAAATATATTTCCAAACCGACCGATATTTTGTTTAAATATTTTTGTGCAGATAATGATATTTTGTTGAAAAAACAGTTTTGAACATACTAAACATTTGCGGTATTTTGACTCATCTATAATGCTAACATAAGTGGTTGAATTAATACATTTGAAATCATTTGTAATGTCATTATATGCAGCGGATTATTTTGAAAGAATGAATGTTTTAAACAAAATTTAATTTTTTTTTAAAAAAATTATGGTGGTTTGCTAGTAACAAAATGATTTTCAAATAGCCATTTTGAAAAATGAGGGTTTGCTAATAGTAATGATTTGCTATAAATCAAACTGAATTTTCTAGTAACAGCACTCTTCCATAAAACGATTCCAATTAATTTCAAAAAAAAATATTATATAATTATTATTCTTTTACTTTCCATTTTTCTTTTACTTTTTACTTTATTTTAGCATATTTTAAATGGTAGTTTGGTGTTTTTTCTACAATCTCATCTATTATTTACTGGACTAATGTCACTAATGTATGAAATTTGAGAACAAAAAAAATCACATAAAAATTCGTTTAAATATACCATCACACGACATAATTTATGATTTTTAGTAATTAGTTAAACATTATTTTTTGTGGCAATTATTTTAATTTTGTAATAATAAATAAGGCTTTTCATTGCCCATTACTAAAGAAGAATGCATGTTTTCCCCCTAAACTCACCATCTTAAGAACTGGAAATTTAGAGGCTTTCCAGTCTGGATGTTCCGCTAACATTCTACCTTCCGTTGATGCTTTGATATGTATAGCAACAGAGGTTATGTTTGGCATGGTGGGCCGTGGCGGTGGTCATGAACCGTGCCGTTCATGAACACTCAGCCTCACCTACGAAACTCTTCACTTTTATGTTCAAAATTATTATTTTTTCGTATCAAACACATATTTATGATGACAGTTATTGTCCAAACTCACGGAAGTAAAAAATGTCACACCAAATGGATCCATAAAGCCTTGACAGATAGCGAACATAATTAACACGGGATAGAACCTTTTGAAAAACATGAGCATAAAAAGAACAACTTTATTTTCCGCATGGTTGCAGCAGAGGATTGTGACAATAATCAAAGATTACAACCATGGAGAGGAGTAAATGGGGGTACAATAATCAAAGATTACAACCATGGAGAGGAGTAAATGGGGGTGATGACAGATTTGACCTGAAGATACTCGTCCAGTGCTTTCATGCCCTGGCATTTTCCGAATCCACTCATCTTGTACCCACCAAATGGGCACGATGGATCGAGAACAGAGTAGCAATTTATCCAGATCGTACCCGCACGCACGGATCTCGACACCCTGTTTGCTATATTAAGATCTTTGGTGATGATGCCGGCGACCAGACCGTATGAAGTTGCATTTGCCTTTTCTATTGCTTCCTCAATTGTTCTAACCAAAACAAAAAAGGAACGCGGTAGTTTGAGAAGGCATTTCTATATGATCATTTTACGATAAAAATCATATTTACACTCAGAATGAATGTAATAAAAATGTCAGTATTCACTATAAGAAACTAAGTGGCCTTATTTGCAACAGAAATGACGTTATTTACGGAAAAATGGGCACACTACATTAACAAAATGATCATTTTTCTTAGCCTACACGGAAATGACTGTAGATAGTAATTCAAAATATTATTTGATGGTTGGGGCCGGTGTGACGCGCGCGCGTGTGTGTGTGTGGGGGGGGGGGGGGGGGGGGGGGGGGGGGGGGGGGTCATAACCATTTTCAAAAATTGTCCAATTTATATAATTTGAGTTTGAGGCATAGTGTTAATGAAATCTCATGTAATAATTCATTCCTAGTGGGTTAATGCTATATGTTACACAATTATATTTAACAAAAGAATACATTTTAGTAACAAATTATCATTGTGAAAGTGATAACATTACATATTATTTCATGTGGAATGCATGTACATATATATCCTCCGAGAGTTGGCTCCTTAAGAGAGAGGTTTATGGTTTAATTCACTCGCCCCTCTTATATAGATGAGAGATGTCACACATAATAAGAAAGTACAACTAATATTAATTTGTAGAATTAATTAGTCAATATCAATTAATAATAATTAATCAATATTAACCAATTAATTAACAATAATTAAGTAATACATGAATGAATCATGGTTGCTTTCAAATGCGAGCGTCGGTGGTCCCAATGAAGGGGGTTTTCTTGGGTGGATGTGTGTGCGTAACGTATCATCCCACCTTGGTGAAATAAAAAACAAGTTATTATCATTGTACAAAGGTCCAATAAATCATTGGTTCATGGAGTTAATATGAAACGGAGAGGGAGTGATACTACAACTAATGATGTTCAAAGAGAGCCAAAGTAGAAAATAATGAATTAAGATGTGAAATAGCCGTCTTGAATAAATCTATAATATCCAAAAAAGCAGAAAATACTAACCTTCAGGAGTCTCTTATAAAATCAAAAGAATTTGAGAATTGTCATAATAGAAGTAACAAACTCAATGATATAATTGAAAATCTCAATGTGAGATTCAAACACTTGGGATTGGGTGCTAATGCCTCAACTGCTCAGGGTGCCTCTGGCACACCTGTTTAGATGAACTCGGTGGGCTTTGTTAAACTAAAAGAAAAAAACTCTCAAAGTCCCCTTAGTTGAAGACATTCCTTCAACATCAAAATCAACTAATAATGATAACAATATGAATATTCCAAGCTCCACTCAGGAACGAATTCTAGGAAGAGCTCCAAGAAATTCAGCTGGAGAAAAGAAGAAAGATTACAGAATCTGAATAATCCCCAGTATTCAGAGTGTGCGTCGAATACTACTCGACGCAACTATGACTTCGTTTGGGAGGACTTATTTTCACCAATCAAGGGTTACGATCGCATGAACCGGACTTTAATTAAGACCCGTCTCGTCCCGATTCATGCGGTCGTAGCCGCTTGACCGGTGAAAATAAGTCCTCCCAAACGAAGCCTATGTCACGACGAACTACTCGACGCAACTATGTCACGTCGAACTCTATTCAACGCAACTATCAAGTTCCATCGAATACTACTCGAAGCAATTATGTCACGTCGAATTCTATTCAACACAACTATCAAGTCCTGTCGCATACCATCCAATGAAACTCATATGCATCGAATACTACTCAACCTTATTGCGGGAAACTCGAGGCTCCTGGTAGACCGACCTAAATTGGACCGTATTAGCTCTTGAGTGGTCGAGCGCGCAAACAGTCACTGAGAAAAGAGACAGCAGGCAAGAAGGGTTTTATATGTGGAAAACTCCATAAATGGGTGAAAAACCACGCGGTCGGGGCTATGCCGACTGAACTTAACTATTTGTTGTTTTTGTACAAAGCTCTTTGAGAATGCGCCGTTACAACTTGAGGGGAGGGAGAGATGTTCGGAGGGTGACAGGTCACCATTCACGAAGCTAAGTGCTTGTCTTAGATTGCGGTGGAGAGCACGCATTATGGATACTTGGTGGACTTCATCTTGTGCTCGGAGGCTGGAGCGGAGAATGCTTGCGGTTGACGGGAGAGCGCCGAGTGCTAAGAGTGCTAAGCGCAGAAGGCTCACTGGAGGAAGCATGACGGTGGGAGAGGTCTTCGAGCAATCTTCGAAGTGCTTGAAGATCTTCAAGGACGCCTTCAGAGGCGAAGGAGGTTTCTGGTGGAGCTTTCAAGTGCATAGGAGAAGCAGAGGAAGAGAAAGGTGAGAATGAAGAACCAGAGTCCTATTTATAGGCCCTAGGGGTGGTTACGGTGGTTGCGCGGCTATTCACAGACCGTAACCACCCAAATTACTATTTGAATGTCAATACTTTATAAATTATGACGCGTATTTTTATCATATTTTTGTTATGCGTAGACCGACATAATTCGAGCTATTTGCTGAAAAAGAAGTGGTGAAAATGAGAGAAGTTCAACAGGAACTTGCTGCTCAAAGTACTGAAGTTATGACAATGGGAGAAGTTCATCAAGAACTTACTACCCAAAGTACTAAAGTGGTGGCAATGGGAGAAGTTCATCAGGAATTTGCTGCCCCAAATACTGCACTTGTAGATATGGAAAAAGTTCATCAGGAACTTTCTGTTCTCAGTACTGCAATAGTTTAGGGGGAGTTCTTCAAGGAAAACTCTACCCAAGAGATTGAACAACAGGAAGAAGAAGAAGAGAGGACTGACACTAAAGTGGTTGAGGGGGGTCACAACTGCTAGACTCTGCCCAGACTGATCTTGACCTGGATGCAATGGGTCAGGTCATCAGGAAGATTGTTGAATCCACACCAGCACTACCACCTACTCAGGAAGAATCAGAGGAGATAATCATAACAGGAAAGGAGATTGTTCTATGGAAAGGGAAGAGTGTATTGGAAGAGTCAAACACTCAAAAGATAATCTCAAAGGCTTCCACACCTGACTGTCTGTATGAAGATTATGAATCAAACACAGGTCCTTCCTACAAACCAGCTGCAAAAGAGCCCAAAATTAGAACTCCAACAACCAGTGAAGCATTTCCTGGTTCATTTATGACTTAACTGCAAACACTTCTTGATCATCAAAGAAAGCAGATTGAAGGCTTTGTGGAGAAGATAGTTAAAGGCTTAAGGGCTGAAATAGATGAGAAAATTTCTAGACCTCAGGAGGAGGTGCATCACATGAATGCCCAAACACTCTATTTCTTCATGAAGGCAGCTCAGGCTATAGATCACACTGCCAAACAGTATGACATGTGATGTAGGGTAGGCTGTGTAGTGGTGTCCAAAGACGCACGCTAGTGTCGTGAGGGGTGGACTCACCAAGAACTGCAAGCCATCATAGACAACCAGGTTGCTACTGCAGAAAATCTCCAACTGGCCTTTCAAGCAACAGCAAATCATATGGCGGAGCACATAATAAATATCCTTGACATAGTGGACTTTTATAGTCAACTACTGGATGGACATCTTCTACAAACAAAAAATCACAACACTGCAAAGGTAAACATGCTAGAACAAAAGCTGACTGTGAGAATCTGACTTCTTCGAATAGGGGGAGATTGTTGGGAATATTGTCCACAAGATTTCAGATTTGAAGAAGCTTTCAAGATAACAATAAACATATCTTGTATTTGATGCTTGGATAAATTTTGATGTAACAGGTATAACAGAAATGCTTAACTAATGTAGTGTTAGGTTTATGATCACTCAAACAGGATTTTTCCCTTGTAATTTCTCAAGGTGCAAAACTCATGTTGATCTATGACATAGGCTCTATTTGTTTAAGCGTTTCGCTGCTCCGTTTTGGGCAAACGCGCCGGAAGGAGGGTAAACAAATGAACCTTGCAGCGTTTGCTGTTTCAACACGCAGAGAAATATGTCAGCTCCGTTTGGAGCAGCCACCTCCCCCCTCCGTTTCGATACTCCGTTTCCACCCGCCGATCGATCCGCCACCGCCGAACCATGACTAATCTTATATTAGGCATTATTATCATACGGAAGATTAGTTAAGTGAAAAGAATTTGTAGGCAGAAGCAAAATTTAGTTAAGTCAAATGTCGACTGCATCGACTAGAAGATATCGACCGCATCGACTAGAAGCCAAGTAATTTATCGACAACATCGACTGAATGACTAAGGAAAATGTCTACTGCATCGACTGCAAGGGTAAGTAATTTGTCGACTGCATCGACTTAATGACTAAGTAGTTTGTCGACTGCATCGAATGAATGACTAAGGATTTTTTTCGACTGCATCGACTTAAAGGCCAAGGACTTTATCGACTGCATCGTCTGGACAGTGACAGAAGGATTTATGCTGGATCGACGCTGGATCGACTGCATGAGTGTTGATTACATCAAGTTCTTATCTTAAGTAGTAACATATCGACTTATATAATGTTAGATATAGTTGATAAATGACTTTATCGACTACAACAAGCTAGATTTATACTTATATCATTTTTATCAGTCTGAAGAGTGTTCTAACGGTCAGCTGCTGAGACATAGTTGCAGATTGCACAATCATTCGTATCATTTTGAATCCCGATTTTTGCTGCAATAATCAAGGTGTCTTAAGAGAAAAAGAATAATATATATTGATTTCAATTCCTAGCAGTTTGAAAAACATTCCTTGTGCATAATTTCTGGCTGTTGGAGAGTTCTATTTTCAGCAACAAGACCTCTGCCGATCCAGTCAACTATAAAAAGGGGTTGCAAAATTAAACACAAACATACATACACCTACAAAAATATTCTTGTGCAGGAACTTTGCAAGTGCTCAAGCTCTCAAGTTTTCTCCAAGTCCTTAGCATTTGTAAAGCCTAAAGAGACAGCTTCCAAGGCTCACCGATTCATTTTCTTTCTGAAGATCTCTCTCTGGGAAAAGAATTCTTGATTCAGTTTAACATATTCCAAGCAAAAATCTTCAAGTGTTGATCAAGGAATAAGAAGCCTTCATAGTGCTTATACAGAAGTGTTTTTATTTGAGTCTGTTAGAAACCAAAGTGGGGCCCATTTGAGGGGGGCACATGATATCCAGATCTGTGGCCGACTGCAGTCGAATGGCTGAGATCACCTCCAACCAAATCTCCCGGTTGATAAATCCCGGGTAGGTTGTTGAGGCCGGGGATATAACCCGGAACCTCCGTTATCAAGGCCTTGAGAGAGCATAGTTGGGTATCAAGTGCTCTCTCAAGGCCTTGATAACGGAGGTTCCGTGTTCTATCCCCGGCCTCAACAACCACCCGGGATTTATCAACCGAGAGATTTGGTTGGAGATGATCTCAGTCATTTGACTGCAGTCGGCCACGGATCTGGATATCATGTGCCCCCTTCAAATCAGTCCCACTGTGATTTCTAACAAAAGATGGCCATCTTTTGTTAGAAACCGCGGTGGGGCCCTCGTCGGGCACATGAACCCAGATCACGCGAAATAAATTCCCAGGTAGATTGTTGGGGCCCGGGATAGAACCCGAGACCTCCTTTATCAAGATCCTAAGCAGAGATTTGATACCCAACCAAGCTGCAGCTCAGTTCGGTATCAAGTGCCCTTTGAAGGCATTGATAAAGGAGGTTTCGGGTTCTATCCCTGGCCTCAACAACCTTCCCGGGATTTATCAACCGGGAGATTTGGTTGGAGATGATCTCAGTCATTCGACTGCAGTCGGCCACGGATCTGGACATCATGTGCCCCGCTCAAATGGGCCCCATCGTGGTTTCTAACAAAAAAACTGGAACCTCCTTTTTCAAGGCCTTGAGAAAGTTCCTGATACCCAACTGAGCTGCAACTTAGATTTCACAACGGTGGGGCCTATTTGAGGGGGGCACATGATATCCAGATCTGTGGCCGACTGCAGTCGAATGGTTGAGATCATCTCCATCCAAATCTCCCGGTTGATAAATCCCGGATAGGTTGTTGAGGCCAGTGATAGAACCCGTAACCTCATTTAATATAGGCCTTGAAAGAGCTCATGATACCCAACTGAGCTGGCTCAATTTACTCAGATAGGGATTTCAGAAGGTAGTCTTCCCTTCTAATAGGTATGACTATAACAGCACATATGATCACTGGAAGAATGGAAGTTCCTCATGTAAGGGCAATAGTGCATCTTACAATGAGAGGAGAAAATGTATGGGGTTGAGTGCTTTGAAAGTCCCTCATGAAGAAGGCTCATCATGGACCATTTGTATTTGGTGTTACAACTCCTACACTCAAGGGTAAGATAGTTGTCTCTTCCCAGAATCTTTCAGCAAAGAAGCTGGTAAATGGCATGACTGCAATCAATTCTTACTTGTCCATTTTTGATGTCATCAAAATCATGTCAGCTGCAAAGCAGACACATGTTGCTATCAAATAGAATCAGTCAAGAGAACCTGCTTGTAGGCTAATAAACATTCAGACAGATTCTAGCTGAGAGAAACAGGAAGAAAGCTGTTGTTTTCTCTGCTGAACAAATGCATCATGATGCTCTATCCACCTCTACGAATGTTCAGAAGAGAAGATACAACATTCATAAATGTTAGTGTGGTGGCAAAGTAGGGCATTTTATCATAGACAGCTGATTTAATCCTACAGCACCGCATGTTGTGAAATCTAAGCCAGCAAAGTCTATCCCTATTGGTCTGAGAGCATCAAAGGCTAACAAGAACAAAGGACCAAAATTTCTTTGGGTGCCTAAGGTAAACTAAATTTGTTTTGCAGGTATGTCTAAGCACCAATCAGATGCCTATTTGGTACTTGTACAGTGGATGTTTCAGACACATGACTGGAACAAGGAGCCATCTGAAAGACTTCACTCCAGTATGGAACGGACCCAAAGTCATATTTGGTGGTTCAGACAGGCGAGTGATTAAAGGCTATGGTATGATCACCAATGGCATAGTCATCATCAAAAAAGTAATTTATGTGGAAGGATTGCAACATAATCTGATTAACATAAGTCAACTCTGTGATCTAGGCTATGTCATTGTTTTCCACAAGGATAAGTGCATAATCAAAATGTCAACTGACCAAGAGATCATTCTAGCTGGCACTAAGAGTGGAAATATTTATTGTTTTAATTTTGTGTACTGACACCAATTCTCCTGTTTGCCTCGTAGCAAATGAGAAAGATTCTTATTGTGTGTTATGCCACAAGAGACTTTCTCACTTGAACTACAAGTCTATCAACAAGCTCTTCAGTGAAGGATTGGTCAGAAATGAACCCAATTTGAAATGCACCAAAGTGGGCATTTGTTCTGCATACCAAAAGGGCAAGCAAACAAAGGTCTCCTTCAAAAGCATTGGGTCCAAGGATTCTGAGAGGTGTCTCTACCTTCTCATATGAACTTGTTTGGTCTTATGTCAATTCATAGTTTAAGTAGGACAGTCTATACCTTTGTGATAGTTAATGACTATTCCAGATTTATTTGGGTATTTTTTCTTAAGAGAAAGTTGGATACCTTAGATAGGTTTGTGACTTTTGTCAAGCAAATTCAGAATGAAAAAGTACAGCACTTTAATCAAAATCAGAAGTGATCATGGCACGGAATTTCAGTCTGAAAGCATGAAAAACTTTTGCAAAGAGCAAGATATCTTTCAAGAATTCTCCTCTTCAAGAACACCCTAGCAAAATGGAATTGTTGAGAGGAAAAACAGAATTCTCATTGAAACTGGAAGGACCATGTTGAATGACACTTCTCTCCTGGAATATTTCTGGGCTAAGCAGTGAACACAGTATGTCATATCTAAAATAGGGCTTCAATTAACAAGTATCACAATAAAACTCCATATGAGCTTATGAAAGACAGAAAACCAAATCTAACATATTTCAGAATCTTTGGAAGGTGTTGAACAATGAGAAGTCCTACCTGACAAAATTTATTAAAAAATCCTATGAGATCATTTTTGTTGGGTACAACAGCCACAACAAAGCCTATAGGATCTACAACTTGAAAAATCAGGTTGTATAAGAGTCTATAAATGTAGTATTTGATAAAACTTCTATAATTCACAATGAGCTGTCAAGCTCTTCTAGTGCTGCAGGTGCAGGTTTGAGAATTGATAAACTGAGCATTGAAGACACACCTACAGTTGCACAAGAAAAGGAAGATGATGTGCTCATTCCAGAAGAACAAGCTGGAATGCAGATAGAAGATGAACATCAGGCCACTGAAGCTGAAATTCAAGGTGCTAGAGAAAGAGTACCAGTAGCTATCAGACACTTAAGGGACCACCCTAGAGATCTGATTATTGGGGATGCAAGCCAAGGTGTAACCACAAGGAGCATAAATCACAACATTATTATGTACTCCAGCTTCCTATCTCAGATAGAACCCAAGAAGTTTGAAGAAGTCAACATAGACTCATTTTGAATAGTGGCTATGAAGAAGAATTAAACCAGCTCAAGATGTGTAATGTCTGGAAGCTGGTTCACAGACCTCAAGGACATAATATCATAGGAACCAAATGGATCTACAGAAACAAACTAGATAAAAATGGTGTTATAATCAAGAATAAAGCTAGACTTGTTGCTAAAGGATACAGATAAGAGGAAAGTATTAACTTTGATCAAACATTTGCACCAGTAGCTAAACTTGAAGTCATAAGGTTGTTCTTTGCATATGCTGCTTACAAAGAATTTAAGGTCTACCAAATGGATGTGAAGTCAGCTTTCCTGAAGGTGACCCAAAAGAAGAGGTCTATATTGAGCAGTCATCAGCTTTTATCAATCCAACCTTTCATGATCATGTATTTCATTTAAGAAAGACTTTGTATGGGTTAAAATAAGCCCCAATGACTTGATATGAAACCTTGTTTAGCGTTCTCATTGAGAACAAATTCTCAAGGGAAAAGATAGACAAGACATTATTCCTAAGGAAAGTCAAGGGTAAGATTATTCTAGTCCAAATTTATGTTGATGATATAATTTTTGGGTCTACCGATGATGGCATATAAAAAAAGTTTGTTAAACTTATGCAAGGGCAATTTAAAATGAGCAGTATGGGTGCACTCAAGTATTTCTTGGGTCTCCAAGTTAAGCAATCTGAAGATGGCTTATTCATCTCTCATTCTAAGTTCACCAAAGAGTTAATCAAGAAATCTGGAATGGAGAGTGTCTCCACCATGAGAACTCCAATGGGGTCAAGTATGTCAATATACAAGGATGAGAATGGAAAGCCAGTTGATGAAACCTTGTATAGAGGCATAATTGGCTCGCTTGTTTATTTGACTGTCAGTAGGTCAGACATTATGTTTGTTACATGTGTTTGTGCTAAGTACCAGGCTTGCCCTAAAAAATCTCATTACATTGCTGCAAAGAGGATTCTGAGATATCTTAAGGACACACCAGATCTTGATCTTTGATACCCTAGGAATAATGATTTTGAACTAACAGGCTATTCAGATGCAGATTTTACAGGCTGCAAAGAAGATATGAAAAGTACTTCTGGTGCTTGCCAATTTCTAGGGAGCCGTATCTTGGAACAGCAAAGAGCAAACTAGTGTAGCAAGCTCCACTGTAGAATCTGAATACATCTCAGCAGGGAGTTGCTGTGCACAGCTCCTGTGGATACAACATAACCTTCAGGACTACAATATCCAGCTAAATAAAACTCCTATGTTTTGTGATTCTTCAAGTGCAATTTCAATAGATAGGAATCTTGTATCACACAGTAGGACCAAGCATATTGAAATCAGATATCACTTCATAAGAGAGCATGTTGAGAAGGAAGATATCAATATTGAGTTTGTCCTCACTGATAGACAGGTGGCTGATATCTTCACTAAGCCTCTTAATGAAGCTAAGTTTAACATTTTCAAGTTTGAATTGGGAATGTTAAATTTGAAGGAGCTTTAAATGTTTGTCTATAAGCTTTCCGTCATACATGTGTTTTGGAGGCTAACTTTTTTGCAGGAGGATATAAGGAAGAAAAAGCAAACTGACTTGGCGTTGAATTAAGTGTCAAACGTTGAGTCAACACTAGGCGTCGAAGGTGTCGAGTGAACACCTTAGGCGTCGAGTGAACACCTTAGGAGTCGAGAGAACACCTTAGGCATCGAATGGACTCAACGCACACATTCTGACGGGTTGGAAAGCGTCAAATCTATCAGGCTAAATCACAGCCATCCATCTAAATTGGAAATCACGACAAGTTACGCACCTCTCCACCTTCTCGAATAGAATATGGTATAAATAGGAATTGAGGCAAGAATAAACTCTATCTTTCTATTTTCTTTCAAAAATTGTGTCTCGTACCCTAGATTTCTCGCATAGTCTTCTCCTCCTCGCTCAATCTCTCAGATTCAATGGCTCCCAAGGCCGCTGATTTCATGCTCAAGGGCTGTGAAGTTGTTCGAAATTATTTTAGAGATGCTCCAAAAGAAATTCTTTCAGTTATCCATCCTCTGACAGTCGCAGAACTGGAATCCGTGTTGTCAGAACCATGTGCTATATGGAAAAGAGAACTGTTGGAACTATATGTTAATGCCAAAGAGGACTCTTTCTCCACAAAGGTCAAGACAACCATTAATGGGGAAAAGGTAAAAATCACGGTTAGGAAGATTTGCAAGGCTCTAAAACTCCTCAAGTTCAACCCTAGTGAGGAAGAAGATGATCTATATCAAGAAGATATTAAGAAGATATCAAATATGCCTTCAAATGATGTGGTCTGTCCAGACACACCAGTGGCTCTGTACTCAGGAAGGACATGAACTTGAAGGGAAATTCTTGGCAAACATAATTAGCAAAGCCTTAATCTGCAAAACTGGATCACATGACAAGATTTCTAGAAAGAAGTTTTGACCTAATGACAAGAGTCATTCTGTACAAGAAAACTGATTGGGGCAAGGTGATCTTTGACAAGATAATTGAGTGCATTCCTAAACGAAATATGGGAGAATTCTGTCCTTATTCCTCCTCAATATTGTACCAGATATTCTGAATACAAGGCTATGTGCTAAGATCCATCACATGAGGAGGATGGATATCAAGATGTTTGATAGATGGGATAGGGTATTGTTCAATCTCCCTAAGCAGACTGAAAAGAAAAAGAAGAAGGTAGCTGAATCAGTTACAGTAGGAAGCTCAAGCAGCAGTTCTTCAGAAAGCAATGCTGAACCCCATGACCCTCTCTTGTCCAGTTCAAGTGATTCTGACAGGAGGGATGTAAGTGTACAAGTCTCAATTTTCTCTGAGCTTGCTGCAAAGAATGTTCCCAGCAGAGTGTTACCTAGTGATGTTGAAGGAGACACACTTATGGAGAATGTTGAAGATTTAGTAACAATAGTTGTAAACAAGATCTATGTTGATACTGAGGGGGAGATCATAGAAAAGGATGATCATGTTGATGGGGAGAACATCCCAGTTAGTTCTGCTGTTGAGATAGAGAACATCCCATTGTATGTTGTTGTTAAGGGGGAGATCAACACAATTAATGTTGTAGTTGAGTGGGAGACTCACACTGAGCTACCTGCTCAAGGTGATGAAGCTGAGGTGGCAGTTTTTGTCAGAGATATCCAAGGTGATACAGTTTTATCCCTTGCTGAGAAGCAGGAGAAAGAGGAGCCTATCAAAGGAGATGATGTTGTTGACATTCCAGACCATTCTTCTGAATATATTATTGCTTATTTTGATGTGGAAAAGAATGTAAGGGAGAGAGATGAAGAGATTGACTATACAGCTACTACTCAGCTAAATGAGGAGATTCCTACATCTTTTCTGTCACAACTCAGAGGACTCCTGGATGAGCAAAGAAGGAAGATTGAGAGGTATGTGATGATCCAGTCAGAAAACTGAGAAAGGATCTCTCAATTGAAATCACTTCAATCAAATGAGGTCAACCAGCTGAGAGATAACACGGTTAAATTCTTCATGAGAGCTGCTCCAACTATTGATTATACAACACTTCAACTTTAATAAATTCAGTAGAGCCAGAGCAACATCATTCAAAATCAGTGTGCTACAGCTGAAAACATGAAAATGGTGCATAATGTGACCAAAGCCCACATGGAGGAGCACACAAAAAATTGTTGAAAGGAGAATGGATGTTTGAACTCAATTCCTTGATAATCACATGTTGCAAGTTAAGAACATTGTACTGCTGGTGTCAACCACTTGGCTAACAAGATTTCCTCATCCAAGAAATCTCTAACCAATCTAGTGACTGAAGAAGTCATAAGGGGGGAGATGTCAATGATAAGAGTCAGTGGAGACCATGCAATCTGGACATCAAATGTAGTTAGAGAAGCACTGGGCCTAGATCTCATCATAAATGATGAGCCTGCAGTTCCTGAAGATGGTGTTGGAGCTAATGATGAAGCTAATATAGTAGCTACTGCTCCTGATGATGTTATAGCATTCAGTCCCACCACTCAACAGATATCAAAAGACAAGGAAAAAGAAATTGCAAATGAGTATGAGGAAGTCAGACCAAGGAAAAAGAGACATAGAGAAGAGCTGGAATCTAGACCAGACTATGTGCAGTGGAGTCCTCTATCCAGAATAATCATTCTGATTTCCTGGAATCAGATCAAGAAAAACAAGACTGATAGAGCCAAGTTTTACAGTTCCATAGAATGGGCCAAGTATGAAAGACAAGAAGTGAGGAAAAAGTTCAGAAAGGACAAGATAGCTGAAACTGTACCAGTGGACACCCCAGAACCCTGCAGATACCATCCAAAACCCTACAGTTACTTTGAGAGATAAAGACAGAAGAAGAAATAGGTTGAGGAAAAGACTGCAAAGAAATCAGGGGGGCATAGTAATTAGGAAACCTAATCCATAGCAATGTTATAATTTGTATCTTCCTAAGGGCATTAGAATGTTAATGTTTATTGTAGACATTACTCTTTTGTATTATTAATGCTATTTGAAAATCTTCTACATCATTTGTCTGGAATGTTTGCTTATTTTAAGTTATTCTTTATTATCTGTTTTGAAGTGGTGTATATCATTGACTAGTATTCTGACTTGGGAGATTGTTGGGAACATTGACCGCAATGTCTTATAGATTTGAAGAAGCCTCATGAGTCAATAATATACACATACATGTATTTGACATTTCCTTCAAATTATTCTGTGCAGGAAATATATATTTGATTGATTAATAGGTTAGAATAAGTCGACACACTCCAGAATTGAAGAAAATCTGCTAAGTATAAATGTGTCTAGTCATCTCACATCACTCGACGCTCGAGGTCTATAGGCGTTGACACTATGCTATTCACTCAGCGGCTCAAAAGAGAAGCAAAGAATCTTCCTAAGTATAAATGTATCGAGTCATCTCACATCACTCGACGCTCAAGACTAATGCGCTAACTGAATGTTACTCTCTCAATGCTTCTGTAAGAGTGCAGAAATTCAGGATAAGTTCAAATGCATCGAGTGAAGGTCTTTCGCTCAACGCTTCAGTAAAAGAGTTGAGTTTCATTCCAAGTCCAAATACGTCGAGTAAAGACTTTCACTCAACACCTAAGCAGTGAAGCAGTAAAACAGTTTAAGTTCAAATGCGTCGAGACAAAAGACTTGACTCAACACCTAAATAGAGTTAACTGCAGTCACTCGACGTCTCTTCAGAAATACTTCACTCAACGCTTTAGCAGAGAGGGAAAAATTGACTAACTGCAAATGCGTTGAGTTAAGGGTTGTCTCTCAACGCTTCATCAGAGATCAACAATTTGACTGAGTCATGTTGCTTCCAGCACTCAACGCCTGTACAGAAGATCAAAAATTATTCTAAGTCAAATGGTGTCTCGTTTATTTAGCTGGCGTCATACCAAATTCAAATCAACGCAGATTGTGCGCTAAAAGACAAAAACCGCCGTATTTATCTGACATGTAATCTTAGGAAGATTCAATCGTTAAAGTCGGTCATGCCGCTTACCAAAACATGATTTAGTTGTTGCAGTTGCTGAAATATAAAAGAAAAGTGCGGAAGACTTTTACAAGACTTTTGCAGAACGTAAGTCAGAACTTCCAAACCGAGTAGAAAGCTCTTTTCGTACAAACAATCGCCGCCAGCAAAGAGATAAACAATTTTCATTGTCTTCAAAGCTTGATAATCTACAGATCAATCATTCAAAAAGCTTGAGAAAGAATAAGCTCTGCAAGTATTCACATAGCATAGTCTGTTCATAATCTGAAAACCATCTCCTGTTGTTGTGGTGAAGAAAAGTTGTTTTATAGAGGCTGAGTGTAGAACTTTTTCCTAAAATCTAAGGTAGGATTCTGTAGAGGATCTGAGGTAGGCCTGTTTTATAAAGACTGAGTTAGGGCTTGCTTAATGAGCCTGAGGTAGGAGACTTGGTGTTGTCTCTGAGGTACGACTGTGAGCAGTCTGAGTTGTAGGAGTGGGAAGCACTCTGAGCTGTAGGATCCTGGGAAGGATCTGATGTGTAAGATCAGTTGATCTGAGATTTTGGAGGAGTTGACTGAATCTAGCACACTGCTAGATAGGTGAAGGGGGAAAGTGGACGTACCCTAAATAGGGGAACCAATATAAACTGCTTGTGTATTCTGTGTAATCTTGAAAGCTAACATTCTAACAAAACCACATGAAGTATAATCTTAAAAGTGCAAGAAACTTAAAAAGAAACCTATTCGCCTGTAACGCCCCAAGTTTCCGTAGGCAGGAAAAGAAGTTACCGCGTGGCGCTAACGATACCGCGTGGCGGTAGCGTCAGGCGTCGAGAGCGTCGAGTAAGCCGTGTTGACTCGACGCATTGTCTACCGCGCGGCAGTAGGTTGCGATACCGCGTGGCGGTAACATCAGGCGTCGAGAGCATCGAGAGCGTCGAGTAAGCCGTGTTGACTCGACGAATTGTCTACTGCGCGGCGTTAGCTAATTATTTGGTCGAGCCCTCGGAAAGTTATCGCTCAGCGGTAGCGATACCGCAGGCAGTAGCTTGGGCAATTATTTTGGTGAAGCTCTAGGGTTTCTACCGTGCGGCGGTAGTAGCTGTCGCGCAGCGGTAGCAGAAGCGGTCGTGTCATAACCGTCGCTAGCTACTGCGAGGCATTAGCATCCTATCGCGCAGCGATAGCGAAGCTGTAACGGCGTGGCCACGTGTCGGCCTATGGTTGGAGGTCCTGGGCAGTGGCACGCGAAACGAGGCGTTGTTTAACGGTACCGCGCGACGGTAGCTGGTTACCGTGCGGCGGTAGCTCGGTTTATAGTGTTGGTTTGGCCGGTTTCACTTCATTATTTTGGAGTTTGAGAAACTTGTGTTGGATGTTTGGAGGAGGAGAAGCGGCGCCGGAGAAAGGAGATCTCGCCGTCGTTTGAGATTCGGAGCTCAGATTCGCGAGGCGAGTTCGGATCTACGGAGGCAAAACCGAAGCGCTCGTTTCCATCTGACTAGATTCTCTCCCATGGCGCCGAAGCGGATTTATAGGGTAACGATGCTCTTCCTTGGACATGTGAAGTCCTTCTTTTTGGCATTTGAGGGTAGACACTCCACGAACACGTGGAAGTGGTTCTCCCGATGGATAGATCCGTATATCCCCGTTAGTATTGCATTTAGATCCGGAATCAAAGTACGGAATAGGCATGCTGTGTGAAGCCCATCAGGATATGTTGGTCTAGATTGGTGATGTTTGTATATTTTGTATGTCGGAGAAGACTCCGTGGTTATCGCGTAAATTTCGGAGTCACGGGTGTGCAGCTGCCTGCTGTGAGAGTACTTGAGGTAGTCTCCAGGAAAACACCCGAAAAAGGGGGAAGAAACGATAGTCTGTCCCCTACCGCGCGGTGGTAGTGCTACCGCCGGCGATAGATCCCAGTGAGCTATGTGTGATTGTGAAGCCTGTCTCTGGGAGACTTGTGGGCTATTTTGTGAGGCCTGTCTTGTGAGACCTGGGGTCCGTGGAGGCCTGTCTCTCGAAGACCTGGGGGCCAATTTGTGGAGCGTGAGCTTAATTTGCTCAGTTATGGTAGCCATGAGTGCTAGTCTTGGATCATAATGGGGTTATGAATCGTACGGTAATGGGAATGGGGATGTTGACCCACGTCAAGTTTGCGAGCCGGGCAATTTGAGCACGGGAAATAGCTGAACTGCACCCAACCCTAGGTGATCGACTTGGAGTAAGTCAAAGTGTGAATTTTAAGTCACCATGATTTTGTCGTAGCATAGGGGCGTTGTCTTTGGCTTTGACCCTCTAAGACTGAAAGCACAAACGTTGTGGACCGTCACAAAGAACGGTGGTATGACCCTTGAGGTCCTGTGCACCAAGAATGTGCCCTGAGAGCACAGGGCGTTGGGCATTTGCGCCAACGCCTGTGGCGAATGGTGCTTAAGTTGCACGTTTCGATTGTCATGTTATGTTTATACTAATGCCTATAGGGAAGAAGTACCGTCACCCCGAGTGAGGGGTGAGATCGTTATAATTTGGTCAGCTAATGTTAACCGTTACTATTGTTTGTCACCGTGCGGTGGAATGTTTCATGCAGGTGCAACCGAGCAAAGCGGAAAATAGCGGGCTGGAGCCCCGGATTGCTAAGCTGGCCCTTGAAGGCCAAAGCGAATTACTCGTTTACCTTATTGTTCATGTGTGGCCGCCCTGCGTGTCGATGTATGCAAGACATTTTTATATGAGAAAAACAATGTAAGGCCTTAAGGCCAAGACTATTTGTGTATTTGATTATTCATTCCTATTTTTGGGTAGTGGACATTCTTATGATTGGGTTCTAAGCAATTAAATTACTTCCGCTAAAATGCACTATGAGTTAGGATGCGCTTGGATTATGGTTTCAATTAATAACTCCTTTGACTGTTCGTAGTATATGGCGTCGAGCCTCGGCCGGACCTTCTGTTATATGTTATGTGACGGACGAGATGTTACAAAGTTGGTATCAAACTCTGGTGTCGGTCTTCCTTGTACGAATTTTTGGGCAAATTCTTTTAAGGGATGGTGAGCACATGTATGTGCGTTACCGTTATAACATAAAAAAACTCATGAATGTCCACTTAGAAATGAAAATGCACATATTTGAGGAACCTGCGTGTTCCTATGATTGCTTTTTGGCAATTGTTTGTCGCCTAATTGCGTCTTTTACGATTATAGGTGACTAGGAGTGGTGCAGAGTAGTCACAACGTCAACACTCTGCAGAGAGTAGTGCGCTCAATGACACGCATACAGCCCCTCCTTTTGCTGAAACCATTCGAATGATAGCTGAAGCGGTGTTCGCTATGATCAATACCCAACCAGGGAGGCAGGTGCAGCCTCCTGTTCCTGGATTAGGTCACGTACCACTTAACGTAGCGGAACATATAGTGGCGGATCAAGTAGCAGCAAAGCCCGTAGTGCAGAGGAGAGCAACTGAAAATTAGCTAAAGCACGTGATGAGCTTTAATCCACCAGTATTTTTGGGGACTGAGACCCCAACGCAAGCTGAGGACTGGCTTTCTAGGGTGAAGAGAGTCATGTTAGCAACGGAAACTGAGGAGTGGCAGAAGGTCACAATAGTCACATTCCTTCTGGATAGTGAAGCAGGGTTATGGTGGTGGGATGAGTTAGAGCTGCATCACTTCGCTGGGAGGCAACTCTATGATATCTCGATGGAGGAGTTTTAAAGATTATTTCTGAAACGATTCATCTCGTCAGCGCAGAAAATAGCTATGGAGAATCAGTTTCAGATACTGACTCAAGGTGAGAGTAGTGTGGATGACTACCTACATGAGTTCACGAGATTAGGACGTTATGTTGGCTCTATTTTTACTTATGAGGAGCGCAAGAAAACCAGTTCTACGAAGAACTGCGTGCCGATCTGAGGTTGCTACTCTCAGGTCCTATGACGCAGGGCTTTCTAGTCTTGGTCAATACAACCCAATCTCTGGAGAAGGATCTGAAGAGAGTTCAAGGTAAGAAGGACTCGGCGGTGAAGAGGTCAGAATTTAAAGTTCCAAATTCGTCGAAGTCTGGGCATCGAAAGTGGTATAAGAAGCCCAAAACTTTTGGACCGACTACTTCATTGGTTACTACTGGAGCATCGTCTGGGCGAGGAGTCCCAATTCTTTGTTATAACTGTGGCAAACTGGAACACAGCCCGCAAATGTTGGAGTAACAAATCGGAGAAGAAGGCAGGAGCGTCTTATGCTGAGAAAGGGAAGGCGGTGGAGTCAACCGCATCCCATCAGGTTCCAGCCCAACCAAGAGTCTACAACCTTGGCCAACAGGAGGCCATCAAGCAAGACGATGTGGTGACAGGTATGTATTAGAGTTTAGTTGTAATACTTTGCATACCTTGCGCGTTATACTTTAGTCGTATGACTGTCGTGTTTTAGGCTTTGTCGTGGTTATGGACTATCCGGCTCGAGCACTGTTTGATACAGGAGCTTCACACTCTTTCCTATCCGAGGACTTCGTGTCACGTATCGGAGTGCCCTCTTCTGTGGCTAAGGATAGATTGAATGTGTTGCAACCTAATGGGTGTTCGATGCGCGCAGATAGAGTTTGTTGCGTTAAGGTGTTGATAGGAAGTCAAGCTTTTGACTTGGAAGCGTCACTACTACCAATAGTAGAGTTTGACGTGATCTTTGGCATGGATTGGCTCTCCGAGCAACGTGCGTACATCGATTGTAGTTCGAAGACTGTTAAACTGGGGTTGAACACAGGCCAAGAAACTACTTTCTCTGATATGAAGGGATTGATCAAGACGATGATGTCTGCTCTCCAAGTGGTTAAAGCAGTTTATGAGGGTGCTGAGCTGTTCTTCACTCTTTTAGAGGCAAAGAAGCTCAAGACTGGCTTGGTCAGTATTCCAGTGGGGTCGGAGTTTGCCGACGTTTTTCCCGAAAATCTCCCTGGAGCTCCACCTCAGAGAAAGATCGATTTCACCATCGAGTTGGTGCTAGGTGCTAAACCTGTGTCGCGGTCTCCTTACCGCTTAGCACCAAGAGAGATGGCAGAATTGAAGGCGCGGCATCAAGAATTGATAGAGTAGGGGTATGTGCGTCCAAGTTCGTCACCTTGGAGCACCCCAGTCCACTTTGTGAAGAAGAAGAATGGAAGTCTTGTTGGGTTTCTCTATGAGGTTGGCACAACACTTGTGCACGCAGCGGAAGTAATAAAATCTAGAACAACCCAAAAGAGATTGGATCAGGTCATGCATGTTGAATCAAGAAGTTAACAAAAATTACCTCTTCGGTGTTGAGTCACAGCTCAACGAAGATGCTCCAAATGTGATTCCTTGTCGGTGGCGAGTTTCACGTAGAATAACGTCCACGTCTCTGTAGAAATCCACACGAGCGGGAGAACCCCGAGCTTCGTCGCACGAAGGGTCGGGAAGAAGATCAGCCGCACCTTTGCACTTCCCACGGACTGCTAGGTCCGCGTCAGGGAAAGCAAGACCAGCGACGGTCGCCGGAGAGGAGGTGGTCGGCGGAGCGAACAGCCGGCGGCGGAACGTTTCCGTCCGGCGGAATCGGGTTTCGGCGGATCGGGAGATCAGCGAAACTCTTTCCGTCGGCTTCCGTTTTGCTACAGGAATCCCGATGTTGGTCGATCATATTCCTCAAAATCCTAAGTGTCCTATTTATACCAAAGGCATAAACAGTTCATAGGAATCGCTATCCGCAGACCACCCAAGTTAGGGTTTCTGGACCGTTCGGCAAGAATCACCTCCAGATTCGGCGAGAATCAGTCGGCGAGAATTAGTCAGCGAGAATCAGACGCAGAATCGGCGAGAATCAGACGCAGAATCGGCGAGAATCGAACAGTTCGATTCTCGACGATTATGCCTTAGTCGGCGAGACATACACGGCGACTCCCGTCGATTCTCGTCGATTTTGCCATAGTCGACGAGTCATACTCGACGACTCCCGTCGACTCTCGACGATTTTCCCTTTGCAACATTTGCCTGACTCCCCATACTATAGGGTGATTGGTAACCCTTACCAACACAGTTAATCTTCCAATTTCTCCACATGCTCTTATGTGCGACCCTGCAGCCTCATATCGCGTTGGCAGTGAGATTACATGTTTGACCACTTCTACATCACCATGGTAACTCCAACAAGTCTGTGGTTATGCATCGATTATCGGGAACTCAATAAGCTAACGGAGAAGAACAAGTACCCGATTCCGAGGATTGACGATCTTTTCGACCAGCTAGTTGGGTCGACTGTGTATTCGAAGCTGGATCTGAAGTCTGGATATTATCAGTTGAGAATCAGGGAAAGCGATATTCCCAAGACGACGTTCAGTACTCGATATAGGCATTACGAGTTCACGGTCATGCCTTTTGGGCTGACGAATGCGTCATCTGTGTTTATGGACTTGATGAACCGAACATTCAGAGAGTATTGGGATCGGTTCGTGATAGTCTTTATTGACAATATCCTGTTGTACTCCCAGTCCGAGTTTGAGCATGCGGAGCATCTACATATTGTTCCGGAGACCCTGAGAAGCAGTCAGTTGTATGTCAAGTTCTCGAAATGTGAGTTTTGGCTTTCTTTGGTAGCATTCCTTGGTCACATTGTTAGTGGAGAGGGAATCACGGTGGATCCGGCGAAGATTGTTGCGATACGGGAGTGGCCTGTGTTGTCTTCAATGGCGGAAGTTCGGAATTTTCTCGGACTTGCCGGTTACTACAGGCGCTTCGTGGAGAACTTCTCGCGGATAGATTACCCCTCACGACCCTGACAAGGAAGGATCAGAAGTTTGTGTGGTCACCAGTGTGCGCGCAAGATTTCGAAGAATTGAAAAGTCGACTGACCGCGGCGCCTATTCTATGCTCGTCATGTGCGACAGAAGGCTTTGAGATCTACAGCGACGCTTCAGGGAGTGGCTTAGGCTGTGTTGCTACAACATGGAAAATTGATAGTGTATGGCTCGTGCCAGTTGAAGGTACACGAGAGGAATTATCTGGTCCACGACTTGGAGTTGGCGGCCGTGATATTCGCTCTGAAACTTTGGAGGCACTACGTGTATGGCATGAAGGTCAATATTTACACAGACCATAAGAGTCTGAAGTATCTGTTGGATCAGAAGGACTTAAATATGCGTCAGCGGAGGTGGATGTAGTTCCTTGAGAACTAAACCTTCAAGATACATTATGTCCCTGGCAAAGGTAATGCGGTTGCGGATGCGTTGAGTTGCAGAGCTCCCGCACAGGCCAATTAGTTATTGATGCATGACGAACGTCTCGTTCGAGATTTGGAGGCCTTAGAGATCTCTTGTGTTTATATGAGGTCTAGTGTGGAAGCACGATTGAATTGGACAGAGGTACAGTATGACCACGCTGACCGGATTCGGTAGGCTTTGGATTCGGACGACAGTATGAAACGTTATATGACTGAGTCTTTGGAAGGGTCAAATGCCCAGTTTACGGTTGATAATGGGTTGTGGAAGAACAGTCGTTTGTGCGTCCAAAAGATGGGTAAAATAAGGGAAGAATTAATGTACGAGGCTCATTATACCAAGTACTCGATTCACCCAGAGAGCACGAAGATGTATAAAGACGTGAAAAAGTTGTTCTGGTGGTCGGGACTGAAGGACATAACACTATATGTAGCAAAGTGTCAGACTTGTGCCTTGGTGAAGGCTGAATGTCAGAAGCCCAGTGAATTCTTGAATTCTTTGCCTATACCGGAATGGAAGTTCGACGATATATCCATGAATTTCGTGCACGGGTTGCCGAGATCGCAGAAAGGAAACGACGTCATTTAGGTGATCGTTGATCGTTTGACGAAAGTGTCGCGCTTTATCCCGAATAAGAAGGACGATTCGATGGAGAAATTGGCAAAATTGTATGTGGATAATATTGTAAGACTGCACGGTGTGCCCCGTAACAGCGTGAGTGACCGAGATGGCGCTTCACGTCTAATGACTGAAGGCTGGTACATCAACTGTTGGGTACCAAACTGAAGTTCAGTACGGTATTTCATCTGCAAACGGATGGTCAGACCGAGAGGGTAAACAGGACGATGGAGGACATGCTTCATATGTGTTCCCTAGATTTCGGGAAAAAGTGGGAGGATCACTTGTATATGATCGAATTCGCTTACAACAATAGCTAACAGGCAAGCAATCAAATGGCACCCTTCGAGGCCCTATATGATAAAAAGTGTTGTACTCTGTTATCATGGTTGGAGACGGGCGAGTCAAAGTTGTATAAGCGGAAGGAAGTTGAGGATGCGACTTCTATTGTTCGAACAATCAGGGAGCGATTGTTGATTGCGCAGGTTAGACAGGCTAAATATTACAACGTCAAGCACAGAAATGTTGAGTTCGTCGTAGGCAATTGGGTTTACCTAAAGATCAAACCGTTCAAATCTGTGTCAAGGATTCGACGCTTGAAAAAACTAAGTCTGAGATACCTTGAGCCGTTTGAGGTTTTGGAGCGTGTTGGTGAAGCCGCCTATCGATTGTAGCTTTCAACAGAGCTTAGTGGCTTGCATGACGTATTCTACATATCTGTGTTGCGGAAGGCTGTGCAAGAGCCTACACAGGTGGTTGCGGCAGATCAGGTGCCGATTGATGTTGGGTTGACAACGAAAGTCAAGCTCATTCGTATTGAAGAGCAACTTCGCAATAAGTCTATCAGAATGGTCAAGGTCCGTTGGGACAATTGTGGCCGAGAGGAGCTATCGTGGGAGCGGGAACAAACCATGAAGACGGAGTTCCCCGAGCTTTTTGGTTGAGGTATACTTTTGTAGTATTGATACTCTTTTGTTTTCCTGCAATATGTAATTTCGGGACGAAATTCCTTAAGTTGGGGAGATTTGTAACGCCCCAAGTTTCCGTTGGCAGAAAAAAGAAGTTACCGCGTGGCGCTAACGATACCGCGTGGCGGTAGTGTCAGGCATCGAGAGCGTCGAGTAAGCCGTGTTGACTCGACGCATTGTCTACTGTGCGGCAGTAGATTGTGATACCGCGGGCGGTAGCGTCAGGCGTCGAGAGCGTCGAGTAATCCGTGTTGACTCGATGCATTGTCTACCGCGCGGCGGTAGGTTGTTACCGTGCGGCGTTAGCTAATTATTTGGTCGAGCCCTCGGGAAGTTATCGCTCAGCGGTAGCGATACCGCGGGCAGTAGCTTGGGAAATTAGTTTGGCGAAGCTCTCGGGTTTCTACCGCGCGGCGGTAGCAGAAGCAGATGTGTTGTAACCGTCGCTAGCTACCGCGAGGCGTTAGCATCCTATCGCACAGCGATAGCGAAGCTGTAACGGCATGGCCACGTGTCGGCCTGTGGTTGGAGGGCCTGGACGGTGGCACGCGAAACGAGGCGTTGTTTAATGGTACCGCGCGGCGGTAGCTGGTTACCGCGCGGCGGTAGCTCGGTTTATAGTGTTGGTTTGGTCGGTTTCACTTCATTATTTTGGAGTTTGAGAAACTTGGGCTGGATGTTTGGAAGAGGAGAAGCAATGCCGGAGAAAGGAGATCTCGCCGCCATTTAAGATTCGGAGCTCGGATTCGCGAGGAGAGTTCGGATCTACGGAGGCAAAGCCGAAGCGGTCGTATCCATCCGACTAGATTCTCTCCCATGGCGCCAAAGCGGACTTCTAGGGTTCCGATTGTCATGTTATGTTTATACTAATGCCTGCAGGGAAGGAGTACCGTCACCCCGAGTGAGGGGTGGGGTCGTTATAATTTGGTCAGCTAATGTTGACCGTTGTTATTGTGCGGTGGAATGTTTCATGCAGGTGCAGCCGAGCCAAGCGGGAAATAGCGGGTTGGAGCCCCGGATTGCTAAGCTGGCACTTGAAGGTCAAAGAAAATTACCCGTTTACCTTATTATTCATGTGTGGCCGGCCTGCGTGTCGATGTATGCAAGACATTTTTATTTGAGAAAAACAATGTAAGGCTTTAAGGCCAAGACTATTTGTGCATTAGGTTATTCATTCATGTTTTTGGATAGCGGACATTCTTATGATTGAGTTCTAAGCAATTAAGGGTCTGTTTGGCGCAGCTCTGGCGGCTGGAAAATCTCTATTCCAGCCGCCAGAGCTGCTTTATATGTGTTTGGGACAGCTCCTTATGAAGAGCTTTTCAAAAATCTGGAGCTGTTTTGTAGCTTTTCAGAAATCTCCCCCCCTCCCAGCTTCAGTTTCCGCAAAATAACTTTCTCTCTCACAGGTTTTGGAAATCTAATGGTTTCTTCAATTGGAACATGCTCAGAGGCCGGACGGCCTTCCTCCGGCGATTCCGAGCCCCGGACGGCCTTCCTCCGGCGATTCCAAGCCCACGACGTCCTTCCTCCGGCGATTCCGAGCGCACTTCTGCACAGAACACCCAAACACTCTACAGTTTTTCAAAACTGCTCCCCAGAAATCTATTTTAAAACAGCTCTATCCGGACAGCAGCTTTTCAATCCGCCAGAGCTGTCCCAAACATAGCCTAAACTACTTCTGCTAAAATGCACTCTGAGTTAGAATGCGCTTGGATTGTGGTTTCAATTAGTAACTCATTTGACTGTTCGTAGTATATGGCATCGGGCCCCGGCAAGACCTTCTGTTATATGTTATGTGACGGACGGGGATGTTACATCACCCCCCTCCCCCCTCTAGGTGTTTAGCTACCCTTAAAAAAATTTTAATCTCCCTATCATTCCCTTCCATCCAGTCGTCATCGCCCTGCTTGGAGAGCAGCACTCTAGGATTCACCGCATCAAACTCTATCGGGATGAGGGCCTCGGACCTGTGTGAAAGCTTGAAAGGTGTCTCCCTGGTAGCCAAAGAAGGGGTTGTTCAGAGATTCCACAAAACTTTCGGCAACTGCTCTGCCCAATTTCCATGAGTGTTCTCTACCTTCTTCTTTAGCAAGTTCAGAATTTGCATGTTGGTTGTCTCTATCTGGCCGTTGCTACGCGGGTGATGCACCAATGAAAATCGAAGTTCTATCCCCACCTGGTAGCAGAAACTTGTTAACTCCTCGCTTGTGAACTGAGGCTCATTGTCTATGAAGATTACCGTCAAGATCTTGTGCGGACAAACCATTTCGCCCCAAATGAAATTCTTAACTACCTGAGTTGCCATTTTGGCCAAGTCTTTGGCCTCTATCCACTTACAGAAATAATCGATCATCACAAGAATGAAGTGTCAATGTTTTCTTGTTGTTGGGAAAGGACCCACCAGATCCATACCCCAGACGACGAACGACAAAGGGACGGAGATGGACTTCAGTTGTTGAAGTTGGTTGAACTTAGAGGGGAGCAAATTTCTGACACTTTATACATTTCTTGGCAAATTCCCCGCAATTTTTCCTGAGCATCGACCAAAAATATCCATGACGAAGGATCTTCTTCTCGAGTGTCTTGGCCCCCAAATGGTTGTCGCATTCTCCTGAACTCACATTTTGCTAAGGGTGAGAGGGGTCTTTTGATAAAGAACTCCAGAAACCGAGTAGCAGACTGCTTTCAACTTGAACCTCCTCTTGTCACCTACCGAAGGATGGACCTCTCCGGTTTTGAGATAATGGACAAAGTGGTCTATCTAGGACATGCGTTGATCAATTTCCATAACATCTTCCTCATCTACCCTAGGGCAAAATAACTCAGTGAGAGTTCCCAGACCGGGAGTCCATATTTTGCCAACTCGTCAGCTTCTGTATTTTCCTCTCTCAGAATATGTTGGATGCCAAAAGTGTGTAAGCATCTGATATGCTGGTTGACGAGGGCCAAATACGTCTGCATGAGTGGCTCCCTAGTATCGAAAGTGTTGTTGATCTGTGACTCCATAACCAATGAATCTGTCTTGACTTCTATGTCATTGATTTCGATCTCTCGGGGTAGGCATAATCCGACCACCAATGCTTCGTACTCTGCTTGATTGTTTGTGGTGGGAAAATGAAATTTGGCTGCTTCCTTGATCCTGGTGTCACTCGGACTAATTAAGACGATTCTTGCCCCGACAGAGATTTTCCCAGAAGCCCCGTCTACGAACATCTTCCAGGAAAACGGGATCGAAATCTCTTGCTAGGTGGTGTCATCATCAGCAAAGTCAGTGAGGAAGTTGGCAAAAAATTGAGCATTGATAGCGGTCTGCGAGACATATGATATATCAAACTCACTGAGCTCTATAGCCAACTTTTCCAATCGTCATGAATGATCCGAATTTTCTAGAACGCCTCTGAGGGGATGATCTGTAACCACCTTGACGTAATGGGCTTGAAAATAAGGACGGAACCTTCGCACTGAGATTATTAAGGCCAGGGACAATTATTCCAGGATCGGGTAGCGCATCTCGGCGCTCTTTAGTACATGGCTGGCGTAGTGAATGGGAAACTGTCTCCTGCACTCTTCCTAAACCAGGACTGAACAGATGGCATCTTTACCAACCCTAAGGCACAGGAACAGATCTTTTGACTGGCGGAGGCTGTGGAAAAGCGAGATGGTTATTAACTGGTGTTTCAGCTCTTCGAACGACTGACTACATTCGTCAGTCTACTTAAATTTCTTTCCTCCCCGAAGGGACCTTGAGAAAGAGGCACACTTGTCTCTAGAGCACAAAATGAAGCGGTTGAGCCCTGCTACTCTCCCCGCCAATTGGTTAACCTCCTTTGGACTTCTAGAGGGCTACATCTCTAGTACAACCTTTACCTTGCCCGGATTTAGCTCCAAACCCTCAGGAGTGAGTAGGTGTCCTAGGAACTACTCTTTACTGGCTCCAAAGATACATTTTGCTGGGTTGAGCCTCATGTTGTACTTGAGAAGAGTGACGAACATTTCGGTCAGATCACTGAGATGAACCCCCATCTCGTGGCTCTTGATGAGAAGATCGAGGGCATAGACCTCCAAATTATTGCCTTTTTGATGCGTGAACACATAATTCATCATCCTCTGGTACGTGGTGCTGGCATTCTTCAATCCAAACAGCAAGACGTGGTAACAGTAGCAAACTTTGTTTGTGATGAACAAAGTGTGTGGTTCGACTCATACATCTGTATCTGATGATACCCTGAGAAAGCATCCAGGAAACTCATTACCGAGAAGCCTAGTGCAGAGTCCACCAAGAATCTATCTGGTGCAGTGGGTAGCAGTCCTTAGGGCGTTCCTTGTTGAGTCGGGTGAAGTCGACACACATTCTCCACTTTTCACTAGCTTTCGCACCATCACTGCATTAGAAATCCATTCTGGGTACTGGACTTCTCGAATAAACCCTGCTTCGAGTAACTCGAGGACATCTTCACGGATAGAGCCAGCGAGAGTGGTAGCCACTGCTCGGTTTTTTTGCTTCACAGACCTGAAGTCGGGACTGATGTTGAAGCGATGGTAGGCCACGTCCGGGCTGATCCCCGGCATGTCAGAGACTGACCAAGCGAAGAAGTTGATGTTATCCAACAAGCATTGGATGAGTAATGTCTTACTCTTCTCTTCTAATTCAGCGTTGATGGAGACGGTCTTGCTTCCGTCTCCTCCCGGGACGGACACTTCTTGTACCTCCTAGGATAGCTTAAGATGGGTCTCGGTCGTAAATCGCTCCTGAGCATCCGTGCCTGGCTTGCGACTGCCCTCGGCTGTCTGCGCATATTGGGGATCATTCGACAACATTCTTCCTGAAGGACCCTAGGCGGGCTCTGCTTTCTTAACCACGTGCTGAGCCATTTCTCCGATCGATTGAATCTGAAGGTCGCGTGTTCGAACTGTGGTGCAAAATTTGTCACTTGTTCTCCACGCTCAACGACAACTTGGAGAGTCCAGCGGAGAGATCGTAAACCGCAACCGACCGGTTACCAGCCCCACAGAAGCTTAGCGAGCAAGAAAGGGAAAACAAGGAAAGAGAGGTCGCTGGAAGCGGAGGACACCAAATTTACCTGCCCCGGGGAATACCACTTGTGGTGGGTAATGTTATTGCTTTGAACAAAGGGTTACAAGTGAGTAGTGTGAGTACAAGGAGGAGGAAGAGAGAAAAAAGAGCATTTGGGAGACAAACTTAGTGTCCACACCTACAACAGTGTAGGTTCTGGGCTCCATCCTCCTCCTGTAGAACACCTCTAACCTCCTATTTATATGCGAGGGTAGGCTGGCCGAACGGTTGGGGCATTTAATACCCTATTAAATGTGGTATTAAATGCGTAGCCTCCCCAGGTACACGAGGAGCCGGGTGGCAGGGTTGAGAAAAGAGACCGCGCGTGTTGTTGCCGAGTAGAAGAGTCTGTGCGAGCTCCCGACAAGTGTCCGTCGTGGCTTCTCTGATGAACCTCTAGAGTCCTCGAGGGACGCGCGACCCCTTGTTGGATACTAGTTGAGTGCGCGCGAGTACTCGGAGGGCATCCACGAATATCACTGAGTGTCCGCCCGGCTGCTTTATGCCTGGTGCCATCTGATGTTGTCCCACGTTGCAGGAATTGGGTTAACAATGAAAATTTAAATGTTAGGTGAATGGGTCTGTACACAGTAATATGAAAGGTTGGATCAAATGCCTACGAATTGAATATCCTTAAGAGCATGAGGATCCATCTATAACATGAACCTTGTGAGTACTTCAGTCCATCCCTGGCCTTGTTATTGATCCTGAACCCACTACCCATCTACCCATGGATACACGAACTCCTACTCCAATATCTAAGAGTATAGCTGACATTGTGGGCATGCAGTATCCTCAGCACCAGTCGGTCACGCTATATGTTACTTAGTCTATTGGAGGGGGCAACTGACTATTGATAATACACGGATGTCATCACAGGAGCTTGACTCACTTTCCTCATGTCTTGTTCAGCCACGTGACCATCTTCATTCAACGAAAATGAATGATTTCAAGTCAGGGAGAATTGATGGGGAGCACAATTCAGTGATTCACGGGCCAACCAACCCGTATTGTTCATACTTACACTCGTAGGAGGGGTTATGAACTTACGATCATCTTATGGACGATCCAAGTCTATTGTCCCCTTCATAGCATTGATGGGAAATTTATTTTTTCGTACATTATTTATGAAATTTTATGTATTGACGGCCAATCATAGTTATCCATTGTATTGTCTAGGGCCCCTTATCGGATGGCCCCAAAGGAGTTGGCAGAGTTTCGGACCCAGTTGCAGGAATTGGTGGAGGCAGGTTTTGTCAGACCGAGTTCCTCGCCATGGGGAGCACCGGTCCTGTTCGTGAAGAAGAAGGATGGGACACTCCGCCTGTGCATCGATTATCGAGCACTAAACAGGCTGACCGTCCGGAATACCTATCCGCTCCCACGGATAGACGAATTATTCGACCAGCTGGAGGGGGCCCATTATTTCTCGAAGCTGGACTTGAGATCAGGATACTACCAGCTGCGGATCCAAGAGGAGGATATCCCGAAGACGGCCTTTAGTAGCAGATATGGCCTGTATGAATTCACCGTGATGCCCTTTGGGCTCACGAATGCTCCGTCGGCGTTCATGAGTCTCATGAACCGGGTTTTCGAGGCCTACTTGGATGTGTTCGTCATAGTGTTCATAGACGACATCCTGATCTACTCTAGGACGGAGGAGGAGCACACTCGGCATCTGGCACTGACCTTGGAGAGGTTGCGGGAGCATCGCCTTTACGCCAAATTCAGCAAGTGTCAGTTCTGGTTGAAGGAGGTGGCCTTCCTAGGCCACATCATCAGCGGAGCCGGGTTATCAGTAGATCCAGCAAAGATTCGGGCAGTTCGCGATTGGCCGCAGCTGAGGACAGCCACTGATGTACGCAGTTTCTTGGGACTTGCCGGTTATTACCGGAAGTTCGTGGAGGGGTTCTCTCGGATTGCCCTCCCCCTCACATCTTTGACAAAGAAGGAGGCACCTTTTGTTTGGACCCCGCAGTGCCAGGCGGCTTTCCAGGAGCTGAAGGACCGACTCATCTCGGCCCCTATCCTGGCCCTTCCATCCGGAAGGGAGGGATTCCAGGTGTATACCGACGCATCATACCAAGGGATGGGAGCGGTGCTGATGCAGAACGGACATGTCATAGCATATGCCTCCCGCCAGCTGAAGACCCATGAGAGGAACTACCCGGTGCACGACCTCGAGATGGGAGCGGTCGTTTTTGCTCTGAAGGTCTGGCGTCATTACCTTTATGGAGTCCACTGCGACATCTTCTCCGATCACAAGAACTTGAAATACGTGGACACTCAGAAGGAGCTGAATATCAGGCAGAGGCGCTGGGTGGAGTTCTTGGCAGATTATCAGTATGAGATGCACTACCACCCAGGGAAGGCAAATGTGGTGGCCGACGCGTTAAGTCGGAGAGCGGCCACTTCCGAAGCCGGGCCCCAGGTTATGTCTATGGAGCTGGTCCAGTCATTCAGAGACATGCAGATATCCCTAGTGTCCGAAGATGACCCAGATCTGTATAGGGAGTATCTGGCATCGATAGTGGCCATAGACGATATCCGGGATCGCATTCGGGACGGACAGAGGACAGATGCGTGGGCGGAGCCGATGTTCCGAGCTTTGGAGGAAGGTTCGACAGGAGATTATTCCCTGAGAGATGGTTTGCTCCACTTCAGAGGCAGAGTATATATACCTGCAGGAGGCCAGATCCGAGAGGATATTTTGACAGAGGCGCATTGCAGCCGGTACTCCGTGCACCCGGGGATCACAAAGATGACCGCTGATTTGAAGAGGACGATGTTTTGGCCGGGCATGAAGAAGGACATTACGTACTTCGTGACCCATTGCGAGGCGTGTCAGTTGGTGAAGGCGGAATGCAGGAACCCCGCAGGATTGTTGCAGCCACTCCCGGTGCCGGAGTGGAAGTTTGACGACATAGCGATGGATTTTATACATGGTCTTCCCCGGTCTCGGACAGGGAACGACTCGATTTGGGTGATTGTCGATCGTTTGACGAAGGTGGCCCGCTTTATACCGATCAGGAAGGATGACTCGGTGGGAGTGCTGGTACGGAAGTTTGTGGAGCAGTATGTCCGATATCATGGCGTGCCCCGGACGATAGTGTCGGACCGCGATGGACGGTTTACATCCAGGGAGTGGCGGTCAGTGCAGGCATATTTGGGCACCCGGTTGACTTTTAGCACGGCCTTCCACCCTCAGACGGACGGGCAGACAGAGCGCACCAACAGGACGTTGGAGGATCTACTACGACTGTGTATACTGGACCGAGGGGAGCCGTGGGAGAAGATGTTACCGTTGGTCGAGTTCTCCTACAATAATAGCTACCAGTCCAGCATCAGGATGGCGCCTTATGAGGCCTTGTATGGAAGGAAATGTAGGACCCCGCTTTCTTGGGTTCAAGACGAGGATCCGAAGCTGTTGGGATCGGATTTTGTGGAAGATACAGAGGCCCAGGTGAGACTGATCAGAGATAGGATGCTGGAGGCGCAGAGCAGACAAGCAAAATACTATGACGCTCGGCATCGTCAGGTGGAGTTCCGGGTAGGAGATCGAGTGTTCTTGAAGATCCGGCCCATGCACGGAGTCTCACGGGTGCGCGGTCGGAGGAAGAAACTCAGCCCTAGGTACATGGGCCCTTACCGGATCCTGGAGCGGATCGGACCCTTAGCCTACAGGCTAGAGTTGCCACCAGAGCTGGCAGCTCTACACGACGTCTTCCATATCTCTTCGCTGAGAAGGGCTCTACTACGCCCGGAGCAGCGAATTTTGACCACAGAAGGGCCGGTAGCTTCAGACCGATCTGTTCACTTGGAGCCGGTTCGGATCGATGACAAAGGAGTGCGGATCTTGCGCCGCAAGAAGATTCCCTTAGTCAAGGTTTTGTGGAGAAATCACGGTCAGGAGGAGCACACCTGGGAACCGCAGGATCTGATGAGGCAAAGATACCCGGAGTTGTTCAGTCAGGTACATCTCACCACCTCTCGGTATACTATAAACTGCCTTCTTGTTTTGGAATGTTAAGACTAGACAAGGGAAATCTAGGACCTAGGTATGCACACTTAATCAGAATGGTAGGGGCTAATCTTTTGTTTATTGGGGAGATTGTCTTCGTTATCAAACGAACGATCGCCTGAACCCAATAGAAAGATCGAATGGGATGTTACAAGATTAATTCGTTCCGATAGAAATCCCCGTAGGCTCAACCTCAATTTCGGGGACGAAATTTTTGTTTTGTTTATTGGGATTTGTAACATCCCATTTCCGGCTAGACCCCTAGGAGTCAGATTTGTCGTGACGGAACCCTAGGAAGCCCAAAATTGGAAATAAAGCGACCAGTATTGCGGGTCACGGGTTGGTCACGCCCGTGACCGGCCCGTCACGCCCGTGACCTGGGCGTGTCTACTTCGACGATCGTCGATCTCCACGAGACGATCGTCGAACGCGCTGTCTGGGCATGTCACGCCCGTGACCAAGATGTCACGCCCGTGACTTGGGCGTGACTACTTCGACGGTCGTCGATCTCCACGAGACGATCGTCGATCGTGCTGACGGGGCATGTCACGCCCGTGACCAAGGTGTCACGCCCGTGACTAGGGGCGTGACCCCATCGACGATCGTCGATCGCCGTGAGACCATCGTCGAGCTTGCGCCCCGGGCATGTCACGCCCGTGACATGAGTGTCACGCCCGTGACCTAGGGCGTGACCCCATCGACGATCGTCGATCTCAATTCGACGATCGTCGACCTCGAAATCTGCTGTTCGGGCCTGTCACGCCCGTGACCCAAGATGTCACGCCCGTGACCATCCATCGACGATCGTCAATCTCAGTTCGACGATCGTCGAACCCAGAATGGGCTACCCGGGCCTGTCACGCCCGTGACCTATGTGTCACGCCCGTGACATTGGCCGAAACGACAGTTCAGGCCCGAAATAACTCTAACGCGCGTGGAAATAAATGTTGGCTTGGGAAGTTACACCAGGAGTAATTTCAGGCCGTTTTCCTTCTGTAAATAAATAATAATAAATAAGGAAAGGGTGGTCCAATAGAAAACCGCCAGCTGGATACACCGGTTCAGTTTTCCACCGTTCTTATCCCTTCACCGTAACCGAAACGTTAAGACATAATGGCGGTTACCATTTCATCTTCCCACTTCCTGAGTTATAAAAGCCCACTTAGGGAAAGAGGAGAGGTTTACACGCTCAAGCAAACGAAGCAGATCCTTGTTCTTGCTGTAAAGAGGAGTTCAGCAACGCCACCACCGCGCCATGGCACCTCGTCGCTCTTCTCGCCTCCAAACCGCGAACAAGGTCCTCCTCTGCTCCTTCTCTTTCATGGGTAGATCTTAGGATTCTTAGGAAGGAGATTCGCGCTCAACAGAGCCGGATCCATCTCTCGTTTTCATGGAAAAACCATGAAAAAGATATTTCGAGTTCGCCGGAAACCGCCACCTCCGGCGGCCAAACCACCGCCGACCGCTAGCCATCGCCTCAACGGAGGTGGTGGTGATGGTGGCTGGCCAGGGAAGTGACCGGACGGCCGACAACGGATCACGGAATGCTTACAGGAAAAATGATTTTTCCTGTGTCTGGTTTTCGGGTTCATGAAGAAGATGAACAGTAGATTATATTATAATACATAGATTATTATATATTACTTAATGGAAAAATAGGTTATTTGGATATATGTTGAGGCTGCAAAACGAGGCACTTAGAGGCCGATTTAGGAGAAATGACCAGACACAAAAGTTGTAGCCCTCTGGGTCTACTTTAATATAAAATTAATTTTATTCAATTTGGGTGAGTGGTTTGACCACAGCACTCATTTTGGTGGGATCAAGACCTAGGCTAACCAGAAATTGAATTGGTTGCCCACGGTTCATAACAGGTCCAAATGACTTGAAATTTGGACTGGAGGTCTATAATATGTATATCGAGAGGCTGTCCAAAAATGAGAATTTTTGGAGAACTTTTGCCTAAAGTTTTTGTAAAAATTTAATAAACAATATAAAATTAATTAGAAGATGAAATTAAGTCCAAACTCCCCCAAATTTTGGGTGGTGGTCCCTGGCATCAATATTAAGATCTGTACAAAATTTCAACTCGAATGGTCGAGTTTTGAATAGGGAAGTATCAAGTCCTAGATAGGTCTTGGCGAGGGGTACTTTGGGGGAAAGTACGATTGGGGATGGAGTGGACAAATCTCCTCAAAAGAGGCTGATGTTGTTGGCCACTGATTTGTTGGGACTATGTCTACCCTCTTGGGTAACATGGTGTGGCTTAGGGTGGATTTTACCCTAAGAGATTGGCTCAACTCCAACGGGTGGGAGTTTGAGGTTTGTGAAGGACATAGGAGCAAAAGCTCTTGTATGCCCTTGAAATTTGGAGGAGAGGGGGATGATATGATGAAAACCCTCTGGTTGAAATAGTGATGGATTTGGAGATAGTTAGGTACCTCAAAAGTTGAGATGTAGGATTAGGATGGAAACGTAATTTAGTTATTTTAAGCACTAAAGCTAATCCAAAAATTGTGAAACTCGGGAGGAGGGGGTTTTAGGATGTTTTAGACTCATGGTAATTTTTCTGGAATTTTATGATTAATATATATTATACTTCATGTGTTAAAGGATTATTAGCCCAATTTGTTGTTTTAATTAATTTGAGGCTTTACATTAATTATAATCAGTTAAAATTCTGGATTTAGATCTTGACTTGTAGAGCATTGATCCCTGAATTTTTATAGAATTTTATGTTGAGTAAATCTAGTACTTTATTCACAAATGATAGAAAGGGCTTTTATGTTTAAAAAAAATTATTATGGATAAAATGCTTGCTGGAAAATTATGAAACTTAGCCAGTGCAAATTTTAGGCCTTATTCATCATGTCATAATTTATTTAGAATTTTTGGAAGAATATTTTCTGTACTTGATTCATAAACTATAGAAATTAGAGATTATTTCCAAAATAGTTTTCAGGTTATTTTGATGATAGAAAATTATGATACTCAGGATTTAGCCTTCTGAGATAGTCTACTAATTATCATAAATTTACTGGACATCTTGCATGAATAATTAGGATAGTTCATGTTCAAACCGGTGGCCCTTGAGATTTTCGAGGAATTTAATTAAATGCCAAATAAATTAAGAAAATTTCCATTCTCTGGATTTAGGTTATTTATACCAAGATAAGCCTCCAGTAAATAGTTTAGGGCATTTGGATGAGTAATGGATCATTGCATAACCGGTTCGACATGTAGCCTAGGTCGGTCTGCATATAGCAGGTTGTGAGATGCAATAGGACACGATCTGAGAAAGCCTTTGAGGTTTAAACATTTTGTCTGGGTGAACGATTGTGGAAGAAATTACATTAGGAAGATATAAAGAGTAGTGAGTAGTGGTGATAGCTAGAGTTAAGAGGTGCTCGGGCTCGACGAAAGATCGTCTTCCCCGAGGAGTGGAAGGTTTAAAAATCACCCTAGGATAGTCTATCGTAATATGAGAAGGGAATCGGGCTAAGGGAAAAACAACCAATAACAATAAGTGCCTTGCGAAAGGGAACTTCGGGCCGTAATGCACCGTCTTGGTTCCTAGTGCCCCTTGAGAGCCCTTCACGGGGTATACCGGGGGCAGTCCTGGGCTAACGTAAACTGTAATAACGAACCGACAAGAATAACTTAGTAACTAGGGCTGCACTCTTCACAACACTGTTGGCACAGGAAGGTGGATGAGAGCTTCGGCTCGGTTGATTTGGAAACGGACGGGATGGTCCGGGGAGCTTCGGCTCGGTTGATTTGGAAACGGACGGGATGGTCCGGGAGCTTCGGCTCGGTTGGTTTGGAGACGGACGTTTTGGTCCGGGGAGCTTCGGCTCGGTTTTGTGTGCTTACGATTTAACTTGCATGTGCATAAAATAGGAAAAGTTAAGGTGGTGGGTCTTTCGATATCGGGGAGTTCGATTGCACCGACACCGATATCGTTGACTCGGCGGGGTGATTAGCACTCCGCCAACAGAAGTCCGGTGCGCCAGCCGGCAAGAGTACGCAGGCGTCCGCTTTGTGCACCAAGCGTTGAGGCGTACGATAGGTCAGACCAGTGTGCTTTACTGGTTTTGGAGGTGGGCGAGGCCCAACCCACCGCTTCCGTTTGCCACTACGGAGGTATCCTGGGAGGTAACGGCTCCGAAAGGGGGAACTAAAGGTCTGTGTGCACAGAGTCGGGTGTGTGAGTTGCACTGCATGACATAACATACCCACCATATAGTTGCATTTCATAATCATTCATAACAACCTTGACACCTAAAGTATAAGTGGAATGGGACGCTTATACATTAGGACCTGCAAAACGACCCCTTGGTCTATAAGCTTGTGTGGGCAAGTTTATAAATCAAAGGTTATTTTCAATATATAATAACCCCTGCTGTTTGATAACCGACACCCCAAGGTATAAGTGGTATGGGACACTTATACGATGGGAGCCTTGTAAAAGATCCCTTTGCTTATGTGTTCTCGCATAAGTGAAGGTTTAAATTCATTTAATTACTTTTCTTACTGCTAGACCTATTACAACAACTTATTAACTGCTCACCTAATACAACTTGCTAGATTAGTCTCCGCTGCCATCTGTTTTCATGTTAATCTCCACCTTCATGTCTTTCCCTTTCTTCCTCTCCGCTCGGTACCTAGGAGCCATGGGGGGAAGGGGTAGGGGATGATAGGGCTTAGTCTTTATGACTAACGGTTTTCGAACCGCATCATTTAGGGGATCGTGGAGCCCAGCATGGAGGAGCAGCCCCAGAGATCGGTGCGCCTAGAGATGGGGAAGTCTAGCTCCGGAGTTCACACAGCCGGGACAGTGAGTCTCGATCCTTGAGTAGCTTACTGTTTCGCTTCCGCATGAGAGACTTGTAGTGAGGACATTTTGTACCGGGCATAAGCCCGTATTTATAGTACTCTGATGTTTCTGTGGACACTCCCTTCGTGGAGCTTACTTATTTATATATGTGGTTTTGTTATTGTGGACTGTTTACTATTACTTCAATAATTGTGCTACTTTTTGTGATCGATTTGGCCGGCAGAATCGGCGCCTTGTGGTGATGACCCTTCAGGACGTGAAGGTGTCACCGCAAAGCGGCGGTTCTGGGCCTAAGACCCCGGTGGTTGAAAAAGAAAAAAAAAAGGGGGTCTTACAAGTGGTATCAGAGGAAACATCGATCAGAAGGAAGTCGCAGTCCACAAACCCTCGGTCACCCCGCTCGAGTTTAGTTTGGGGACAAACTAAGCAGCGGAAGCAGTGGTGTGCCCATATGGGGATCACATATAATTTGTCCACCTTAATGTAGTATTTGAACGTTTTCTCAGCGTGAGTTTTTGTTACGCAGCCTCCAGCACGGACTACGCCTCAAGGTGGAGTTCCACAGGCTCAGGATGTTGCACCACCCCCACCGGCCCCCACTCCTTTCCTTCAGTCAGACATGGGACAGACCCTGACTGCCATTCTGGAGGCCTTCAGGGCCCAGCAGGTTCCGGCCCCGCAGCCAAATCCGGGGGCCAACTGGCTAAGCATCTTCCGAGGACTGGCTCCCCCGTCCTATTTGGGGACAGAGCCGGCTGTTCGGACGGAAGAGTGGCTAGATATCATGTATGAGATGCTGACCGGGATTCGGTGTCCATGGGAGGAGAAGGTGGCTCTGGTTGTCTCCTGCCTGGAGTCCCATGCAAAGAGGTGGTGGAAGACGCTGTTGGACACGACCTTTGCTGATAGGGAGGTTGCGGAGATTACTTGGGAGGAGTTCAGGGCCGCACTGCTGGAGCATTTCGTTCCGCAGTCGGCTAGGGATGACTTGGAGGAGCGGTTCTTACAGCTGAAGCAGGGTACTCGGACCGTGGTGGAGTACCATCGAGAGTTTGACCACCTGGCTCGATACGCAGATTCCTACCAGCTGGACGAGGCAGGGTATATCAGGAGGTTCTACAAGGGCCTACGTGAGGACTTGAGGGAGGCCCTCTTGTTTGTATCTGACGGGCCCATCTCCCGGATTTTGGAGATGGCCAAAAGGATTGAGGCAGATTGGCACACCACCCGGGGCCGGAAACGGCCAGCAGAGGATCAGGGACGAAGAGGAAGGAATGACCAGCGGCGGGGTGCTGTACCAGAGGGGAGGAGGACAGAGGACCAGCCTCGTCAGGACGTGAGGCCGGAGCCGAGGGAACAGGTGGTATTGGCCCCTCCACCCCTTCGGATGCAGGAGATGCCGAGACCCGGGGGAATGGCGTATCCCCCAGAGTGCTACTTTTGTCATCAGATTGGGCACATTCGGAGGAACTGCCCCATGAGGGGGGCACCACCTCCAGCACATCAGGGCGGCCCACCAGCTCAGCATTACGGAGGCCGAGGACGCGGCCGCGGTCGAGGATACCAGGGGGAAGATCGTAGACAGGGAAGAGAGCAGGTATATGCCTTGGACCTTGCACAGCCGCGGAATCCGGAGCAGGTCATCGCAGGTATGCCGAAATGTTTCTTTGTTTTCATAGAATTTCCCCTTTAAGTTGTTAAAACTTTGAATCGCACTAGATTGATAGCAAGGAAAGTAAAAACTCATTATAGAACCCTAAGATATCTAAGCACCCAGGTATAGTCTTCATCAGCGGCAAGCCTGCCCGCACGCTGTTCGATACTGGAGCTACTCACTCCTTTGTCTCGGAGTCGTTCGTGGAAGGACTGGAAGGTGTGGAGCGGTTCACAGGCTCGAGGATGAGGGTACGACTACCGGATGGATCTGAGCTCCTTACCACGGATCACTGCAATATGGAGGCAGAGATTGGTGGAAAAGCGTTCGAGGCTCCAGCGACGATTTTGAAGCTGACGGACTACGACCTGATCCTGGGCATGGTATGGCTGCACTGGAACTATGCCCAGATTGACTGCCAGGCAAAGAGGATCACCGTGAGACACGGGGACTCTTTCATTACCATTGAAGGTATAAGACCTGTCTCTCGTATACTCTTATCTTCGGTACAGGCCGTCAAGGCCCATCTGCAGGGAGAGGAGGTCTATCAGATTCTATTTGAGATGGCGGAGGTTAAGGAGTCGGTGACAGACATCCCGGTGGTGCGAGATTTCGCTGACATCTTTCCGGAGAAACTGCCAGGACTACCACCACACCGAGAGCAGGATTTTCAGATTCAGCTTGTGCCGGGGGCCAAGCCGGCGTCTAGGGCCCCTTATCGGATGGCCCCAAAGGAGTTGGCAGAGTTTCGGACCCAGTTGCAGGAATTGGTGGAGGCAGGTTTTGTCAGACCGAGTTCCTCGCCATGGGGAGCACCGGTCCTGTTCGTGAAGAAGAAGGATGGGACACTCCGTCTGTGCATCGATTATCGAGCACTAAACAGGCTGACCGTCCGGAATACCTATCCGCTCCCACGGATAGACGAATTATTCGACCAGCTGGAGGGGGCCCATTATTTCTCGAAGCTGGACTTGAGATCAGGATACTACCAGCTGCGGATCCAAGAGGAGGATATCCCGAAGACGGCCTTTAGTAGCAGATATGGCCTGTATGAATTCACCGTGATGCCCTTTGGGCTCACGAATGCTCCGTCGGCGTTCATGAGTCTCATGAACCGGGTTTTCGAGGCCTACTTGGATGTGTTCGTCATAGTGTTCATAGACGACATCCTGATCTACTCTAGGACGGAGGAGGAGCACACTCGGCATCTGGCACTGACCTTGGAGAGGTTGCGGGAGCATCGCCTTTACGCCAAATTCAGCAAGTGTCAGTTCTGGTTGAAGGAGGTGGCCTTCCTAGGCCACATCATCAGCGGAGCCGGGTTATCAGTAGATCCAGCAAAGATTCGGGCAGTTCGCGATTGGCCGCAGCTGAGGACAGCCACTGATGTACGCAGTTTCTTGGGACTTGCCGGTTATTACCGGAAGTTCGTGGAGGGGTTCTCTCGGATTGCCCTCCCCCTCACATCTTTGACAAAGAAGGAGGCACCTTTTGTTTGGACCCCGCAGTGCCAGGCGGCTTTCCAGGAGCTGAAGGACCGACTCATCTCGGCCCCTATCCTGGCCCTTCCATCCGGAAGGGAGGGATTCCAGGTGTATACCGACGCATCATACCAAGGGATGGGAGCGGTGCTGATGCAGAACGGACATGTCATAGCATATGCCTCCCGCCAGCTGAAGACCCATGAGAGGAACTACCCGGTGCACGACCTCGAGATGGGAGCGGTCGTTTTTGCTCTGAAGGTCTGGCGTCATTACCTTTATGGAGTCCACTGCGACATCTTCTCCGATCACAAGAACTTGAAATACGTGGACACTCAGAAGGAGCTGAATATCAGGCAGAGGCGCTGGGTGGAGTTCTTGGCAGATTATCAGTATGAGATGCACTACCACCCAGGGAAGGCAAATGTGGTGGCCGACGCGTTAAGTCGGAGAGCGGCCACTTCCGAAGCCGGGCCCCAGGTTATGTCTATGGAGCTGGTCCAGTCATTCAGAGACATGCAGATATCCCTAGTGTCCGAAGATGACCCAGATCTGTATAGGGAGTATCTGGCATCGATAGTGGCCATAGACGATATCCGGGATCGCATTCGGGACGGACAGAGGACAGATGCGTGGGCGGAGCCGATGTTCCGAGCTTTGGAGGAAGGTTCGACAGGAGATTATTCCCTGAGAGATGGTTTGCTCCACTTCAGAGGCAGAGTATATATACCTGCAGGAGGCCAGATCCGAGAGGATATTTTGACAGAGGCGCATTGCAGCCGGTACTCCGTGCACCCGGGGATCACAAAGATGACCGCTGATTTGAAGAGGACGATGTTTTGGCCGGGCATGAAGAAGGACATTACGTACTTCGTGACCCATTGCGAGGCGTGTCAGTTGGTGAAGGCGGAATGCAGGAACCCCGCAGGATTGTTGCAGCCACTCCCGGTGCCGGAGTGGAAGTTTGACGACATAGCGATGGATTTTATACATGGTCTTCCCCGGTCTCGGACAGGGAACGACTCGATTTGGGTGATTGTCGATCGTTTGACGAAGGTGGCCCGCTTTATACCGATCAGGAAGGATGACTCGGTGGGAGTGCTGGTACGGAAGTTTGTGGAGCAGTATGTCCGATATCATGGCGTGCCCCGGACGATAGTGTCGGACCGCGATGGACGGTTTACATCCAGGGAGTGGCGGTCAGTGCAGGCATATTTGGGCACCCGGTTGACTTTTAGCACGACCTTCCACCCTCAGACGGACGGGCAGACAGAGCGCACCAACAGGACGTTGGAGGATCTACTACGACTGTGTATACTGGACCGAGGGGAGCCGTGGGAGAAGATGTTACCGTTGGTCGAGTTCTCCTACAATAATAGCTACCAGTCCAGCATCAGGATGGCGCCTTATGAGGCCTTGTATGGAAGGAAATGTAGGACCCCGCTTTCTTGGGTTCAAGACGAGGATCCGAAGCTGTTGGGATCGGATTTTGTGGAAGATACAGAGGCCCAGGTGAGACTGATCAGAGATAGGATGCTGGAGGCGCAGAGCAGACAAGCAAAATACTATGACGCTCGGCATCGTCAGGTGGAGTTCCGGGTAGGAGATCGAGTGTTCTTGAAGATCCGGCCCATGCACGGAGTCTCACGGGTGCGCGGTCGGAGGAAGAAACTCAGCCCTAGGTACATGGGCCCTTACCGGATCCTGGAGCGGATCGGACCCTTAGCCTACAGGCTAGAGTTGCCACCAGAGCTGGCATCTCTACACGACGTCTTCCATATCTCTTCGCTGAGAAGGGCTCTACTACGCCCGGAGCAGCGAATTTTGACCACAGAAGGGCCGGTAGCTTCAGACCGATCTGTTCACTTGGAGCCGGTTCGGATCGATGACAAAGGAGTGCGGATCTTGCGCCGCAAGAAGATTCCCTTAGTCAAGGTTTTGTGGAGAAATCACGGTCAGGAGGAGCACACCTGGGAACCGCAGGATCTGATGAGGCAAAGATACCCGGAGTTGTTCAGTCAGGTACATCTCACCACCTCTCGGTATACTATAAACTGCCTTCTTGTTTTGGAATGTTAAGACTAGACAAGGGAAATCTAGGACCTAGGTATGCACACTTAATCAGAATGGTAGGGGCTAATCTTTTGTTTATTGGGGAGATTGTCTTCGTTATCAAACGAACGATCGCCTGAACCCAATAGAAAGATCGAATGGGATGTTACAAGATTAATTCGTTCCGATAGAAATCCCCGTAGGCTCAACCTCAATTTCGGGGACGAAATTTTTGTTTTGTTTATTGGGATTTGTAACATCCCATTTCCGGCTAGACCCCTAGGAGTCAGATTTGTCGTGACGGAACCCTAGGAAGCCCAAAATTGGAAATAAAGCGACCAGTATTGCGGGTCACGGGTTGGTCACGCCCGTGACCGGCCCGTCACGCCCGTGACCTGGGCGTGTCTACTTCGACGATCGTCGATCTCCACGAGACGATCGTCGAACGCGCTGTCTGGGCATGTCACGCCCGTGACCAAGATGTCACGCCCGTGACTTGGGCGTGACTACTTCGACGGTCGTCGATCTCCACGAGACGATCGTCGATCGTGCTGACGGGGCATGTCACGCCCGTGACCAAGGTGTCACGCCCGTGACTAGGGGCGTGACCCCATCGACGATCGTCGATCGCCGTGAGACCATCGTCGAGCTTGCGCCCCGGGCATGTCACGCCCGTGACATGAGTGTCACGCCCGTGACCTAGGGCGTGACCCCATCGACGATCGTCGATCTCAATTCGACGATCGTCGACCTCGAAATCTGCTGTTCGGGCCTGTCACGCCCGTGACCCAAGATGTCACGCCCGTGACCATCCATCGACGATCGTCAATCTCAGTTCGACGATCGTCGAACCCAGAATGGGCTACCCGGGCCTGTCACGCCCGTGACCTATGTGTCACGCCCGTGACATTGGCCGAAACGACAGTTCAGGCCCGAAATAACTCTAACGCGCGTGGAAATAAATGTTGGCTTGGGAAGTTACACCAGGAGTAATTTCAGGCCGTTTTCCTTCTGTAAATAAATAATAATAAATAAGGAAAGGGTGGTCCAATAGAAAACCGCCAGCTGGATACACCGGTTCAGTTTTCCACCGTTCTTATCCCTTCACCGTAACCGAAACGTTAAGACATAATGGCGGTTACCATTTCATCTTCCCACTTCCTGAGTTATAAAAGCCCACTTAGGGAAAGAGGAGAGGTTTACACGCTCAAGCAAACGAAGCAGATCCTTGTTCTTGCTGTAAAGAGGAGTTCAGCAACGCCACCACCGCGCCATGGCACCTCGTCGCTCTTCTCGCCTCCAAACCGCGAACAAGGTCCTCCTCTGCTCCTTCTCTTTCATGGGTAGATCTTAGGATTCTTAGGAAGGAGATTCGCGCTCAACAGAGCCGGATCCATCTCTCGTTTTCATGGAAAAACCATGAAAAAGATATTTCGAGTTCGCCGGAAACCGCCACCTCCGGCGGCCAAACCACCGCCGACCGCTAGCCATCGCCTCAACGGAGGTGGTGGTGATGGTGGCTGGCCAGGGAAGTGACCGGACGGCCGACAACGGATCACGGAATGCTTACAGGAAAAATGATTTTTCCTGTGTCTGGTTTTCGGGTTCATGAAGAAGATGAACAGTAGATTATATTATAATACATAGATTATTATATATTACTTAATGGAAAAATAGGTTATTTGGATATATGTTGAGGCTGCAAAACGAGGCACTTAGAGGCCGATTTAGGAGAAATGACCAGACACAAAAGTTGTAGCCCTCTGGGTCTACTTTAATATAAAATTAATTTTATTCAATTTGGGTGAGTGGTTTGACCACAGCACTCATTTTGGTGGGATCAAGACCTAGGCTAACCAGAAATTGAATTGGTTGCCCACGGTTCATAACAGGTCCAAATGACTTGAAATTTGGACTGGAGGTCTATAATATGTATATCGAGAGGCTGTCCAAAAATGAGAATTTTTGGAGAACTTTTGCCTAAAGTTTTTGTAAAAATTTAATAAACAATATAAAATTAATTAGAAGATGAAATTAAGTCCAAACTCCCCCAAATTTTGGGTGGTGGTCCCTGGCATCAATATTAAGATCTGTACAAAATTTCAACTCGAATGGTCGAGTTTTGAATAGGGAAGTATCAAGTCCTAGATAGGTCTTGGCGAGGGGTACTTTGGGGGAAAGTACGATTGGGGATGGAGTGGACAAATCTCCTCAAAAGAGGCTGATGTTGTTGGCCACTGATTTGTTGGGACTATGTCTACCCTCTTGGGTAACATGGTGTGGCTTAGGGTGGATTTTACCCTAAGAGATTGGCTCAACTCCAACGGGTGGGAGTTTGAGGTTTGTGAAGGACATAGGAGCAAAAGCTCTTGTATGCCCTTGAAATTTGGAGGAGAGGGGGATGATATGATGAAAACCCTCTGGTTGAAATAGTGATGGATTTGGAGATAGTTAGGTACCTCAAAAGTTGAGATGTAGGATTAGGATGGAAACGTAATTTAGTTATTTTAAGCACTAAAGCTAATCCAAAAATTGTGAAACTCGGGAGGAGGGGGTTTTAGGATGTTTTAGACTCATGGTAATTTTTCTGGAATTTTATGATTAATATATATTATACTTCATGTGTTAAAGGATTATTAGCCCAATTTGTTGTTTTAATTAATTTGAGGCTTTACATTAATTATAATCAGTTAAAATTCTGGATTTAGATCTTGACTTGTAGAGCATTGATCCCTGAATTTTTATAGAATTTTATGTTGAGTAAATCTAGTACTTTATTCACAAATGATAGAAAGGGGCTTTTATGTTTAAAAAAAATTATTATGGATAAAATGCTTGCTGGAAAATTATGAAACTTAGCCAGTGCAAATTTTAGGCCTTATTCATCATGTCATAATTTATTTAGAATTTTTGGAAGAATATTTTCTGTACTTGATTCATAAACTATAGAAATTAGAGATTATTTCCAAAATAGTTTTCAGGTTATTTTGATGATAGAAAATTATGATACTCAGGATTTAGCCTTCTGAGATAGTCTACTAATTATCATAAATTTACTGGACATCTTGCATGAATAATTAGGATAGTTCATGTTCAAACCGGTGGCCCTTGAGATTTTCGAGGAATTTAATTAAATGCCAAATAAATTAAGAAAATTTCCATTCTCTGGATTTAGGTTATTTATACCAAGATAAGCCTCCAGTAAATAGTTTAGGGCATTTGGATGAGTAATGGATCATTGCATAACCGGTTCGACATGTAGCCTAGGTCGGTCTGCATATAGCAGGTTGTGAGATGCAATAGGACACGATCTGAGAAAGCCTTTGAGGTTTAAACATTTTGTCTGGGTGAACGATTGTGGAAGAAATTACATTAGGAAGATATAAAGAGTAGTGAGTAGTGGTGATAGCTAGAGTTAAGAGGTGCTCGGGCTCGACGAAAGATCGTCTTCCCCGAGGAGTGGAAGGTTTAAAAATCACCCTAGGATAGTCTATCGTAATATGAGAAGGGAATCGGGCTAAGGGAAAAACAACCAATAACAATAAGTGCCTTGCGAAAGGGAACTTCGGGCCGTAATGCACCGTCTTGGTTCCTAGTGCCCCTTGAGAGCCCTTCACGGGGTATACCGGGGCAGTCCTGGGCTAACGTAAACTGTAATAACGAACCGACAAGAATAACTTAGTAACTAGGGCTGCACTCTTCACAACACTGTTGGCACAGGAAGGTGGATGAGAGCTTCGGCTCGGTTGATTTGGAAACGGACGGGATGGTCCGGGGAGCTTCGGCTCGGTTGATTTGGAAACGGACGGGATGGTCCGGGGAGCTTCGGCTCGGTTGGTTTGGAGACGGACGTTTTGGTCCGGGGAGCTTCGGCTCGGTTTTGTGTGCTTACGATTTAACTTGCATGTGCATAAAATAGGAAAAGTTAAGGTGGTGGGTCTTTCGATATCGGGGAGTTCGATTGCACCGACACCGATATCGTTGACTCGGCGGGGTGATTAGCACTCCGCCAACAGAAGTCCGGTGCGCCAGCCGGCAAGAGTACGCAGGCGTCCGCTTTGTGCACCAAGCGTTGAGGCGTACGATAGGTCAGACCAGTGTGCTTTACTGGTTTTGGAGGTGGGCGAGGCCCAACCCACCGCTTCCGTTTGCCACTACGGAGGTATCCTGGGAGGTAACGGCTCCGAAAGGGGGAACTAAAGGTCTGTGTGCACAGAGTCGGGTGTGTGAGTTGCACTGCATGACATAACATACCCACCATATAGTTGCATTTCATAATCATTCATAACAACCTTGACACCTAAAGTATAAGTGGAATGGGACGCTTATACATTAGGACCTGCAAAACGACCCCTTGGTCTATAAGCTTGTGTGGGCAAGTTTATAAATCAAAGGTTATTTTCAATATATAATAACCCCTGCTGTTTGATAACCGACACCCCAAGGTATAAGTGGTATGGGACACTTATACGATGGGAGCCTTGTAAAAGATCCCTTTGCTTATGTGTTCTCGCATAAGTGAAGGTTTAAATTCATTTAATTACTTTTCTTACTGCTAGACCTATTACAACAACTTATTAACTGCTCACCTAATACAACTTGCTAGATTAGTCTCCGCTGCCATCTGTTTTCATGTTAATCTCCACCTTCATGTCCTTCCCTTTCTTCCTCTCCGCTCGGTACCTAGGAGCCATGGGGGGAAGGGGTAGGGGATGATAGGGCTTAGTCTTTATGACTAACGGTTTTCGAACCGCATCATTTAGGGGATCGTGGAGCCCAGCATGGAGGAGCAGCCCCAGAGATCGGTGCGCCTAGAGATGGGGCAGTCTAGCTCCGGAGTTCACACAGCCGGGACAGTGAGTCTCGATCCTTGAGTAGCTTACTGTTTCGCTTCCGCATGAGAGACTTGTAGTGAGGACATTTTGTACCGGGCATAAGCCCGTATTTATAGTACTCTGATGTTTCTGTGGACACTCCCTTCGTGGAGCTTACTTATTTATATATGTGGTTTTGTTATTGTGGACTGTTTACTATTACTTCAATAATTGTGCTACTTTTTGTGATCGATTTGGCCGACAGAATCGGCGCCTTGTGGTGATGACCCTTCAGGACGTGAAGGTGTCACCGCAAAGCGGCGGTTCTGGGCCTAAGACCCCGGTGGTTGAAAAAGAAAAAAAAAAGGGGGTCTTACAGGAAACCTTCGGGGGAACCCAATCATCATCACTTGCATACCTAGGTTTCCCATTTTTATATGCTCAACCTAAAAGATCGATTGTATTTGAGCCTTTACCCTGTGTAGCTTAGTTGCACTTTCAACTTGTTTACACATTGCTTGTTGCGGCGTACTTGCGAGTGAGAGGTATCCTACCCTGGATTTTGCTATGATGATCGGGGGGAGGGATCTCTACATGATTTGTGGTCCACTCATAGATGACCGTCATTTACCTCTTGTGTTTGGTGCAGGTGTTATACAACATAGCAAAGTATAGCGGGCTTAAAGCCCAAAACAACAAATGCAAAAAAAGCTCACTTCTTTTATTGCTTTTACAAGTCCTGCCTGGGAGCCGATGTTTTTGATCATTGAACCTGTTTACTACTTTGATACTCATGTTGTGATGTAAGGTTTTAAGACTCCTACTTGGGTAGTTGGTTTCATAGTTGGTTTATAATCAAGTTTCTGCTAGTGTTTACATTCTCTGAGTAGTTTTACTTATGTTCCTCATACTAAAGTTTAGCTTGTATATGTAGCATGTTGTGGGGCTCCAGACGAACCCATGTGATATTACTTATACAGGTGTGATGTTACACCAAGTCTGGAATCAGTAACATACTTCTTCATCGGACCTCAATTATTCATGTAAGCTTTAATTTAGAAGTTAATATTACACTTGTTGATTGTTTGGATGAGAATATATTATTAGAGATCTTTATTCGTACTAATTTTCATAATTGCTGTTCTATTTGAAGGGCATATTCCTCGAGCATTTCTTGGAAGCGCTCTCTTGGTTTTATTAATTTATTTATCGGATTTTGCATGAGTTTTGCTTCCTTCATGGTCAACCCGTCATAACTATGCATGTATTTGTTCAATAGAGTCTCATTGGAGCATATTCAACTCACGACCATCACCTTATCCTACACCAAAGTCACTTTATTTAGCATTATTAAAGACAATACAAATTTTCAATTCTACGAGGGGAATTTTCATTAGGAAAAAAGCTTACTTGAATTTCATGAGGGCCATCACAGGGCCAAAAATTTCATCTTGAGCTATCTTCATATTCTCCTGCGTAAGTTTTTAAAGAAATTATAATAATAATAAAAAGGAAATAAAACTTTTGGCCCAAATTAATAAAGCGTAGTAGTTCATAGATGACAAAACGATCACATGAATTCTACCTGCACATCAGTAAAAATTGTAGGTTCAATGTAATAACCCGTGTTCCCATAAGATTTTCCTCCAGTAAGTAAGGTAGCTCCCTCATTCTTCCCATATTCGATGTATCCTAGAATCTTATCAAATTGTTTCTTATCAATCTGCATATTTAACACAGCTACAGTTTCATCATTTAGCAAATGGTTTAACAATAATCTAATAAAAAGGGGGCAGCCCGGTGAACAAAGCTTCCCCGCACAACAAGGGTCCGGGGAAGGATCCCACCAAAAGGGTGAAATATAGGCAAACCTTACCCTGCATTTTTGCAAAAGGCTGCTTCCAGGACTCAAACCTGTGACCTCAAGTTCACAAGACAACACCTCAACCGGTGTACCAAGGCTCCCCTTCTTTAACAATAATCTAATATTAACACAAATTAAGAATTTGATACCTGAGGGCCTTGTTGAACTTCAGGATCAAAAGGATCCCCAATCACTGTGTTCTTTGCTAGCTCTACGGATTTTTTCAAAAACTCGTCATAAATTTTTTCTTGAACATAGATCCGTGATCCAGACGCGCAAAACTCTCCCTAATATCAAACAATAATAAATTTACTTCCAACGAAAAGCTTAAAGTTTGTGAGTCTGAATAATAATTGCATACGCTAATCATGCTTATTTCCCAACTATCTTTGAATAATTGATCTAGTTTGAAATGCTTGCTTACTGTCTATACTCTATAGGTCTCAGGCATGTGTTGCTAGTCGTAATAATCCAGTGATTTGTTGGAGTTTTTCAACTATTTACATACTTTAGGTTCTTTTTTTTAGTTTTAAAAGGATTTGCTTAAGTTGTTTTATAAAATTAGAGATTTGACTCAAATTAAATATACTAACTTTAACATCATATTCCATAACCAACATTCCCGCATAGCTCATTTGGTTGCTTGTAGTTAGAAATTATGATTTTTTTTCACTAATGTTGTGTAAAAATTTAATCACCTTTTTGAGGAAGCTTTGAGAAAAATTCTAGAATTTGAGCTCAAAGATAACAACAACACTCAAGCCTTTATCCCACTATAGTGGGGTCAGCTATATGGATCCTTTGTCACCATTGTGCCCTATCTTTAGACATAATCTCACTAATTTCTAAGTACATCTTGTCCTGCCTTATAGTTTCATTCCAAGTCTTTATTGGTCTACCTCTCCCCCATTTAACATGTCTAGTGACTAAACTCTAACAATGCATAACAGGTGCCTCTAATGGTCTCCTTTGTACGAGTCTGAACCATCACAGTCGAGTTTCTCGCATCTTCTTTATAATTGGTGTCACTCTTGCCTTATCCCTGATACATTCATTCACAATTTTATTCAATCTCGCGTGTCCTTACATCCACCTAAGCATTCTCATCTCCGCAACTCCAATTTTTTGCTCATGTACATAATTCATTGCCCAACACTCATAATTGTAGAGCATCGCTAGTCTAATTACAATACGGTAAAACTTGCCTTTAAGTTTTAATGGTACTTTATGATCACATAAGATCCCTAACGCGCCTCTCCACTTCAACCAACCTACTTGGATTCTATATATCACATTTTTATCTACACCTCCATCTTTTTGAACTATCAATCACAAATATTAAAAGCACACACTGCGTGAAATATTTTGATTCCCAAACTTAATAACGGAGTCATTCGTCATACTTGTATTGATAAATTTAAGCTCCATATACCCCATCTTTTACCTACTCAACCTAAAACCCTTATTTTTTAAAGTGTCTCATTAAGTTTCTCGTTTACACCGTCGTGTGTCTCATCGATCAAAACAATATCATCTGTGAACAATAAACACCAAGGTATTGCTTGTTGGATATGTCTGGTGACCTCATCTAAGATAGGGCGTAAGGACGACCCTTGATGTAACCCAACAGTGATAAAAAATTCTTGTGTTAATCCTCCAGATGTCCTCACCCACATCACTGAATTTGTCTACCTATCTTTGATTATGTCAATGTATGATATATTTACACCTTTCTTTTCAAACTCTTCATAAGAACTCTCTTGGAACCCTATCATAAGTTTTATCAAGGTTGATAAACAACATATATAAATCTTGTTTTCTTTTTTGATAGTTGTCATCCTTAAGAGATGTAAAGCTTCCGCGACCGACCGCCCTGGAATGAATCCAAATTGGTTCTCTGAGATACTATTCTCTCATCTTGCTCTTCTTTTTATTACTCGTTCTCAGAGTTTCATAGTATGACTAATTAATTTAATTCCTCTATAACTGAAATAATTTTGCATATCTCCTTTATTCTTATGCAAAAGTACCACGATACTTTCTCTACATCGGTTTGACATCCTCATTGTCTTCAATATTTTATTGAAAAAATATGTAAGCCACAAAATTCTTTCTTTCCCTAGCTATTTTTGTACTTTGAAGGGTATATTGTCTAACCGAGCCACTTTTCCATTTTCATCTTCTTTATAGAATCATTTACCTCTGATGCTTTAATTTTACGATAAAACATTATGCTCTTATACAACTCTGTTTTGCTTACCTTTTTTAAGTTCAGTTCATTTTCTTTTGCTTCATTGTACAGTTGATAAAAATATCTTTCTCGTCCCTCTTTAATAGACATATCATTCGTCAAAATCAAATCTGTTTCAACTTTTATGCATTTAACTTGGCTTAAATCATATGTTTCCCTCTCTCTAGCTCAAACAATTTTATATATGTCACACTCTCCATCTTTGATATCCAATCGCTTATAAATTCTTCATAACCATGACTTCTTCCTTTATTTACTGTATGTTTTTCTTGACGACTATACTTTGTCAAGTTTTCATCATTCCTACAAATGTAGAATCTTTTTTATAGTTGACGCATTTTCCCCTCACTTTTTCTTGCACTTCCTCTTTCCACCACCAAAATTCTTTATTTGGTGACGCATGATCTTTTGACTCTGCAAATACATTCTTTCCACTTATCTTTAAATATGAAGACATAACTTCTCATGAGACACTATGATGAACATAAGGGTAATCAATTTGTGTTCTATAATTGTTGTCTTGAAAGCAACTTGTCTTTTCATCCTCAAGTTTCACCACCAAATTTTTAACAACACTTTTGTTCTTGTCTTAAATTTATTAAATTTAATTTGCACGTCCAACACCAGTAACCTGTGTTGTGTTGTTAAATTTTCTCCTTATATGACTTTGCAATCCTTACAAATCATATTTATATTGCGAGTCATAAAATAATCAATTTGTGATTTTTTGGTCCATTTTTAAATGTAAGCTCAAAGATAACATTTTAAAAAAATATTCCCCCAACTAAATTACTTATGACAGTCTATTGAAAACATAAATGTGAATTGATGGAAATAATTTATTGAGCTTTATGAAAATAACCTACTAATTGCCCAAACCACCCCTGAAACTTTGCATAATTATAAATTGCACCCCTCTATCTTTTAAAATTGCATAAAGTTTATATTTCATAAGATGCATACACAAAAATACCCATATACCTCCCCTCCATGGAGGGTATCTTTGTGCGAGCATCAAATGAAAGTTAAATTTACAGGTTACAGGGAAGTTTTATGCAAATTTAAAAGATAAAGGAGTGCAACGTGTAATTTTACAAACATATCGGAAATTTCCTGGTAAACTCCCTGAAAATAACTGAAAAATACAATGTTAAACATTACCTTGTTAAAGAAAGTGGCATTGTGAGCCATACTAACAGCCATATCCACATCTGCATCATCAAAAACAATAACCGGAGACTTCCCTCCCAGTTCAAGTGTAACATGTTTCAAATTGCTCTTAGCTGCTGCTTCCATCACAAGCCGGCCCACTGCAGTTGATCCAGTGAAACTTATCTGAAGCAAATTAATAAGAATTTGTAATTTAATAAAATTTGGTAAATAATTATTTTAGTTTTTTACAAGACTGAGAATTAAAAGAGTCGACCTTATCCACATCCATATGAGAGCAAAGAGCAGCACCAGCAGTTGCTCCGAAGCCAGTGACAACATTGATGACTCCATCAGGAATGCCAGCCTGATATATTGTTTTTAGGAGAAAAAAATCTCAATTTGGGTTTAGTTCATATGTAATTATTGAGTTATACTCCAAATTGCATTGAATTATAAAATTTATTAGGGGAAATTGTTACCAGTTTAGCTAAGTGGGCATAGTAAAGAGCGGAGAGAGGTGTCTGCTCAGCGGGTTTTACAACCATAGTGCAGCCAGCGGCAAGGGAAGGGCTAACTTTGAGAAAGAGTAAAGGTGTGGGAAAGTTCCATGGTATGATGTGCCCGACAACACCAATGGGCTCCTTTAAAGTGTACCCATGGAACTCCCCGGATAACTTTAATGTGTCCCCATGAATCTTGTCGGCAGCTCCGGCGTAAAACTGAAGAATATGCACTCCGGCTGGAATTTCGTTTTCCTTGGTAAACCTCAACAGCTTTCCACAATTCAAACTGTCGATCACCGCCAATTCATCAATATGATCTTCAATTAGCTTTGCAAATTTCATCATCACCCTTCCCCTTTCCTGTTATATTTTTCATTTTTGTGAATTAGAGAATCAATGAAGTTTAATGTTTAATGTTTTATAGACATAAATATGAAGTCCTATAGCTTCTACTTCATTGTTATTGTCAATACAAGCACACTTTACTATTGTCAAAAATAAAAATTACCTAGCTGCATAAAAATTTGCACAAGTACAATCATTTGAATTGTTACTATTAAAGAAAAACATGTAAAAAGCCCAATGTTGAGGCCCAAATATAAGCCCATTTGTAATCTTGCTTAGTCCCACATCTTAGGATTGAGAATCCTCTCCTCTCTCTCTCTCTCTTCCTATATAAATGTACATATACATGTATTATTGTATCATTTGTATGAGACATTTTTGAGAATTTAATACAAATCATCTTTATTTTCTCTCTGCACTGTGATTTTCTACGTGGTGTCGTCCGGACCTAAAATTTCTTTTAAGTTGTGTGCTCACTCTGGGCAGTCAGAGCTGTTCTAACTACAGGTCTCCTTTGTTTTCTCCTGCACTGCGGTCTTTGCTTTCCCTTGCTGCAAGTCTATTCCTTGCTGCAAGTATCCTGTCGCAAATCTCCTGCTAGTCGAGGTCCTCTCTTCCTACCCGCATCTTGTTTTTCAGGTTGCTGATCTCCGGCTTGTAGCTTGCCGCCGATTGCTGCTGTCGCTGGCCGCATGCTTGTCCGCAACTCCTGTCGTGCTTACTGCGCTTCTTGTCTCTGCTTGTAGCCACAAATCCTGTCGCCAATCTTGCCGCAAATCTTGTCGTGCTCCTGTTCTATGCCGCTAGTCGCTGCTCATCTTACCGCAACTCTTGTCGCACATCTTGCCGCAAATCTTGTTGTGCTCCTGTTCTCTGCCGCTTGCCCCACATCTTGCCGCAATTCTTGCCGCTTCTAGCCGCTGCTCGTGCCCTGTTAGCCACATTCCATGCTTCTGCTCCTGCCGCTTGCCGCGTGTTTCTTCCCCGCGACTCTAGCCGCAAATTTACCCGCTGAAGCTACACCCTTACAGCAATTTTTTTTTATCTACCAGCGCCACACCGCTGCTTCTGTTCCATGGATTCGATAGCTGCTTCCTCTCTTCCTGCTCGTTATTGTTACTCCTCTTTCAGAACTCTGTGATGAGCTTTGTATCACCAACATCTATCTCAGTAGGAAATAGAACTTTGTTGAATGGGTGCACTCAGTTCGTCGTGTTCTGCAGACCAAAGGCCTTCTTCATTATCTGACAAGGACCACTCCTACCGCACCCACCGAGGAGTGGATCCGTGATGACGATCGTGTACAATCATGGATCCTCAATTTCATTGACACCGTGCCATATCGGATGGTCATGTATCATGAGACGGCCAAAGCTATGTGGGAGGAACTTCACTCCCTTTATTCAAGGATAGCCTCCAACACTTATTCGACATCATCACCCTTCAAACAGTTGCCATAGGTGTTGGAACAAAGATTTTTGGTCTCTGTGTTCGTACCTGGGGGTGACCGAAGTTTACTGGCCCAGTGGTCAACCCGGATGAGACATGGCGAGTGGTGGTCAACGAGCACAAAGGAAATCCCTGAACTGCAAGGGTGGAAAACTAAGAACAGACCCCGAGATGCAGCGAGGAGGTCCCACCACACACCCGGAAGATCTTAGAGAGCTTCCCCTCCCAAGCCAATGTTGAGCGGGGCACCCTGGAGGGCACTTGAGAACATCAGCCCTGTCCACCCGGAAACCACGGTGAACTAGGAGCTTGGGTTCTCTACCTGTCCACCTGGAAACCACGGTGAACAGGGAGCTGGAGCTCTCCACCTGTCCACCCGGAGATCGCGGTGAACTGGGAGCTGAGCTCTTGCCAGCCATAGCTGGCCAAAGGAGAGGGAAGTCGGAGAGGTCTCTCCAAAGGTGCCCTTGGGGGTCTATTTATAGTTTTCTGAAGTTGCTCTGCAAATAGCGGTATCCCGCCTTTTGGTTCTACTATATGCAGCCCAAAATGGTCTGCCAACAGCGAAACTCCGCTATTTGGAGAAACTATTAGCAGACCCTAATGGCCCGACAAGTGCTTCCGACGAATGCTCTCGAAGAGTGCTCCCGACAAGTGCTCCCGATGAGTGCTCCCGACGAGAGCTCCCGACGAGTGCTTCCGACGAGACAGAGTCGAATGCTGCCGAGGTCAAGTTGATCTCACTCATGTAGCCTGTATCTCGCCCCTGGGAGCCTGGATCTCTCCGCTAGAGGTGACTTCTTCTACATTCGTCCTTGGTGGGCGATATCCTATATGTCATCCTTCGTCATCTCTGATCTCGACGAATTACGGGTTATACGCAATCCCCGCTTTTTTCGAGCTCAGCACGAGGTCGGAAAAAACAATAAAGAACTCGTGGTTCGGAGAGATGGGTGTTGGACAAAAAGTCGCTCAAAAGCTCGACACCTTTCAGAATCCATGCCTATCTGGAGGTGAAGAAAACTCGTCACCTCCCAGGAGTCAGGCTCAACCAGAGGTGGAGGAAACTTCTCGGCGGCCTTTACTTACCGAGACCACTCATTTCTCATCTTGTCACCCGAGAGATCAACCTACCTCGCTGGCTAATAAGAGCCCGGCCAGCGGTAACTTCTTGAGGGCTCCTTCCCAAATAACCTTTTTCAACCTGCCTCTTGAGAGGTCAACCTCGCAGGTCGATGTCAACACTTGCCGAATATACACCCTATGTACTCCCCCCCGTGGTGCTTGCCCTGTGAGTTGATTGAGCGAGTGCTTTGTCCTGAGGGAGTCGGGGAGAGCGCATTTCGAGTCTACACTTTCTCCCTGACGCACTGCTAACGATTGCTTGTTTAACCTCGTGGTCGTGGGTTCAGGGCGAGCTCGATCCCAACCCCACTCGCGCGAGTTTACTGACACCCTTGTACTCGCCCTGCTCTCCAAATAACTTAGCAAATTGCTATTTTCGTCACTTTTCTTATAATGGACCTCTCGTCGCACTAACGATGCTTCCCAAGAGTTCAATTCATTCACTTTTTAGAGCCAGGTTCTTGCACTCGCTAAGACAAAGTGCTCACCCCTAACTCACTTATGACGTTGATCGAAGTTAAATAAGTTCCCACTCGCGAGTGGGCGAGCTTGCATAGAACTCAGCCTACGCGAGATGGGTGGTGCCCACATGCTAGCCCTTCCGCAAAAGGACTTGGAATTTTTCATGTGACATTTACTTTGATGTCCTCTTACTGAAGCATCACTTGAGGGGGTTGTTTGTCAACGCGTGAGAGTCTGGATAATGATGACCCCTCCCAAGAATTTCAATAGTATTTTCAGCTCTTTCCACCGCCACCCGAGTGGTCAACCTATCCTGCCGGCTAGTGTGAGCCCGGTCAGCGGAGCCTTCTCGGGGCCTCTGAACTAACATTTCGACCTGCCTCTCTGAGATGTCAACCTGCCCTACCAGCTAGTGGGAGCCCGGTCAGCGGAACCTTCTCGGGGCTCTGAACCAACATTTTGATCTGCCCCTCCAAGAGCTCAACCTGCCCTACCGGCTAGTGGGAGCCCGGTCAGCGAAACCTTCTCAGGGATCTGAACCAACATTTCGACCTGCCTCTCTGAGGACAACCTGCTCTGCTGGCTTGTGGGAGCCCGATCAGCGGATCCTTCTCGGGGCTCTGAACTAACATTTTGACCTGCCTCTCCTAGAGGTCAACCTGCTCTGTCGGCTAGTGGTTGCTCGGTCAGCGGAACCTTCTCGGGGCTCTGAACCATCATTTCGACATGCCTCTCCGAGAGGTCAACCTGCCTCTCCGAGAGGTCAACCTGCCCTGTCGACTTGTGAGAGCCTGGTCAGCGGGGTCCCATCGAAGGTATTCTAGTTCGGATTTGATCTTATCTCAACCTCTTACCTGAGCGACCCGCCTGCCCTGGCGGCTTGTGAGAGCCCGGTTAGCGGGGTCCCATCGAGGGTATTCTGGTTCGGACTTGATCTTACCTCAACCACTTACCTGGGCGACCTGCCTGCCCTGTCGGCTTGTGAGAGTCCGGTCAGCGGGGTCCCATCGAGGGTACTCTGGTTCGGATTTAATCTTATCGCAACCTCTTACCCGAGCGACCTGCCTTCCCTACCGGCTTATGAGATTCCGGTCAGCGGAACCCCATCGAGGGTATTCTGGTTCGGATTTGATCTTCTCTCAACCTCTTACCTGAGAGACCTGCCTGCCCTGCTGGCTTGTGAGAGCCCAGTCAACGGGGTCCCATCGAGGGTATTATTCTTCGGATTTGATCTTATCTCAACCTCTTGCCTGAGCGACCTGTTTGTCGTGCCGGCTTGTGAGAGCCCGGTGAGCGGGGTACCATCAAGATTATTCTGCTTCAAACTTGATTCTATCTCAACCTCCTACCCGAGCGACCTGCCTGTCCTGCCGGCTAGTGAGAGCCCGGTCAGCGGGGTCCCATCGAGGGTATTCTAATTCGAACCTGATTCTCGGTGACGATAGAGTAAAAGGGTATCTGGTGAGAAGTGTATCCTTGCTTTCATTCATTTTATGTATAAAAGCGCTTCAGGTCGTCACCGCTCCAAGTGTGGCTAAGGGGGTCCCTTCGATATTTTGGAGGCGATAACCACCTGAGGCAAGCTCACCGCACCATAAGTGTAGGAATAACATTTTTTACAACATAAAGTGTGATCATAATATAGGGTTAAAGACAATTATCAAATTTAAGCAATTAATGCAATGATTACTAGTCATGAGAAATTAATTAATGTCATAACTATCATATTACAATAACACTATCAAAACCTGTACAATTGTCAGCCATGATTTCACATACTGAGAGTACAACAACAACACCCAAGCCTTTATCCCACTATAGTGGGGTCGGTTATACGGATCCTTTGTCTTCATTGTGCCCTATCTTTAGTCATAATCTCACTAATGCCTAAGTACATCATGTCTTTTCTTATAATTTCATTCCAAATCTTTATTGTTCTACCCCTCCCCTGTTTAACATGCCTAGTGACTACACTCTCGCAACGCCTAACAAGTGCCTCTAATGGTCTTCTTTGTATGTGTCCAAACCATCTTAGTCAAGCTTCTCGCATCTACTCTACAATTGGTACCACTCCTGTCTTATCCCTAGTACATTCATTACAAATTTTATCTAGTCTCGTGTGTTCACACATCCACCTAAGCATTCTCATCTTTGCAACTCCCATTTTTTGCTCTAGTACACAATTCATTGCCCAACACTCAGAACCATAGAGCACCGCTAGTCTAATTGCAGTATGGTAAAACTTTCCCTTAAGTTTTAATGGTACTTTATGATTATATAAAATCCCTGACACGCCTCTCCACTTCAACCAACCTGCTTGGATTCCACGTACTGATAGTGTCTCATAAAAACATTTTGAGATGAACGAAAAACTAAAGATGACATGTATTCTAACATTTTCCTTATTGGAAAAATATATATACCAAGCCAACATGAGTGGTTCTACTTTTGTTCACTAACATTAATTAACTAATTAATATGTCATAAGTGGTCCTACATTAATTAATTAACTCTTTGAGCCAATACTAATGTTAGGTTGACGGATGACAAGGAGACTCAGTATCCACAAGATTTTGTGTCTGCTAGGCTCTTTTCAATCACTATGTGGCACAAGATACACTAATTACTATCTTTTGATCCAACATTAAGGTTGAGTCTAGAGTGATGGAAAACACTATACTTATTGTTCGACCCATATTTTGCGAGCAAACAGAGAAGCATGCATGGGAAATAGCAGTACCAAAACATAGGGAAGCAACCAAGCTGAATTCACAAGGACTTTACAGAGTCCTTGTGTGCTCGTCGTAAAAAATTCATTGATATTATAGGCGAGGTCGGGCGAGTTCAGAGACCTCTAACAGAGGTGGGCTCCATCTTATGACAACAGAGTACCCACACCCCACCCCACCACTGCCTCAGTTACTTATAAATACAACCTCATAGGATGAGTGAAAGACAGAACTAATAGCTTCTTGAGGAACTAAAGTAAGTTTTCTTGCGAGATCATCTACGTTCCCTCGACTATGTACAATATTCTTGTTTGGAGGGGGAGGGGGGAGTCTTTGCAGTTCAAGGTAAGCAACGGTTCCTCCTAGCACTAGCATTAGCTCCTCTGATTCGTTCTAGATAAAAGAATTTAAGGTCTTTTTTCCTTCTCGTACTAGGCTCATGGTTGTCTTCGTCGTGCAAGTAGACCTTTGATCATATCTTACTATGAACATTAGAGTCAAGTTCTCGGCGCCAAAATCTTGGCATGGTGAGCATGGACTTGATTAAGGGAGGAAAAAACCTTCAAAACCGTCATGATGTATATCGGCCAGTCTGACGAGGGGCGCGAATCGCGGTGAGACTCACACACGTTTTTGGCACACACTGGTTTTCACAAAGTTTTGTTGATTGATGGAAGAAACATTGTGGGTCAGGTCACAACCTGCGCTATGGATGCAGAAATCCTAAATCCTATGAAAGTTAAAGTTGAGACCAAGGGGCCCCTTAGGTGACCTGGGAAGGAACCTATTACCATGAACACCGAGTGCCTCGGGCTAGTACACACAGTTGAAGTCTGGACCGACCACACTACATTCTGATTTCTATTAGAAGAATCAAATTTATGAGCCCCTCTTTCAAGGAGCCATCAGTCTATTTTGCAAGAAGATCATGCTCGCACTAGTGCTAAAGCGGTTCCACAAACCCACTCTCAACTACTATTTTGGCCAGGAAGATCTGTTGGACCACCTCAAATGGTTCGAGGATGTGGTGTTGATCTGCAACGTCATCAACACTTTCAAGTGCGTGATTTTCTCCACCACCTTAAGGGAAAGTCTGAGATAGGTTCCACTTGTTGTTGCCAAGCTCCATCTATTGTTTCTATGATCTCCGTCATGGGAAGATATTGAGGTTCGCGACATGTAAAAAAGAGGAGTCATAGGCTTTGTTCTGCATTAAGCAAGGTCCTCGCAAGACCCTTGGTCATTACATCGACCGCTTACATGGGGAATTCATAGAGATCCAATAAGGTCGATGGTTACACCATCAAGCTCACATTGAGGTGCGGGCTACAGGGTTGGAGGTCAGGTGTGACCCCTCATTTTGTTTGAGGAACCCATAGACCGCATGAATAGGTTTATAACGGGGAAGCAACAAACAATGAGTTATTGTCCTCACTAATGAGGATTTCAAAACAGAGGAACGTCCAAGCCCCGTGAGAACTGAGCAAGGTGATGTGGACAAGAGTCCAAAAGTAGAATGTCATAGGGAATAATAGAAGGGTCTCAATCATGGATAAGCGCAGCTTGGTCAGTGAAGCCACAAGTTTAAAGAAGGACCTCCATGGAGACATCTGGAGGAGCTCGCAACATCGAGTGAGATCAACGCATCTTGCCAGATTGTTACAATGATGTTGGGAAAAACCCTTATGATTTACCTTAACAATTTATTTTAAGTGATTTTGCATTCTAGGTTTATTACACATGATGTATAGAGAGAGTAATATGATCTTAGAAGTCCTATAGTGCCATTAGTATAAAAGACATGAAAAAGGTACACTGAATTTAAAATGAAAGTCATGAAATGTCAACATGCGTCGACTAGAAATCGACACAACTTCAACTAAAAGTCAATGCAAATTTGACTAAAAGTCGACGCTACTTCGAGTACAAGTCAGAGAAACTAAACATGATAAGTCAACGTTAACTAAAGGATCAAGTCGACGCATACTCTGATATGAAATCGACGCAACGTCAATTACAGAACTTAATTAACAGATTGTCTGAATGAAGCCAGAATTCGATGTTACGTCTATATGAAATCGACGCTACGTCGATTAATCTTCTGAATGAGAATTATTTTGAGAATTAAACCAGAATTGCTTCAAGAAAGGTTTGGTTGTTATAACTGATTTTTGGAGACGTTGGATGATATTGCTTCTCAGCTATATATATGGAGAGATACACATGCCACATTGATTAATAACAACGATCATCATATTCATATCACATCAAAGTTTTGAGAGAGATTTCGACAGAGAAATATAGGAAGATTATCATCTGAATCTGAAGTTTTTTCTTGGATTAGTCGATCATCATCTTGTTGCTGAATCTGCGGAGAATCAATTCTTCTTCTTCTCAGGAGAAAATTAACTGTTGCATCAAATTCAGTGGAGATTAAAGAGAAATCTAGATTAAGGACTTATAATCTTTGAGATTTTCTTATTCAAAGATTCATCATATTACAGATTTCAGATTCACTTAGTGTCATACAATCTTCAGGATTCTATTAAGAGGACTCATCAAGAAGATCATTATATCCACAGATCTTCAACAATTTTCGGATTTAATTATCATTTTCAGTTTTTGAACAGAGTTTTGAGAATCTCTCTTCAAAGAATTCGGTTAGAGGTTCTGAGAGTCTCCTTGAGAAAAGACTCAGTTTGTATTGGTTTAAGATCTTCTTATCAAAAGATCCGGTATTTGGTTCTAAGAGTCTCCTGATCAAAAGACTCAGACACTGTGATAGTGAATTCCTACCAAACGGGTAGAAAAGTGGATGTACCCAGATTTTGGGAAACCACTATAATTTTGTGCCTTCTGTGATTTTGCATTTATCTGTATTTATCTTGTTGTTGTGTTGTGATTTTATTTATCTGCATCTATTCCTGGTTGATAGTTGATGTGCATGCAACTTTTGTGAATTAATCTTGGTATTTGAAATAAAATTTTAATCTATATTCACTCCCCCCCCCACCTCTTGAGAAAACTCTGAGGTCCCATTTCAAAGGGTCGTGAAAGAAGAGATCACGCTTTTTCTCCACTGAGGGAGGATATGGCGATAGCCTGATGGAAGGGAATTCGCAAGGGTGACCAAGCTAAGCACCTCCAACAACGACCTCAACAACATTAGCGTCTAATATTGTACTGTGATTATCATCATGAAGAAGGCCATGACACGCTGAACTGTTGCATGTTTCAAGACCTCGCTGAGTGGATGGCTTTCAAGGAAAGAAAGCTAGCATAAGGCAGAGTCGTGAAGAGGCAATTGGACCCATAGGAAGATGCTACCGGAGGAGTACTCGCTTTATCCCCAGCCAAACATCGATATGAGAAATCGGAAGACGTCGACACGGGGGGGTGGTATAGGCTTAGTCAATTATGGGGTCAATCTTGAGGTCTCGGGCAAAGAAAACTTGTATGTGTTATATTGATGGGAGGTCACCTCCATCTTACGGGTCGACCCTTGGGTTGGCAACATCTTGTTCTCTGTGAAAGACATGTCGTACCATTGGAACTATTTCCACGATGCGGTCGTGATCAAGGTGTCAATCGAGAATTTCACCATCCCATGGATCCTGATTGACAATGGGAGTTCTGTGAGCATCATTTACAAAAAAGCCTTTAAAGTGATGTTGGTCAAGCCAACAAGGGTAAGAGAATCAAATGCCCTACTATTTGTCTTTGCTGGGAAGAGAAAGGATGTCGAGGGAGGGGTGAATTTGGTGCTCACTCTTGGCAGAACAACAAAGTTTTGTCGGTTTGTCAAAGTTGAAGCACCTAGCAGCTACAATGTCATTTATGACAGACCCATCCTCAATGTCATTCAATTCGTGGCATCTTTTGTCCATCAATTCTTGAAAAACAATATTCACAAAGTGAAGATTCGGTCATCGAGTGTTATATCAGCTCTATCAATGTACCTAAAAGGAGGAAGTGGCCGCATTGGGGGAAGCATTGGAAGGAGTTGCTCATCTTGAAGCAGCAGAGAAAGTGGAGGAAGTGGAGCTTTAAGGAGGCTAGGTGGAGCCAAGGAGCGCCAATATCAGTAAAGAGCACCCATAGGAGGACAAGGAGAAGCCAGTGTCTTAGCTTCAGAGCAATATTAACGTATTGGCATGGAGTGCAATGAACATTCGTAACATTGATGTGGATGTCATCAGTCAAGGCCTCAACTTGGATCCTGAAGTTTGCCTCATTCAGCAAAACAAAAAATTTATTGCGTCGAGCCCATTTGAGAAGAAGTATAAAAGTTGTTGCAAGCTTGATTCATTTCTGATATTCAATTTTAAAGGTGGGTACCAAGCGTTGTACTAATCAAAAAGTTGGGTGGAAATGGTTGTGTTTTGATTTTTCTATACTAAATAAAGCATGACCTGAGGAATAGTATCTCTTGCTTTGGGTACCAAGCGTTGATGTTTTTGTTGGAATCTGTGATCTAGAACTTATCAAGTACATTGATTTGAAAAAATCATCAAACATTGACCGTACTGAACATACATCTTTTAGGGAAATCACCCAACGCCGGCTGTACTCGACGTGTGTCTATTTGGTCGGAACTCACAGATCAGTTATGAACCAAAGCCATAACGTCGACTTGAACTCTATGCATGTCGGTTTGGAAAATTGATATACGTCAATTTGGATTAGAATATGAGTTTGTCGGCTTTGAACCGAAACGATTATTTCCCACTTGCCATAACTTCCATTTTCCCTTAATTTTCAGAATCATCTCTCTAAGATATAGAGGCATGTTCCGGAAACTGCCAAAAAATAATCACGAAAAAAAGTGTGAAAGTTGCATGCTTTCCATTAGGCGAAAAAGGGAAGCAATAGATTTTTTTACAGCAAGAATCGGAGAGAGGAGTGGGAGAAGATTCATTGCAGGAATGTGAAACTAGTATTTCATTGCAACAGAAGGACGATCATCATTCCATTCGTAAGACCATTGGATAAGCTGCGTGGAGTTTTCAGCGTTCGCATGAATACTTGTAGAGATGTGGATTTCATTCCGCGTTTTTGTTCTCAAAATGTTATGTTCTTCACGAAATCTAATTTCGTCACAGGTATATGTTAGCTTTCTTGATTTATTGTGTTTCGCATGGTTTGTTAGCGAGAGTTTTTTGTATTACGCAGTGCATTTGATGCGTAGAAAAACGGATGCAGCACGAGTCTACAGACGGCGGGCAATACAAATGTCCCAACTCAACAAATGAAAAATGCAATCTAAATGGGGATGCAAATTAGATGCAGTGCACGTGCAAACATGAGGTGACAGTCCAAATCAAGATCAACAACAAGTAACAAGAATTAACACAACTCTAAGCACTCATTTGCGCAATTGGGAACAAACATTGAAATGAATAAGGAACAATTATAATCAACAGTGAAATGAAGTGCAATTCTGTTCAAATGTGCACTGAATACGTCCCGCAAATTAAAAGACAAATAAAGTAACGATTGCATGTAAGTGTCAACATTCCCAAGACAATAGTTCAAAACCAAAGCATCCAAATAAAAGAAATTAAAGCATCCATACCTAGATTTACTCATGCATGTGGCGGCGTGAATTAGGGATGGGAAGCCGAAGGCGGTGTTGTCGATCTTGGCTCGGGATTGGCTTCCCCAAATGGGCTGCTGGAGGGGCTTTACTGTAGACCTGGAGGGTTAGGATATTGTAGGTGGCTGCGGGTAGAAGGTTAGGATATTGGAGGTGGCTGCGGGTAGAAGGTTAGGATATTGGGGAAGGTCTGCGGGTAGTTTTGTTGGACGGGGCTTGCGGGTAGGGTGTTTGGGTGGGCTGGAGATGAGGGGAGGTTGCGGGATAGCTGGAAGAGGGTGGTCGGGCTTGCGATCGAGTGGATCTGGTGGGGGGAGGGCCGGTGGGGGGTGTCAGGCTAGGAATGGGATGGGTAGAGGCGGATGCAGGATCTCCCGGGGGCGGGTGGTTTCAAAAAGGGAACAAGGATGCCAGATGGGCCAGTGTTGGGCAGTTGGTGGTTTTTGGGGTCTGAGGGGGATGGGAAGGAAGAGGCGGGGATAGGGAAGGCTTACCGGAGTGGGGGAAGATGAATTGCAGGTTTTCGCACAGGGAGAGCCACTCGGAATCCACTGAGGAAGATCGGTCGGTTGCTAGCATAGCAACTCCGCTCCCTAATTCCTGCCACACATATGCATATATATAGGGAGAGATGAAAAATAAAACTAGGGAACCTGATCGGATGGCTAATAATGTTCAAGCCAATCGGGGGCTAAATACATCATAAAAATAAAAGATAATATATGAAACTGATTCGGAACGACCATCCGGGCGCATCCGCGGACTCGAATCACCCAAACGGCTTGCTGATCACCGCCTCCTGCGGGAATAGACGCATGTGTGCCGTCGATCGACATCAACTCCCCCGACTTGAAAACACTCATCATCTCTAGTGAGTGAAGACGGTCGTACTCTCAGCGCAAGTCTGGGGCGAGTCTCTCGAGCTCCTCAGCAGAAATCCAAGTATCGTTAGAAGTTGGGCGGGCGAGCCAATGAACCAAGTATCGCAGGACCACCCGTCGCAATGAAGTCATGACCAACGATCTGTAGTGCAACTCTGGTAGGCATAGGCGACTGTCGTAGCAATGTATCTCTGTCTAAACGTGGTGCAACTGGAACTGCCGGATCGAAGGTTGGGTCCTCCGAGCAGTGCTCAACCATCCGCGACTGCCTGGGGAAGGTAGGTGTAGGGGTACTAGAGAGGGGAGGGTCAATTTGTGGCTCAGAGATCGGTAAGGGGTCCACATACACTTGCTCCTCATAGTTTGTAGTTAAGTCCTCTACATTGAACACCCGGTGAATTCTCATCGCCGGTGGGATATCGACCTCATAAGTGTTCACACCAATCCGTCGAGTGACTGTGTAAAGGCCTATTCGGTTAGCACTTAACTTCTTTGTCGCCCCCTGTGGGAACCTCTCAGGTCGAAGGCAAATTATAACATGTTCTCCAACATCAAAAACCTGCTCCCTCCTGTGTAGATCGGCCTGAGCTTTATTGTTTTCATTACAAGCTGCGATCATAATTCAGACTGCCTCACGAATTCCATGCAAATGATAAACAGACGACTCAACAAGCCAAAGATGTGAATGATGAACCCAAATGATGACATGGAGTACATGTATGAGTTGAATGAACGACTCGACAGACTTATGTAGATGATGAATCCAAAAGATGACGTGCTCGCATGAATGATGCATAATAAACATGACAGGCGCGGTACACAAACATTCAATAAGCTCCATGTGGCAAAGGTGCATTGAAATAGGTGTTTTATCGAGGGGTTCGTCCGGAGGAGTGTAATAAAAATCAATGAGTGTGCGATGAGTGTCAAAATGACCGTGTGAGACGCCAACACTCCAAAACGAACTCATATGGTCTCTAATATCTCTCAAGGAACGTGACACATCAAGCGGCTCACCAGGAGGTATGTATGAAAATTCGTCGCGAAGGCAACGGTCACCTGAGTGAGCGGCAAAGACATCAATAATAGGATGAGACACTCGAGCGTGGCTAGTGTCGTCAATAAGAAAGAACTCATTTGGTGGGTCAACGGGTGGTATGTTTAGGAACTCATCACGAGTGTGATGGATCATATGCTCGCTTTTCCATACGTCGGGAGGATGCTCAAGTGTACCTACGAAAATCCCTGCATACTCAATTCCCCCCCCAGCCAACATTCAACCAGCTTTATGTGGTGAAGGTTCCTTGAAAGAGGTGATTTATCGAGGGGTTCGTCGGGAGGGGTGTAGTAAAATGTGCAATGAGTGTCAGAATGACCGTGTGAGATGTCAACACTCCAATACGAACTCATGTGGTCCCTAATATCTCTCAAGGAACATGAGGCATCAGGCAGCTCACCAGGAGGTATATGAACATTTGTCGCAAATGCGACGATCACTTGAGTGCGTAGCAGAGACATCAATAATAGGATGAGACACTCGAGTGAGGTGAGTGCCGTAAATAAGCAAGAACTCATCAGGTGGGTCAGCAGGCGGTATGTCTACGAACTCATTACGAGTGTGGTAGATCGTATGTTTAATTCTTAATATGTTGGGAGGATCCTCAAACGTACCTAAGAAAATCCTGACATACTCAGTGTCGCCCTCACGACCCGCTCTCCAAAGCAAAATAAGGGATGTGCATTGGAGAGGTGTCAATAAGTCGATGCTCACAGATGACTCGCTCAACGGGATGTCAATATCACGAGGAAGTGGTGGTTCATCGGGTGGCTTGTGAGGGGGGTCATTAACGAACCCGTAAGTAGGGTCATGATCCTCCAAGTGAATGTTACTAATACGGGTAGTGTCCCCAAAAGCGGGTGAGACGACCACCAAGACATCGACACTATGCTCGAGGTTCTCGGTCATGACATGACTCGAAATAAGGCTAAAGGGATAGTGAGAAGAATTCATACTCAAGTGGGGGTTAGCCGGCAAGGTGTCAAGAAAGGGGTCTGTAACCAAGGGGGTAACAAGGCCAACATAAGGTGTAGAAGATGGATAGACTATCACAATGTCACTGGATCGCTCGGCCTCACTCTCGCGAAAAAACTCACTAGACGTGCTAATTGCGCTCTCCACCTGTAGTACAAGGCCAGGGTCATACTTTGCCTCAAAATTGCGTGGGCATGGAGGCTCATCAAGGGGAAGAGTACCAAAATCAGGTGGCGAATCGCTCATAACTATGGGAGTACTGCACGCATCAGTGGTTTGACTTGAATCCTGATGTGTCACACTATAGGTTTCCCCAAGGGCAGATTTCAGGCGATTCATTTGAGTATATACACGATCAAATTGATCACGAACCAATCGCTAAAATTCAGCTTCAGGTATCTATATTGGTGGAACAATAGGAGGATCCAAACTCATGAGTTTATCATCAAAATAGTATGAAATTCTCTTCGTAGGGGCTCTAAGAAGATACTCAACTCTACCAACATCAAGTCGTGGAGTGGCATAGTGACGATAACGAGAATTTCTAGATTTATAATGATCGTCTCTAGCAAGTTGTGGGGAAGGGTCAGCACGATATTTAGGTGGAGCAGAATGCGAATAAGGATGATCGTCAAAATAATATGCCAGGAAATACTACTATAGACTCCACTACTGCGCATGTAAATACGACGCTAACAAACCTAGCTCTGATACCAATTGATGCAGCACGAGTCTGCATACGGCGGGCAACACAAATGTCCCAACTCAACAAATGAAAAATACAATCTAAATAGGGATGCGAATTAGATATATTGCACGTGCAAACATGAGGAGACAGTCCAAATCAAGATCAACAATAAGAAATAAGAATTAACACAGCTCTAAGCACTCATTTGCGCAATTGGGAACAAGCATTGAAATGAATAAGGAACAATTATAATCAACCTCGAAATGAAGCGCAATTACGTTCAAGTGCGCACCGAATACGTCCCGCAAATTAAACGACAAATAAAGTAATGATTGCATGTAAGTGTCAACATTCCCAAAACAATAGTTCAAAACCAAAGCATCCAAAAAAAAAAATTAAAGAATCCATACCTAGATTTACTCATGCATGTGGCGGCGTGAATTAGGGATGGGAAGCCGAAGGCGTTGTAGCCGATCTTGGCTCGGGATTGGCTTTTCCCCAAGTGGGCTGTTGGAGGGGTTTTACTGTAGACCTGGAGGGTTAGGATATTGGAGGGGGCTACGGGTAGAAGGTTAGGATATTGGAGGGGGCTGTGGGTAGATGGTTAGGATATTGGGGAAGGTCTGCGGGTAGTTTTGTTGGACGGGGCTTGTTGGTAGGGTGTTTAGGTGGGCCGGAGATGAGGGAAGGCTGCGGGATAGCTGGAAGAAGGGTGGTTGGGCTTGGGATCGAGTGGATCTGGTGGAGGGGGGGCCGGTGGGGGGTGTCGGGCAGGGAATGGATGGGTAGAGGCGGATACGGGATCTCTCGGGGGCAGGTGGTTTCGAAAAGGGAACATGGCTGCCGAAGGGGGGCGGGGTTGGGCAGCTGGTGGTCGTCGGGGGATGGGAAGGAAGAGGCGGGGCTGGGGAAGGCTTACCGGAGTGGGGGAAGATGAACTGCAGGCTGTCGCACAAGGATAGCCACTCGGAATCCACCGAGGAAGACCGGCCGGTTGCTAGCAAAGCAACTCCGCTCCCTAATTACTGCCACACATATGCATATATATAAGGAGAGATGAAAATTAAAACTAGGGCACCCGATCGAACGGCTAATAATGTTCGGGCCGATCGGGGACTAAATACATCATAAAAATAAAAGATAATATATGAATCTGACTCAAAACGACCATCTGGGAGCATCCGCGAACTCGGATCGCCCAAACGGGTTGTCAATCACCGCCTCCTGCAAGAATAGACGTGTGTGTGTCGTCGATCGCCATCCAAAACTCTCTAATGGTATCAGATAGGCCTGCGAGCGGTTCGGTTTGGACCCAAACCGAAACCGAACGGACATGCCTCGGTTTTTGGTTTGTCCAAACCGAGCCGGACCGAATCCGGTCGGTTCGGTTCAAAGTCGGTTCGGTTTTTAGTCGGTTTTTTTGCGGTTCGGTCTCGATTTTTTTGTAAATAAACATATAAGCAGATATTATATAATATAATATCAAAACTGGATAGTAAGAGGAAAAATAGATATTGCAGATTGATAATCTGAACATGCTTCACAGATTGAGCAAGTTGATCCCAGGCATAGAGTTTAGGTTGTCGTTTAACTAGTTTTGAACATGCTTCACAGATAAGCAGATATTGCAGATTTATAATATGACATTTCGATAATAGTTAATATGAAACTATTTATATTAGTTTGAATTTTTTTTACCCAGGTAATATACAATTATGCAATGAACTCTCTAAAGAAAATGCTTTATACAATCAGGTATATCATACCATACAATCATGTTTAATAAGTAAAGAGATTGAAAATACGAATAATTGAACTCAAAGCAATTGAATAACAACATCATGGACAGAATCATATTGAAATCAATTGAAAATATATGAAAATACTACTATACATCAAGACAATTAAATAACAATATCATAGACATTTCTATACATAAATTAAAATTTAAAATATAGTATACAACTATACATAATTTAAAAATTTTATAAGATTACTCGGTTCGGTTCGGTTTGATCGGTTTTTATAACTTGAAAATCGACCCGAACCGATAGTTCTTCGGTTTTCAAAAGCTCCAGACCGAACCGACACCGGACCAGGCGGTTCGGTGTCAAAATCGGTGCGGTTTGGTCAGTTCGGTCGGTTTAGTCGGTTTTCGGTTTTCGCTCTTCACCCCTAGTATCAGAGCACCTTGAGTTAAATATTGTATTTATTTATGTTTTATGTTTTTTCCCGTGTACCTATATATGCCCGTTTCCGGGCCAACCCTAATTACGAACGATCTCATCCTATTCTACTTGGTATCAGAGGGAACGAGAGAAAGCCGCGCCGACTCGTTCTTCCTCGCCTCCGCGTTCTTCCTCGCCTCCGCCTCCGCGTTCTTCCTCACCTCCGCAGCGCGCGTCGCTCTGCCTCCGCCTCCGCAGCCAGCGTCGCAGCCAGCGCGCGTCGCAGCCAGCGCCTCCGCCTCCGCGCGCGTCGCCTCTGCTCCCGCGGTCCGCCAGCGCAGCCGCTCCGCCCCCCCAGCTCTCATCTCCGCTACCCTCAGCCTTCTGGCGTAAACAGCGGCTGGGGGTGGTGTTTTGTCTCTCATGGGGGCTGCCGGGGGCGCCTCTCTTCCATCCTCGGGTGTGTTCCTCGGCTTTCAGATCTAGCCCACACTCGTAGGATGTCCTTCTCCTCTATTTGAGCTCCTTGTCCTCTACTATGGACGATCTTTCCTCTGCGTCTCATTCCGGTGCTCTTCCCGGTTCCACGGCCCTCCGACCCGATACTTTGCACAGTCCCTCGGGTGATCCTCCTCGGAGTCATGGCCAGTCTTTGAAGATTACTACTGTTGCCTTGGATGGCACAAATTACCTGGAATGGTCTCGGGCGGCTCAACATGCGATCCGCAGCCACCAGTTATATGGCCTTATTTATGGTACTCTCGTTGAGCCATCTCGTACCGATCCCTCTTGGCGTAAATGGGATGCGGACAATTCGTTGGTCGTCTCGTGGCTTCTCCATTCCATGTCTCCTCGGGTGTACCGGAGTTATATGTTGTTGGACTCCGCTTACGACATTTGGACGCGAGCCCGTGATACTTACTCCCAGGCAGGTAGTTCGATGCAGATATATGAGCTCACTCGCCGTGTTCTGGAACTACGACAAGGAACTCAGCCCGTTGCTTCCTACTATTCTGAGTTTGAGCGCCTTTATCAGGAGTTGGACTTCTTCAGCACCTTTACTGCAGCTTGTACACCTGATGCTGTGGCTCTTCAGAAGGATAAAGACCGGTTCCGTGTTCATGTCTTTCTTATGGGCCTTAACATTGAGTTTGATGCTGTTCGCCTACATGTTCTCCATCGTGAGCCTCTTCCCTCCCTTCGGGAGGCCTTCGGCATGCTCCTCAGTGATGAGAACCGTCGCCGCACTCTCAGCCCTTCGACTGACCACTCTGCGCTCGCTGGTTTCTCTCGCCGTCCCCCTCCTGTTTGCAGTCACTGTGGGAAAACGGGCCATATCAAAGATTCCTGCATTTGCCTGCATCCGCACCTTGCACCTCCTGGTCGGGGTTCTGGTACTCGTGGTAGAGGTGGCTATCGTGGCGGTGGCCGATCTTCTGGTGACCGTCCTCAGTCTTCTGCTCACTCTACTGAGGTTCTGGGGGACACCACTGGTGGTTTGTCTGTTGCCGAGCTAGAGGCCTTCCGACACATGTTGCGCTCCCGCACTGACTCTGCTCCTGCTTCCTCTCACGCTGCTGTTGCCACTTCAGGCCTGTCTACTGCTCATGTCGTGTCTTCCACACCTTCCGAGTGGATTATCGACTCAGGTGCGACCGACCACATGATTGGCTCTGCCTCAGGTTTTACCTCATACTCCCCTCTTTCTGGTCGTGATAAGGTTATTGCTGCAAATGGCTCTCTCTCTGCCATTGCTGGTAAAGGGACGGTTCCATGTTCCCCTGACCTATCACTTTCCTCTGTTTTGCATGTCCCTTCTTTTCCTAGAAATTTACTCTCTATTAGTCACTTGACAACCTCTTTACACTGTTTTGTGACATTCTTTCCTGATGTTTGTGTTTTTCAGGATCTGGCTACGAAGCGGACACTTGGCAGTGGTAGGAATGTTGGCGGCCTGTATTTGCTGAACCAGTCTTCTCCCCGTGCCCTATCCTCCACCAGATCTCCGACGCTTGATGATCTTCGACGATGGCATCAGCGTCTTGGCCACCCGTCTCCTTTATATCTTACTAAATTGTTTCCTGTTTTTCATCAGTTATTTCAGTATTTTTCATGTGATGCGTGTGAACAATCTAAACATGTTCGTCGTCGTTCTACTCATTTATCTGTTCCTAGTCTGTATCCATTTGATGTTATTCACTCTGATGTTTGGGGCCCATCCCGTGTTCTCTCTTTATCCGGCTATAAATGGTTTGTAACGTTTATTGATTGCTACTCCAGTACAACCTGGCTTTATATGCTTAACAAGAAAAGTGACGTCCTTTCTTGCTTCATAAAATTTCATAAAATGGTGATTCAACTATTCGGTAGGAAAATACGTGTGTTACGGAGTGATAATGGTGGAGAATACGATGATCGCGGTGTCTTTGGGGCCTATCTTGCGGACCATGGCATTATCCACCAAACTACATGTGTCCACACCTCTACTCAAAATGGGGTGGCCGAACGAAAAAATAGGCAGTTACTGGAGGTGGCTCGGTGTTTACTTCTTTCTATGCACCTTCCTAAATCCTACTGGGGGGATGCAGTTCTTACTGCCGCGCACCTCATTAACCGTCTTCCGTCTCGCGCTCTCTCCTTCGATACGCCCATCTCTTGTCTCGAGAAAAAACATATTGTCCATACATCTAACCTTCCTCCTCGTATCTTTGGCTCCTTGTGCTTTGTTCATGTCCATAGCCCGCATCGTGACAAACTTGATGCGCGGTCTATTCGGTGTGTTTTCGTGGGTTATTCCTCTACCACCAAAGGGTATCGATGTTATCACCCTCCAACACGTCGGTACTATTGTACTGTGGATGTCACCTTTCGTGAGGGGGAGTCGTACTTTGACTCTCGCCAGGGGGAGATGACTAGCATTGATGCCGAGCTGATCGACTCCCCGCTTCCTATTGTTGCTTATCCTACCATTCCTCCACCTGCTCCTATTCCTCCACCTGCTCCTATTCCTCCTCCGGCCCCCGTCCCTCTCACCTCCGCTCCTCCGATTCTACACACATACTCCCGTCGTCCTACGACCGTTGGGCAAGTACAAGCTGTCGATGCTCTACCAGTACCGGTGACTGTTTCTGACCCAGATTCTGAGGATGAACTCCATATTCCTCTTGCCCGTCTTATTGGTAAGAAAGGTAGTACTAAACATCCCATTGCCAACTACATTCATTATGATCACCTTTCTAAGGCACATCAAGCCTTTATTTCTTCACTTTCATCTATTGTTATCCCTAAGACATGGCAGGAGGCTGATCAGATACCTGAATGGAAAACGGCAATGGAAGAGGAACTGCGTGCCTTGGACAAGAATAAAACATGGAGGCTGGTGAGCCTTCCTCCAGGGAAGCGGACGGTCGGATCCCGTTGGGTCTTCACAGTTAAACAAAATCAAGATGGTGTAGTGGAGCGGTACAAAGCTCGTTTGGTGGCACAGGGATATACCCAGGCTCAGGGTATTGACTACCAGGAGACTTTTGCTCCTGTTGCAAAAATGATGTCTATCCGCGTGCTTTTCTCAGGCTGGAGATGAGGGGAGGTTGCGGGATAGCTGGAAGAGGGTGGTCGGGCTTGCGATCGAGTGGATCTGGTGGGGGGAGGGCCGGTGGGGGGTGTCAGGCTAGGAATGGGATGGGTAGAGGCGGATGCAGGATCTCCCGGGGGCGGGTGGTTTCAAAAAGGGAACAAGGATGCCAGATGGGCCAGTGTTGGGCAGTTGGTGGTTTTTGGGGTCTGAGGGGGATGGGAAGGAAGAGGCGGGGATAGGGAAGGCTTACCGGAGTGGGGGAAGATGAATTGCAGGTTTTCGCACAGGGAGAGCCACTCGGAATCCACTGAGGAAGATCGGTCGGTTGCTAGCATAGCAACTCCGCTCCCTAATTCCTGCCACACATATGCATATATATAGGGAGAGATGAAAAATAAAACTAGGGAACCTGATCGGATGGCTAATAATGTTCAAGCCAATCGGGGGCTAAATACATCATAAAAATAAAAGATAATATATGAAACTGATTCGGAACGACCATCCGGGCGCATCCGCGGACTCGAATCACCCAAACGGCTTGCTGATCACCGCCTCCTGCGGGAATAGACGCATGTGTGCCGTCGATCGACATCAACTCCCCCGACTTGAAAACACTCATCATCTCTAGTGAGTGAAGACGGTCGTACTCTCAGCGCAAGTCTGGGGCGAGTCTCTCGAGCTCCTCAGCAGAAATCCAAGTATCGTTAGAAGTTGGGCGGGCGAGCCAATGAACCAAGTATCGCAGGACCACCCGTCGCAATGAAGTCATGACCAACGATCTGTAGTGCAACTCTGGTAGGCATAGGCGACTGTCGTAGCAATGTATCTCTGTCTAAACGTGGTGCAACTGGAACTGCCGGATCGAAGGTTGGGTCCTCCGAGCAGTGCTCAACCATCCGCGACTGCCTGGGGAAGGTAGGTGTAGGGGTACTAGAGAGGGGAGGGTCAATTTGTGGCTCAGAGATCGGTAAGGGGTCCACATACACTTGCTCCTCATAGTTTGTAGTTAAGTCCTCTACATTGAACACCCGGTGAATTCTCATCGCCGGTGGGATATCGACCTCATAAGTGTTCACACCAATCCGTCGAGTGACTGTGTAAAGGCCTATTCGGTTAGCACTTAACTTCTTTGTCGCCCCCTGTGGGAACCTCTCAGGTCGAAGGCAAATTATAACATGTTCTCCAACATCAAAAACCTGCTCCCTCCTGTGTAGATCGGCCTGAGCTTTATTGTTTTCATTACAAGCTGCGATCATAATTCAGACTGCCTCACGAATTCCATGCAAATGATAAACAGACGACTCAACAAGCCAAAGATGTGAATGATGAACCCAAATGATGACATGGAGTACATGTATGAGTTGAATGAACGACTCGACAGACTTATGTAGATGATGAATCCAAAAGATGACGTGCTCGCATGAATGATGCATAATAAACATGACAGGCGCGGTACACAAACATTCAATAAGCTCCATGTGGCAAAGGTGCATTGAAATAGGTGTTTTATCGAGGGGTTCGTCCGGAGGAGTGTAATAAAAATCAATGAGTGTGCGATGAGTGTCAAAATGACCGTGTGAGACGCCAACACTCCAAAACGAACTCATATGGTCTCTAATATCTCTCAAGGAACGTGACACATCAAGCGGCTCACCAGGAGGTATGTATGAAAATTCGTCGCGAAGGCAACGGTCACCTGAGTGAGCGGCAAAGACATCAATAATAGGATGAGACACTCGAGCGTGGCTAGTGTCGTCAATAAGAAAGAACTCATTTGGTGGGTCAACGGGTGGTATGTTTAGGAACTCATCACGAGTGTGATGGATCATATGCTCGCTTTTCCATACGTCGGGAGGATGCTCAAGTGTACCTACGAAAATCCCTGCATACTCAATTCCCCCCCCCCAGCCAACATTCAACCAGCTTTATGTGGTGAAGGTTCCTTGAAAGAGGTGATTTATCGAGGGGTTCGTCGGGAGGGGTGTAGTAAAATGTGCAATGAGTGTCAGAATGACCGTGTGAGATGTCAACACTCCAATACGAACTCATGTGGTCCCTAATATCTCTCAAGGAACATGAGGCATCAGGCAGCTCACCAGGAGGTATATGAACATTTGTCGCAAATGCGACGATCACTTGAGTGCGTAGCAGAGACATCAATAATAGGATGAGACACTCGAGTGAGGTGAGTGCCGTAAATAAGCAAGAACTCATCAGGTGGGTCAGCAGGCGGTATGTCTACGAACTCATTACGAGTGTGGTAGATCGTATGTTTAATTCTTAATATGTTGGGAGGATCCTCAAACGTACCTAAGAAAATCCTGACATACTCAGTGTCGCCCTCACGACCCGCTCTCCAAAGCAAAATAAGGGATGTGCATTGGAGAGGTGTCAATAAGTCGATGCTCACAGATGACTCGCTCAACGGGATGTCAATATCACGAGGAAGTGGTGGTTCATCGGGTGGCTTGTGAGGGGGGTCATTAACGAACCCGTAAGTAGGGTCATGATCCTCCAAGTGAATGTTACTAATACGGGTAGTGTCCCCAAAAGCGGGTGAGACGACCACCAAGACATCGACACTATGCTCGAGGTTCTCGGTCATGACATGACTCGAAATAAGGCTAAAGGGAGAGTGAGAAGAATTCATACTCAAGTGGGGGTTAGCCGGCAAGGTGTCAAGAAAGGGGTCTGTAACCAAGGGGGTAACAAGGCCAACATAAGGTGTAGAAGATGGATAGACTATCACAATGTCACTGGATCGCTCGGCCTCACTCTCGCGAAAAAACTCACTAGACGTGCTAATTGCGCTCTCCACCTGTAGTACAAGGCCAGGGTCATACTTTGCCTCAAAATTGCGTGGGCATGGAGGCTCATCAAGGGGAAGAGTACCAAAATCAGGTGGCGAATCGCTCATAACTATGGGAGTACTGCACGCATCAGTGGTTTGACTTGAATCCTGATGTGTCACACTATAGGTTTCCCCAAGGGCAGATTTCAGGCGATTCATTTGAGTATATACACGATCAAATTGATCAAGAACCAATCGCTAAAATTCAGCTTCAGGTATCTATATTGGTGGAACAATAGGAGGATCCAAACTCATGAGTTTATCATCAAAATAGTATGAAATTCTCTTCGTAGGGGCTCTAAGAAGATACTCAACTCTACCAACATCAAGTCGTGGAGTGGCATAGTGACGATAACGAGAATTTCTAGATTTATAATGATCGTCTCTAGCAAGTTGTGGGGAAGGGTCAGCACGATATTTAGGTGGAGCAGAATGCGAATAAGGATGATCGTCAAAATAATATGCCAGGAAATACTACTATAGACTCCACTACTGCGCATGTAAATACGACGCTAACAAACCTAGCTCTGATACCAATTGATGCAGCACGAGTCTGCATACGGCGGGCAACACAAATGTCCCAACTCAACAAATGAAAAATACAATCTAAATAGGGATGCGAATTAGATATATTGCACGTGCAAACATGAGGAGACAGTCCAAATCAAGATCAACAATAAGAAATAAGAATTAACACAGCTCTAAGCACTCATTTGCGCAATTGGGAACAAGCATTGAAATGAATAAGGAACAATTATAATCAACCTCGAAATGAAGCGCAATTACGTTCAAGTGCGCACCGAATACGTCCCGCAAATTAAACGACAAATAAAGTAATGATTGCATGTAAGTGTCAACATTCCCAAAACAATAGTTCAAAACCAAAGCATCCAAAAAAAAAAATTAAAGAATCCATACCTAGATTTACTCATGCATGTGGCGGCGTGAATTAGGGATGGGAAGCCGAAGGCGTTGTAGCCGATCTTGGCTCGGGATTGGCTTTTCCCCAAGTGGGCTGTTGGAGGGGTTTTACTGTAGACCTGGAGGGTTAGGATATTGGAGGGGGCTACGGGTAGAAGGTTAGGATATTGGAGGGGGCTGTGGGTAGATGGTTAGGATATTGGGGAAGGTCTGCGGGTAGTTTTGTTGGACGGGGCTTGTTGGTAGGGTGTTTAGGTGGGCCGGAGATGAGGGAAGGCTGCGGGATAGCTGGAAGAAGGGTGGTTGGGCTTGGGATCGAGTGGATCTGGTGGAGGGGGGGCCGGTGGGGGGTGTCGGGCAGGGAATGGATGGGTAGAGGCGGATACGGGATCTCTCGGGGGCAGGTGGTTTCGAAAAGGGAACATGGCTGCCGAAGGGGGGCGGGGTTGGGCAGCTGGTGGTCGTCGGGGGATGGGAAGGAAGAGGCGGGGCTGGGGAAGGCTTACCGGAGTGGGGGAAGATGAACTGCAGGCTGTCGCACAAGGATAGCCACTCGGAATCCACCGAAGAAGACCGGCCGGTTGCTAGCAAAGCAACTCCGCTCCCTAATTACTGCCACACATATGCATATATATAAGGAGAGATGAAAATTAAAACTAGGGCACCCGATCGAACGGCTAATAATGTTCGGGCCGATCGGGGACTAAATACATCATAAAAATAAAAGATAATATATGAATCTGACTCAAAACGACCATCTGGGAGCATCCGCGAACTCGGATCGCCCAAACGGGTTGTCAATCACCGCCTCCTGCAAGAATAGACGTGTGTGTGTCGTCGATCGCCATCCAAAACTCTCTAATGGTATCAGTCTATCAGAGCACCTTGAGTTAAATATTGTATTTATTTATGTTTTATGTTTTTTCCCGTGTACCTATATATGCCCGTTTCCGGGCCAACCCTAATTACGAACGATCTCATCCTATTCTACTTGGTATCAGAGGGAACGAGAGAAAGCCGCGCCGACTCGTTCTTCCTCGCCTCCGCGTTCTTCCTCGCCTCCGCCTCCGCGTTCTTCCTCACCTCCGCAGCGCGCGTCGCTCTGCCTCCGCCTCCGCAGCCAGCGCGCGTCGCAGCCAGCGCCTCCGCCTCCGCGCGCGTCGCCTCTGCTCCCGCGGTCCGCCAGCGCAGCCGCTCCGCCCCCCCAGCTCTCATCTCCGCTACCCTCAGCCTTCTGGCGTAAACAGCGGCTGGGGGTGGTGTTTTGTCTCTCATGGGGCTGCCGGGGGCGCCTCTCTTCCATCCTCGGGTGTGTTCCTCGGCTTTCAGATCTAGCCCACACTCGTAGGATGTCCTTCTCCTCTATTTGAGCTCCTTGTCCTCTACTATGGACGATCTTTCCTCTGCGTCTCATTCCGGTGCTCTTCCCGGTTCCACGGCCCTCCGACCCGATACTTTGCACAGTCCCTCGGGTGATCCTCCTCGGAGTCATGGCCAGTCTTTGAAGATTACTACTGTTGCCTTGGATGGCACAAATTACCTGGAATGGTCTCGGGCGGCTCAACATGCGATCCGCAGCCACCAGTTATATGGCCTTATTTATGGTACTCTCGTTGAGCCATCTCGTACCGATCCCTCTTGGCGTAAATGGGATGCGGACAATTCGTTGGTCGTCTCGTGGCTTCTCCATTCCATGTCTCCTCGGGTGTACCGGAGTTATATGTTGTTGGACTCCGCTTACGACATTTGGACGCGAGCCCGTGATACTTACTCCCAGGCAGGTAGTTCGATGCAGATATATGAGCTCACTCGCCGTGTTCTGGAACTACGACAAGGAACTCAGCCCGTTGCTTCCTACTATTCTGAGTTTGAGCGCCTTTATCAGGAGTTGGACTTCTTCAGCACCTTTACTGCAGCTTGTACACCTGATGCTGTGGCTCTTCAGAAGGATAAAGACCGGTTCCGTGTTCATGTCTTTCTTATGGGCCTTAACATTGAGTTTGATGCTGTTCGCCTACATGTTCTCCATCGTGAGCCTCTTCCCTCCCTTCGGGAGGCCTTCAGCATGCTCCTCAGTGATGAGAACCGTCGCCGCACTCTCAGCCCTTCGACTGACCACTCTGCGCTCGCTGGTTTCTCTCGCCGTCCCCCTCCTGTTTGCAGTCACTGTGGGAAAACGGGCCATATCAAAGATTCCTGCATTTGCCTGCATCCGCACCTTGCACCTCCTGGTCGGGGTTCTGGTACTCGTGGTAGAGGTGGCTATCGTGGCGGTGGCCGATCTTCTGGTGACCGTCCTCAGTCTTCTGCTCACTCTACTGAGGTTCTGGGGGACACCACTGGTGGTTTGTCTGTTGCCGAGCTAGAGGCCTTCCGACACATGTTGCGCTCCCACACTGACTCTGCTCCTACTTCCTCTCACGCTGCTGTTGCCACTTCAGGCCTGTCTACTGCTCATGTCGTGTCTTCCACACCTTCCGAGTGGATTATCGACTCAGGTGCGACCGACCACATGATTGGCTCTGCCTCAGGTTTTACCTCATACTCCCCTCTTTCTGGTCGTGATAAGGTTATTGCTGCAAATGGCTCTCTCTCTGCCATTGCTGGTAAAGGGACGGTTCCATGTTCCCCTGACCTATCACTTTCCTCTGTTTTGCATGTCCCTTCTTTTCCTAGAAATTTACTCTCTATTAGTCACTTGACAACCTCTTTACACTGTTTTGTGACATTCTTTCCTGATGTTTGTGTTTTTCAGGATCTGGCTACGAAGCGGACACTTGGCAGTGGTAGGAATGTTGGCGGCCTGTATTTGCTGAACCAGTCTTCTCCCCGTGCCCTATCCTCCACCAGATCTCCGACGCTTGATGATCTTCGACGATGGCATCAGCGTCTTGGCCACCCGTCTCCTTTATATCTTACTAAATTGTTTCCTGTTTTTCATCAGTTATTTCAGTCTTTTTCATGTGATGCGTGTGAACAATCTAAACATGTTCGTCGTCGTTCTACTCATTTATCTGTTCCTAGTCTGTATCCATTTGATGTTATTCACTCTGATGTTTGGGGCCCATCCCGTGTTCTCTCTTTATCCGGCTATAAATGGTTTGTAACGTTTATTGATTGCTACTCCAGTACAACCTGGCTTTATATGCTTAACAAGAAAAGTGACGTCCTTTCTTGCTTCATAAAATTTCATAAAATGGTGATTCAACTATTCGGTAGGAAAATACGTGTGTTACGGAGTGATAATGGTGGAGAATACGATGATCGCGGTGTCTTTGGGGCCTATCTTGCGGACCATGGCATTATCCACCAAACTACATGTGTCCACACCTCTACTCAAAATGGGGTGGCCGAACGAAAAAATAGGCAGTTACTGGAGGTGGCTCGGTGTTTACTTCTTTCTATGCACCTTCCTAAATCCTACTGGGGGATGCAGTTCTTACTGCCGCGCACCTCATTAACCGTCTTCCGTCTCGCGCTCTCTCCTTCGATACGCCCATCTCTTGTCTCGAGAAAAAACATATTGTCCATACATCTAACCTTCCTCCTCGTATCTTTGGCTCCTTGTGCTTTGTTCATGTCCATAGCCCGCATCGTGACAAACTTGATGCGCGGTCTATTCGGTGTGTTTTCGTGGGTTATTCCTCTACCACCAAAGGGTATCGATGTTATCACCCTCCAACACGTCGGTACTATTGTACTGTGGATGTCACCTTTCGTGAGGGGGAGTCGTACTTTGACTCTCGCCAGGGGGAGATGACTAGCATTGATGCCGAGCTGATCGACTCCCCGCTTCCTATTGTTGCTTATCCTACCATTCCTCCACCTGCTCCTATTCCTCCACCTGCTCCTATTCCTCCTCCGGCCCCCGTCCCTCTCACCTCCGCTCCTCCGATTCTACACACATACTCCCGTCGTCCTACGACCGTTGGGCAAGTACAAGCTGTCGATGCTCTACCAGTACCGGTGACTGTTTCTGACCCAGATTCTGAGGATGAACTCCATATTCCTCTTGCCCGTTTTATTGGTAAGAAAGGTAGTACTAAACATCCCATTGCCAACTACATTCATTATGATCACCTTTCTAAGGCACATCAAGCCTTTATTTCTTCACTTTCATCTATTGTTATCCCTAAGACATGGCAGGAGGCTGATCAGATACCTGAATGGAAAACGGCAATGGAAGAGGAACTGCGTGCCTTGGACAAGAATAAAACATGGAGGCTGGTGAGCCTTCCTCCAGGGAAGCGGACGGTCGGATCCCGTTGGGTCTTCACAGTTAAACAAAATCAAGATGGTGTAGTGGAGCGGTACAAAGCTCGTTTGGTGGCACAGGGATATACCCAGGCTCAGGGTATTGACTACCAGGAGACTTTTGCTCCTGTTGCAAAAATGATGTCTATCCGCGTGCTTTTCTCTATTGCCGCAAGACGAGGATGGGAACTACTTCAGCTTGATATCAAGAATGCCTTTCTGAATGGTGATTTGGAGGAGGAGGTATACATGGATATTCCACCGGGCTCTGTTATCAAAGGGTCCAAGGGAAAGGTGTGTCGTGTTCTAAAATCCCTATACGGCTTGAAGCAGTCTCCGAGAGCTTGGTTTGGTCGTTTCTACAAGTTCATGCTTCAACTTGGATACACCCAAAGTCATGCTGGTCACACTCTCTTTACTAAGAGAAAGGGTGACCAGGTTTCTATTCTCATTGTTTATGTGGACGACATCATCATTACTGGGGACTACTCGGAGGAGATTATTCACTTGAAGGAGCAACTGAGTAAAGAGTTTGAAGTTAAAGACCTAGGAAAGCTGAAATATTTCTTGGGAATTGAAGTGGCGAGGTCTCAACAAGGGATTTTCATCTCCCAAAGAAAGTATACTTTGGATCTTCTTGAAGAGACTGGGATGCTTGGATGTGCTCCCGTGGGCACACCTATTGAGGCTAATCACAAAATTGATGCAGATACTAGTGGAGAAAAGGTGGATGCCTCAAAATACCAACGTCTGGTTGGACGTCTCATATACTTATCCCATACTCGCCCTGACATTACTTATGCTGTGGGAGTCCTAAGTAGGTATATGCACTCTCCTTCTGTTCGTCATCAGCAGGCGGTCTTTAGAGTGCTCCGGTATCTCAAAAAGGCACCAGGTCGTGGGATCCTTTTCAAGAATGGCAAATCTTTAGAAGTTGAAGTGTTCACTGATGCGGATTGGGCTGGTAGCCTAGACGATAGAAAATCTACCACAGGGTACTGCACCTTTGTGGGAGGCAACCTCGTTTCGTGGAGGAGCAAGAAACAGAATATGGTGGCTCGATCAAGTGCAGAGGCTGAGTATAGGGCAATGGCACAAGGTATTTGTGAGGGGTTGTGGTTGAGGACCCTCCTTCTGGATATTGGCCTTCAGCCGAACAATCCTATTATGATCTATTGTGACAACAAAGCGGTCATCAGTATTGCGCACAATCCAGTGCAACATGATAGAACCAAACATGTGGAGGTTGACAGACATTTCATCAAGGATCACCTTAACAAAGGGAACATTTGCACCCCTTTTGTGAACTCATTTGATCAACTTGCGGATGTCTTCACCAAGGGTTTATGCAGCGACACCTTCAATGACAACACAAACAAGTTGGGAATGATCAATATATATTCCCAACTTGAGGGGGAGAGTTAAATATTGTATTTATTTATGTTTTATGTTTTTTCCCGTGTACCTATATATGCCCGTTTCCGGGCCAACCCTAATTACGAACGATCTCATCCTATTCTACTCCTTGCAAAATCATTTTTTCAGAAATTGTCTCCTCATAGCAGTAACTGTCTATCTCTATATTTCAGTTTCGGAAACTGGAGCCCTGATTGACAATCGCTATCTTGCGCTTGTTGATCGCCGACCTCTGATGGCCACATATATGATTCATCAATTACTGTCTTACAGAGTCGATCGTCAATTGCCTAGCAGGACGATCATAGATAAGTGAGTGTGTGTATTGCCTCGAGAGGATCTTATGCCGCCAATCACAGATCGTAGAATAAAAATGCATGCATTTTTGGAATCTTCCCAGAACGTGTAATTTTGCTTTATCACATCAATTGTGAATGATTGAGCATTGAATTTCATAATGCCTTTGTGTATATCTGGGATAAATTTGCAATGTGAATGTTATAATGATTTCATGATTTTATCATCCGTTTAAGATTAAATATTAATCACATTAATCATAAAAAAACCTTTAAAATTATATTAAGCGCTTGAATATATCTTCAAATGAATGACATTCATCGAAACCTAAATAGATAAGGTGTGGTTTTGCAAAAGCAAGATGCACCAACCTTATCTTAGAGAGATGCGATCGAATAATTTTGATATTCAATTGTCAAACATTGCATCATACTCAACTAAGTTATCTCAGTTAGACTGAGGTCTTAAAGGTATAGAATTGGGAAGCATCATAAGATGGTTGTGGGTAAATGATATTCACCCAACTATATAATAGTTGTATAAGATACAATTGATAAACATTATCAGCCTAAATAACTATATCATGAGTGATTAGTTAAAGCTGACTTATGATTTGATAAAATATGAATCTTATCTCACTAAAAAGTAGTTCGCTTAAACTCCCTGAATTAATATTAAAGAATATGAATTTGTAGAAAATAGTGCGAGTATTTTAATTAAAAACCTTATTAAAAAATATTTTTTTTTAATATTGTACTAATTTAAGGTTTGCATAATTTACTTTAGAATTTGTGACAAATAACACACATGTCACCTTGACCCTATAATTGGTCCTTGAAAAGGACAAATTCAATGAGACAAATTTCATCAATGGCTACAAGAATTTAGGGATTATCCTCAAACAAGAGTTAAAGCTACTTATGCAGATAAAGATACTTACAAGAAGCATATGGATGACTCTTTGATATCCAATGACTCACACTACACCATGACTGATTGACTGCTAAGCTACAAAAGCAATATGCGAGCATGTCTAGTTTTGAAATTATCGAGCACCTTAAAAATTATTTCAGGGGTAGGTTTAATAAGAGAGGTATGATGTCTCAAAGACATTGTTCTAGTGCAATACGATAGCTTGTAACCCAGTGAAACCTCATGTGCTCAAGATGATTGGGTACATTAAAAACCTTAAGAAATTGGATTTATAAATAGGTCAAGAGTTGACCACTAACTTAATCCTACAATTGTTAACAGATAGTTAAAAGTAGTTATGTAATTGATGTAGGAAATTATTATCAGTCTTTGTCTATTGAGCTTTTAATAGAGTTAAAGAATTGTTATTATGTATCTGATATTATTAGAAACAAAATTTCTATTTCATGTTTGGAATTGAAAGATTTTTCATTTATTATTAAGAACAATTATTATATATATATATAAATGATATATATTTATGTATTGCACGCATGTTTAATGGTCTTTATATTTTGAACTTAGATCATCTCATATATAATATCAATAATACTAAGAAGTTAAAAACAAATTACTCAAATCCAAAATATCTTTAGCATTGTCATTTAGATCCTATAAATGAAAATCGTATTTCCAAACTTCATAAGAATGGATTATTGAACTTATTTGATTATGAATCATATGAGACATGTGAATCTTATTTATTAAGAAAAATGACTAATGCCCCAATCATCGGTCATACTAAGAGGGAAAAAATCTCTTGGGTATAATAAATTTTGTTGTATGTGGGGCCATGAACTTAATGTTTAGAGGTGTGTTTTATTACTTCATTATATATATTAATGATTTCAGTAAATATGGATTTGTGTATCTTATGAGACACAAGTATAAATACTTTGAAAAGCACAAGGAGTTCAAGAAGGAAATACAGAACTAGCTGGGAAAAATAACCAAGGAACTGCAATTTCATTGTGATGGAGAATATTTAAGTCAAGAGTTTCAAGACCATCTGAGAGAGAGTGTATTGTATTACAACTCACTCCACCTAGAAAATCACAACAAAATTGTGTTTCTAAAAGGTGAAATCATACCATATTGGACACTCTGTAATCTTAAGATGAGTCATACAGATCTTCTTAGTTGCTTTGGGGGATACGCATTTGAGATGATAGGTATTACTAAACCGTGTAATTGTGTTCCTATTAAAATATTTCAAAAAACATCATATGAGATATGAATTGTGTTGAGAAGGCTCAAAACTTGTATGTATTGTTTGTGTATGTAAATACAAGGAGAGAATACAAATATATAGGAGGAAGAGGGAGGGAATAAATCCTATACAAGATGTGGGACTAAAGAGGAGAGTACATAAATGGTCACAAAAGATGGGCCCAATACATGGGCTATTCTAACACTCCTCCACAAGCTGGAGCGTACAAATCGTATGCGCCAAGCTTGGACAAGCATTGATAGAAGAGTGCCTTGGAGAGACCCTTTGTGAGGACATCCGCAACTTGTTCAGACCCTGGAACATGCTTTAGATCGAGCTTCTTCATTTGAACTTTTTCCCGAATGAAGTAACAATCGACTTCAATGTGCTTCGTTCTTTCGTAGAAGATTGGGTTCTTGGCGATATGTATAGCAGCTTGGCTGTCACAAAAGAGAAGAGCCGGTGACGGTAATTTTACACCCAGATCAGTGAGAAGACTTTCAAGCAACGTCAGTTCCGATACAACATATGTCATTGTCCGGTATTCTGCCTCAGCTGATGATCGAGCAACGACCTCTTGTTTCTTGCTTCGCCATGTAACCAAATGTCCTCCAAAGGCGCCAAGCTTGGACAAGCATTGATAGAAGAGTGCCTTAGAGAGACCCTTTGTGAGGACATCCGCAACTTGTTCAGACCCTGGAACATGCTTTAGATCGATCTTCTTCATTTGAACCTTTTCCCGAATGAAGTAACAATCGACTTCAATGTGCTTCGTTCTTTCGTAGAAGATTGGGTTCTTGGCGATATGTATAGCAGCTTGGCTGTCACAAAAGAGAAGAGCCGGTGACGGTAATTTTACACCCAGATCAGTGAGAAGACTTTCAAGCAACGTCAGTTCCGATACAACATATGTCATTGTCCGGTATTCTGCCTCAGCTGATGATCGAGCAACGACCGCTTGTTTCTTGCTTCGCCATGTAACCAAATGTCCTCCAAAGTAGGTGCAAAAACCACTAGTAGATCGACGATCATCAAGAGAACCAACATAATCAGCATCTGAGTATGCCACAAAAGTTGGAGCAGAAGAAGAGATCCGGTAAACAAGTCCTTGACCAGGAGCTGTTTTAAGGTACCTGAGAATACGTTCAACAGCCTGAAGATGAGATCTTCGAGGAGAGTGCATGTATCGACTAACAAGACCAACAGCAAAATAAATATCTGGTCTGGTAACAGTGAGATAGATCAATTTTCCAACGAGTCGACGATAATATTAAGGATTCTGGAGAAGTAGATCCGAGTCAGATGTCTGGGCGCACAACTTGTAGTTTACATTCATAGGAGTATCACTTGGCCTACAACCTGAAAGACCAGCATCATGAAGAAGGTAAAGACAGTACTTCCGTTGAGATAGAGTAAGCCCATCCGGTCGTCTGGAAACCTCTAGACCCAAAAAATATCGTAGAGGTCTCAGATCCTTTGTCTGAAATACGGAGTTTAGATGTACTTTGACTGCCTTTATCCCTTGTGAGTCATCTCCTGTAATGATGATATCGTCAACGTATACTAACAGAAGGACCGTCCCTGTTGGTCGGTGACGAGTAAACAGTGAGAAGTCGGCCGAGCTTCGAGTAAAACCGATATCACGAAGGACCTTACTGAATTTTTCAAACCATGCCCGTGGAGATTGTTTGAGACCATACAGAGGCTTTAGAAGGCGGCAGACCTGAGACTCCCCCGTGGTCTCAAACCCGGGTGGTTGTTGCATGTACACCGTCTTCTAAAGATCCCCATTTAAGAAAGCATTCTTGATATCCAGTTGAAAGAAGGGTCACTGGATGAACAGCGACAGAGATGAGGATTCGAACGGTATTGAGCTTGGCGACCGGAGAGAAAGTTTCCTTGTAGTCGAGTCCCTGTTGCTGTGTGAAACCACGAGCCACGAGACGAGCCTTTAGACGATCAATTGTCTCATCAGTAGCATGTTTGATGACAAAGACCCACTTACACCCAATCGGTTTCTGACCCGGAGGAAGGGGACGACGGTCCATGTCTGGTTGGCCTAGAGAGCAGACATTTCTTCCTCCATTGCTGCCCACCAGCCTGGATGTTGAAGCGCCTCCTGCACAGAGTTAGGAATAGCAACCGAAGAGAGAGAAGTGGCAAATGTGTGCAGAAGGGGAGAGAGACGATGAAGAGAGACGTAGTTAGCCAGAGGATGAGCAGTGGAAGGCGGTACCTGATCAGCAGGACGCGGAGTATCCGTGGTAGAGGTCGTCTGTAGAGGGGCGACGGAACTGGGAGGGCGACGAGTGTAGACACGGATAACGGGTGGTTTGGAGGGAGCAGGAGTCGTTCCAAGGGAAACCGGTGATGGTGGTGTAGTAGCAGGAATAACTGGGCGTGGGATGGATGGCGGGAGAGGAGGTGGGGGTAGATCAGTGGGTAAAGGAGCAGGAAAAAACGGTTGCTCTTCCTGGAAGGTAACGTCAGCAGAAACGGAAATCTTTCGAGTAGTTGGAGAGTAACAAACATAGCCCTTCTGGGTGCGTGAATAGCCGACAAAGATGTGTTTAGCCGCCCGTGGATCAAACTTATTCGAGGATGGCCCCAGACGGTGGACGTAGCAGATGCTGCCAAAGACACGAGGCGGGAGAGGAAAAGCCGGATTTGAGGGAAACAATAGGCTAAACGGAGTAGCATAGTGGAGGACGAAGGAAGGGAGACGGTTGATCAGAAAGCAAGTAGTCGAGACCGCAAAGTTCCAATAAGGTTTGGGAACATGCATTTGAAGCATGAGGGAGCGGGCTACATCAAGTAAGTGACGGTTCTTCCTTTCGGCAACACCGTTTTGCTGGGGCGTGTAAGCACAGTAAGTTTGATGAAAAATCCCGAATTCAGAACACAAAGCGGTAAATTTGTGGCTGGCGTACTCACGAGCATTGTCGGTGCGTAGAATTTTGAGGGTGGTGTGGAATTGTGTACGGGTTTCGAGGATAAATGCCTGAAAAACACGGGGAAGCTCGGAGCGATCACGAAGTATAGCCACGTAGTGTGAGAGTGATCATCAATAAATATGATAAAATAGCGAAAATCAGAAATACTTGTAATCTTAAAAGGGCCTCATACATCAAAATGCACTAAATCAAAGGGAGCAGCGCTCCGAGTACAATGTGAAGGAAAAGAAGAACGCGGCTGCTTGCCGAGGATTCATGAGTCACACTAAAAAGGAGTAAAAGAGACATCTGGAAGAGCCCGCTGGAGGACCGGCAGAGGGGCATGCCCAAGGCGACGATGCAACGCAATGGAAGAGACTGAAGACAGAATGGTGGGAGAGTCGTCGAGAAGGTAGAGCCCGTTCCGTAGCCGGCCTTTACCAATGGTAGTCTGCGTCCGCCGATCCTGTATAACAAAGGAAGAGGAGGTGAATATAACAGAACAATCAAGATCACTCGTAAGACGTCCAACAGAGATTAAATTGAACGGTGAACTCGGAACATGAAGAGCCGAGCGAAGGGAGATTGACGGGTTGATAAACTAATTAGTTCTATTTAGCTCTTTTGTTTGTTTGTCTCGAATAGTTTTGCTTCATGGAAAAACTGGTACTCATACTTTTCTGCTTCACTTACTATTTTGTACATTTACTTTGCTCACCTGTTTATTTCAATGTTCTGAGGCTTTTCCTTTGTGTTTTGGAATTGTCTTAGCTTTCGTGTCAGCACCGACAGCTTCTTGAGTCTGATCTGCATCAAGCTTCTGCTTCCGATGATTGATCTTCTAGCCGTGTCAGGTTTGATGTTTTTGATTCATTTCTTTCATTGTCAGATGTTTTCTTTATATGATAATTATGAACAGTAATACATGAACAACTGCTAGGCTATATAAATATTATATGTACTAGAATTTACAAATAGTTGCATATTCATTCATCTGAGTTTGTCACTTGCATGAAAACCTGCATCGAAACTTGAAATCATGAACTTTACAAAATACATGTGCATCGAAAATTCTCACCGTTTTAAAACTCTAACCGCTTCCGCAATAAATTTAAACTATTTTTCCCCAAATTAACTATTTTAAACTATTTTCAGTTCTCTCTGCATCCGCCTTAGCAAACATAGATTTCCTTCCGCCCATGCCTGTGGCATCACGGCCCGTCCGAAGCGCACTCTGACTTCTGTCGAGACGGGTCGTGACAGTTGGTATCAGAGGGAGGTTAGAATCGTTTGAGAGGCTAGTTTCAAAAGATAAATTTTTTTAAAAAATAATACTTATTTTGAAACTTATTTTATAAATATATAAGCATGCATCATTCTTTCACTCAGCTTGTCATTATTTGTTGTTCGTGGCTGAAACACGCACACACTCACTTATAAGCATGAGTAGTATGCACACGAATGTTAAGGGATTATGGGCAAACTTAACATTTTTGTGCATATGAATTTCTACTAGGATATACACCGCTTGCGAATATTAAATTGTATGTGCGGTTTAATATTTTCAAGTGCGCTCGCATTAGAGTCCTAATATGCATGACATGTTAAGTGATATGGGCGCTTAACATGGCATGTGTATCCATTCATTTGCATTCATATCATAAATCATTGCACAAGTGTGAAGCCAAGAACAACAATAATGATTGTACACACATAAATTTTCTATTTGCTTGACATCGCACATGATCTCATTGTTGCACTTGCATGATTATTACCTCGAGTTGTCCAATGAAAATATTGTAATTATTACATGATTTACATACCTGACAGTAGGAAATGTGTTAGGATCTCTAGTTTCAAGTCTCCGGTATTCGTATTCAGTCTGCTTGTTCTGCTCGACTAATAATCTTATCTGGTTCTCCTATATCTCCTTTTAGATAGCTCCTTAGTGTCAGGAAGAAATGACTTTCTTTTTGTGAATTGCTCCGATGTATTTCTTCAGCGTTAATTTATGTTCTTCCTTCTCTATGATGATTCGCTTTTGTGGATAATCAATCGTCATTCTGTTTCTTTTTCCCGTTGATGTTCTATCTTCGCTTCGTGCAAGATCTTTTCGTTCTCGGATTCTCGTGTCTCGCCGCTCAATTTTGAGCTAACTGAGGCAATTCATGTGCTCCCTGAAGTCGATCTTTCATATCTATCCGAACTCGCTATGTCTGAAGAGTTCTCCTGTGAACTTGAATCTGATCTTAGTAAGTCTCTGTGCTTGTTCTTTTTTTCTGTTTCTATATCTTCATAGTTAGCTTTCATGCTCTGATTTGCACATTCTTGTTGGAACATTTGTCATCTGAATCTTCGCCCTAAGAGTCTCCATTCAAAGAGTTTCTCAGGGAAGTTTCGGGACGAAACTTCCTAAGTAGGGGAGAATGTAACAACCCGGATTTAGGTTATCATAATAATAATAATTAATATTATAATAATAAATAAATAAAATAAAACCTAATCTACCCCCTGCCCATTTAACCCGAGCCGCCGTCCCCCCTCCCTTTTCTTTTATTCCCGCAAACCCGCAGCCCTTCTCCCGATCCTACCGACTCCCGCATTCCCGCTGCTCCCGCTGGTCTAGGGCTACCCCGATCCCGACTCCACCGCAAGCCACTGCTCCCGCAAGCCCCGTCTCCTGCTCCAGGCGCCGACTACTCCTCTGGCTCCTCCCTCCTGTGCGCTCCCTTCTCTGGTCGACAACTCCAGCACCTCCAAGGGGTCAGCAAGTCCTGCTCCTTCCTCCTGCCATAGAAGATAGGAGTTCAACCTCTTCCCAAGCAGCCCTCGGCAACTCGTCTATGGCTTCTCCTCCTTCTTCTCTGGCCGACAGCCACCTGTGGCCTCTCCCTCTCCAAGGCCGGTAGCAAACTTCTCTCTTAGGGCAGCAACTTCAGATCTCGCCTCCTCTTCCTCCGACAGCGGTTCCCTCTCCTTTTTTGGTCGAGATTTGCGGCAAGGAACGTTTAGGGTTTCCTCCCCTCTCTTCCTTGGGCTCCGACTTGGCTCCTATTGGTAAGAATCTCCTCTATTTCCCCTCTATTCAGATCTCCATGAATTTTTTTTGGAAAGTTTGCGCTCCGATTTTGTATAACTTGTGTTTCAGATTTTCGTCTCATTGTGATCGCCTAACTATGATAGGTCTGTGAATTCTAGCGCAGCTCCTCGACTCAAGTGATGAAATTCCTCCAAGCCCCTCTCAGATTTAGGGTTTTCCCCTAGCCGAGCGCCGCCAAGTCTCCGTCTCCGCGCGGATTCTCTTCTCCCCTCATTCTTGAGGGAGGTAAATCTCTTAGCCGCCTTTGATTCAATTTTTGTAGCGAATGATTGCATGTTAGCGTTGTGATAAATTGTTGTAGCGTTTTCGTCGTTTTTGTACAGGTTCAAATAGTATTTCTGATCTTGTTTGCGTCGCTTAGCCGCCTCCGTCGGATTCAGCCTCCTTCAGGAAAGTAGATACCTCTCTCTCTCTTGCAAGCATTGTGTGTAATTTAATGCCTCTGTTCTGTGATTCATGACTGTATTTTGGTATATGTTGATCTGTTAACGGATTTGTATCCTAACTGTTTTGTCTGTTCTTACGTTTCTTTGATTTCACCCTGTAATGTTTGGTTTGTCAATGAGTTTAGATGTTGAATACCCAGTCTGATACGTTAATAATTTAGGCTAATATGTTTGGAATTACTTAAATTTGCGATTATGAACAATGTATTAGATTGATACACTTAGATGAAGGATTTTTGTTGGGTATTTACTAGGGCGAACGATTTGATCTATTTTGATGAATAGTGGGAAGAATGATAAAATATTGAGCACGAGCAATAACTATCATGATAATAATTGTAATAAATTATGAAGAGCAAATTTATGATTTAGTGTTTTTATATCATGCTCGTAGAGAATACATGCTTTCTTAGAAGATAATCGTATCTTGAAATGAATCAATCTAAATGAATATTAGGTGTCCTAAAAAATGAGAAAATGTGATCGTATCACCCACGAATACTTGAAACCACAAAATCATACAGGATTATCTAGTTCCTTTTGTGTTACCGCATCTTGCTCCTCATATCTGTCATTAATATTTGTGTCATCAAATCTGGTTTCTTAGGTCTGTCTGGTTCGAAGAATTGAACAAATGTTGCTCCGTAGCTCAATTCCTCTCTTGACACATTTATGAACTCTAGTCTTGTATAGCTGAATCGCTAAGTTTGTATCAGGTCTTGATATGATAAATAATTACCTAAGTATGAAACTCGAAAACAAATCCGTAGTTGTAAGCAAATCCTTGAACTACAGCGTCTAACTGGGCAACTGTCTGCTGCAATGGTCACGACAAGCAGGATTACTTTTCCGATAACACTTGCACATAAATCTGATCGTGAGTTATGTGCGCCCACTATAGCACCTACACCCTTCATCGATCACGGCTTACAACAAATTACATGAATATTTTTCCGTTTATACTCCAGAGTAGCTTAATAAACTAACTGATTATGTTTAGCTCTTTTGTTTGCTTGTCTCGAATAGTTTTGATTTATGGAAAAACTGGTACTCATACTTTTCTGCTTCACTTACTGTTTTGTACTTTTACTTTGCTCACCTGTTTATTTCAATGTTCTGAGTCTTTTCCTTTGTGTTTTGAAATTTTCTTAGCTTTCGTGTCAGCGCCGACAGCTTCCTGAGCCCGATCTGCATCAAGCTTCTGCTTCCGATGATTGATCTTCTAGCCGCGTCAGGTTTGATATTTTTGATTCATTTCTTTCACTGTCAGATGTTTTCTTTATGTGATAATTATGAACAGTAATACATGGACAACTGTTAGACTATGTAAATATTATATACACTAGAATTTACAAATAGTTGCATATTCATTCATCTGGATTTGTCACTTGAAAGAAAACCTGCATCGAAACTTGAAATCATGAACTTTACAAAATACATGTGCATCGAAAATTCTCAAAGTTTTAAAACTCTAACCGTTTTTACAATAAATTTAAACTGTTTTTCCCCAAATTAACTATTTTCAACTTTCTCTGCATCCGCCTTAGCAGCCATGGATTTCCTTCCGCCCATGCCTGTGGCATCACGACCCGCTCGAAGCGCACTCTGACTTCTGTCGAGACGGATTGTGACAGGTTGATCCAGTGATGTTGGTTTATAACGCCCGTCAAAGAGAGATATAGATGCGTTAACAGATAATTATCTGTTTATTCATCGTTATTTTACTTGGGGAAGGAGATTGGGACTAGATCCATAACCATTAGAATTGTCGAGGGATTTAGAGTTTGATTGTGAAACACTAATTTGATTTACACACTGTTTGAGAGTGAGAACCCTAGTGACATGAATAGATGTTGTTCGATTAGTGATCTCTGCATAAGGTTTGGTCAGCGATTCAGTGGGAGATTAACTGTGCGTGATGAGAATGATTATTTCCTCATGAGTAGAAGGATGATATCCAAGTATGAACATAGTGAGTCATGTGAGGTCAAAGTTGTTGGAGTTTCCAGGGTGATATGAAAGTAGTCAGGCAGTTAGTCGCACTGCTAACGTAATATGAGTCTATAAGGTCGCACACAAGAGTGTTTGGAAAAGTTGGAGGAAGGATTGTGTTGGCCTTACTCATATTGGATATGAGTGAAGGACCAATCTTTTGGCACAAAGTATATCGACGTAGGTTGCGTCGAGTGCTTATCGATGCATGTCGCGTTCAATTCGACGCAACTGAAGTCAAAATCAAAGCGGGCTTAAGTCGACGCTTGCGTCGAGTAGATATCGACAGACGTCGAGTTCTATTAGACGCAGCTTGTGTCGAGTGCTTATCGACGTACATCGAGTTCTATTCAACGCAACTTGCGTCGAGTGCTTATCGGCGCACGTCGAGTTCAATTCGACGCAAGTCGAGTTCTTAGAGGATAGAGAAGGCGCATGTCTGTTTTATATCCTTGGGTATAAATATGCGTGTGATTAGGTTTTTTATATGCTTTTGAGGCCCTTTTGAAGGATTAGACGGAAAAGTGTTTTCTAGAGCCCTAATAGCTTTCGCAGCTGCCTCTTCCGCGAGACATGTCCCGGTCATCGCCGTTGTCACCTCTCCTGGAACAAATTTAACAACTCGTGGAGATGTTGATGGCACTCCTTCTCCAACCCAGATCTTGTTGGACAAGATCGTGAAGTTCTTCGTCGCTTGTGTTGACTGTTGTAGAGACACAAATCTATTTTTGCGCCCTGGACTCAAGTTGTTGGCCCCAACTTAGTAGCAGAATAGAGAAGAAAGCTTGGATTAAAAACCCGACTGAGGCAAAGGATTTTTTGGAGCATATCGATCAACTTTGTCACGATCCCGCTCAGGTAACTTTGCAATGTGTGGCTATATTTATTTCTTGATTCATAGATTTCGCAAGATCCTTTATTGTTTAGGGTTTTCTAGTAATTTATTCCGCTACGCACATGTGATATGTAACCACTTGTTGAAAACCCAACAAATATGAATCTGGACATAGTTTTGGTGCTTCTCCCCAGTGGATATGTTTGAGGTACCAAAATGGACATAGACGTCTGTAGTTATGATATTGATAGAGTAGACCAAGTAATCAATGAGTTACATGTTGTGTTTGGTTATAACGTATAACCAATGAACGTCAAATTGTCATGTGTTTGGCAAGGGGTTAAGATTATCATGGAAATGACTGTGAAAGTATTTTTGAACCGTCAGAATGGGCATAACGCCAAAATGGACATAATTGGTACTGCCAAAACAGGCATAATTGCTACTGCTAGACCGAGCACAATTGTTGTTGCTGGAATGGGTACAATCGTTGTTGCTAGAATGGGTACAATCATTACTTTGTTATGAGGATTGTATTTCTTTGTGTATTGAGTGCCTTGAGTGCATTATATGTAAATGAGATTAGGTGCTTGAGTAGATGGCGTAGTCTAGGATGTGGTGGTCTTGCTACCAGTATTGGTCTAGAGTGATTAGGACTCATGTATTATAGAACATTTTTTGCATAGTATGTCCTTTTGAGCATGTCAACAGTAAGAACATGTTTGATGATCGAGACACGATGCAAGTATATTGTATCTACTTGCATACATATTATTATTATTATATTTGCAAAGTATTAATCTGCAGGGTAATGAAGTTCCCCAAGATCTGCTAGGATGCCTGAGAGAAGGGAAGTCTTTCGATCGTTGTTGGTTATTTTTCAGATGGCACATGTTTTCTTTTATTTTTTTGTGCAAAGCTGAGCATGGCTATGCAAAGATAGTAAATGTGTTCACAAAGGGCTTTACAATTGTTTCCATGTATTTGGTGTTTTCTGCTTTTTTGAATCGAGCTTGTGTGCCTTGGAATTTACTATTTCACGATTAATGTTTGTACTAGCTGTAGTTTCTTCTGAGATATGTTTTGTTTTTTATAGTTCATGGACTCTCTTTATTTGGAGGCTACAACATTACTATTAAATATTTTGAGATTAATTGTATCTTGAGAGTGCATTGTTTATCACTTTATAGCAGTTCATTTGTTGGTGTTACACGTTATGGAGACCAGGCAAACAATTTTATATGCCATTTATAGATGGGGTGTTACGGGATTGCAAGCCAACTCACTCATTGACATTATAGTGTCATTCAGCTTATGCCAAATCTCGAGTGGTATTTCTTGAAAAAATCACACAATGATGAACGGATTTGAATCACTCACGCAATATTCCTGTCATACCAGTATGATTGTTATACATAACAAGAAGTGTAGAGTACTTTGTTGCTTCCTAAGTAAACACTTCTTTATCCTCTAGTGGCTCTATTCACCTCATATTTTCCATGATTTAGCGTCTACATAAGCCGTGTTTTTGAAAAATCTATGGTTTGGGAATTTTTCAACATATGTTTCAGGTTCAGGTTCAAGTTGTACATTTACTTCTCACAACAAAGAATAATATAAAGGTTATACTAGTTTCAAGCCCCAAGTCACATTTTATACTTAACCTGAGTTGGGTAGAATTAGAAGTCCGAATCCAAAAGGCGCGCAATCATAACATGTCTTCCTACTGTATATGAGTAAAATGATCGGTAAATAGTAATTTATACTTAAAATCTGCATGAGGTTATACTAATTTCAAGACCCAAGTCACATTTATACTTACATGCTTATAACGCAAAAAACATCAACATAAAGTACAAAGGCATATAGTAAAAAAAAAAATTAATACATACATAACCGGACATGCGAGGCCATTTGCCATGATCAAAGGATTTTCTAGCCGCCATGACTGCCAGATCAATGTCCTCCTTGCTGCCTTCAGCAACCCTCGCGATGACTTCCTTGTTGCGTGGATCTCTAGTTTCAAATGTCTTTCCTGTAAGAAGATATATATATATATATATATTATCGACAGGGGAAATTACAAGAAAAGTCATCCGCCAAACACCATCAAAACACAGCACAGTATTTCAAGAATTCATAAAATCCCTTGTTCTCAATCAAATATATAAAATGATTCTCAATGAATGACTTAAATTGCAAAATAAAACAACTAATAAATGCAACTGACGAGTTTTACATCATTTAGTTCACGAAAATGAAATCTTCTTCTCATGCAATTTGAGTAAATCATTGAGAATATTTTGGAATAATAGATGTTTTATGAGAATTTTAAACTGTTGAACAAGTGAACAACAGGTACCTGAATAAGACAAACGCTTGAGGGTTTTATATGCAACCGAGTCATCTTTGTTTTTTCTTGCAAGCTCTTTAGTTAAAAATAGTATTGGTATCATAAGAAATCAAAGGGCACAGATTATACTCCAAGAATCCAAATATCACGATTGTGATAGACGTGTTCACATGATTCCAAAAATGCACAAATCTGAGTATATTTGGTCATAATATGATCCACAGAAGCAAGTTAAACTGGGACAAACCAAGTCATCCCAGTTTGGCCACTTTTACTCCCCCAGTGATAGAGTTTCCTACCTGATACCTATGTTGCACCGACACCGACACGTGACACGCGATACGACACGACACGACTCGTGACTCGTAAATTCTCAAAAAATATCATATTTCGACACGCTGGGACACGCATATTAAATATTTACTTTTTATAATTATGAAAATCCTATAACATTTAACAAAAAATTTAAAATGAACAAATAACAAATATTCAAATAAATTAAGACATGTTTAAATATTTCTCATCAAATATTCAAATGCAAAACTTAACCAAAGGTCAAAAAAATGATAGAACATTAACACATTACCTCTTCTTATAGTTTTTTCACCTCAAATAGATCACTCCTTAAGACTTTTACATATTTTCGTATTCTTTTTCCTCCAATTATTAACAAATGTGTTTTCACTCTTGTATATGAACTTATAAAACCTTTTTCACAAAAATTGCACTTCCAAGACAATGGCCACCCGCCTCACCGTGATTAGCTAGCTTAAAGACACGCGTGTCCGATTGAGCGGGACACGCGTGTCCGATTGAGCCGGACACGCGTGTCCGATTGAGCGGGACACGCGTGTCCGATTGAGCGGGACACGCGTGTCCGATTGAGCCGGACACGCGAGTCCCGCACGAGCCAGCGTGTCGGACTTCCGACACGAGTGTCGGAGAGTGTCGGAGAGTCGGACGAGTGTCGGAGAGTCCGACACCGACATGCTGAGCATTTTGAAGTGTCGGTGCTTCATAGCCTGATACCATAAGGGAGGCTACTGGCAGCCACCCCATTGGCAGCGTCTAAATGTTGTTAAATACAGCAACACCCTATCAGAGCTTTCCTCATGAGGAAGTGGTTGCGCTGGAGATAATGACACCCTAAACCCTCTCAGATGCTACAAGCTCAAGTGCTCAACACATCCCACTCAGTGAAACAAAGTCCCTCATAGTACACAGTGCACTTCATATATACTATTGGATGTACGGACGATGTCGAACAAGGAGAGAGAGGGCTTACTCATGAGGAAGCTTGCCACATGATCAAAGACGAGCACAAGACGGGTTTAACATGCTAAAACATCTTTCACGCTCTACGTTACGACTCTCTCTGAGTGTTCTTGCAACCTGTCCCTCAAGGGCCTAGGATTCAAACATTGAGACATTTGACAGAATACAGGACTTTTACGAGCACATGAATCACTTCCTAATCATCAATAAGACTTTAGTGTCTCTGATCAGCTATTGTGTTATGCTTTCCCTACCACGTTGAAAGGGCAAGCATGTACGCGATCACTCTCTACACGGACTAATCGACAGATTCATAGACGTAGTTGTCCACATATCAGTTCATCGCAAACCATAAAACAATGAAAGGCCCATCCCACTTCTCAGGGATTCATCAGAACGTAAATGAATCTCTCAAAGACATTTTTTGGTGTTTCACCGCTGAGGCTCATAAAAACCAGAGAGTGAATCCAATAACTTCTTCATATTACCTTCCTTCGAGGACTCTTCCCTGCTCTGCAATCTGCACAAATGAGGGAAATGGTCCCAAGTTATGTCGACCTCATCCATTGGATGGAGGCTCGGATTGCAGTGATGAAGCGACTAACATCCCGCTAGTAATTCAAAAGAGATCAAAAGCTCGGGAAGAGTGAATCTTGGGGACCACCTTCTCCATCGGAGAAGATGAGCAGGGAATGTCATGAAAACTATGATAACCCCTGGAATCGAAAACTTAAATGGCAGAATTAGCCCATGAAAGTTTACTCCCCTCAGCATATCATGTGTGAACGTGCATACACTATCTAGTATAATGGCATTCCCAAGAGGCCCAAACCTCTCCTAATTAAGGTAGCTGGTCTTGATAATGCAAATTTCAATGCAGGCAAGAGCACAACACAAAGAACTGCATCAACTTGATGAAGAAATTTACCGACTCATCCGTCAGGGTTGTCGGTTCCTTTAGGGGCATGCCCAAATCTGCCAAAAGCACAAGCTCTTGTTGCATGGCAATAACAAAAGCAGAATGGGCAAGGAGAAAGGTTGATAGCAAGAGAAGTAGTGATCAATATTGGCACGCCATTTCTCTCTGTCAAAGAATGTCCATAAAACACACCCAACATGACCAGCTGATTACTGCATTAACTGCTCACTCCCCACCAAAATCCGTTGGTCATCATCATTGGGATAAGTGATCATATTACAATATAAATAAGTTATTGCTGGGAAACAAAAGCTCTATCGACTTCATGTTCTATAAAACTTTGCAGGGTTTAAGAATTCCAAAAGAACACCACCGGATAGGGTGTACATTTAGCCCGAGCATAGAAAGTCCGCCCGGTCTACCCGGTAAAAAACCCGGTCAGGCCTGGGCCCAGGCAAGCCCATTCCAGGCCGGTGAAATCCTTGGCGGCCTTAATAGGTCCCCCATAATAGGTTGCAACCAGGCCCTAGCGACAGTATTAGCCTGGTTCTCGCCAGGCCTGGCCCGAGCTAAGCCGTTGAATCAAATAAACAATAGATTCGTTGGACCATTGGCTCTAACAGTTGTTGGCTGTCCCTCTTGGAGACTGCTCTGTCAGGCAACACGTTGCCATCTTGGCAGAGCTAACCAGCATTAGCAGCTAGCAGCTACTTTAAAGAAATAAGATTTGTTTTTTTATAATAAAACAATCATTTAAACATATAAAAAAGGCCTAAGGTTGGGCCTAGCCAGGGCCCGACGTGGCCTCCAAGTCTCGACAGGCCCCCTTTGGAAGGGGGGCCAGGTCTTGGGCTATGAAAGCCCAAACTCTGTAGACTCGGACTGTTAGGCTAAATGTTCATGACTACCTCCATTCAACGGCAGGTTCAATGTACGTGTTTAATTACCGCATCGTCCAAGTGAAAGGCTTTTTTTGATGGTCCCGGTGATGCCGAAAAAATTTCCCCTGCAAATGACTGACCAAATATAATTCATTGTATGAAAGCAAAGCCCGCCTAGAAAGTGGCATTGATTGCAATGCATCAATACAACTAACAAATCTATTAAGCACCTCTTTATAAAATTCCCAAACCAAAATGGTGTGGGGCTCACTAGAGGAAATAAAAAGATGGATCATTTGTTGATGCACGAAATGCGTCTCGAGGCTCTGCGAATAGAATGGAGGGGGGAGGAACTGTCGGATAGTCGGTTACTAGCGGTTAGGACTAGCGGATAAGACCGAGAAGGAAAAGAGGAAGGGAGAGGCCGCTGGTAGCGGCAACACCAGAGTTCGCCCTCCGCGGCTAAATGTCACTCCTACGACGGGCTTTCCTTTGATTAGAGGAAAATCGATTACAGCGGTTAAAATGGAGAACCCGAGCGAACTAGTATCCGCTAGGAGAAGAGTTCGAGTCCGCTGCCACAGGCGGCTAGCTTTGGGATTCAAACTTGCTCCCTTAGGAGGTACTGTTCACGCCTATTTATAGGCTCGGGGGTCTGCCCAAACGGGCAGGGCTAAAAATACCGGCTGCCCGAGGACAGGAGAAACGGGCAGCGGTGACCAGATATAAGAGGAGAAAGACCACCTAACCGCTCGGCTAGGCGGTTAGATCTGCAACTGGTCGGCACCTTCTCGACGGCTGCTGTTGAGAAGACCCGGCGGGAAAGCTGCGGGAAGGCGGACAGACGGCTAGATCAAGCCTTGCTGCCGAGACTTAAGAATATTCTGAGGAGCGGTCAATCCGGGTTAACATGAACCCCGCACATTTTTAAATTCCGAGGAATTTCGAAAATGTATTAGTTAACCGCGTAACCGCAAACGCAGTAAATGCGCCTGGAGCTATAAATATCGCTGATGTAGAAACTGTTTTGACAAAACAGCACTCGAAACGGGTCGCTTCTCCCCTACGACGGTTAAAATTTTGCTGTCTGAAATGTCTGGAAGGAAAAGCTTCTTGGTGAGGATGGGCGACCAGGGATTTGCCGCTACAAAGTCTCCACGAAAAGAAACCACTAGCCGCGAAGTCGGCGAGAAGTCTCCAAAAAAGAGAATGGCGGCGGTAATCTCGCTGAAGTGAGGAACTACTAGGAAAACCAGAGGCCAAGTCCACTGAGGCTGGACAGTCTTCGAGCACTGCTGCTGAGAAGGCTGCCGAGCGGATTCCAGAAGCCGCGCCGACAACAATTCACAATCATCGACTACTCCGGACATTGACATCACATCAACCCCGTCAAGCGAGCGGACGACAAGACAGACTCAACTGCTAAAGCCAAGCGGGAAGCTGGAGAGATTGCGGACGGCATTGACAAGGCTAAGAAGGCGGCCACGAGTGCTGCCGACAAGCTGAAGGAAAACATGGAGGCGGTTATGGCCACGATCCCAGCGAAGAAGCGGAAGTTCAAGCCAACTGCGACTGTTGAGGAGCGGATAGAGGAAACTCTTCAGCAAAAGAAGAGTGCGAACAAGAAATCTTCGGTTCTGAAGGTGGCGACTAGCCAAACCGAAGTAACCGAGCGACCTCAAGAGGTAACCGCGCTGACTGAGCTTGAACGCTTCCTTGAAGCAGAGGACGACTCTGCGGTTAACGCAACTCTTCTCGCTGACTGATGTTTCTTGCAGGAGATTGAAGAAATAGTTAACCGCCAGCAAGCCTCCGGGAATGACTCTGACTTGGAAGTCTTGTCGGTAAAAACTGGAGAAGAAGTCCCAGCACCATCTAAAGGCGATGAGAAGGCGAAGCTGCGAGAAAAACTGCTCGCCGAAAAGAAGATGCTGACCGCTGGCGAAGAAACCAGCGGTCACCCGGTTAGCACTGAAGAACAAGCTGAAGCTGACCGCCAGCTGGCTGCCAAGCTTCTGCGGACAGGTATGCTCAAACCTGCCCTGAAGGATATAAGAATCCCTCCACCTTACAAAGAACCACCGCGGATAAAGAGGTTTATCCGCATAATAACTGAGACCGATGACATCCTCTTGTCGCGCGAAAAGCTAGAGAGGAACAGGCGGGCCGAGAGACTTCTGAGAGACCAACAACTGAAGAGGATTGATCCTGAGAGGTTGCGGCGACCTGTACTTCCTAGCCGCCTAGTCGCTCCAGCGACTAGAGTCGAAGAGAACCTGAGCTCTGGTGCTTTATCTCAAAGCACTGTTACTTTGTAGATCTTACCGTCCGGCAAACTTTGTTCTGACCGCTTGTCCGCTGTGTTGCAGATTTTGGAGAAGAATCCACGGCAGTTCTGGACGAGCCGCGCGGCGGCTTCGGGAAGATGAAGGCTAGAGGACTTTCTCCCAACTGTACGTGAACCTTGAGCGGCTAAAGGCACAGCTCGCTGCCGAGGAGCAATCGCAGAAAGCTTCTGAAGAGGCCTCAGAGAGGCGGCTAAAAGTAATGTCTGCGGAGCTGGAGGCGAGTCACAGGAAGGAGAGGATGTTATCCGCCGAGCTTGAATCTTGTTGCGAGAGAGAAAGAACCGTCCGGGACCAAGTCGCGACTCAAGCAAGGCGACTTCAAAGAGCGGAAGAGGATGTCAGCCAATATAAGAGAAAATATCAGGAGTCGACGGGAAGATAAAGGAGCAGGCAACCTGATTTCGCGAGTTCGGAGAAACTGCGGCAATCGGATTACGGTTCAGCTAGGGGGGAAACTTCTGCCCCGGTGGCTGGACAGGCATTCCTACACGCGCGGTATCGTGAACAGTTAGCTTCTGACGAGCCAACTGTTCTGATTAGCCGCATCAATCGGGATGCCTTCGGATTCACCGGGCTCAGAATGTTATAACCCACCACTTGGTGGCCTCTATGTCAGTAATACTGCAAGTGAGAGACCAAGTGGCTCATATTGGCAGAGACCCCGTCAATAGAAGCGAGGAGCGGCGAGAAGAGCGAGACCGCGAGTTGTAAATGTGTTTGAACAGACTGACCTGGTGGTCGCTTTGACATTGTTATTTTTTTAATATTCTGATCTCTTGCGGTTTGATTTAATTTATTCGCACGATTTGTGATTGAATTGCATGGAATGATGTCTTGTCGCTGCGGCTATTGCGGTTAATACCTTTATTTGTAGGAAAACTGATCTGCACGTACAAAGTTCTTGACCAAGCGACTTCGCTGTCTAGTCGCGCGACTAGATGTTGGCTTGTTGGAGTTCTATAAATAGAGCTTGACTCCGCATTCTACGGAATAATACCAGAATATTGATTCCTGCAACTAGATTCTATGGCACCCGCGCGAGCTTCTGCAACTGCAGCTTTCCTCGATGCCGAGCACAAACTTTCTGAAATAACAAAAGCGGAGCTAGACCGCTCTGTCGCCACGCATATGATGAGACCCAATGTAGTCACGCGGCTACCTCGGGAGGAGCGAATAAACTCTTCCGATAGGAACTTAGTGGCGATCCCGATCGAACACTTTGATTATGGTTTTACCTTGACGCCACTAATCGAATTCGTCGAAATTCTCGACTTTTTCGGCATAGTTCCCGGCCAGTTCTCACCGAACATAGTGGCACCGGTGATGAGCTTCATAATTTACCTGCGGACAGAGCGGGTAAAGTTTACAATGGATCTCTTCCGCCACTACTTTGTTATCCGCTCGATTACCGCCGGCAAGAAAGATAGTCGGATCTTCAAGGGTGTAGTCTACTTTGGCAGCACCGGGATGAAAGCGGGGAACTTGCCGAATAAGTTCCCGAATTGGAGTACCCGGTTCCTTATGTTCGAGGGGAATCTGGGCCTTCTACCTGTTCACCCTCAGGCTCGAGCAGCCAACCTGTTCGAGCGGTTTAATGTCGAGGGCGTCGAGAAGAAGATCGCCGGATTCCTGGTGGGATCGCGGATATACATTCGGCATTACATCCCCTTGCTCCCAGTGGTGGCCGAATGGCCTATTGAAGAGAGTAAGCATTTTAAACGGTTAGGATATATTTGACCGACTTATCGGGCGACTAACAATTTTCCTTTTACAGCAAGTCTGAAAGTTCCATAGAATAAGTCGGAGACACCAGAAGGCCCCGTCCTCACCTAGAGTGAGATGCAGAAAAAACGAGAAGTTACTCGCCGAGAAGAGAAAGATGTCGTTGCGGGCTTTAACTCTGACGAATCCTTCACACCCCACAGGATCGGCGAGAAGTTGAAAGACCTGCGTGGCAAACCAGTCATGAAATGGCACATCCGCGGTAAGCATGTCCAGGTATCTACCGCTCTTCCCTTCTGGAAGAGCGAGAAGATAACGAAACATGCTAGCGCGGTCGGCTGGGCCATGGTCGGCAAGAAAAATCGGGCCGATTTGCGGTAAATCCCGACCAAAAAGCTTCCATCCCTAGCCGCACAAGTTCGCGCGAGGAGCTACGTCACCGACCTCTATGTGGTTGAGGCCCTAGGCGAAGTACTCACCGAAAATGAGCGGCTAGAGGATGAACTCGAGAGGCTCAAGAAAGAGAATAAGAAGTTAAAGGAGAAAAATGCGGTAAGAATTTTACCTGGCGACTTTGGCAGTTAGGTTAAATTAATCGCGCTTACTTACCTTAGCTTATTTCCTTTGCAGAAAGCCTATGATATTGAAAACCCAGCCTTCCAAAAAGAGATCGCTATACATCTACGGGAAGGCGGGGAGGATATGTTGGACATCCTCAGGGAGCGACAAGCCTTTAAAGCTGAGCATGAGAAAATCTCCTTTGACGAGTTGTTACCTGCGTTCCATGAGGTGGAAGCCGCAAGGGATGAAGCGGCAAGGGCAGAAATAGAAGAAATCCTAGAGGAAGATGTCGAAGCCGCAGGCGAACAAGAAACTCTTCCCGCTGAAGCCGCTGCGGATAGAAGTTCGGAAAATAGTAGCAGCTCGGGCGGAGAAGAATCTTTGGCCACGGAATCTACAAAATCAAGCAGCTCTCCGAGTTCGTCGTCATCGGACAACTCGGAGCCAAAACAGAAGAAATCGAAAGTTGTATAAATTTTCCTTCTTTATAGGACCCGGTGGTAAGGGTTTTTGTAAACCGCACGGGTACAGTACTTTGTAATTTTTTGGCAATATAAATGATTTTTTGGATTCTTCCTTTGTTCTGTGATGTCCGACAAAATTGTATATCCGAGCGGTTATATTTGCTTTGTTGTTGTCGTGCGATTAGATTGCTTTAACGGAATGCATTTGGATAACCTGTTAATTTGAAAGAATAAGAGACCAGCAAGGCGAATAGAGTAAGAACAATCATAGGCGAATAGCGTTGGTAATGGCTGTAAATGTTGAATGCGAATAACAATTTATAGCCGTTCTGTCCGCCTGAATATGATTGAATCATCTGAGATAATAATGTTGAAAGATAAATCCGGAAAGAGAACCGTATCCGTTGCGGTTTGAATACCCTCAAACAGCAGATTACATAACATGTGATGCGATAAGAACACCTTCTCGATCGGCTAGTAAGTAGTTGCAGTATGACGGAATAGGCGAAGTAAAATCCAACTTAGCCATTAGGAAATGAGATAGATTAGCGATTAAGATAGAGCAATAATCTGCCCGCGCGGTTAGACATGAGTACAGCTATATGAAATCCAGCAATAATTCCAAAGATTGGTCAGCTAGAATAGGTCCTAACCACGCGGTTAATCGATAATGAATAAACCCGATTTTGTTTTTAAATATTATGCAGAAGCATTCAATGAACTTTCCTTGAGACGATTTATTGAGATTGTCGCCTAGCCGACCAATCGTAGGCCAAGTAGATAAAGAATGACCTTGAAACTGTAAGGAACTGATCGGTTTGTTCCATGAGACAACTAGTATAAGACGCACAGAGAATTGAAAACCCAATAATTCATATGTTGAGTTGTGGCTAGCTACCTGATAGCAGAGTAATAAGACCGTGAAATCCGGCGGATAGATTAACTTAACCGATAATATCTAGCCGCTAGAGCTAACCGCATGCCAGCGGATAATCTTGAGGTAACCGGCCAACCTGAGAGTAAAAGGCAGTTCAAAAGAGAGGTCTACACCTGGAGATGATCAGTTAGGCCAGGTGCGCCAAAAAGGTCTATAGCATTGTTCGCCCTAAAAGATCATCAAAGATGTAGTTCGACAAAAGGAGGATTAGCCGCGATTCCCCCAGAAGGGAAAAAAGAGAAGCACAATCCTAAGAAGGAACGACGAACACACTGCTCTCATGTCTTAGACTACAAGCTACGCTGATCAGTTAAGTCAGGTGCGCCAAATGATTTATAGCATTGCTCGTCCTAAAAGATCAACGATGTTGTGGATCCCCTAAAGGCACGGCTTGAGAGTACCTTGGAGTGTTCGACTATCATAGTTTGAGATGATCACAGAGACAAGGCTACACCCGGGGGCCATTGCTTGCCAAGCAACAATCATCTTAGTTGTAATGTATCCCTAGCGGAGCACAGTAGAGCTAACACACTGGGACCTCCCTTGATGCGCGTTGTGTGTTAGATACCGGCTAGGATCTGAAGTCCTGAAGTCCGACTGCACAGGATTGGACGGCTCCCACTGCACATATGCGAACACTCCCTGCTATATATGGTCATTGTGGTGTTACGCCAGAAACCAACTTATTGGGGGGTCAAGCAAGACTCGGCGATATCTCCTTGGTTCAGCGATCCCTTTGGCAAAGAGAAAATAGAGAGGAGACACTCAAAAAAGGAAAAGTGTCAGTACGGGATTTCTTCACGAAATGAATGTAAGAGTACTCAAAAGTGTAGAAAATGTTCAGGGAATGAAAAACAAAAAGCAAACAGCTATGACTGCGAAGAGCTTTTGAAACTCTGTGATGTCCATCTTCACCTCAGAATAGATTTCCAAGGGTCCCTACGTCATCTGCATCGATGCACTCGCTAATATTAAGGTTGTCACCGCTGCTGATTTGGCTCACTCCCTTTGAGCCGAAAGGATTGTCCGTTACTTCTTTGCCTTTAGAAGTAGAGGGGAGTGAGGAGGAGTCATCTTTCCGGACCAAATCACGAAATTTCCCTTGCTTCAGCATCTTTTCAACTAGTTGGCGAAGAGCCCGGCAATTTTTCAGTTGGATGCCCTCTCTCCTTGTGGAATTCGCAGAATGGATCGTCTTTGGATCTTTGGTCTGCTGGCTGATAAGGTCGTTTATAGTTGGTCTTGCCCTTCATCACTTGAATTACTCCTTGCATAGCCTTATCAATGTCAGATTCTTGCAAGTCACCATCTTCCTGTTGACAAATGGAAGCTGCTTGCGGAGCTGGAGCTGGATATGCAGGAGGAATAGGTAGTTGAAATCTCTGGTTTCGGAATTGATCTTGTCTTGGAAAAATATGCCGACGGCGATGAAAATTTCTTTCCTTCCTTGTTCGAGGTTGGAAATCTTTCGGAGGAGACCTTGAAGGTTCAGATGTAAGAGAAGAATTCTTCTCTGCAACGAGCCTTGAGACATAACCAGGATCGCTCTTTTCTTCCCGAATGTACATGTTGGCTAGACTGATCATGTCTTGGTACGTCCTCGGCATTCGGATGTTAGCTTCAAACTTGAGCGGTCCTTCCCTCAAACCACCAGAGCGACTCAGTACATTTCTGGATCAACGTTTTCAATCTCAAGAATCTCTCTTTGGAAACGATCGACAAAATAAGCCCACGTCTCATCCTCTCGCTGCATGATCTCAAATAAGGCTTCAGGACCTCCCTGCCTCTTTGCAGAGGTAGAAAACCTGAGCAGCAGCTCTCTTCGCAGATCAGCAAAGGAAGCGATGGACTGAGGGCGCAGTCCATAGAACCACTCTCGTTCTTGTCCATCAAAGGACGTTACGAGGAGTTTGCACCTGGTAGCATCTGTAAGAGTCTTGAGAGCGACGGCTGACTCAAAAGCTTGCAAGTGTGCAATTGGGTCAGACTCTCTGTAGGGTCCATTGTCCACAATGTTCCCTAGATTGAATTTGAAGAGACATCACCATCAACACTAAGAGCATAGTTGTGTTTGACGTTGATTAAGCTCATCATGCGCAGGATGTTCCATGAAACAAGTTTAGACAGATTGTCTAAGTTATGTGACAAGTGGTCACAAGGCAGAAAGGTGGACACCAAGATAGATGATGGACAGACAGGAATTTGCCTAAGTCCACAGGCGTTGAGTGTAGCTCACTCACACAACGCCAACTGCAGGAATTCGGTTAAGTCCACAGGCGTTGAGTGAAGCTTTCTCACTCAACGCCAGATACAAGAAAAAGATGTTGGATAGCCTGGAAATCGCCTAAGTCCACAGGCGTTGAGTGAAGTCTATTCACTCAACGCCAGGTAAGTAAAAGCATTGAATATAACTTAGTTCGTCTAAGCCTAACTATTGGCTAGACAGAAAAATGGTCAAGTCTACAGGCGTTGGGTGAACTCAACCCACTCAACGTCATACAGCAAAAAACTGTGAGACGGGCTAATGCAGTAAAAGCCTAAAAAGAAATGAGCAGAAATGTGGCTAAGTCCACGGGCATTGAGTGTAGCTCACTCACTCAACGTCATAGCTTCACAATCGTTGAGTATAGTTCAGTCAGTCAACGCCACAGGAAAACTGTGAAAATTTACCAAGTCCACAGGCGTTGAGTGAGGCAAGCTCACTCAACGCCATGTGATATTGCGTTGACTAATTCTCAAATGAAGTGTTCTTCTTAACACGGAAATTTAGCCAAGTCCAAATGCGTTGAGTGTAGCTCACTCACTCAACGCCAGATAACAGAAGTGTCTGTTAAGTAGTTTGGCGTTGAGTGGAGCTTACTCACTCAATGCCAAGAAGCAGGAAAATTGGCTAAGGCAAAAAGCGTTGAGTGAGGTGCGGTCTCTCAATGCTCTCAACGCCTAATTTATAGAATGCATAAGCTAAGGCACAAGGCGTTGAGTGAGATGTGCTCACTCAACGCTCTCAACGCCAGGCATGCAGAAAAGGCAGCAGAAATAGCTAAGGCAAAGGGCATTGAGTGAGGCTTGCTCACTCAACGTTGTCAACGCCTAGTTAGACAAAATTCTGCCTAAGTACTTTAGCGTTGAGTGAAGCTCATTCACTCAACGCCTATTTTACTGATGCTTGATTTTTGACTAAGTTCACAAGTGCTGACGTCAGCAAGTCAACCTTATTCAAATTGTTAGCGGCAAAGCTACAGTACATGACAAAAGGCGCCGCAGACCTACTGTACGACAGTTAGACATTAAAGCAAAGATGCAGCTGGCATTAAATGTGTGGGCCCACTGCTAAAAGAGTCGTTGAGCTGCATTCAATAAAAGGAGAAGCCTTTTACGGAAAAGGTAGCTGTTGGAGTTAGTTCTTCTTCATCACCATTGTTGCTGTGAAGAGAAGAACAGAGAGCAAAACGAGTGGAGGTCTAAAGGCTCAACAAGTTAGTTGTTTGTCTTGATCTTCGACTACAGCAAGAACAGAGAAAGTCTCTGAAGAGGAAAAGAAGGTTAGCTGGTGCTATTTTCCTTCTGCATCAGCAGTTTCTTCACAAATCCAGCAACACAATACTAAAGAACATCTACTGGAGACTGTGAAGAAAAAGTCAGGGTTGAATCACCTCAGCCTAGGAAAGAAAGTAAAAGCAGAACTGTTATCTACAAGTTGCTTCCAGCATAAGTCTCTTCATCCTTGTTGCTGTGAAGCAGTTGAGCTGAGATTCCTTCAGGTAGCAGCTTGTTTTGCTGCAGTCACTTCACAGTTCCAGCAGGAAAAATCTCTGGTGCTGTGAAGAAAAAGATAGGACTGAGTATATCTCAGTTCAAGTAAGGTAGACTCAGGAAATATATTCCTGAAATCAAAGTTGGGATGAGTCTATCTCAGTCAAGATAGATTAGCACAGAGAAATTTCTCTTGTGTCCAATCAAGACTCATCAACCCACCTCCCTCTTGTAGGATCCAACTAGATCTGAGTTGTAGGGCCACTGGCCTGAGGTAGGGCAATATTGTCTGAGTTGTAGGAGAGTAAAGCTCTCTGAGTTGTATGATCCTCTTGGATCTGAGTGGTAGGAGCAAGCTTGCTCTGAGGTAGGATCTCTAATGGATCTGAGGTAGGGCTGTCCTCCCAGCCTGAGTGTAGGGCCTTTTGGCCTGAGGTAGGTGATCAGCTGATCACTGAGTTGTAGGCCCTTGTGGCTGAGCTGTAGGTCTTGAAGGAGACGCAGAGATCCTGAGGGATCTGAGGTGTAAGCTCTTTGGAGCAGAGTTTTGGAGAAGTTCCTAGTCCAACAAGATAGTTGGATAGGTGGGAGGGAAAGTGGATGTACTCTTGTTAGGGGAACCACTATAAATCTTGTGTGCTTTGTGTTTTCTTTGTGTTGGTTTTATTGCAGGTTGCATGTCTTGAAAGTAGAATATAATCAACAAATAAAGCATCCAATCAAAGGAAAATATAAGATAGTCACTAAGAAATAAGAAACATATTCACACACCCCCTCTATGTGATTTAGCTAACTTTGAAATCAAAAACTTTCAAGTGGTATCAGAGGGAGGTTACTCAAAAAAAACCTAACAGTCTGAGTAGACCTTAAAGGATAGCTAAAAAGGTTTAAACTTATGTGTTCAAAAGTGAACCATAAGGTGTGGAAATCAATGGAGCTCCGGGTCTGCAGGGAGAGCAAGAACAGCATTGGGCTAATGACAGCTCTTACAGACAACAAAGTCTATCCTGATACAAGAGCAAAGATCAGGGCCCCTCTGTCACATTCAGATAGTGACTCAGAGGTGCATGAAGCTGAGGAAGGTGAATGCAAATGCTATGAGTTGATAGCTACACCAGAAGAAGAATCCTGTCAGGATCAGCCTGGACAAAATCAGGTATATTCCCCATCTAGCTTATCCTCTGAGTCTGGATATAAATCCTGCTCAGACTCTGATGCATCATCATCAAGTGATGATGAGAGTCCTCTGTCAGAAAATGATATCAATCAATTGATTAAAAATCATGTTACACTTCTGAAAGCTTTCAAGAAAAGCAAGATGCTTATTAAGAAACAAGCAGAGGAAATTGTCTCCCTACAGGTGGCTGCTTCCTAGCAAGATGAGACTTCATCTTTGCTATACCTAAAGGTGAGGGAAGTAGGTCATCTAAAGACCATGGTAGATATCCATATTGAGTCCATCAAGTATAAGGACTCTATTATCAAGGTTCTTGAAGAGAAACTTGAAAGGAAGAAGAGGATAGTGGCCAATTTCTCTAAGATAGATGTTATCAAGAGAAAATCTGAATCTGAGTGGATTTCTAAAGTTATCCAATCTCAGAGGAGAGGCCAAGCTCCTATCAGGCCTCAGTCTTCCTCTCTCAAGGTAATTCTCTCATCCAAAAGGTATGACCAAGACTGTAAGTGTGGTCACTGGAGGTGTGGGAATCTTTCTTGTAAGACTACAAAAGTACCTTACAATGGAAGAAGAGAGGTTATGGGATTGAGTGCTTAGAAGGCTCCCCATCTAGAAGTTCAAAAGGCCCAACCTGGACCTTTTGTATTTGATGCCCCAGCCCCCTCAGTCAAGGATGTGGCAATGACCTATTCTAAGATTCTTACAGCAAGGACTCAAACCAAAGGTAAGTCAGTCAGTGAGGCTATCTTGGTTGTCCCTGAATCTATGAAGAACATATCATCTGCAAAGAAGGTTGTTGTTAATGGAGTTCAGAGTAAACCAAGTTTCCTTACTAGCAGACTCACTTTTGGTCAAGCTCTTGCTGAAGGAAACAAGAAGAAGACCACAGTTCTCCCCACTGAACAGGCAGCCAGAAGTGGCTTGCACACTTAAGGTGTGTTCAAAAAAGGAGATACAACATCCATGAATGTTGGTGTTGTGGCAAAGTGGGTCACTTTGCCATAGATTGTCAGCACAACCCTAGTGTGCCAAAAGCAAGGCAGTGTCATCCTGACAGGACTCCTGTAGGTAGACATATGCATTCTTATTCTAACAGGAACCTAGGACCCAAGTCAGCTTGGGTTCCTAAGGTAAGGTAAATTCTACTTTGCAGCACAGTTCAAGTTACCATACCCATTTATGGTCCTTGGACAGAGTTGTACCAGATCTAAGTCTTGGTACAAGAATTGGATGAACTGACCAGCATGCACAAGATACCTAGCACATGTGCAATTGTTGAGAGAGAGCTAGGTGGATCAGCCAAATAGGGGCAGATGGAAATCTATGGCCAAAAAGGAGACTTTGCAGGATGCAAGGAAGTGACTGTGAATCCAGCAATTGATCATCTAGGACACTCCTCTTGCTGCCCAAGAGAAAGACTTTCAAGTGAAATCCTGAAGGACAAGTGCACACTCATGGATGAAGACCGGCTGAATCCATCTATTAAAGGTCAAGATGACTGAGTGGTGGGACAAAGTGTTTTGGTATCAGAGCTGCCTCCTCTGCAAACTAAGTGTTGTTGCCACACCAGCAAATCAGTGAAGGAAAAGCATATTGTACTCACTAAGGAAAGCATTAGAAGTAGCTCTTCTAAGAGCAGCAAGGAAGGAGCACATAATGCTCAGCTGAAAAGTTTCTCAAGTGGTATCCTCAGGTAGACTCTTTAGAGAAAACTTAAAAAGAAGTGTGCTCAGGTTTCAGCATCATCTGAACCTGTAACAAAGGTTGTCCAAGTCAGTGAGCAGTGTGGACTGAATCTGTGCAATTATTAAGGGGGAGCCAATACAGTCTAGTTCAGTCTGGAAAGCTTAAAAGTATAGTCTAAAGAATTGGTGTCTGAGAATCTCCAACTCCAAAGAGATCAGAAGAATACTTCTAAAATTCAGATTGTCCCTATGGACAATGCTGCGGATAAGAGGGAGACTATCCAGATGATTGCAACTGTTGTAAGTGAGCAAGTTCGCAAGAACTGCTAGATTGCTCCAGCCTTTGTGATATATGTCAGCATATTCCTATAGGAATAACAGTGTAAAGAAAGATTTGGAACCAGAATGAAAGGATGGTTCAAGGAAAGATCATTCAAGGTTCAAGTTGCATCTACTCAAGAGAGCTGGCATACAAAACCCTACCAAAACTGTCCAAGTGGTATTCAGCCAACTCAAACAGTCAGGTAGCTTGGCCAGATGCATATCTATTACTGAAGGAGTGAAAGCAGTGAAAGAACAATTCTTCCACCTTTTTACAGTACAAGGAAGAACACAACCACTCTGGGATGATGCTCTCCAAAGGAGACAAGTAATGATCCTAAACCCAGAGAACATATTTCTCTAACATAATATGTTGTTGTTGTAGCAAGGCTGGGCTTGTCAAAGCTAACTGCACAGTCAGATGAAAAGAGAACAGGTGAAAAGATGCACCTCTACCACAGGGCGCAAGGTAGATAGGATAAGCAAAGATGGAACCTATCAAATCCTATGAAGAAGACTGACTATTTGGAGCTGCAAGAAAGAAATCAGTCTTGCAATATCAGCTCCATGGTATTAGGACCACATCCTCCAGATAAGTAGAACTACCTTATATTGATATTCTACTAGTGTAATCTAAATTGCTAGGAATCCTGTCTTTCATAGCAGGACTACGCATATGTAGATTAAGTATCAGTTTATTAGGGAGCATATGGAAAAACTTAATCCTGAGTTTGTCCTCACTGACAAGTGGCTGACATGTTTATCATGCCACTAGATGAAGTCAAATTCAACACCATCTAGGTTGAAATTGGGTATGTTGAACTTGGTATAACTTCAGTTGCTTCATGTTATACTTGTGTTGTAGGATTTACTTCTCTTGCAGGTAGATAAGTCCTTGATGTGACATCAAGACTATAAAGACCATTAAGTGGTATCAAGACTAAGATGGACTCAAGTGTCCAGAAGAGGGAATGACAGTGATGAACCTATTGAGGGCGAGCAAACTTAGCACCTGCAGAAATGATGACAGGAAATGCTCCTATTAAGGGGGAGAATGTCCAGCACTTGCTGGAACAGGAGCAGCCTCCTGTTGAGAAGGAACAAATAGTTACTGCAATGGATCAGAGATCTTCACTATTGATCAGTTTATCTTAAGGACAATGCACAGACTAAGGGGGAGATTATTTATGATATAGTCATAATCTCCTCTGAGTCTGAGATGAACTACTGCTGCTGAGAAAACAGTGTTGTAGCAGGAGAAGAGGAACAGCTAGCAGCTAGCTCAAGTGGATCCATGGTCCACTCAAGTGTCAAAGGATTGCAGTGATGTGGTGTATCTATGATATCAACATAAGTGGATGTTGATTCTGTGGATACAACATCAGCAGGTGAACTACAATCTCTGGTATCAACTCAAAAGGTATGACTCATTATCAAGTAGTTAGATCTATAGGCTGAATTCCTTAGTAGTATCTACATAGGACTTTGGCTAAGATCAAGAGATAATTTCTCTCTTGATCTCATCTCCTCCCTCAATAGATATACCTATTGAAGAAGTCAGAAAGGGGAAGATGTGTGGCAATACATAAGGGGGTTATGTGGAAGCAATACTTGATATGATCAGGTCATGTTGAGTCAGTGCTTCTAGTGGTGCTCCATTTAAGTATTCAGTGGTATAAAGGAGAGTGCATTGACTTGACTTGTTGAGTCAATGCAGTCAAATGGAATACATGAAATTAATCTGCTTATTATGTCAATGCTTCTTAGTATTACTGGGTGTTCTGCCTTCTTCAAATAGGGGGAGATTATTGGATCTATTGCCCACAATGTTCCCTAGATTGGATTTGAAGAAGCATCACCATCAACACTAAGAGCATAGTTGTATTTGACGTTGTTTAAGCTCATCATACGCAGGATGTTCCATGGAATAAATTTAGACAGATTGTCTAAGTGATGTGGCAGGTGGTCACAAGGCAGAAAGGTGGACACCAAGATAGATGATGGACAGGCAGGAATTTGCCTAAGTCCACAGGCATTGAGTGTAGCTCACTCACTCAACGCAAACTACAGGAATTCAATTAAGTCTGCAGGCGTTGGGTGAAGGTTTCTCACTCAACGCCAGATGCAAGAAAAGATGTTGGATAGGCTGGAAATCGCCCAAGTCAACAGACATTGAGTGAAGTCTATTCACTTAACGCTAGGTAAGTAAAAGCGTTGAATATAGCTTAGTTAGTCTAAGCCTAACTATTGTCTAGACAGAAAAGTGGTCAAGTCCACAGGCGTTGAGTGAACTCAACTCACTCAACGTCATACAGCAAAAAGCTGTGAGACGGGCTAATGTAGTAAAAGCCTAAGAAGAAATGAGCAAAAATGTGGCTAAGTCCACAGGCGTTGAGTGTAGCTCACTCACTCAACGTCATAGCTTCACAATTGTTGAGTATAGCTCAGTCAGTCAACGCCACAGGAAAACTGTGAAAATTTACCAAGCCCACAGGCGTTGAGTGAGGCAAGCTCACTCAACGCCATGTGATATTGCGTTGACTAATTATCAAAGGAAGTGTTCTTCATGACACAGAAATTTGGCTAAGTCCAAATGCGTTTAGTGTAGCTCACTCACTCGACGCCAGATAATAGAAGTGTTTGTTAAGTAGTTTGATGTTGAGTGGAGCTTACTCACTCAACGCTAAGCAAGAAAATTGACTAAGACAAAAGGCGTTGAGTGAGGTATGTTTACTCAACGCTCTCAACGCCTAATTTACAGAATGCATAAGTTAAGGCACAAGGCGTTGAGTGAGATGTGTTCACTCAATGCTCTCAACGCCGGGCATACAGAAAAGACAGCAGAAATAGCTAAGGCAAAGGGCGTTGAGTGAGGCTTGCTCACTCAACGCTGTCAACGTCTAATTAGACAGAATTCTGTCTAAGTACTTTAGCGTTGAGTGAAGCTCATTCACTCAACGCCTATTCTACTGATGCTTGATTTTTGACTAAGTCCACAGGTGCTGACGTCAGGAAGTCAACAAGTCAACCTTATTCAAATTGTTAGAGGAAAAGCTACAGTACATGACAAAAAACGTCACAGACCTACTGTACGACAGTTAGACGTTAAAGCAAGAATGCAACTGGCATTAAATGTGTGGGTCCCACTGCTAAAAGAGTCGTTGAGTTGCATTCAATAAAAGGAGAAGCTTTCTTGTCTAAGGAGACAAGTGCAATCTCATCTTTATCAAGATCCATAAGCTTTTTTGGAACTTGCTTTGTAGGATCAATGGTGGAGGTGATCATAGGAACATAAGGTCCTTCTTCCACTATCATAAAAATTCTGGGATCCACAGTTTTCATTAAGAACTTTATCCTTTCTTTCCACATAGCAAAATTATTCTTTGTGCACAAAGGAAGTTTGGCGAAATCCTTGGCTCTGTCCATGTTTGTATCCTCTAAAGACAACTAGGAGAAGATCTGTTCAAGGTGTTAACCTTTTTGATGAACAACCTCTCTCTGATACCAATTGATATTTTTAGTTGTCTACCTAAATCACCTAGAGGGGGTGAATAGGTGAGGACTGCGTCTTTTTGCGGAATAAAAAATTGAACGAACAAAGTGTAACGCCCCGTCTTTTCAGCGATTATTTTTATTCTCGTTTGGCGTTACGATGACGCGTTTCCGTGGCTTGTGCCATGTGTGGAGTATGGTTTAGCTCCTTAGAACTGAGTGCCCTGTTTGGTAGCCTGTTGGCAAGATCTCCCTAGCAAACCGAGTCGTTTTGGTGACCCGGTGTGGCCTCTCGGGGGGATGTTTGTGTTTGGCTTTGTTTGGGCATAACTCGAGTTCTGTTCGTCGAAAGTTAATTTCGACTTCGCCGTTGTGTTCGTAGCGTGGGTATTTAGCTACGGTGCGAATTTCGTCGAATTCCGAGGTGAATCGGTTTTCGAGTCAATTTGGTGCTTTATGTAATTTTGTAATTAATAATATAAATATATAATTATATATATATATATATATAGAATGAATAGGGCCGATCTTCATCTTCCTCACGTAAGAAACCGCCGTCCTGTACGAGAGAAACGAGTAACCGCCGAGCCTTCCCTTCAGACGCCGATTCCCGGAGCGTTTGTGGACGGAATTCGATTCCGAGAGTGGATTCGGATTGCTCTCGTCGAGACCTTCATTCCTGCGGTAAGAAATTCGATTTTCGTGGAGTTTTGGAAGGATTGGAATTTTCAGTTTTGGAAGTTTTCCGCCATTAATGGCCGAGTCTTTGTTCTAGGTGTTGCGGCCGTCTTGATCCGTGCGAAGAGGAGGAAAGCAGTCCAAAGCTTCGCTGAGATTTGAGGCAAGTGGTATTCTTGCCCTTGCCAAGTGTTTTCTTTGATTTTATTTGCTGAAATTGAAATCCCGGTTAGCCCAGGTTAGAGGCCTTGTTGTTCTCGTTTTCTTGCTAACTATAGGGCTTAGTTCTTCCTACTGAAACCCCCCCTATGTTGTGATGTTTGGAATCCAATTTGTCGGCGCGAAGCCGTTGTTTTCCTTTAATTTTGATTGATGCTCTGGTTCGGGCGTAGCCGAGAGGGAGAGTTAGGAGGGGTGTGGTTGCCAATTTCCTTCGTTATGGTATTATTCGAATGGTTAGGCATAGTTTATACGGTAGTAGCGTGTGACGTTGATAGTTGTCTACTGCTACTGCAGTGGCGTGAGTCGTGTGCGCGTTCCGGTGTCGTTCGGAAAATTCCAAACGGTACAGGTTTGTCGCGCACGGTCATTAACCTTTAGGGCGCACGACCACTGGTCGTGTGCCTCTGTTCGTGCGCGTATAAATTTCAGTTTCCAAAGTTCTGTCTCGGGCAATCGCACGAGCGCTGGCAACAGTGCGCACGACCACTGATCGTGCGATACTGATCGTGCGCAGTTGCTAGGTTTTCTGTCAGGTTTCCAGGTTCGTTTCGCACGATCATCAGCCGAAGAGTGCGCACGACCACTGATCGTGCGTCACTGATCGTGCGCTTTGTATAATTCCTTTTGCTAGGCGAATTTAGATGGTTTCGAGTGCGGGAGTTTAGATACTCAAGTGGCAGGCAATTACTTGAGTTCTGGATCTTCTGCCTTGGTCGTTCGACTGTCGTCGAGCTCCGTTTTCTTTAGTGGGCTTGTGGGTAGTAACTTAATTTTGGCGGCGAGTGAGGCTAGCTCACTCAAGGCCAAAGTTTAGGTAGGCACTGAGTGGGTTTCACTCAACGCCTAGTCGTGTTGGTTTATTTCAACACTCTTCCTTTACCTTGTATTTCGTTTCCGAGTGGTTTTCCAGTTGTATTTCTGGGTTTTCCTTGTCGGCCGTTTTCTTTATTTTCCTAAAGGCCGAATCGTGGGTCGTGGATAGTAGTGGTGGTTGTAGCTCTTTATGGGGGTGGAGTTGTGTGATATAGCCAAGGCCACCCATGGATTTCTTGCTCCAGGTACGGGCTGGGCATGTCGGGTGGAAGGTCCCTTGTGTTTTCACGTGTTGACCCTCGAGCTTTTGACTTGGACATGGTGGATTGGGGGACTGCGTTTGCCTTCGATCCGGTTCCTCGTTGTTGTTTTTGCTACTATCACTTCCCGCAGTTTATGGTGTTAGAAGTTTCTTCTTTGGTAGTGTTGCAGCATTCTGGCTCTTGGTAGTCTAGTAGGCCCTGCAGGATGTTGTTCCTGGGCTGGGTCGTTGCTGTTTCTTTGCACGTTGTGCATTTCTTGTTGTCCTGTTTTGGACAGTTGTGACTCTTTCTACTGCATGTTTTCTGTTATTTTGTCCTTTTGGTTGACTCTTTCATGCAGTTTTACCTTGATTTTTGCTTGCTGAGGTATTCTGTTTTCTTTTGGAATACCCCAGGTTCTGAGCTGTAGCCAGTTTGGTGGCTAGTTGGTGGTGTTGTTGTTGGTGGACTCCCGGACTTTGGAGTTTTGTTTACCTTGTTTGTGAGGTTGTTTTCTGTACTTTCTTACAGACATATATGTGTGCTGGTGGGTTCGTGTCAGGTTGTTGGCGCCCACTAGTAGTTTTTACCTTGTACTAGATATATACTATTGCTGCTACCATTTATTTTTCTGGAGATAGTCTACTTGCTTTGAGAAGGTTTTATGCTAGGTTGCTAGTTATTTTTAAACTATAAATACTATTATAAATGAAGCTCATGATCAGCATGTTTTTATAAACTTAATCACTATATTCCAAATCACATACAAAAACCGTTTTCTTATATATATTATATAAACGAAGTGTAGTGTCTTGCATAGCATGAGTGGTTCTCTTGGGACCCTTATGCGCTCTTTAGGGTGTAAAGCCTAATTAAAGTATTTTCCGCAGCGTTTAAATATAGTTTTCTTTTGTGGACTAGATGATCCACTGAGCCGAGGGATACGGACTCTAAACATAATTGATTTTCTATTCATTAAGTACATGATTTTCTTGCATAAAGATTGTAGTTGGATTTGCCTGAGCGTCAGCAGTTATCCCCTGCTTGACGTGGCATCATGACGCGTGTTTTCTCTTACTCTGACAATTCTTAATTCGGAGAAAATGCGGGTTGTGACACAAAGCGCAGAAAATAAGCAAACAAATCACAGAGAACATCAGATCTACAGTGGTTCCCCAATCTTGGGTATGTTCACTCTCCACCTCATCGATCTAGCAACACGTTAGACTCGGCTACTTAATTATTACCTCGGATTGAAAACCAATCCTCGGAGCAACGCCCCTACAACTCGATCCTCAAAACGGATCTACACTCGGAAGAAAATCTTCCTACAACAATTTCTCGGAGAACAAACTCCTATAACTTGGAGATCAATCTCCTACAAGAATAAAGATATTGAAAACAAAAATATACAAACAAAATTATCTCAGATCTGGATCTTCAGTCTTTCTTCTTTCTTGAACTTTGAAGCTTTATCAGAAATTGATCAAAGAAGACAAGCTGAAATCTCTGGATCTGAAGACTTTGGATCAGCACGATCAAGAGATGGATCTGTAGAAATAAAAATGTCTTGATCTGTTGATCTCTACTTGCTCTGAATCTCTGGAACGAGAGAGACGATCGGCGAAGAAGACAGTGCGGCGGTAGCGGTGCTTCTCTCGATTTGGAAATAAAGAACGATTCAGAAACTTTGATATTCTTCTGTTAGGGTTAATCGATTTGATAAGACCTTTTATAGGACAAGCCTAACGGTTATAATCATAAAGAGTGTACGTGTGAACCAATAATAAAAGAGATTAAGTTTGAAATCATTTCCAAAATTACGTCTGTCGGGACTTAAGAAATTTTCGAAAAATGACCTGCATTTCTCGAGTGGATTATAGACTACTCGAGTAACAACTATTGTTTCTCGAGAAGGGAGTATTAGATTCTCGAGAACAATACTTAGTGAAAAACTTGGAAATTATTTATGGCTACTCGAGAAGTAACTTCTGTTACTCGAGAAATAGAAACTGACTTCTCGCGTACTAGCTGAACTTCTCGAGAACAAGTTTTACTACTCGAGTACTAAACTTTTGTTACTCGAGTACAAAGTCTTGGCCTTCTCAAATAATGACCTTAGCTACTCGAGTACTAGACTTAGAAAAATTTTGAGCTAGATTTTTCAGTTAACTCGAGAATAAGGCAAGTCCTACTCGAGTACTGCATAGCTTCTCGAGAACTAACATTAAGCCTTCTCGAGAACTACTTCAATTACTCAAAAACTAGACTTGACTCACTCGAGAACTGACTACACTTCTATTCGAGTACGTTGGTTACTTCTCGAGTAAAACACTTAGAAAATTTTGGTTTTCTGAAAATTTTCTTTTTTCAAGGAATTCAGCAACTAGTCTTTCTCCTAAAACTTTAGTGCTTTGAAAATGAAGTGTGCCCCAATAGAGAGGCTACACATGAGTCAACATCATGGATCACATAATGAGGGATTACATTGTATGGTCCTGTGTTTTGTTACTCACTGTAGACTGGCATTGGTCTACACTTTGCAATTATATCCTGCAAACACATAACTCAAACAGGGCATCAAATACAACTTAATTCATCTTAGTTTAAGGGTGACTTCATACAAATCTAGGTTATTATTGATACAATACCCAACAAGTCGTTGTCGTTACCGCCAAGGGCCCGCCAGACTCGTAGTAGTCCTCGGTCGCGCTCCCTCTGTATGCGGCCGCTAGGACCCGTAGCTAGCCGGTCTTCGCCGTACCACGCGCCCGGACAGGCCCGTGGCCGCCACACGACCAACCACCGCCGCACTAAACGGCCGCTCACGTTGTGGCGGTGAGATGCCACGGTCAGCCACCCGGTCGGCCGCCACCACACCATGCGGCCGCGAGGCCGGGCACCGTGTCTGTCAGCCGTCACGGCCTTACCCCCGCCGACTCGTAGTTTAATTCAAACTACGAGTTATCCTGCAAACACATAACTCAAACAGGGCATCAAATACAACTTAATTCATCTTAATTTAAGGGTGACTTCATACAAATCTAGGTTATTGTGGATAAAATACCCAACAAGTCGTTGTCGTCACCGCCAAGGGCCCGCCAGACTCGTAGTAGTCCTCGGTCGCGCTCCCTCTGCATGCGGCCGCAAGGAACCGTAGCTAGCCGGTCGTCGCCGTACCACGCGCCCGGACGGGCCCGCGGCCGACCACACGGTCAACCACCGGCGCACCAAACGGCCGCTCACGCTGTGGCAGTGAGACGCCAAGGTCGGCCGCCGCCAGACCATGCGGTCGCGAGGCCGGGCACCGTATCTGCCAGCCGTCACGGCTTTGCCCCCAGCCGGCCCTCACCAACTGAACACCCCTTTACGGGGGGAGTGGTCGATCGCCCGGCTGGCCATCAAACAGCCAGACCCTCGCCACCGCAAGTCGGTTCTCCTTCGACCAGTCCCTCGGCCGCCGGATGTTTCCCCACCATTTAATCGCCACCACTTGATCGCCTCCATCCGATCATCACGTAACGACCTCGCATAAACGAGACTCTTCACATGGATACATGTGAAGAGATAAGAAAAAAAATCCTTCTTTTTATATTTCATCTCATATAATATTATTATATATAGACGATATGAGACATCCATCACTGAGACACTTCCTCCTGATTGCGCCAAGATCTTTTCACGACTTGATCCACTTCATTACGAATCTCCCGACGTTCGTCGTTGCGGTTTTTCTCCGCATCGGATGGGAAACAGCAGAATGTACGAGACCCAAATTTTTCTTGAATGATCAACGATAAACATTACAGAGTAAGACACTCCTCTTGTCTGGACATTCGGTGGTCCGCAAATATCAGTATGTATGAGCTCCAGTGACTCGGATCTCCTAGTGGAGTTGTGGCTCTGAAATGAAAGTGCCCACTTTCTCATTTGTGGTTGCCATGTAAGTGCCCACTTTCTCATTTGTGGACTCTCCTTTTTTTTATCACTCTTCAGAGAATAACAAGACTTGTGAATATGTCCATTTTTGTAGAAGTAATGACACTCCACATTCTGGTAGCGGGACATAGACTTCCTCATGCTTTGGCTCCTCTCACTCTTCCTTCTTCTACTATTGCTCCTACATCTCCCCCTGGGCTTAGTGTAAAGAGCATCCGCTCATGAAGATAAGCCTAAATGTCCTTGAGATTTTCTTCGCACCTCCTCATTCAGGATGTCGTTCTTGGCAATTTTCATAATAATGATGCCCACGATAGAGGAGTTGATTAGAGAAACTCTAACCATCTCCCAAGAGTCTGGAAGAGACGTCAACAGCCACAATGTATTGACCTCGTTCTCGAAGGTCACCTTCATAGTAGTGAGGCGGTCAATGATATAATGGAACTCGTTCACATGATCCAGGATAAAGGGTCCCTCTCTGTATCTAAACTCCCCCCAGTTTCTTTAGCAAATAAAATTTGTTGATGTCATTGTTTTTGACATACAATGTCTCGAGATTCTTCCAAAATATTTTTGCATCAATAATACTAGCAACATGATTATAGATGTTCGGCTCTACGAACCATCTAATAATTTTGCATAACTTCGAGTGTTTCACATTCAACTTATTTGGATCCATATCTTTATACATCTCAAAGATAGGAGCATGTCAGCCCTTAATATACATGATATCTTCCATCAATAAGTGTCACTAGTGGTATTTCGCACCGTTCAATTTCGTCATTTGCTCGAAACCTAAACCTGAAATAGACTTCATCGTGCTCTGTCACGGGTCGTACTGACCTCAGTGCTCTGAGTTGACTATTCCAAAGAAAGTAATCAAAGAGGATAGAAAGCGGATCAATGGTCATCACCTATCGCACCTGATCATTGACCCGAACTATCCAATTGGATCGTTCAAATCTCAGACAAGTCAACCCAACAACTGCTCTGACTATGAACCTATCTTTGATACTACTTTATGGGTTTGAGAGCGCACAAATCCGACTTGAGAACTTGCAAGAGCACCTGCGCGACCAGTTAGTAATATCCAAACATAAGCAAACAAAAATAAAAATAATGCAAGAGAAATTTTAAACATGAAAACCCAATTGGGTGAAAACCACGGGACGATCGAAGTCCAATCCGAAAAGTCACCACTAAAACGTGTATAAAAACGGGCAAAAAATTCAAGCTTTCCCTCATCAATCCACAAAGAATTTCCTCCACTTCGCTACGTAATAAATTGCACAACAACTTCAAATAAATACAAGTTACCGCAGTGACTATCAAGACAAATCGGTATAGTCCTCTCTGATGCAGTTTACGTGTAATTTGCGTCTTTAGCGAAACTGCCCCTTGACGTGAGCAAAATCGTCATTCACGGCCCTCCTTCTACGCGACCGACAACACCAACTCCAGCGTTGGCGGCACTTCTCTATAAATGTTGCAACTTCGACACTTCTCCACGTATGCCGCAACTTCGGTGAAAAATAAAATCGAGATGTTCACCGCTAAATTCTTTGATTTCGGCTTGCCTAGTTCAATCTACTTCGGAGATTGATTCATTTATAAAGGCGAGTAACGTGTTAAGATTTCCTTCCTATTCCTTCACATGGGGCAGTTGTATGGCAAGTCAAAAAGGCGTTTACTTTTTCAACTTTTTTTGTTTTGTTTAATATTGACGTAAATGCATGTGAAGCGATAAGAAAAAATTTCCTTATTTTTATATTTCATCTCATATAATATTATATATATATATATATAATATGAAACATCCATCACCGAGACTCTTCCTGATCGCGCCAAAATCTCTTCACGGCTTGATTCACCCTATTACAGATCTCTCGACGTTCATCGTCGCGGGTTTTCACTGCATCAGATGAGAACTCGAAACCAAAAATGTGTTTCTTCGATATTCGTGCACATCGAAGTTTAGGGATTTAGCCTGATGTTGTATTTTGGAGAAGTGAAAACCGGTTGAAAGTTCTGTTGGAGAGTGGTTCTACTTTTTTTAGAACATTGATCACAGGTTTTACCCAGATCCCAAGCTAGATTTATTAATTTTTTATTTAGAGTATTTTTTATCATATTTTACCAATCTTGATATTTATTATATTAATTTAAAAAATTTGTACTATTTCTGTGAATATCTAGTAAATATTCCAATAAAAAAATATGTTGTCAGCTCTCATATGATTGTGTGTACGATTAATTAACTATTAATTAACTAAGTTGAATTGAATCTACTGAACCATAATAAGGTTAATCACAACAATTATAATGAAATGTTATAATATTAAATTCTAATTAGTATTTTATTATGAAAACTGATCAACAATAGTTTTTTATAAAGTAGATCAACTCAATTATGTAATCTTTAACTTTTAAAATAGCAAACTTAAATAACAGAATTTGAATGACAATCGTTTTTTTCAAAAACAAAGCCAAACACCGACCAAATTAATAAATCTAAGCCAGTAAAAAGCATCGAAAATCATTTCTCCAGAACAACGATCGAAGGGTTAAGCATCAGAGACATCAGAGATGGAGGAAAACTGTTCATTGATCTTAGCAACTAATTCTACTATAAAATTATACTTTTAGAGCAAGATATAACTTAAGGGGGTGAAATAACTATTTCTAAGGGATCGCAAGCTTTGATCAAGTCCGCATTTTGATCATGAACACTTAGGCTCCGTTTGACACGGTGGTGGCGGTCATGAATATGGGGGTTAAATTGTCATTCGTTAACGCCCATCTAAGGAACTTCATCCGCTTTTAAGTTCAAATGGATATTGATTGTTAGATGATCCTTAACTAATGACGGTTTAACTCATGCGTTTACGGTAGCCACCACCGTGCCAAACGAAGCCTATGGATCAATTAAGATGTGGTTATCATTCAACTTGGAGCTTCTTGTTCATGCGATATTTGAGATCTTGAGATTCTACCCGCCTACTTATGGATTATAGGAGGAAAGATTAGGGCTCCGTTTGGGGGGGGACTTATTTTCACCGGTCAAGCGGTTACGACAGCATGAATCGGACAGTAATTAAGGTCCGGTTCATGCTATAGTAACCGCTTGATCGGTGAAAATAAGTCCCCCCAAACAGAGCCTTATTTTCACCAATCAAGCGATCATAACCGCTTGACTGGTGATAATAAGACCCCTCAAACCCCTTCATTGGTGAAAATAAGTCCCCCAAAGCCTAGGTTACCAAAAGGATTCCCCCGCTTCCCTTTCTCTTATATAATAACACAAGAAAAATCTCTCTCTCTCTCTCTCTCTCTCTCTCTCTCTCTCTCTCTCTCTCTCTCTCGAAAATAAATTCATGGATCATTTGATCTATGTTTTTGAATGGTTAGAAGTAGTTGGAAGAAAACTTTACTTTGACTTTATAAACCCCTAAATATTTATAAAGAAACAAAAAAATCGGCTCTACGAACATGAGCGAAAGCATGCATTGAAGCATTGAGATAGTGAAGTACCAGAGACCGAATCAACGAAGTTCCCGTCGATGAATAGCTTTGTAAATTGTATTTCCGGAATCTTGAATCCATCTCCTCCGCCATTAACGCACCCGTTGTAGCTTGCCATGTAAGTGCGGAAGAGAGGGAATGAGAAAGCAACGGAGAGAAATGGAGAATACAAAGTGGAGAATCTTCTTTGCTGGAGAGGAAGGCGAAGACGCTGCCTATTTTATTCAGCTGGGCTGGGCGGCAGCCTCTTGCCACTTGGCGGTTGAGCTCCTCCTTTAATGCTTCCCTCCAATAGTCCAACGGCCGCAGCGTTTTCTTTTTTAAAATATGGAAGACACGCACAGTAGTCCCTTAAGTGCGGAAGAGAGGGATGAAAAGCAACGGAGAGAAATGGATTACAAACTGGAGAGATTCTTCTTTGTGGGCGAGGTAGGTGAAACGGGAGACGACGCCTGGGTGACAGTGTAGGATGGTTAATGAGGCCACGACAGTACTCTCCAGCCCAGAAAATGTTCTGACCACCTCCCCAAAAAAAATGATTTTAACTAAAACATTTATTATTTTTTATAAAATGAGTGAAAGTACACCGGGGCTCGCGTCCCCGGCACGATAGTATCCCGGTCACGGTTGTGCAGTGGCGCCACGGCGTTGTGCCCTGTCCAACGGAGCCCTGTCCAACGGAGCCCTGTCTAGCCCGATGGCTGCGAGAACGTTAATCACTGCGAAGAAGGGAAGAGTCAAGCAGAGGAGGTCATCAATCTGACGAGGATTCAAACTGGCTAGGAGATATTGCAGTCCGAAGAGTGGTCGTTGAGAGTTGCTAGGGGGGATGCCGCCATGGAGAAACTGTCTCCATGGAGGAGCTTTGGGCGATAGGGTGAAGGAAGAACCGGGAGAAATGGACGATCGAAAAATCGGATAAAGTTAAGAACTCGGAAACATTGCATAAAAATTTATCAAGACACCAATGTCCGAAAACCGTACATTCAACTTGAAGTAGAAGATACTAGAAATTAATTATAGATGAACATCATGGGGATGCATGCTGCTGACTATAAGTCCTAGAACACAAAAACGATTTACTAACGGGAGAAACGTCCCGTCGTCATCGCACGAGGGCGGGCTGGAAGGGATGATCGAAACCTTCGACTCCGTGAGCTGCTAGATTTGTTTCCAAGAGAGGATCGTCGGTGCTAAGGCTCTGATTTGCAAGGGGAGGCCGCCGTCAGGTTCGCCGCTTGGAACTCTTCCGAAAATTAGAGCTCGGGATAACCGCAAAAAAATTTTTTTAACTCTAACTCTGGTATTATATTATAATGTTCAGTGAACTGGGTTCGACTTTAACAAGAATTACCCTTCAGAAAAGTCAAATCGGGTTTAGGGTGTAAAACAAGCAAAAGACGGGTCTAGCCGATATTTGTCCAGTCGGTATTGGACTTAGCCTTTTTCCATCAAACCAAGCTTATATACATTATGTTGGCTATATCGACTGCATCGCCTAGACTATGCAGTCGACAAGCTGTCAAATAGTCATTCCCGGAAAATATTGACTGCACTGACTATATTGGTTGCATGATTTGTCGACTACATCAGCTGCACGATTTATTGATTGCATCGACTGTATGCAATGTTTACTGCATCGACTACATCAGCTGGACCATCCAGACGACAGACTATCAAACAGCTTTATGGATTTATCGATTATATCGGTTGCATCGGCTGGACCATCCAACCAACAAGTATGTCTAGCCAACAAATCTTCTAGTCGACAAACTATCAAACAGTTTTTAATCAACTAAGGCATCTAGTCAACAAATTTTTCCTCTGTACTCATATCCTATATGAGTCAAGCATCATCGATCAATTATCCAATTTCACGTACGTTATTATGTGCGCCCCAATAAGCTCATATTACATTGGCAGCGAGACTAACTCGTTGACTACTTCTAAATCACAAAGACACTAACAGTCTTCAACTTGAGCTAGAAAGTATCAACTATTGTCTCACAAGCAATGAGTGGCATCTAGCAATGCATCATTGCTACCCAAGTAATATATGAGTTCTTAACTCAAAAAAATTAATGTGACAAATGTTTTAGTGTTTTCATGTCCTTTTATCCCTTACATCTATATTGAACTCAACGCATGGACCGTGTCACCCTCTTAATAATTCAATCTCAATTTTCTTGATCTAGAATGTACTTTAAAAAATGGTGAGCCCAATATTATATATTGACTCAACCAAACATAACCATGCATTTTTCTATCTCATTCCATCAAGAGACCCATGGATGTAACTCCTGTCATATAGGAGGATAAATCTTATTTTTGTCCAAATACGAACACCCAAATAATTCGTAATGTACATAATAACCACTCTTATCATCAACATTTCTCAAGAAAGACTTTAAATAACATCAAAGTATGTTCTTTCTCACTTGATGAATGATATGACTTCAAGTCAAAGGACCATAATCATCATTGTCACTTGAGACCTTCTTGCGACATGTTCATATAATAATCCACAAAGTAGTCTCAGGGTGAGTCTGTCAAGTACAACTTATTCACTAATAAGTACTCATGTGATGACTTGATATCACAATATCATAACCTGTGAGAACCGGTCATCAGTCAACACACATACTAGTCTTAATGTATCATCATCACCAAAATTTCCATGATGATACGACGACCAAAGTCCATTTAAGAGCGATGCTTCTTACAAACATGAGTCCTTACATTCAAGTCGCACACTTGAATTTCTATGGAAGCAAACATTCTAAGGGCATTATTACGTTAATTAATCCATCACATAGAAATGAAATGACATAATAAAAGAACTTGTCTAAACATAAAATGAAATACATAGTACTCTATTCATCAAATGAATTACAACCGACAAATATACAATGCACAAGACACCCATTAGATTTAATCATTTATGTATCTAATACTCATCGATCTAGTATGACAATCATGTTTTCTTTGTGCAAGAGGCTTCGTTAGTGGATCTGCATATTTTTCTCAGTCAGTACTCTGCATATGCTCGCATCTCCTCGATCAGCAATCTTTCGAATAAGATGAAAATGTCGGAGTATGTGCTTGGAGAGCTGATGCGATCTAGATTCTTTAGTATGTGCAATAACACCATTGTTGTCACAATAAATCATTACTGGATCAACAAGGAACTACATAAAACTCGCCGATAAATTTCCTAATCCGCACGGCCTTCTTTGCCGCATTTACAGCGGTGACATACTCGCCATCAATTGTAAAATTAATAACTATCTCCTGTTTGGAACTCTTATAGCTTACGGCTTCTTTATTCAGACAATACACAGAACCTGACTGAGACTTTGAGTCATCTCTATCAGTTTGGAACCTTGCATTCGTGTAATCTTTTACAATGAGCTCTTCCTCTCCACCAAATACCAAGAATGCATTCTTAGTCTTATTCAAGTTCTTTAGGATATTCTTAATTGTTGTTTAGTGACTATCACTGGGATTAGACTGATATCTGTTAGTCATGCGCAAAGTATATGAGATATCGAGTTGAGTACATAACATTGCATACATGATTGATTCAATTGTCAAAGCATATGAAATCAACTTCATACAGTCTTTATCTTCTAAAGATTACAATGATTCTTAGAGAGACTCATAACATGAGACATGGGTAAGAATTCCTTCTTGGACTAAAGCATATTAAACCACTTTAAGACCTTCTCAATGTTTGTACTCTGGGTCAAACCCAACAACTTCTTTGAATAATTTCTATAAATCTTAATACCAAGTATATAAACCGTTTAACCTAAGTATTTCATAGAAAAGTAGTCTCCTAGCTCGTTCTTAACAGCTTGCAAAGTCAGAATATCATTTCCAATTAATAGTATGTCATCTATATAAAAAATTAGGAAAATAACAATGCTCCCACTAACCCTCTTATAAATACAATACTCATTTTTTCTCTTGATGAAGCCAAGCTCTTTGATTTTCTCATCAAAACGTAGATTCCAACTTCGAGAAGTTTATTTCAATTCATAAATGGATCTTTTCAGCTTGTATATTTTAGTAGTTTCATTTGGAGATACAATACTCTCGGGTTATGTCATATGTACTTCATCAAGGAGGTTTCCATTAAGAAAAGTTGTTTTGATATCCATTTGTCAGATCTCGTAGTCATAATACGCAGTAATAACAAACAGAATTTTGATGGGCTTTACTATAACAATAAGGGAAAATGTCTCATCATAGTCAACATCATAAATTTGCTTGAAACTTTTAGCCACTAATCTCCCTTTAAATGTCTGTATATTCTTATCCATGTTAGTCTTCTTCTTGAAAACTCATTTGTACTCTTTGGGTTGTATCCCTTTAGGTGGTTCCACCAAGGTCTAAACTTGGTTTGCATACATTAAGTCCATCGCAGATTGCATGGCCTCAAGCCACTTCTCGGAGTTTAGTCCACTCATAGCCTCTAAGTAGGTTGCAGGTTCATCATTATGATCTATAAGTAACTGAAAGTATCTAGTGTCAACCTAATCCACCTATAAGGGGGCGGTAATAGGTGTCGTGCAGTCTTTTGCGGAATTAAACTAACCTGCACAAGTAAGCAAACAAAACACAGAAAACACACAAAGAATTATAGTGCTTTTCCGATTTGGGTGCGTACACTTTCCCCCTTCGACCTATCTCCCACCACGGGATTACTCAGTCACTTCTCCAAACAGATTGAAATCCAATCCTCACACTAGGAGCAACGCTCCCCCAACCACGGAAGGAACCCTTCCAACAACGGAGTCACAACTCCACCATAACGGGTTGCACCCAACCCTTACAAATAGGAATGAAAATTCCTTTACAACAAAATTGAATGTAAATAAAAATACAAACAATGCTTTATGGAGATTCTGATGTCCTTCTTCGTTCGTTGAAGCTTGCACGAAAAGTACGAAGAGTCCACAACCGAATTTCTCACTTGGAATGGATCTTGTCAAGATCGGCGGCGGCAAGCAAGTATGGCGGCGATGATTTATAAATCCAAACTTCTTGACGAAGCAAGCTAGGTCTTCGAACGATCTCAGTCGGATCAAACGTATCAGCCGATTCGGAAGGGAGAACAAGTCTCATTTAACGAATCAGAAGACAAGAGATCTCGAGAGAAACACGTGAGACCGGCTGCTTGCCTCGGTGCTATCGTCGAGCGATCAGAGACAAGCTGAGATCACTGGCGGCAACAACTTCCGATCGGCGATGTGCGGGCGGGCGGAGCTCGCGATGCGCTAGGTCACGGCGTCGGCTTCTCGTTTCATATTTTGGTGTGTATTATAGACAACGGGAATAACATCGTATTTATACCCAAAGTCAAACCCTAAAAGACCGTTGTGGGGCCCACCTCGGAAATTCCGAGTTTTGGCCAAAATGAGCAAGGCGGCCTGGACCAGTCCAGCAAGCGGCGAAATTTGCCTAAGGCAAAATCGGCGGGAGTTGTTGGTGATTCCCGTCGATGTCGGCGGGAATCACTCCCGACTCCCGTCGATTCTACCTTGGCAGAATTTCTGACTTTGCCGGCCGGAAGTAGTCGGCGGGAGTCACTTAGTGATTCCCGTCGAGGTCGACGGGAATCACTAATGACTCTCGTCGATTCTTACTTGGAGGAATTTTCCTCCTTCCTTCTTTTGATAGCTTGGTCTTTGACCCATCCTTGCTCCTTCTTCTGCTCTTGATCTACCTTGACCCTGTACTTGAAAATAAGTACACTCCAATAGAGAGAGCACACGTGGATCAACACACTGATCTACACAACGAGGGATTACGTTACGCAGACCCGTGTATATTGACCCACTGCACTCTGACATTGGTGTGTACTTAGCATGGAATAGCTGCAAGCACAACTTGATAAAATTGTCAAATATATTGTCAATTCAACTTAGCTTGTTCAGGCTCTTCTTCAAATCAGGTCTATTGTGGATACAATACCCAACAATGTCCCCCTATTTTAAGAAGCCTAAACCCTACAAGCTAAGGTGAATAGAACAGATGGAAATGAAAATCATAAAATGAAAATTCAGTTGAGTGTGGAATTCATTACCATTTTCCTGAGATCAACATAGTCATAGTCGAGGTGATCTCCCCCTATATGAGAGCAGCATAGCCTTTGTGGCCTACTTAGCATTAGCGGCCACCTTAGCCTTGGCCGAGAGGGTAATCTCCCCTCTTTTCGGCTTTTGCAAACCTAGGACTTCACTTGGAGCAAAATGCTCCCCCTCAGTTCTTGCATCCGTGCCCGATCTTGAGTTCCTAGCAGATGCTTCCCCTTGATCCAAGAGCCTTGAGCCTTTCAGTCTTCAATCTTCAAAGTTCAGCATGCCGAGTTCAGTTTTGAAGAAATTGAACTTGGCCTCGTCTAGTGGCTTCGTGAAGATATCTGCAATCTGCTTATCCATGGGGACATAGCAGAGAGATATATCTTTGTTCTCCACATGCTCCAGAATGAAGTGGTAGCGCACTTCAATATGCTTTGTTCTGCTGTGCGACACTGGATTGTTCACAATTGCAATTGCGCTCGAGGAGTCGCAATACATGGGAACTTCTCTGAACTGCAAGTCATAATCTTCGAGTTGATTTCTGATCCATAAAAGTTGTGCGCAACAGCTGCTTGCTGAGATGTACTCAGATTCAGCTGTGGAGGTTGCGACATAGTTCTGCTTTTTACTGCTCCACGATATAAGTCTTTTCTGAAGAATTAGCACATCCCAGAAGTGCTTTTCCTATCATCCCTGCTTCCTGCAAATTCAGCATCTGAAAAGCCTATCAGCTTGACATCATTATTTCTTGGGTACCACAAGCCAAGATTTGATGTACCTTTAAGGTATCTAAGAATCCGCTTTGCAGCGACATAATGAGATTCCTTAGTGTTCACCTGATATCTGGCACAAACGCATGTGGAAAACATAATATCCGGTCTACTAGCAGTAAGGTAGAGCAGCGATCCAATTATGCTTCTGTACTTGGTTTCATCAAAAGGTTTCCCTTTCTCATCCTTGTCTAGAGACACAGTAGATCTCATTGGAGTCCTCATAGAGGTTGCACTCTCCATTCCGAATTTCTTGAGGAGTTCATTTGTGAACTTCGTCTGAGAGATGAAAATTCCATCCTCAGACTGTTTCACTTGAAGTCCCAAGAGAAACTTCAGCTCTCCCATACTGCTCATTTCAAACTTTTCTTGCATAAGTTTCGAAAACTTCTTGCACAGGTTGTTGCCCGTTGAGCCGAATATTATGTCATCGACATAGATTTGCACCAGCAAAATCTTGCCTTTGACTTCCCTAAGAAACAATGTCTTATCTATTTTTCCTCTCGAGGACTTATTCTCAAGAAGAAAACTAGATAGAGTCTCATACCAAGCTCGAGGAGCTTGTTTTAAGCCATATAATGCTTTATTAAGAAAGTAAACATGATCAGGGAGAGTTGGATTAACAAAATCTGGGGGTTGCGCGACGTATACTTCCTCTTTTAAATCTCCATTCAGGAAAGCAGACTTCACGTCCATCTGATAGACAGTGAATCTTTTGTGAGAGGCATACGCCAGGAACAACCTGATCGCCTCGAGCCTTGCAACTGGTGCAAAGGTTTGGTCGAAGTCAATCCCCTCCTCCTGTCTGTATCCTTGAGCCACCAGTCTGTCTTTGTTCTTGATGATGACACCGTGTTCATCCAGTTTATTTCTGAAGATCCACTTAGTGCCGATCACATTATGTTTCTTTGGTCTGGGAGCTAGCGTCCAAATGTTGCATCGTTTGAATTGATGAAGTTCATCTTGCATGGCCAATATCCACGATGCATCTTTGTTCGCTTCGTCGAACTTCTTTGGCTCAACCTGTGACAGAAAACTAAGGTGCAGAATCTCGTTAATTGTACCTCTGCGAGTTCTGATACCGTCGCGAGGATATCCTATGATCTGATCTCTTGGGTGATCCCTCACGTGTCTAAGCTCTAAGAGTCTGGCATCTGGAGCTCCTACAGCTTCTCGGGCTCCTCCCTCTTCTGGGAGAATCTCCCCATCCTGACCGTCATCTTCTCCAGTTGGTGTTGAGGTGGAGACCTTGATGTACTTGAGAGCTTCAATTTTAGCAGTCTCATCTAGACATAGCTGTTCAAGCCTTGCACCTGCATCTTCAAGAATGCCACTAGAAGAATTGTTGTGAAGTAAGCTTCCTTCATCAAATACAACATTAATTGACTCTTCTACCACTAGGGTTTTCTTATTGAAAATCCTATATGCCCGACTATGGCTATTATAGCCCACGAAGATGCCTTCGAAGCATTTTTCTCCGAATTTAGTACGTGGGTACTTCCCATTATTGAGTACATAGCATCTACAGCAAAAAATCCTTAGATAGGACATGGTCGGTTTCCTGCCTTTCAATAGCTCATAAGGCGTCTTACGATGGTTCTTGTTGATCAAGGGTCGGTTTTGCACGTGGCAAGCTGTACTGACAGCCTCTGCCCAGAAGTACTCTGGAATAGAAGTGTCATTCAACATTATCGTACATGCTTCAATGAGCATTCTATTCCTCCTCTGCGCAACTCCATTTTGCTGAGGAGTACGCGGGGAGGAAAACTCATGAAAGATACCATGTTCTTCACAGAATTCTGTCATAGCCCCAGACTCGAATTCTGTTCCATGGTCACTTCTGATTTTGACCACGGAGCAGTTAAGTTCGTTCTGAATCTGCTTGACAAAATTAGTGAAGATGTCAAACGTATCTGACTTTCGTTTCAAGAAGAACACTCACGTAAACCGAGAGTGATCATCAACAATCACTAGCGTATACGATTTGTCTCCTAAGCTATGAACTTGCACTGGACCGAACAAGTCCATATGCAGAAGATAAAGACATCTGGAAGAGTCTTTTTCTGCAATGCCCTTAAAGGTAGTGATAGTTTTACTTTCAAGACTACCTAAACACCTAGAGGGGGGGTGAATAGGTTCTAATTCTTGTTTTAAAATTAAGACAGAAAATCACTTCAATGCTGTAATATAGAACAGAAAATTCTGCAGCAAACTCATCACACACAATCATAGATTCTACAGCTACACAATTCACAGATTGCACACAGTATTTATAGTGGTTCCCCAAGGTCTGGGTACATCCACTTTCCCCCTTCACCTATCTAACAGTATGCTATATTCGGCCTAACTTCTTCCTTTATCTCAGATCCTCAGATCCTACAGCTCAGAATCCAGAAAGATTCCTATAACTCAGAATGTTTCCACATTCCTACAACTCAGGCTAACAAGCCCTACCTCAGCCTTGCCACAAGGACTATAACTCAGAGAATACCTTCTCCTACAACTCAGGCACAAACAACCCTACCACTTAGAGAACAAATCTCCTACACTCACCCTTTATAAAACAGGCTTACAACTCAGATCTATGAATAGATCCTACAGAATTTGATAAGGAATTTTATAATCTCTTACCCCTGTTGAGAGATAAGGGATAAGAACTTTCTTGATCAGCTTCTTGAAGAGGCTGGTAGCTGAAATCAACTTGATCTTAGCTTTCTTCAAAGCTTCTTGAATCTGAACTTAGTTGGGTTGATTTCCTTTGAATATAACTGACTGACAGCTTCCTCCTTAGATTCCTGAAATATATCTGAATCTTCTTGACAGATTAGTTGAGTATCTGCTTCTTGAGAGACCAGTGATTGTCTCCTTCTTGACTTCAAATAGCTGGATCTCTCTCTCTCCAAACCTCTTGAAAATACTTCTGAATTCTTAATTGAATCAACTTAGACTGAATCTGAGTGGATGATCACTTCAGAATATCTTCTTAGATCTTCTTATGAAGATCTTCTTCTATGTCTTGCACTTTCTTGATCAGAGATCTATCTCACAATAGTTGTGTTTTTGTGTGTCAATAATGAATTCCAAAATTGAATATCTCTTCTTCTGAATCCATATATATATATAGACTTCATCCATGGTAACCGGCTGATCCGGTTTATAACTAACTTCTGACAAGTCTGACAGCTTCAGTAAACCTATTGTTACTCACAGCTGTCAAGTCATCAAACAGAACTTGAGCCTTTGTCTTTGTCAGCAAAGCGTCGAGACTGACTGTCATAAAGTGTCGAGACCATCTGTCAATATGTGTCGACACAAGTGACTTAAGTGTCGACACAGACTTTGGTGGTGTCGACATAGCTGCCTTGATGTCGACACAGCTTCTTGACACTACATCTTGAGAATGTGTCGACACTGATTATTTGTGTCGACACAAACACTTCACCATTCATCAGCAATCAACTTGGTCTAGACTCAGCTGTGTGTCGACACAAGTCTTGTGTGTCGACACAGTTGATGTAGACTCAGAACATAGCGTGTGTCGACACTGCCTCCAGGTGTCGACACAGTTGTTGTCGACTCTGCCTCTGTGTGTCGACACAGTCTCCCGGTGTCGACACAGTTGATGTCGACTGACTATTTCTGTGTGTCGACACTGCCTCCCGATGTCGACACAGTTGATGTCGGCAATGCTCCTGTGTGTCGACACAGCCTCCCGGTGTTGACACAAACTCACTGAAGTGTCGACACAGCCATTTCCAAGTGTCGACATAATCTTACTGAAGTGTCGACACAGCTTCCTCAGGTGTCGACACATGAACTTAGAAATTTTTCTTTGCATATTAGCACATTCTTAACCTGCACATATAAACTTAAAACAACATCAAATACACCTTGATGTATATCATTGAGCTAAGTTTGGCTTGTCCAAATCAGGTACATATTTTCCAATGTACCCAACAATCTCCCCCTATTTGGAGAAGTCATAACCCTTTAGCCAATGATATACACCACTTAGAAAATAAACATGATGATGTACATAAGCATTATATTACAGGGTACTTTATAAACAAAACACATATCATAGTTTCATCACAGAATAAAGATGTAAAAGAAAATGATCACAGAACAATGTTTTCTATATTAACTCAAAAATGCTTGTTACAAGTTGTTTACATTGATTTCTTTAACAAACAAACAATTACATAGTTCTTGGACAAAAAAACTAGTAAAGCTTAGACTAAGGCTTGGTTGGCTCCTTGATGACTATTCCTTTTCCAGATATAATCTGAGCCTGCACAGGAGGTCCTGTATCTTCAATAGGCTTCTTTCCTTTCAAATCAGCTTTCTTCTGTGCTTCAGCCTTGATCCTTTGCCTTTCAAAATAATGAAAAGGCTTGGGAAAATACTTGCTAGGCTCCTGAGCATCAGGAGGTAGCTTCCCACTATTAGCCTTTCTCCTGTGTTGAAGTATGGCCTCCTGTCTGGCTTCATACTTTTGCCATTCTTGCTCATTGTATCATTTACCCCTTTCATATACTTGATCTTTTACAGCTTTCCAGACAGTTAATATGATATTCCTTGAAGTGGGGCTCCACTGCTCAAAGTATGGCTTTAGCTCTGCTTGCTCTCTGAATCTCTTCTTTGATAACTGAGCATCTTGCTGAGCTTTGATAACAGTATCTGGCATATCAACCTTTTCAATAATCACATTAGTAACTGGTTGTGGAGGGCTGTACATTGACTGAACTTGTTGATGTATCATTTCAAGATCTGCAGGGGGTAAATGTCTGCAGGGGGGTAAATAACTTGGGCAACCTCAGGTTGATCACCTTCAAGTAGATTTGGTTACACCCCTGACTCAGCCACATTATCATTATCACATAAGGGTGGATATCCTAGAGTGGCTCTAATGCTGTTGGTTACCCATTTGGCATGAGCAGAGCCAGCATATACTAACACCCTCTCGCCCTTTATGACTTATCTAGCCACATGTTCTCTCAAATCATCTTTCTGAAATCTGATTTGTCCATCCAGGTAATTGATTCCATCTTTAAAGAATGACTAACTTTTAAAGCTGATCAGAAATTGTTTTCTGTGAATTAGTAATAGCTGTCTGAAAGGAATCCAATGTTTCCTTTAGCTTCTTATCAAATTTTTCTTTCTCCTTATTTCTTGCCTCAGTCATTGTAATAATAGTATTTTTATACTCAGTGACTATAACATTATGTGATTCAGTCAGATTGTCATTCATTCTTATTTGATTTTCAAGGACATAGCCTTGTTTAACAGCAATCTCATCCACTTGCTTCTTTATTTCTGCTTGTTGTTTTGCAAGAAATACCACAGCATTGCCCCCCTTGTGGAAGCAATCTGTCATCTCTTTCTTATTTTGATTGACCTCAAATCTTATTGACTTTATGTAACACCCCAAAGTGTTGTAGGAGCGACGGGGATCGAATTTGGCCAAGACAGGATTTTTGGTACAGGTGACACGGGCCCCGACACGGGCGTGTCGGAGGCCGTGTCGGGCGTGTCGAGCTCGGGCCGTCGAGCTGGCCGTGTAGTCGACCAGTGTAGGTCGACGATGGTCGTGTGGTGGAACACGGCCTAGGACACGGGCGTGTCCCAGGCCGTGTCACACCTGGGCTGCACGGTGGGTTACACGGGCAATGATACGGGCACGAACACGGGCTTGTCTAGTTTGACACGGGCTTGTCCAATACCGTGTCACCAAGCCGTGTACCTCTCTGACTGCGAATTGTTGGACGATTGCACACGGGGAGCGTGACACGGGTCCCGACACGGGCGTGTCGCAGGTGACACGGGCGTGTCGGAGGCCGTGTCAAAGGCCGTGTGCTGGTTTTCAATTTTGGTCGAGACGGCGAATGAGCTACACGGCCAGGCACACGGCCGTGTGTGAACCCGTGTTCGGCCCAGATTTTATGATTTCAGGTCTAATCTCGACCGTTCATTTCCTTGGCTTTGAATCCGACGGTGGGGGTCTGTTCCTGAGGGGTTTTAGCTGGGTTTTAGGGTTAGAATCCCTCATTCCATCCAAGCAAATCTCTCTCTAAGTTTTAGAGAGAGGGGAGAGCAAGTTTGGAGGAGGAGACCAAGATCCGGCCGCCGGAGGAGCTTCGGAGCTCCGAATCGCGATCCGAGTCCAGATCCGCGGAGGTGACGCCGTTGCGGTGCTTTTCAACCGCATAGTTTTCGATGGCGCCGCGGAAGAATGCAAGGGTAACGATTCTCTTCTTGAGCATGTGAAGCTCTTCTTTCTTTGCATGGGAAAACCCCTCTCCCGCGAGTGTGCGGCGAGATCGTGGTATTCCTTGGGGTAGATATGTAAAGTCCCCCTTGTTAGAGTCCGGAATCGTAGTACGGACATAGGCATGGTGTGTGAAGCCGACCCGGACGTGTTTTCCGGATCGGTGATGTTTTGCTATGCATATTTTAGCCGGAGAAGACTCTGAGCGTTGTGATTGTTTTCGGGTTGCTATGCGGTAGAATGCATCAGGGAATCTTGGGGATTAACCCCGAGGTGCACCCGGAAATCTGGGCGGAAATGAAGTTCTGCCATCTCGGTGGCCTGGGTGCCAGCCGGGAACATAGCGGGGCTATGTATCATGTTTTGATTGCGGTAGGGAGCCTTGGGGATGAAACCCGAGGTGCACCCGGAAATTTTGGACGGAAATGCAGTTCTGTCATAGCGGTGGACTGGGAGCCAACCGGGTACTTAGCGGGGCTAGGTACCGTGTTTGATCGTTAATTGGGACTGGGGAAAGCTTAGTCCGCGCCAAAGGGCTGAATGGCAGTGGCGGAGTGGGCAACGGACTAGTAGCCCCCTACCCGCTCCACCTGCTCGGTTAAAGCGACCTAAAGTTTTACGTGGGACTTACCGAGGTTTGGAGATCGAGTCTAGGCTGCGGCTAAGAAGACTAAATGCTCACAAAGATTGCCACCCTGGGGGTGGTGGTGGAGTCGAGGACCGGACGGGGTTCGGACTGGCTTCGCCGAGTAAGTGCCCTGAGAGCACGGGGTGTACGGCTGTGAGAGCGTGCACCTATGATGAGATGCTTGTTTTACTGTGTTGCTTGTTTTGCTAACAAGTGCAGGGAAGAAGCTTTGCCGCCCCGGTTTGGGGGCGGAATTGTTATAATTTGGTCAGCATTGCTGACCGTTACTATTGTTCGCCGCCGGGCGGTGGTTTGTGGCTTGCAGGTGCTGCGGAGCGGAGCGGGAAATAGCGGGCTAAAGCCCTTGTTGCTGTGTCGGCCCTCGAAGGCCTAATTGCTTATGTTTCTTTCCCGTTTTTCATGTATGGCCGGCCTGCGAGCCGAAGTATGAAAACACTGCTTTTGTTAAGTGAACAGTGTAAGGCCTTAAGGCCATTTCTCTTTTGATGTATATATACATTCCTTGGTTTGTAGTGGACATTCATGCTGTTGTGGCTGGGTTCTTATTTCTTTTGCAACCTAATAAATCGCTTCCGCTAGGTGTTGTGTAGGACGACATGATTGGTTGAATGGTTTCAACGCGTAACCAACCGGTCTGTCCGTAGTATATGGCGTCGGGCCCCGGCCGGACCTACTGCTATATGCTATGCGACGGATAGGGGTGTTATAAATTGGTATCATACTTCTGGTTTCGGTCAAGCTTAAATGAATTCGTGGACGAATTCACTTTAAGGGGTGGTGAGCACATGCGTGCGTCATCGTTATAACATGAAAAGAACCCATGAATGTCCACTTAGGAATGAGAAATACACATGTTTGGGGAACCTGCGTGTTCCTATAATTGCTTTTTGCAATTTTGTTCGGTCCCTTATTGGTGTTCTGTACGATTGTAGGTGTCTGAGAGTGGCGCGTGGCAGTCTGAATGCGCACTTTCTGAGAAAAGTAATGCACCCAGCGACGTGCTGGAGACCCCTACGCCTTTGGAAACCATAAGAAGGGTGGTTGAAGTGGTGTTCGCTGTGACCAACGCACATCATGGGAGTAATGTGCAACCATTTGTCCCTGAGATGGCCCCAACATCGGGTGGTATGTTGGAGCAAAGGGCATTTGGGGGTCAAGTAGAGCAGCAGAGGAGCATGACTGTGGCGCAGGGAGCGCATTCGGTGGATGCATATTTGCAGACGTTCCTTATGGTAAGGCGCTACCCAGGCTTTGAATGGGAAAGCGAGCAATCTATAGTGGATAGATTTTATAACGGTCTGCGCAGCGAGTTGCGTATCCTACTGCTAGGACCAAAGCTATTAGGATTCCGAGCTTTGGTGGAATCGGCCAGAGCGTTGGAAGTGGAGTTGGGGGAAACTCACCGAGTACCGGTGAATAGGGTACCAAACCTTACAGATCCTATAAGGACTGCTTATCGAAAGATGCCGAGAGAAGAGGCTGGGTCATCTACTACCCAAACTACCGTCAAATGTTATTCTTGTGGCAAGAAAGGGCACCTCGCCAGAGAGTGTTGGGAGAGTGCTCAGAAGACAAGGAAAGTTTTAGCAGGATCAGTCGGAGATTCTGTGGCAAAAGATTTGGTGGTCAAGCGGACAACCTCAAAATCTGGGTACCGTAGGTGGTACAAGAAGGCTAGGAGGTCGGGTCTAGTCCCTTCCTCTAGCACATCCGGAGCGACTACAGTCCAAACCCTGGATGAATGCTTTGTTTGTGGAAAGTCGGGGCACTATGCCCGAGATTGTTGGTTTGGACGCCCAGTGTCCAAAAAGAAGTCAGGGGCAACTTTTGAGGAGAAAGACATGGCGGTGGCGTCCGCAGCATCGCTGATTACTCCGGCCCAACCGGGAGAGAACATCCTTGGCCAGCAGGAGGTCATGTGGCCGACCGTCGGGTTGACAGGTATGGTTTAATTGTTAGCAATTTAGCTTCTTATACCTGTTACCTTTTGCGTGTTAGCTTAGGACTGGATGTTCTAGGCTTTGTTTGGATTATTGGCAATCCGGCGAGAGCATTGTTCGATACGGGAGCTTCGCGCACCTTTTGTCCAAGAGTCTTCGATGGCAAAGGACAAACTGGATGCGTTATGGCGTTACGGATGTTCAATGCACGCGAAAAGAATTTCTGTGTTGCAAGGTTACGGTTTAGGGGTCAGGGATTCGACGTGCAAGCGTCGTTATTGCCACCATGGAAGGCTTTGAAGCCTAAGCCTACATTGGGTAGTATCTCGGGTGTCTCCGAATATCCTGATGTGTTTCCCTGGAGTCCCTCCGTAGCGAGCGATTGATTTCGCGAGTGAGCTGGCGCTAGGTGCCAAATCTGGGTCATGCTCTCCTTATAGGCTAACGCCTAATGAGTTGGCAGAACTGAAAGTTCAATTTGAAGAGCGTATGGATCAAGGTCTTGTGCGTCCAAGTTTGTCGTCTTGGAGCACACCGGCCCTCTTCATGTAGAAGAAGGACGAGAGTTTGCGGCTCTGAATCGTTTATGGAAAACTGAGCAAGTCGATAAAAGAGATCAAGTACCCGATCCCAAGGATTGGCGATCTGTTTGATCAGTTGGGTGGGTCATCGGTGTACTTAAAGTTGGAACTTAAGTCTGGTTACTATCAGATGAGAATCAAGGAAAGTGTTATCCCAAAGATAGCGTTCAACACAAGATATGGGCATTTCGAGTTTACGGTCATGTCGTTCGGGCTGACTAATGCGCCATCGGTGTTCATGGATCTGATGAACAGAACGTTCAGGGAGTACTTAGACCATGTTGTGATCGTCTTTACTGATAACCTATCGGTGTGCTCGCAGTGCGAAGAAGATCGCTTCAAGCATCTGCGTTTGGTTTTGGGGGACACTAAGGAGGAACGAGCTATACGCAAAGTTCTCCAAAGGCGAGCCTTGGTTATCTTCAGTGACGTTCCTTGGTCACTTAGTCAGTAGGGAAGAGTTGCAGTGGATCCGGCGTAGACTGTTACAATACGAAAGTGGCCTGTGTTGTCTTCGGTAGAGGAAGTCCGGAGTTTGCCGGGGCTTGCCGGCTTTTACAGGCACTTTGTGGATAACTTCTCGCGGATAGCGCTACCTCTCACGACTTTGACAAGGAAAGATCAGAGTTTTGTGTGGGCGCATGAGTGTGCGCAAGCTTTTGAAGAGCTGAAGAGTCGGTTGACCACGGCGCCAGTGCTTAGTTCGCCGAGTGGGACCGAGGGCTTCGAGGTTTTTAGTGACGCTTCGGGTAGTAGTTTGGGCTGTGTGCTGGTGCAGCTTGAGAACTTGATAGCCTATGGTTCGCGTCAGCTAAAAGTGCATGAAAGGAATTATCCGGTCCGCGACTGGGAGTTGGCGGCCGTGATATTTGCGCTTAAGCTATGGAGGCGCTACTCGTACGACGTTAGGTCGATATTCATACCGACCTTAAGAGCCTGAAATATCTGTTGGATCAATAGGACCTGAACCTGAGGCAGCGGAGATGAAAGTAGTTCCTGGGGACTATACGTTCAAGATTTATCATGCACCCGGCGAGGGCAACGCAGTGTGGATGCGTTGAGTCGTAGGGCTCCCGCCCAAGCCAAATGGGTGTTGGTACATGTTGAGAGGCTAGTTCAGGAATTGGAAGCGTTAGAGATCCATTGTGTTGACAAGCAGACTAACGCCGAAGCATTGTTGAACTGGACGGAGGTTCAGTATGACCTGGCTGATCGTATTTGGCAGGCCATGGTTTGTGTAGCTGCATGAAGGAAATCATGAGTGCGGCTCGTTGGGTCAAAATCCCGAATCGACGGTTGTAGGTGGGCTACCAAGGAAAGACCATTGTTTGTGCGGCCCAAGCATGGGTAATCTATGGGTGGAGTTGTGATACGTTATATCAAGTACTCAACTCGCTTAGGAGGCACGAAGTTGTGCCGATATCTGAAGAAGTGCTCTGGTGGCCAGAACTCTAGAAGGTCGTGGCACCATATGTAGCAAAGTGCCAGCCTTGCGCCTTAGTGAAGGCAGAGTGCCAAGTGCCGGGGGATTCTTAAATCCATGCCTAGTTCGGAATAGAAGTTCGACTGGACTGTGGGCATGGTTTGCCAAGGTCACAGTGAATTAACGACGCCGTCTGGGTGATCGTAGTTGTGTTGACACTAGTGTCGCACTTCATTCCGCATAGGAAAGATTGACTCGGTGGAGAAGTTAGCAAAATTGTATGTTGACAATATCGTTAGGCGGCATGGTATGCCCCGTAGCATTGTGAGTGATCGCGATGGGCGGTTCACGTCAAATGATTGGAAGTGGTTGCAGAAAGTGCTGAGGGTTAAGATGAAGTTTAGTCCAGTCTTACAACCGCGGACGGATGAGCAGACCGAGAGAGTCAATAGAACAATGGAGGACATGCTCCGCATGTGTGTTTTAGACTTCAGGAAGCTTTGGGAGGACCACCTATTTTAGTGGAGTTCTCGTACAACAATAGCTACCAGGGGAGTATCCAAATGGCGCCCTTTGAGGCCCTATATGGTAGAAAATGTCGCACGCCGTTGTCCTGGTTAGAAACAGGTGAGGCAAGGTTGTACAAGAAGCAGGAGGTGGAGAGTGCTACCTCGTTAGTGCGGATCATGCGGGAACGCTTGTTGATCGCTCAGGACCGGCAGGCGAAGTATTACAATGTCAAGCACCGGAACGTGGAGTTCACGGTAGGCGATTGGGCATATCTTAAAGTGAAGCCGTTCAAGGGGGTTTCGCGGGTGAGACGCTTGAAGAAGCTGAGCCCAAGATACCTTGGACCTTTTGAGGTTCTGGAGCGAGTCGGCGAAGCGGCTTACCGCTTGAGGCTATCGGAGAAATTTAGTGGATTACATGATGTGTTCCACATGTCAGTGTTGCGGAAGGCGATGCAAGAGCCTTCGCAGGTGATCGCGGTTGACCAAGTGCCGGTGGACGAGGGGTTGACGACTAGGGTCAAGCCCATTCGTATCTAGGATGTTGAGGTCAAGAGACTCCGTATCAAGGAGATCCGGATGGTTAAGGTCCGGTGGGATAATTGCGGGCATGAGGAGCTCTCTTGGGAACGGGAGCAGACTATGCTGGAGGAGTACCCGGAATGGTTCCGCTCAGGTACTGATTTACGTTAAGTCCTGTTTGTCCTTTAATAATTTCGTGGACGAAATTCTTTAAGGGGGGTAGAATTGTAACACCCCAAAGTGTTGTAGGAGCGACGGGGATCGAATTTGGCCAAGACAGGATTTTTGGTACAGGTGACACGGGCCCCGACACGGGCGTGTCGGAGGCCGTGTCGGGCGTGTCGAGCTCGGGCCGTCGAGCTGGCCGTGTAGTCGACCAGTGTAGGTCGACGATGGTCGTGTGGTGGAACACGGCCTAGGACACGGGCGTGTCCCAGGCCGTGTCACACCTGGGCTGCACGGTGGGTTACACGGGCAGTGACACGGGCACGAACACGGGCGTGTCTAGTTTGACACGGGCTTGTCCAATGCCGTGTCACCAAGCCGTGTACCTCTCTGACTGCGAATTGTTGGTCGATTGCACACGGGGGGCGTGACACGGGTCCCGACACGGGCGTGTCGCAGGTGACACGGGCGTGTCGGAGGCCGTGTCAAAGGTCGTGTGCTGGTTTTCAATTTTGGTCGAGACTGCGAATGAGCTACACGGCCAGGCACACGGCCGTGTGTGAACCCGTGTTCGGCCCAGATTTTATGATTTCAGGTCTAATCTCGACCGTTCGTTTCCTTGGCTTTGGATCTGACGGTGGGGGTCTGTTCCTGAGGGGTTTTAGCTGGGTTTTAGGGTTAGAATCCCTCATTCCATCCAAGCAAATCTCTCTCTAAGTTTTAGAGAGAGGGGAGAGCAAGTTTGGAGGAGGAGACCAAGATCCGGCCGCCGGAGGAGCTTCGGAGCTCCGAATCGCGATCCGAGTCCAGATCCGCGGAGGTGACGCCGTTGCGGTGCTTTTCAACCGCATAGTTTTCGATGGCGCCGCGGAAGAATGCAAGGGTAACGATTCTCTTCTTGAGCATGTGAAGCTCTTCTTCCTTTGCATGGGAAAACCCCTCTCCCGCGAGTGTGCGGCGAGATCGTGGTATTCCTTGGGGTAGTATGTAAAGTCCCCCTTGTTAGAGTCCGGAATCGTAGTACGGACATAGGCATGGTGTGTGAAGCCGATCCGGACGTGTTTTCTGGATCGGTGATGTTTTGCTATGCATATTTTAGCCGGAGAAGACTCCGAGCATTGTGATTGTTTTCGGGTTGCTATGCGGTAGAATGCATCAGGGAATCTTGGGGATTAACCCCGAGGTGCACCCGGAAATCTGGGCGGAAACGAAGTTCTGCCATCTCGGTGGCCTGGGTGCCAGCTGGGAACATAGCGGGGCTATGTATCATGTTTTGATTGCGGCAGGGAGCCTTGGGGATGAAACCCGAGGTGCACCCGGAAATTTTGGACGGAAATGCAGTTCTGTCATAGCGGTGTCCTGGGAGCCAACCGGGTACTTAGCGGGGCTAGGTACCGTGTTTGATCGTTAATTGGGACTGCGGAAAGCTTAGTCCGCGCCAAAGGGCCGAATGGCAGTGGCGGAGTGAGCAACAGACTAGTAGCCCCCTACCCGCTCCACCTGCTCGGTTAAAGCGACCTAAAGTTTTACGTGGGACTTACCGAGGTTTGGAGATCGAGTCTAGGCTGCGGCTGAGAAGAATAAATGCTCACAAAGATTGCCACCCTGGGGGTGGTGGTGGAGTCGAGGACCGGACGGGGTTCGGACTGGCTTCGCCGAATAAGTGCCCTGAGAGCACGGGATGTACGGCTGTGAGAGCGTGCACCTATGATGAGATGCTTGTTTTACTGTGTTGCTTGTTTTGCTAACAAGTGCAGGGAAGAAGCTTTGCCTCCCCGGTTTGGGGGCGGAATCGTTATAATTTGGTCAGCATTGCTGACCGTTGCTATTGTTCGCCACCAGGCGGTGGTTTGTGGCTTGCAGGTGCTGCGGAGCGGAGCGGGAAATAGCGGGCTAAAGCCCTTGTTGCTGTGCTGGCCCTCGAAGGCCTAATTGCTTATGTTTCTTTCCCGTTTTTCATGTATGGCCGGCCTGCGAGCCGAAGTATGAAAACACTGCTTTTGTTAAGTGAACAGTGTAAGGCCTTAAGGCCATTTCTCTTTTGATGTATGTATACATTCCTGGGTTTGTAGTGGACATTCATGATGTTGTGGCTGGGTTCTTATTTCTTTTGCAACCTAATAAATCGCTTCCGCTAGGTGTTGTGTAGGACGACATGATTGGTTGAATGGTTTCAACGCGTAACCAACCGGTCTGTCCGTAGTATATGGCGTCGGGCCCCGGCCGGACCTACTGCTATATGCAATGCGACGGATAGGGGTGTTACACTTTATGTCTTGGGCTAGATCAAATTGAAGAGCCTTATGACTTTCATCCACATACTTTTCAAGAGCCAATCTCTGCTCATCAAATTTTACTTGTAAATAAACCATAAGCTTGATGTAATCAAAATCAGTAGTAGATTGTGAAGTAGTTGTTTGCAGAACTTTCTTATAACTTTGACTTCTTCTCTTAAAGACCATTATTTTTCTTTTCTTGGCCTCCCTGACTTCTTCATGCTCAGACTCTGAAGAACTTTCAATATTAACTCTCTCTTGAGGAGTGGAAGAAATTTCTTTCTTAGCTTCATGTTGCTCCTCCTCAATATTAACCTGCTCCCCCTCAATCCTTACTTGCTCCTCCTCAAATCTTAGGGTCTCCATTTTATCTGCTGCTCCTTCAAGATCAGGAAACAACTCCTCAAGAGTGAATTCTTGTTGAGTGTGAGCAGGAGATAGTACTTTATCAGCAGTAGTAGCAACTCCAGAAATATCAAGACCAGTTTGAGAAACTATGTCCTCTAATAAATTGATTCTTTCTTCCTCCTGCACCTGGTCAGAATGTGGCTCCCCCTGCACTTATGCAGAGATAGTCTCTTCCTGGACTTGGGTAGTCTCAGTCTGATCCTGAACTTGTTCTCTATCTTGTGCTTCCTGTTCTTGTGCATCTTCATGACCATGCTCAGAAAGGTCACGTGCTGGTGATTTTTCCGTTAGCTCTTGCCTGTCCATATCAGGCATCTCCTTTGAAAGAACTCTATCTCATCATGAGAATAACCTTATGTCCATTCTCCTCATGTGATTTATCTTTGATCCAGGAATCTGTTGCATCACCTCTGGAATTATTCCAGCCAGGTACAGACTCATGATCCTAGCCAAGTTTGGCTTCTTGATTCCTTCTTTTATCTTATCAAACAGTACTGCAGACCAATTGGTGTTAATCTTAAAGATTACCCTTGTCATTAGGCTGAACATATAGGCTGATATCCTATTATGACTACCTGGTTTACATAAGATCACTTTTTCTTCTATTTCAGATAGGAATTTCCCTTGATGATTCATGCCTTTTCTGTTGATGGCTGCTCCTATCTTTAAGGTTGGATCCAATCCACACCATTGAAGCGCCTCCCTAGCCCTTGAGGCTGGGACCTTTTCCTCATCATGTATTCTAGGAAGATGGAGAATCTTGCTCAACCTCTTCTGAGACAGCTTGACTTTTTCTCCATGTACAGTGGATTTGATCTTCAATCCTGTTGAGTCCATTGATGCAGCAGTGTAGAACTCGAATACTTCTTTCTTCCATATCTTTGTAGGTTCAGAGACAAGATATTCTAATCCGTTGTCTGCAAGAAGAGAAATGACCTATTTGATCTCCGTTGTGGCATCGCCGAATGCATGCCTAACCAACTCATATCCTTCATTAATGTTGTCTTCAACCTTGGGCGTCATTGGAATGAAGAGAAAGCTTGGTTGGAGAGAAAAGAGATTGTCGACACAAGGTTTTTGTCTCGAAACCCTGGTGAGCGTGTCGACAAAATATGTTCTTGACCTATTTATACCCTTCTAATCAAAGAAGGTCAAAAGGCGGGCAAAAACAGTCTAAAAGTGTCGACACAGTTGGAATGTGTCGACACAAACTCCTAATGTCTCGACAACAAAGTTGACCTCTATGTGTCGACACAAATTGATGATGTGTCGACACTTGACTTACGAAGACGAGAAACAGAAATTCTGTGTCGACACTTATTCGAAGTGTCGACACTTGACTGAATGTGAGGACACCACTTCTCTGGATGTGTCGACACAACTCTTCTGGATGTGTCGACACTGCTTGTCTGGATGTGTCGACATATAGTCCCTTAGGTGTCGACACTTTTACTCTGTGTCGACATAATTTCCCTGAATTGTCGACATAACTTCTCTATGTCGACACTTTATTACTGAATGTGTCGACACCATTTTACTTGTCCAATTTTTGGTAAACTAACCTATGGTCAGCATTCCTAAATCAATTTTAAATCTATTGAATTTAGTTTCATCTAGAGGCTTGGTAAATACATCTGCAATTTGATAATCAGTTTTAACAAATTCTAATGAGATGTCTTCTTTTTCTACATGTTCTCTAAGAAAATTGTATCTTATCTCTATATGGTTAGTCCTACTATGTGAAACAGGATTGTTTGCAATAGAAATGACACTTTTAGAATCACACAATAAAGGTGTATTACTTAATTGAATACCATAGTCCCTTAGCTGATGCTGAATCCACAATAGTTGTGCACAACAACTTCCTGCTGCCACATATTCAGACTCAGCTGTGGATATTGCCACACTAGTCTGCTTCTTACTGCTCTAGGATATCAACCTTCCTCCCAAGAATTGGCATGTACCTGTAGTACTTTTTCTATCTTCTCTACAGCCTGCAAAATCTGCATCTGAATAACCTGTTAGTAGAAAATCTCCATTCCTAGGGTACCAAAGGCCTAGATTAGGTGCGCCCTTTAGATATCTCAAAATCCTCTTGACTGCAGTATAATATGATTCTTTAGGGCATGCTTGGTACCTTGCACAGACACATGTAGCATACATAATGTCTGGTCTACTAGTAGTGCGATATAATCTAGAGCCAATTATTCCTCTATACAAAGACTCATCTACAGGATTACCTGCATCATCTTTGCATATAGGCATACTTGTTCCCATAGGATTTCTCATGGTGGAGGATGACTCCATACCATACTTCTTAATTAACTCCTTGGTGAACTTAGACTGGGATATGGACAAGCCATCATCAGTCTGTCTTACTTGGAGTCCCAAGAAGAACTTAAGCTCCCCCATACTGCTCATTTCAAACTTCACTTGCATAAGTTTGACAAACTTATTGCAAAGGTTGTTCTCTGTAGACCCAAAAATTATGTCATCTACATAGATCTGAACTAAGATTATCTTACCTTTAGATTTCCTTAGGAATAGAGTTTTGTCTATTTTACCTCTTGAGAATTTGTTCTCAATAAGGAAAGTAGACAGGGTTTCATACCAAGCCCTTGGGGCTTTCTTTAACCAATATAATGCTTTCCTAAGTCTATAGACATAATCAGGTTTAAGAGAATCTACAAAACCTAATGGCTGCTCTACATAGACTTCTTCTTTTAGATCACCATTCAGGAATGCTGATTTCACATCCATTTGGTATACCTTGAAGCCTTGATATGCTGCATAGGCAAGGAACATCCTGATTGCTTCCAGTCTTGCTACTGGGGCAAATGTTTGATCAAAGTCTATTCCCTCTTCCTGCTTGTATCCTTTTGCAACCAATCTTGCTTTGTTCTTCACAATAACTCCATTCTCATCCAACTTGTTCCTAAAAATCCACTTTGTACCAATGATGTTGTGGTCTTTTGGTTTAGGAACTAACTCCCAGACCTTGCATCTTCTAAACTGATAAAGCTCCTCTTGCATATCATTAGTCAAGTGTTGGTCTTGGATAGCTTCTTCAAATTTCTTTGGCTCCAGTTGAGATAAAAAACTTAAGTGCAGGACTGTATTCAGATTTTTTCTTCTGGTTTACACTCCATGTCTTGGATCACCAATTATCTGATTTGCTGGATGATCCTTTAGATGTCTTACAGCTGGAGGTAGACTTCCTTTTGGCTGAACACCTCCAGTTTCTTCATTATGCTGCACCTCTTGGTTGTCATCAGCTTCTAGAGAGTCTTGTACTCCCCCTGGACAATAGCCATCATTTTCCAATTCTTCATCTTCAGTTGAGCCTTCTGCATTGGAAAGCTTGTCCATTTTATTGCTTATACATGTTGTACTGCATGAACTATAAGGCAACTCACTGTTGATTAATCTAGTTTCATCAAATACAACATGTACAGATTCTTCTACAACCTGGGTAATCAAGTTGTAGACCCTATAAGCCTTACTATTGTTGTTGTACCCAACAAATATCCCATCTTGGGATTTGGCAGCAAACTTAGTTAGATATGACTTGCCATTGTTAAGGATATAACACTTGCAACCAAAGATCCTAAAATAGGATAGATTTGGTTTTCTACCTTTCATGATCTCATATGGAGTCTTTTTGTGGTACTTGGTGATAGAAGCCCTGTTGAGCACATGACATGAGTGTTTACTGCCTCAGCCAAGAAATATTCTGGGAGAGAAGTGTCACTTAATAGAGTTCTACCGGCCTCAATCAATGTTCTATTCTTTCTTTCAGCAATACTATTTTGCTGTGCTGTTCTAGGTGAGGAGAATTCTTGAAAAATCCAAAACTCTTCACACAATCTTGTCATACTTTCAGATTGAAATGCAGTGCCATGGTTACTTCTGATTTTGACCACTGTACTGTCCAGTTCATTCTGAATTTGTCTGACAAAACTGTGTAAAACACTTGGGGTTTCTGATTTTTGTCTCTGAAAGAACACCCAGGAATATCTAGAATAGTCATCTACCACCACAAAAGTGTAGACCTTCCTACCTAGACTATGAACTGGCATAGGACCAAAAAGATCCATATGTAAGAGGTATAGACACCTCACTGAATCCTTGTTTTCAAGGCTATGGAAGGAGGATTTTGTCTGCTTGCCCTTTTGACAAGCTGAACATATCCCTTCCTTTATACACTTAACTTGAGGACCATTCCTCACTAACTCTTTGCTAAAGCGTTAACCAATTGTTTTGTAGTTAAGATGAGCCAGCCTCTTATGCCATTTGACACAGTGAGAGGCTTTCTCATCAGTTACAAGACAAATAGGAGAACCTTTGTTCTCACACTCAAAATTGAGACAGTACACATTCCTCTTTCTATATCCTGTCAAAATAATATTTTGATCACTTGACCTTTTGATATGACATCCATTCTTAACAAATGAAATATCATATCCTAAATCACTCAGCTGGCTTATGCTTATAAGGTTGTGTTTCAAACCCTTTACATAGGCCACTTGAGTGATAAAAATCTGGTTACTAGAAATGTTACCAAACCCTTTAATGATTCCTCTTTCAGATCCACCAAAGATTACTTTAGGCCCATCCTTGATAGGTGAGTACTCCTTTAGCAGCCCCTTTGTTCCAGTCATGTGCCTGGAACATCCACTGTCCAAGTACCATATAGGGGCATGACAACTTGGACTTACCTGCAATAAAGAATTACTTTCCCTTAGAACCCAAGTAAGTCTTGGGTCCTTGGTTCAAGTTAGCTTCAATCTTAACAAATCTACTTGCAGCTCTTCTAACAGGTAGACTGTTGTTCTTCCTGACACTAGTATTGTGCTAGCAATCTATGGCATAATGAACTGTCTTGCCACAGCACAAGCACTCATACTTGTTGCATCTATTTTTAGATACATTCTTGACAGTTTGGTTGACAGCAAATTTTTTGTATTGTGCTGGTACTGCTACAGCTACACCCACTGGTTTCTTATAACCATGGGGTTTATGAACATGGGCTGCCTTATTGACATAAGCACCCTTGTCATTCAGAACTTCAGTCTTATTATGACCAAGAGTATTCTCAAAGTCATACTTGTTAGAAGACACTTGAACCTTTCTGAAAACTACAGGGACTTTTAAATTTAATGGCTGAACTGAGGCTTTGCCCTTTCTCTTGAAATGGGCAGCCATGGTGTTACCTTTAAAGCCTAATCCTGCCTTACCCTTTTGAGCCACAAACTCATCTATTAAGGGTAAGACTGATTTTAGCTTAGAGTAACTAGCCACCAAATCTCTCTCCTTTTGAAGTCTGACTTCCAAACTTTTAATTAGATCATTTTTATATGTGATTGTACCCATCTGAATAATAGTTATAGTTTTTAGCTTGGCAACCTCATTCATTTTTTGATCCAATTCTTTATCTAAACCAGATGTAGTCATCTTAAGATCTGCAATTTTCTTAGCCTGAGTTTTGGCCAGGTTCTTGCTTTTCTTTAGAGCCTGCAACAAGTCCCCATATTCATCTATCAACTGGTGAATATCTCCTTCAGATTCAGATCCATCCTCATCACTTGCTGTAGATGAATTTGACTCTGAACCAGTACTGTAATCAGAAATTCTAGAATTACTTTGTACCTTACTGGGACCAGGCTGATCCTAGCACTTGTTGTCTTCTGATTCAGCCATCAGTCCCATGCACTGATGGTCTTCTTGTTCATAGATGGAGTTAAGTAATTGCATAAACTCATCTTCTTCACTAGCTACATACAGTCCAATGTATGCTTCAGCTTCAGATTCTGACTCTGAGGATGATTGATCTGTAAGACTCTTCTCCTTCTTAGCAACAAAGGATTTATCCTTCTTGCCCTTTTGTTGAGTCTTCTTTCTATCTGCTGACTCCTTCCTCTTTTCTGGACTCTCAGCCACCATATGTCCAGGCCTATTGCAGCAATAGCAAACAATTTTTGATGTTGTAGCTTTGCTGGGCCTAGACCTGCTCCTTTCCTTTCTTGATGATTTTCTCTTTTGATAGTAGTCATCAACTGGCTGTGATGTGGAGGGCCTTGACTTCCACTGCTTCTTCTTCAAGAACCTCTAAAACTGCCTTGTAAAGGCAGCAAAATCTGCATCTGAATCACTGCTATCTGAGTTCTGATTGTCTGAATTCTCTGAGATAACTTCAGCAACTTCCTTAGGAGGTGATGGAGATATCCTTCTATTCTTTCTAGTGGCTTCAACCTTGAAGGCCACAGACCTTTCTCTATGCTCTCCTTTTATATTTCTTTCTTCCTCCTTCCTAGCCATTAGTTGCATTTCATATGATAGCAACTTTCCAAATAAGGTTGGAGGAGAAATATCTGCTAGTTTGGCCACTTCTCTAATGGCACAAATCTTGGTATCCCAATCCTTTGTCAAGGATCTTAGGAATTTGTCATTCAGCTCATAGGTACTGAAGACCCTTCCATAGGACATCAATTCATTCACTATCCTGTAGAATTTTTTGTAGCATTCAGATATGCTATCAGACTTCCCTTGTCTGAAACTCTCATATTCTTGATTGAACATAGACTTTCTGTCTTGTCTAACTTCTTCAGAACCTTACATGTAGACAATCAAAGTGTCCCACATTTCTTTGGAGGTTTTGCAGTGAATATAATTTTGGAAAGTAGAATCATCTATGGCACTCACTATGATATTCTTAGCTCTTTTATCCATAGTTGCCAGTATAATCTCATCTTTAGTCATTTCAGAAAAATCTTTAGGAGTTCTTTGATTTGCATCTAGAACAGACACATTCATTGGGATATATGGACCTTCTTTTACTGTGATATATATCCTTGGGTCAGAGACCTCCATAAACAACCTAACCCTTTCTTTCCAGATTCCAAAAATCTCTTTCTTGTAGATGGGTAATTTCATTGACCCTAGTTCCTTGTGATTCTCTCCAGAACCCATTTTCTTGATTCTTGATTCTGCCTTAGGGATCTAACTCAGACTGTTAAGTACTTCTTTGAGCAACCTCCCTGTGATACCACTTGATAGTTTTACTTTCAAGACTACCTAAACACCTAGAGGGGGGGGGGGTGAATAGGTTCTAATTCTTGTTTTAAAATTAAGACAGAAAATCACTTCAATGCTGTAATATAGAACAGAAAATTCTGCAGAAAACTCAGCACACACAATCACAGATTCTACAGCTACATAATTCACAGATTGCACACAGTATTTATAGTGGTTCCCCAAGGTCTGGGTACATCAACTTTCCCCCTTCACCTATCTAGCAGTATGCTAGATTCGGCCTAACTTCTTCCTTTATCTCAGATCCTCAGATCCTACAGCTCGGAATCCAGAAAGATTCTTATAACTCAGAATGTTTCCACATTCCTACAACTCAGGCTAACAAGCCCTACCTCAGCCTTGCCATAAGGCCTACAACTTAGAGAATACCTTCTCCTACAACTCAGGCACAAACAGCCCTACCACTTAGAGAATAAATCTCCTACATACGGCCTTTATAAAACAGGCTTACAAATCAGATCAATGAATAGATCCTACAGAATTTGATAAGGAATTTTATAATCTCTTACCCCTGTTGAGAGAGAAGGGATAAGAACTTTCTTGATCAGCTTCTTGAAGAGGTTGATGGCTGAAATCAACTTGATCTTAGCTTTCTTCAAAGCTTCTTGAATCTGAACTTAGTTGGGTTGATTTCCTTTGAATATAACTGACTGGTAGCTTCCTCCTTAGATTCCAGAAATAGATCTGAATCTTCTTGACAGATTAGTTCAGTATCTGCTTCTTGAGAGACCAGTGATTGTCTCTTTCTTGACTTCAAATAGCTGGATCTCTCTCTCTCCAAACCTCTTGAAGATACTTCTGAATTCTTGATTGAATTCAACTTAGAATGAATCTGAGTAGATGATCACTTCAGAATGTCTTCTTAGATCTTCTCACGAAGATCTTCTTCTATGCCTTGCACTTTCTTGATCAGAGATCTATCTCACAATAGTTGTGTTTTTGTGTGTCAATAATGAATTCCAAAATTGAATATCTCTTCTTCTAAATCCATCTATATATATAGACTTCATTCATGGTAACCGGCTGATCCGGTTTATAACTAACTTCTGACAAGTCTGACAGCTTCAGTAAACCTGTTGTTACTCACAGCTGTCAAGTCATCAAACAGAACTTGAGCCTTTGTCTTTGTCAGCAAAGCGTCGAGACTGACTATCATAAAGTGTCGAGACCATCTGTCAATATGTGTCGACACAAGTGACTTAAGTGTCGACACAGAGTTTGGTGGTGTCGACATAGCTACCTTGATGTCGACACAGCTTCTTGACACTGCATGTTGAGAATATGTCGACACTGATTATTTGTGTCGACACAAACACTTCACCATTCATCAACAATCAACTTGGTCTAGACTCAGTTGTGTGTCAACACAAGTCCTGTGTGTCGACACAGTTGATGTAGACTCAGAACATAGCGTGTGTCGACACTGCCTCCAGGTGTCGACATAGTTGTTGTCGACTCTGCCTCTGTGTGTCGAGACAGCCTCCCGGTGTCGACCCAGTTGATGTCGACTGACTATTTCTGTGTGTCGACACTGCCTCCCGGTGTCTATACAGTTGATGTCGACAATGCTTCTGTGTGTCGGCACAGCCTCCCGGTGTCGACACAAACTCACTGAAGTGTCAACACAGCCATTTCCAAGTGTCGACACAATCTTACTGAAGTGTCAACACAGCTTTCTCAGGTGTCGACACATGGACTTAGAAATTTTTCTTTGCATTTTAGCACATTCTTAACCTGCACATATAAACTTTAAACAACATCAAATACAGCTTGATATATATTATTGAGCTAAGTTTGGCTTGTCAAAATCAGGTACACATTTTCCAATGTACCCAACAGGTAGCCCGAGTCTGTTTGCCCTGCTGGCATGCATGACAAGGGCTATCTTTGATGCACTTAATAGTAGGGGCATCCCTTACTAAGTTCTTAGAAAACAACATATTAATAGTTTTGAAATTAATATGTGTTAATCTTTCGTGCCATTGTTCACAGAGAGATGCACTGTCTTTTGCTACTAGGCAAACGGGGGTAGAAGAGTCTATGCTAAGAAAATCTAAACAGAAAATATTTCTGCTCCTAATGCCAGTTAATACCGTCTCCGAAGAGGCATACGATATTATCAGGCACTTTTCCTTGAAGAACTTAACGTTGTATCCTTTATCACACAACTGGCTTACACTGATCAGGTTATGGTTTAACCCTTCAACATAGGCCATGTCTATGATAGAGAATACACCGTTGGATATCATACCATAACCCTTGGTGACTCCTCGATCTGATCCTCCAAAGATGACTTTGGGTCCATTTTTGACTAGGGAGTAATCACGCAATAGGCTTCTTATCCCGGTCATATGCTGGGAACATCCACTGTCTAAATACCAGATTGGCATTTTGGTGGCCTTTGGACATACCTGCAAAACAAAATTAGTTTCCCTTAGGAACCCAATCGGACTTGGGTCCTAGATTCCTTATTAGCACACTCCCCTTCGGGTGGTTAATCCTACGAGTGGTCGGCCTCACATTGCTAACATGAGGAGTCTCATTGTTTCTTGGATTAAACCAGCAATCCACGGTAAAGTGACCAACTTTGCCACAACACTAACAGTCAAACTTGTTGTACCGTTTCCTAGGCTCCTGCTTCACCCTTGGAATGGTGGGTCCAGCCGGGGCCTTGGATCTGGAGGTGGAGGCATCATGATGACAACAGTCACACGATTTCTTCACTTCCTGTTCCTTCTGAATAACAGGCTTGGCCTTTGGTGCTTGCTTCCTATTATGGCCGCTAGAGAAGTGGCCATAATTCTCTACTTGGATTTCCTCATAAGGTTCCTTGAAGACACTCTCATCGTAGTTGCGGGGGAAGGTCCATCCATCATACCGGCTCTTGGGCTTTTCAACCGAGGGCCAGAAGAGGTGGCCATAGGTTGGCTCAAAGTCATGCTCATTGCAGGGAAAGCTAGACTTTCGAAATAAAATATGACCGAGTGGGGCCTTTCCCTTTTCTGCAGTAGAGGCCTTCTAAGTAGCCTTATTTTTCCTCTAATTTCTGTTTCTCCTAGATGATTTACCAGGCTCAGCAACATGCCCTAAGCCAGCCCCCTTAGCCTGAGCAGAGAGTTCATTAACCAAAGTAAGAACGGTCTTGGGCATAGAGAAGCTTTTGACAATCTTCCTCTCGGCCGCAAGCTGTTCTTCCAGCTTGTTAATTTCTTCCTGCTTTTGGTCAAGGAGCCTTAGAGAATCTGAGTGCTCAGAAGTCAGGTCCAGGTGTTCCTGTCGGAGAGATATCAAGCCAGTGATCTCTTCTCTTAGGGATACTCCCTCAGCCATAAGGAATTTGACTTCCTTTTTCTGAGCGCTCAACCTCTTTCGGCATTCTTCAAATGTATTGAGCAGGAGCTCATACTTTTCGAGGAGTTCAACTTCAGGGGCAGATGGGCTGTCCTCGTGATCATCTTCAGGAGACTCAGAGTCAGAGTCAGAGAGGGGGGGGGGGTGCGATCTTTTACCTTCCCAGTAAATGGGGGACAATCTCCATCTGATTCGGAGCGACCCATTAGCCCGAAGTAGGCTTCCTCATCATCACTGGAGTTTGATGAGTCAGATTCACTCAGTGTCTTTGGCTTCTTGGCAATGTAGCTCCTCTCCTTCTTCTTGTCTCGAGAGGACTTGTGCTCCTCTCCTTTCCCCTTATCTCTCTTGCTTTAGTGGCAGTTAGCAATGATATGACCTGGCTTATTGCACCCAAAGCAGATAATGCCAGCAGAACGATGTTTGTTGTGTTTAGAATCATACCTGTCAGAAGAGTAATTCTTCTTCTGATGTCTGGAGGAGGAGCCATCTCCTTTTCTCTGATTCCTCATCTTGAGGAACTTCTTGAACTCTCGAGTGATGAAAGAGAATTCTTCTTCAGATAGCTCTGAGCCGGATGAGCATGGCTCAGAGTCTTCTTCCTCAGCCTTTCTCTAAGAGCGGGATGAGGCTGCACCCTTGCCTTTCCTTGAGCTATTAGCTTTCAGGGCCACAGTCTTTTCTTTGGCTGCAGCCTTATCAGCCTCCTCTTCAGCTTTTCTGGTGTTCAGATGAAGCTCGTAGGACATTAGCTTCCCAAACAGAATCTGGGGATCAGTTTCTGCCAGCTTGCCAAACTCTCTGACGGTGCAGATCTTGGTGTCCCATTCCTTTGTTAGGGATCTAAGGAATTTGTCATTTAGTTCACCATCGGTGAACACTCTTCCATAACCCTTCAGGGCATTAACGATCTTCAGGAAGTTCTCGAATGTCACTATGATTTCTTCTTTGGGACCTTGCCTGAAGGCCTCATACTTCTGGTTCAGAAGGGATCTTCGATCATCCCTTACTTCATCTGTGCTCTCCATCAGAATGATCAGGCAGTGCAAGATGTCCTTGGCAGTCCTGTAGTTGCTGAAATTCTGCATCATTGAATCATCGACGACACTCACTAAAATGTTTTTAGCTCTCTTGTCTAGGCCGACAAGCACCATCTCATCCTTATCCATTTCGGAGAGCCTCTTGGGCACCATCTTGGTCGGATCAATGGTGGAGGCCTTAGTGGGGATATGAGGGCCCTCCTCCACTATCATGAAGAGTCGGGGATCGACTGCTTCCATGTAGAACCTGATCCTTTCCTTCCAGATGGGAAAATTCAGCTTGGTTCATACTGGAATCTTTCCTGTATGCTTGAGTCCGTCTATTCCTGAGATATTCTTTCTTCTTGACACTAGACACAGGATCTTACTCAAGGTGTTAACCTTATTGATGAGAAACCTCCCTCTGATACCACTTGAAAGTATCTAGTGTCAACCTAATCCACCTATAAGGGGGGGGGGGGAATAAGTGTCGTGCAGTCTTTTGCGGAATTAAACTAACCTGCATAAGAAAGTAAACAAAACACAGAAAACACAAAAAGAATTATAGTGGTTCCCCGATTTGGGTACATCCACTTTCCCCCTTCGACCTATCTCCCACCACGGGATGACTCAGTCACTTCTCCAAACGGATTGAAATCCAATCCTCACACTAGGAGCAACGCTCCCCCAACCATGGAAGGAACCCTTCCAACAACGGAGTCACAACTCCACCACAACGGGTTGCACCCAACCCTTACAAATAGGAATGAAAATTCCTTTACAACAAAATTGAATGTAAATAAAAATACAAACAATGCTTTATGGAGATTCCGATGTCCTTCTTCGTTCGTTGAAGCTTGCACGAAAAGTACGAAGAGTCCACAACCAAATTTCTCACTTGGAATTGATCTTGTCAAGATCGGCGGCGGCAAGCAAGTGCGTCGACGATGCTTTAAAAATCCAAACTTCTTGATGAAGCAAGCTAGGTCTTCGAACGATCTCAGTCGGATCAAACGTCTCAGCCGATTCAGAAGGGATAACAAGTCTCGTTCAACGAATCAGAAGACAAGAGATCTCGAGAGAGAGACGTGAGACCGACTTCTTGCCTCGGTGCTGTTGTCGAGCGATCAGAGACAAGCTAAGATCAGCGACGGCGACAACTTCCGATCGACGGCGTGCGTGCGGGCGGAGCTCGCGATGCGCTAGGTCACGACAATGGCTTCTCGTTTCGTATTTTGGTGTGTACTTTAGACAACGGGAATAACATCGTATTTATACCCAAAGGAAAACCCTAAAAGACCGTTGTGGGGCCCACCTCGGAAATTCCGAGTTTTGGCCGAAATGAGCAAGGCGGCCTGGACCGGTCCAGCGATCGGCGAAATCATCCTAAGGCAAAATCGGCGGGAGTCATTGGTGATTTCCGTCGATGTCGGCGGGAATCAATCCCGACTCCCGTAGATTCTGCCTTGGCAGAATTTCTAACTTTGCCGGCCGGAAGTAGTCGGCGGGAGTCACTTAGTGATTCCTGTCGAAGTCGACGGGAATCACTAACGACTCCCGTCAATCTTCTTCTGCTCTTGATCTACCTTGACCATGTACTTGAAAATAAGTACACTCCAATAGAGAGAGCACACGTGGATCAACACACTGATCTACACAACGAGGGATACGTTGCGCAGACCCATGTATATTGACCCACTGCACTCTGACATTGGTGTGTACTTAGCATGGAATAACTGCAAGCATAACTTGATAGAATTGTCAAATACATTATCAATTCAACTTAGCTTGTTCAGGCTCTTCTTCAAATCAGGTCTATTATGGATGCAATACCCAACAGTAACGCATTACCTATTTTAGATACGAGAAATCCATATCTCTCAGGCTTAAATTTTGGTCTACCAGATATACATAGTACTGTGTTTCTTGTTCAAGCTCTCTAGCTAAAACAACTTGTAGTCCTTGCTCATGTTCCAATTCTAGTTTATTTATTGTTTGTGGTTTTTGAACTTCTTCAAGATCTACCTTCGCAGTATTTCCGGATAAGAACTCTTTCTCTAGAAATACATCAGTCTTTGCGACAAATACTTTACCCTCATACGGTAGGTAAAAGTAGTACCCTTTTGATTTTCCTAGGATACCCACAAGATAATATTTATCTGACTTGGTTTCTAGGTTGCCAGGTATTTAACGTTGCATATATGCCTCATAACCCCAAATCTTCATAAAATACATACTAGGATGTTTCCCAGTTCATATCTCATATGGTGTCTTTATAATTATTTTAGTTGGAGTACGATTTAGTGTGAAAGCAGTAGTCTTTAAAGCAAATACTCAAAAGGAAACAGGTAAATCTCCATGACTCATCATCAACCGTATCTTGTCTAACAAAGTACGATTCCTCCTATCAGACACACCATTTTGTTGAGGTTTTCCAAGTGGAGTGGGTTATGATATAATACCACATTCTTTCAAATGATCACGAAACTCATGACTCAAATACTCGCCACTTCGATTAGATTGGAGTGCTTTAATTTTTTTCCAGGTGGTTCTCTACTTTATTCTTAAACTCTTTGAACTTTCAAAGGTTTCAGATTTGTTCTTCATAAAATATAATATGCGTATCTACTAAAATCATCAGTAAATGTAATAAAGTTTTGGAGCCCACCTCTAGCCATAGAACTTATGGGTCTGCATACATCACTATATATTACACCTAAAAGATCATTGGTCCTCTCAATATGACCAGTGAAGGGGATTTAATCATCTTATCTAATACACATGTCTCACATCTCTGAAATGATTCATAATTAAATGAGTCCAATAATGCATATTTATGGAGCTTGAATATGTGTTTCTCATTTATATGGCACAAATGATAATGCCAAAGGAACGTAGTTTTAGAGTCATTCGTTTTTAGTTTTTAGTATTCTATAAGTTATATATCAGATGGTCTAAGTTCAAAATATATAAATTATTAAACAATTGGTCCACACCATAACAAACATCATTTAAATAAACAGGACAATAATTGTTTTTAATAATAAAAAATTCCTTTAATGTTAAGACATGAAACAAATATAATGTTTCTAGTTATGGCTGGAATAAAATGACAATTATCTAATTCAACTACAAGTCCTGTGGGCAAAGAAAGATGATATACTCCTACAACAACGACATAAACTCTTACTCCATTTCCAATACGCAGGTCGACCTCTCCTTTACCCAAAAATCTTCTTCTTCTCAATTCATGCATATTTGTACAAATGTGAGAACCACATCTAGTATCCAATATCCAAGATGAAAGAACAGAAAGTTTATTTTTATAACAAAAATATCTGAAACAGAAGTCACACTTTACTTCTTTTACTACATGTCCTCAAGATAGATGGGATAGTTCATTCTCTAATGCCCTGCCTTACCACAATGATGACATTTTTGTTCCTTAGCCATTCTTTTCTTCTTTAGTGCTGAAGACTTGGAATCAAGATATGACTTAGATCCTGCCTTGATCTTCTTCGATTCCTTGGTCTTGACCTTGCCTTATGCACCATCAGTATGTGGCTAGCAAGCTTGACCTTTTTTATATTGACTTTGACAGTTCTCGACATACCTAGGAGCTCAAGTAGTGTCTTGTCAATCTCATTCATATTATAATTTGATAAGAACTGCTCATAACTGTCTGGCAATGATTGCAAGATCAGAGCAGTGGCTAACTCTTGGCCTAAAGAAAAGCCCAGTCTCTCAATATTCTTAATATACCCAATCATCTTTATTACATGAGTCCATACTGGGTCTCAATCTCCCATCTTGTACTGAAATAATGTCTTAGAGATATCAAACCTCTCTTATTGAGCTTGTCTTTGAAATATTTTCTTCAGGTGCTCGATTACCTCATAAGCACACATGTTTTCATGTTACTTTTGAAGCTCAGAGTTTAAAGTGGCCAGCATGATGAATTCAACATTTAAGGTATCGTCTCCATACTTTATATAAACATATTTGCATGAGAGACAGATGTTGCTGACTCCTTAGGGGGATCTTCTTCTAAGACAGAGCTTACGCTATTGCCTAAGAACAATTCTCAGGTTCCTGTACCAGTCTAGGAAATTAATCCCATTGAGCTTGCCCTTCTTAAGGATAAATTTAAGGAATAAGGTGGAGTGTGAACCACTTGCCATGGATATTCTACAGGAATAATACAAAACAGTTATAATATATTTCAAAATATATTTTATTTTAATATGAACTTTAATTAAAATCTCCCACTATTTTAATCAAATTGATAACCCTTAATATTAATTCGAAGAGTTTATGCGAGTTGTTATCTAGTGGACAAGATCCGTATTTCACCAACACCATAAGTCAGCTTTGGCTGATCACCCATAGTGTAGCTATTTAGGTAGATAACTTTTGCCAATAGCATTTTCATACAACTCTTATATGGTTGGTGAATAACTCTTTATTCGCATCCATCATATGGTGCATGCCAACCCTATGCTGCTAGGCACTCAACCTTTGAGATTACCTTGTTAAGTTGAAACCGATGTTGATAGTGAGATATCACAACTACTCGCTTGCACCCTTACTAAGATAGATTAATGCACCTTGCTTTGGCAAAACCACATTTCATCGATCGAGGCAAGAAGAGTGTCATCCATCGGAAGACATCCAAACACTTAATTTTAGGTTTAAGAGATTTTTCATGATATGATTGATTAACATTTAATCATACTGCATACATTTATAAATCATAAAAATTATAATATTCACATTCCAGATTCATCTCATATGTGTGTAAAATAAAATCATCAACACTTGATGGAAAATGTTAAATTTGAACATTTAGAATATTTCTAGATCTTTAGATTTACATGTATTGGACACATTCACAAGCAACTTTACTTATGCAGTAGATAAACTTGTCTCTCATTATCGGATTTCAAATCCAGGATAAACAATTTGGTTTCACAAACCACATAGAGGGACGGTTGTTGTTAAGAGAAACAATTTCTAAAACATGGAAATCACCTAACCACCCTCTAATATCACCGTTAGGTTTTGCAAGAAGTGGATACACATCAGATATGCACGACAAAAAGAGATCTAGAAAAACCATAACCAGATCTAGGATCTTGTGAAAACCATGAATCAAGAAATAGAGCAACAAATGGATGGTACCTGTACAGGATCAATTCACAAAGATCGGCCAAGATCGATGCTCCAAGAAAATCTCCTTTGATGTATTGGAATCCTATTTCAAGTCTTCCTCGTCCATTGAGTCTGATAACACAGAAATGATTTGTGTCGTTATGAGATTTACAAACGAATGGGAGAAATGCCTAGCCATCATCACACAAGGGCATGTTGGAAGGGATGATCGAGGCCTTCATATCCATAAACTTTTAGGTTCATTTCCAGGAGAGGGCTGCCGGCACTAGAGCTCCAATTTGTAAGAGGAGGTCGCTGTTAGGCTTGCCGCTCAGAACTCTTCCAAAAATAAGAGTTCGGGAGAACCGAAAAAATTCTTCTAATTATAATCCTGAAATTATATATATATAATGTTCAGTGAACTAGGTTTGGCTTTAATAAGAAATACCCTTCAGAAAAACCGAACCGGGTTCAGGGTATAAAACAGACAAAAGACGGGTCTGTCGATATTTAACCAGTCGGCACTAGAACTAGCCTTTTTCCATCAATCCAAGTTGATATAAATTATATCGGCTATATTAACTATATCGATTGGACCATGCAGTCAACAAGCTGTCAAACAGTCATTCTCGGAAATATCGACTGCACCGACTACATCAGTTGCATGATTTGTCGACTGCTTCGACAATATTAGCGACATGATTTGTCGACTACATCGACTTCATGTCATGCCAACTGCATTGACTATATCAGCTAGACCATCCAACCGACAGACTGTTAAACAACCTTTCTGTATTTATCGACAATATCGATTGCATCAGCTGGACCATCCATCCGACAAGTTTGTCTACCTAACAAATCATCTAGTCGACAACCTGTCAAATAGTTTGTAATCAACTAAAGCATCCAATCGACAAATTTTGCCTCTACACTCATATGAGTCAAGCCTGCTCGATCAATTATCCAATTTATCGTATGTTATTATGTGTGATCTCATAAGCTCATATTACGTTGGCAACAAGACTAACTTGTTGACTACTTCAAGATCACAAAGACACTAACAATGACATCATACAAAAAAAATTTAATGCTGGGTGACTACTGGGCTATTTACGCAGTATGCAAGGCGTAGTCTAGCTTGTAGAAGAAACATAGATAGAAAGTGAATGAGGAAGGAGAGAGAGAAGCTAATTATTACCATTCCTTAGAAAAACATGAGAAAAAATGAAGAAATTGTGGCGGGAATTAGGGCATCACGACATCCCAGGTACCTACAGTAAAGAAGAAAGGGAAATTAAGGAATAAGAAAAGTGGGAGAGATGAAGGAGATGGGGGTTGGCGAGTCTTACCACCGATATATGGTGATGTCAATCCAGGAAAGGATGGTGAGGAGCCGAGTCGTATGCTGAGAAAGTGCGAAGAATCTACTCTAGGAGTGAGAGAGCGATGAATGAAAGCGGGATTTTAGATTATTGATGATTCCAATTAGCTGCAACGAAGAGAACGAGGATTTTAGGAAGAAATAATGTGATGGAGCTGGAGGAGAAGGGATTAGAAGAGTCTTACCAGTGATGGTGGCGTCAAATGTAGAAGGAATGACAAGGAGATGGGTTGCTAGATTGAGAGAGGGGCGGAGAGGTGTAGACGAGATTTCAGGGTATGGACAAATCCAAAACCGAGACTTTGAAGGGTTTTTAAGGGAACTGTTTGGAGTTGTTTTAATTGGAGGGTTGCTTTTTAGTGTAAATTGAATCAAACGGCTCAGATGACTTGGATGGGCCTTTAAAGTTACACCAGTATAGCAAAGTATTTCTTTGAATATAGTATAGAATAATAAAATGTTAATTAGGATTTTTACAGTTATTTTGATATCTTATTTGCCTATAAAAAGTTATTCTTTAAAATAATCTGCACAGAAATTGTGCCCTTTAAAATTGGAGCAAATATCATTTTTTTCTTCTTTTTAATCGCAAATTTTGACGACGGCCTGATAGTAGATCAAACAGACCAAATCTGACGTGGACCATGCTTTTGGTTTATGTATCATACCAAAAAATTCTCCTCTAGCCTTTATCCTGAGCACGAGTTTCTCAACCTTTATCCTGAGCTCGCATGAGCGAATCTCGTCTGTCCGAGAGAGAGAGAGAGAGAGAGAGAGAGAGAGAGAGAGAGAAGTCTAGCATGGGCGAATGGAGCATTTTGATTTGGTTATTATCGTGGATGCACAAAGCTCAGTACAAAATAACTAAAACTATATGTTAGGGAGGTCCACGCTCAAAATATTCTACAATACCTCATTAGAGTTTATAATGAGTATTTATACTACCTCCAATATGGAGTTTTACCCTAGGTAGACACATAACCCACGAGTCGCTAATTACTACTCTAGTATAAATTATGTAGATAGGTATAAGCTAAATTGATTTTAATCTCAGGCAAGTGCACCTATCAATCATAGTATAGGAGAAATCTACATCTCATGTCGTATTCCTCAAGGTCTTTTCAAGTACTCGTACTCACTCTCACTCTATTATCGTACCTATATTTAAAATTGGTTGTTACTCTAAATTAACATTACTAGGACTAATTGAATAAGGTGACATTGGAGGATTAAGGATGGTAAAAAGCTGATAGTCTAAGAGTAATCACATGAGAATATTCACTCATTAATTCAATTCTATGTAACGACGTATTAACAATATTATCAAATTCGTTGTATTGTAAGAGTTCAATCTTTATCGAATTCTCTCTCGAGCAATTCAATACCTAAACTTAAGTTGAGTAAATTTTCTCTCGAACAATTCACAACACTCAAATTTGCATTAATATCAAGTAACCCTGTCTAATACATAAATTCATGAAATCCTATCTCTAAGATACCATGAATCTCATTATCGTATTGCCGTTATCCAAACAACATATCTCTCGATCATGAAATTTGAAATACAAAGAGAAAGAACACCAGAGAATGAAATTATAAACCATCATCACAACCATCCAATTTCTCAATCTAGAAGTTTGGGATTCATATAAAACAAATACTAACTTCAAATCTATGATCAATCTCTTTGTTTGAAACCACACATACGAATAAAATACCACAAATCCGAAATGAAAACCAACTTACATGATTACTGAATCGGTTCAGAAAAATAAGTCTCATGTGAAATGCAAAATTAAGTTTAGATCCACTAAGATACATAAAAATTAAAACCATACAGATTATCTCCATCGACTTCCCCTTCGCTTGAGTGCTCTACTTTCTTCCTCCATAAATTCTCCAAGTACTTGAATCCAAAAATCATCTTTCTATTTTTTGTGCAGGTTTTTATAGTCTTCTTGCAAAGAGAGGTACACGAATTCCAACACAGCCGTATCACAAACTATGTAGGATATGAAACGATGCGTCTAGGCGGTTCGGTATGAAAAGGTGCGCCTAGTTGTGAGCCGTGTCATTTGACACGGCTGGTAACACAAACGTGCATTCTTCATGTCTCCACACACGGGTTGGTTTGACATCATACCTTTGATTCTTCCCGATAAGGACACGGGTAGTGATACAGGCGTGTCCCTACCCGTGTGGTGCTCTTATAAATTTTTACGCCTTTTCTTCCAAGCTTTATGATCTTTCTAGAGAAGGACATGGGTAGTGACATGGGCGTGTCTTTACCCGTGCGTGCCCAATCCAAGACTTTTGTCATCAATCATGTTGGATCCGTGAACACACCTCTGTTTGCTCAAAGACTTTTAGTTCCAAGGACTTGCAATACCTGCATTAAGAAGATTAATGAATAAATAAATAAATAACATAATAAAGAAAATAAATGAAAATCTATATTGCGCTCTTCTATTCATGATAATTCAAATTCTTAACTATTTTCGTGCAATTATAACGATTGGAGGTAGATTATAGTGGACATGATTACAAATATGATAGTAAAAAAAGGACTTATATAATTGTACTCATCAATTACCCCTAGACTTAAGTGTTTGCTTGTCCATAAGCAAACTAATTCAAGCATATGGATTACCAATAATTAATTTTTTTCCCGCAAGCTGGTTGCTATGAATTCAAAGAGAAATTTGATGTTGTAATTGCATAGGAAACAGTATTGCAAACTTTTCTAAATATAACTTTATCTTAAAATTCCTCCCATATATCTCTTAACTATCTTTCACTCTTTCCTAGAAATAAAATTACAATCATCTATAACAAATGTGAGGAGAAAATAACAATCTTAATAAGGTAGGCATTAGTGTTTCAAAACTTATAAGTATCAATATTGATAGCCGTAAGCTTACCTTTTCACACCCTCTCCACGACACTAGTTAGGATTAGCAAGGTTGGATCCTTAGGACTTGTATTAGGATGTAACTTTTTGGCTTAGGATAAAAGATTATAGGTGGGATAATCAAAGATAAACTCGATGGTTCTTATCACACCTAGATCATGATTTAGCCTCTTGCTATGTAATTACCCTAACATACATCAATATTATAAAAGCATCCCCAGACTTTACAATTATTATACTTCCCCTTTTTGTATTATATTTTAATTTCTTCAATCCTTTGTTTTTCTTCTTCTTTCTTTTGATGCATACTCATATTTTTTCTCTTTTTTTTTTCTTCACCGATAAATAGCTTATCAAAGTTCTTTACACCATCTATTTAAATTTTGTAATTCACATAGCAAAAGGTGTAAACTCAATGATAGATGTGCTAATAGGTAAGGATTTTTGGCCTTGGTGAATTTTAGTAGAGGTGTATCAAAAGAAATAGGGATTAGGTCCAAATTGGGTGTGCAAAGGTATAATGTTTAGAGTTTTGAGCTTGCAAGGCTCAAGCTATCCAATGGGAGGCCTAAGTCATTTCTGCCCTAACTAATTAGCTTAGGCGAATGTTTTGAGGATCGTTAGGGGCAAGTTCTATACACCAATAAAGAGTATTCTTCATTTTGATTCCCTTATACAAAATTATCAAAATGTTACACTCTTTGACTCGCTTTATTATAGATAATTATGTTTTCTAAAATAGAGCGATTGTTAGTTAATAATATAGACGACTAATCTTAAAAATAAGTTATATAGAGAAAATTAAGCTAATGAATTTCTATATATAATTACTAACAACAAATTTGTACACTCAATGAGTCTACTTTAATTCATTTTAATTAGCTTGCCAAAGCAAATTAACTAGTTATAATCCCAAGTGAGTGAATTAATGAAATCTTAAAAAGAAGCAAAAACAATTTTAGTAGGGGGGTTTAATAATATTGAGTAAAAAAATATTAGAATTTTTTTTTTGGTCGGTTTCTTAATAAATTGTAATCATGTCCAGTAGTTAAATATTAGAATTTAAGAATATCCACCCCCAGACTTAAAATTTGCAGTGTCCTCAATGCAACGTAAAGAATTGATAAATCAAATAAAATAATATGTAAAGAACTGAGCATCAATAAAATAGAAGAGCATAAGAAGTACAACAGGTGCAAAAGTGATAGCATATAATATCTGATGATATATATCCAAATATAAGATACTACAGAGAAATCAAAAATAAACTAATCAATAATCACGCAGTACACGGGTCTCAAAATGATGTGTGGTAAAACTGATGGGGAAGCAGCACGCCAGGCGAACAATGTCAACAACATGCACGTGTTTGGACCCGTGTCCTGCTTGGGAATATTGCATCGTCGAACTCATTACCCTACACACGGGTGCCCACATGGCTGCGTAGTTATCCGTGTGGTGCTCGGGGAGATTTGACACGGCTGCACACACGGGTGTTTGTCCACCCATGTGGTGCTTGGGATGAGTACAAGATAAATGGAGCTAATGCGACACGGCAAAGCACACGGGTGGGTGTCCACCGTGTGGTGCTCGGGAAAATTAATTCCTACTCAGGTTTTAAATTGAACACGACTGGGTTAAAATTTTTTCATGAATGCAGCTTGGCACACGGGCGAGTGCAAACCCGTATGCTCCTCTGAAATGGAATTACTTTCTAAGTGATTTTATAATATTTTTATACTAAAATTTAACTAAAATTTTACCAAAGATAATAAAAACTTAGAAAATTTACTAAATTACACTTAATCCATGTCTAGTCGGAGGCATGATTCTTGGCGAGTGAAATCTTGAGGAAACTCTCCATAATGAAGTTTTAATCAGTGCCCGTTGACTTTAAAATCTCCATTCTCAGGGTGGGTTAGTTCAATGGTGCCATAGGGAAAAAACTCTTTGACTTGGAAAGGTCCGGATCACTTAGACCTTAACTTCCCTGGGAATAAACTAAGACAGGAATTGAAAAGGAGGACTTGGTCACCTTTTTGGAATGTCGTAGGTTTTTGAAGGTGACAGTCATGGAACAATTTAGTCTTCTCCTTATATATCCAAGAATTTTCATAAGCCATGATTCTCCACTCATCTAATTCGTTAAGTTGAAGTTTTCATTTTTCCTCTATAGAATTGGTGTCAAAATTCAAAGAGCGTATTTCCCAATATGATTTATGTTCTAATTCTATAGGCAGGTGATATGATTTACCATAGACTAGTCTAAAGGGAGTGGTACCTATGGGTGTTTTGTAGGAGGTCCTATATGCCCACAAACAATAGTTTAGTTTCTTAGACCATTATTTCCTATTTCCTTCTATAGATTTTTCTATGATTCTCTTAAGTTCTCTATTTGAAACTTCAACCTTACCACTAGTTTGTGGATGATAAGGAGTGGCTATCCTATGTGTTATCCTGTATTTTTGTAAGACTTTATCTAACTGTAGATTATAAAAATGTGTACCTCTATCGCTAATAAGCGCACATGGTGTGCCAAATCATGCAAATAAGGATTTCAGAAATTGAATTAATACTCTACTATCATTAGTAAGGAAAGCTTGCACCTCGACCCACTTCAATACATAATCTACAACTACCAAAATATATTTATTATCATGAGAAATTGGAAATGGTCTCATAAAGTCAATCCCCCACACATCAAACAATTCACATTCAAGAATAAATTTTTGTGGCATTTCATGTAATTTAGAGATATTACCTGATTTTTGACAAGAATCACATGAAAGTACATACCTTTGGGAATCCCTGAATAGAAGGGGCCAATAAAAATTGAAATCAAGAACCTTTTCAGCCGAGCGATTTGCTCCAAAGTGACCACTTGTAGGGCCAGAATGACACTACTCCAAGCTTTTCCAGCCCTCCTACGCTGGTACACATCTACGTATAATGGAATCTGCACATATCTGAAAAAGATAGGGGTCCTCCCAAAAGTAATATTTCAAGTCAGAGAAAAAATTCGGTTTCTGTTCATATGAAAAATCTTTTGGAAGAACCTTAGACACAATATAGTTTGCATAGTCGGCAAACCACAGATAATAATTATTTATATTTGTAGATAATGCAAACAGCGATTCCTCCGGAAATGTATCACTAATCTCATACTCATCTAACATTGTTCGTAGTGGATTTTCTAAACGTTAGAGATGATCTACTGCTAAGTTTTCTGCTCCTCGTTTATCCCTAATTTCCAAATCAAATTCTTGCAAAAAAAGAACCTAATGGATTAAATGAGATTTTGCTTCCGCTTTGGCAAGTAAATATCTTAGGGCAGAGTGATCTGTGTATACTACCACCTTAGACAATGTTAAATAGGATCTAAATTTATCGAAGACGAATACCACTGCTATGAGTTCTTTTATCGTAGTTGTATAATTCTCTTGTGCATTATTAAGTTTTTTGCTAGCATAATATATAAGGTGAAAGTGTTTGTTTTGGCGTTGTCCTAAAACAGCCCCTACCGCAAAACTGCTAGCGTCACACATGATCTCGAAAAGTTGAGCAAAATCAGGTGCGATCATAATAGGAGAATTAATTAATTTTTCTTTCAAAAACTCAAAGGCTTGAAGACACTCTTGATCAAAAATAAAAGGTGTCTTTCTCTAAAAGCCTAATAAGTGGTTTAGTTATTTTAGAGAAGTCTTTAATGAACCGACGATAGAATCTGGCATGACCTAAAAAGCTTCTCACTTCCTTAACAGAGGTTGGTGGTGGCAACTTTTCTATGGTTTCAATCTTCGCTTTATCCACTTGAAGTCCTTGGCTTGAGATCTTATGGCCAAGTACTAACCCTTCTTGCACCATAAAATGACACTTCTCCCAACTGAGTACTAAATTTGTTTCCTCACATCTCCTCAGAACTTTTTCTAATTTTCTCAAACACAAATCAAAAGAATCACCAAACACAGAAAAATCATCCATAAAGACTTCCATAATATCTTCAACATGCTCATTAATATAGCTAACATGCACCTTTGGAAAGTGGCGGTGCATTACATAAACCAAATGGCATACGTCTATAGGTAAAGGTACCAAATGAGCAAGTGAATGTTGTTTTCTCCAAGTCTTCTTGTGCTATAGGTATTTGGAAATATCCAGATAATCCATCTAGAAAATAATAATAAGAATGGCCTGATAATTGTTCTAATATTTGATCAATAAATGGTAGAGGGAAATAATCTCTCCTAGTAGCATCATTTAACTTCTGATAATCAATACAGACATGCCAACCTATTACTATTTGTGTTGGAATCAATTCATTCTTATCATTTACTGCTACTGTTAAACCACCCTTCTTAGGAACGACTTGTACAAGACAAACCCATTAACTATCCGAAATAGGGTATATTATTCCAGCATCTAACAACTTAACAATCTCAGCTTCACTACCTCTTTCATATTTGGATTTAGCCTACGTTGCGGTTGAATAAAAGGCTTATAGTTTTCTTCCAAAAGGATCTTGTGGGTGCAAAAACTAGGGTTGATACCTTTTATATCACTTATTTGTCATGGTATAGCACCTTTATACTTCTTTAGCATGGTTATTAATTTTTGTTTTTCAGTTTCAGAAAGATTAAAAGAAATAATAACTGGGTAAGTAGAATTAGATCCTAAAATGCGTACTCAAGATGATCTGGTAATTTTTTAAGTTCTACTATCGGTGGATCTTTAGTATTATTTTTAAGAACTTCAAGATCTCCTTGTGTAATCAAACTATACTCAATCGTCCTATTCATCGAAACAGAGTTATCTAGATAATATAAATGTTCAACAATATCTTGATTTTTGTCTTATTCTAGATAACTGTTAATGATGCAAATCTCTAAAGGATCTCTATAATATAATTCAAAATTCATATAAGTCATAATATTATCAAGACCATGACAAAAATAGCAACAATCATCATTATCCAAAGATTGCTTTATTGTATTGTTGATTTGAAAAGTAACTTCATCTTCCCCTACTCGCAAAACTAATTTACCATCAAAAATGTCGATAAGAGCTCTAGATGTGGCTAATAATGGACGACCTAGTATGAGTGGCACTTCTACATTTTCGTCCATATCTAGAATAACAAAATCGGCGGGGAATATAAACTTATCTACCTTAACCAATACATCCTCTACTATTCCTTTAGGATACTTAACCGAACGATCTGCTAATTGAATACTCATTCTAATAGGGCAAAGTTCTCCTAGACCTAGTTTAGAATATAGTTTATAAGGCATTAAGTTTATGCTAGCTCCTAAGTTTGCTCAAGCTTTATTCACTTGTAAATCACTGATTAAACATGGAATTGAAAATGAATCGGGATCCCTATGTTTTTGTGGTAATTTGTTCTGTAAAATAGCGGATCATTCTTCATTAAGTGTTACGAAAGATAATTCTTCTATTTTCTTTTTATTTGAAATCAAGTCCTTTAGAAATTTAGCATACTTCGACATTTGAATAACTTCAGAAAAAGGTAAATTAACATGTAATTGTTTAAACATAAATAAGAACTTATCATATTGCGCATCCATGTGCTCCTTGTTTAGCTTCGCTGGACATGGTATTCCTGGTTAATACTCCTTCAATTTTGAATTCATCTCGTTTTGTCCTTCTCCACTAGACTCCTCTTGGGGTGCTTCCTTTGTAAGCCTTTGGTCTTGTAATTCCTTTCCACTCCTCAATTGGATTGCTTTTGCATGCTCCTTTGGGTTTGTTTCGGTATTACCTGGAAGTGTTCCTTATTTTCTTTCAGATACCATCCTTGCGAGCTGACCTATCTGATTCTGCAAATTCCGAATAGAGCCCTCTTGATTTTCGAAAGCTATATCAGTTGTTTGCATGAACTTGGTGAGTACATATTCTAATGATGGCTTCCTTTGCTCTGGTTGTGGTGGTTGTCCAAACACAGGTTACTTTCCTTGATTTCCTTATCCTCCCCAAGAGAAATTTGGGTGGTTCCTCCATCTAGGATTTTATGTAGAACTATATGGGTTGTTTTCTTGGTTAAAGGGTGGTCTGGTATTATTTCCCATATAGTCAACATGTTCATGCACTTAAGGTTCACAACCAGACATTCCACTAAATGGTGGGTCTCATTGTTGAGGTACCATAGAGGGTGATGCTAAAGATAGGTTGTCCATCTTCTGATGAAGCTTCTCCACTTGAATAGCTAAGGCAGTGACTGCATCCACTTCATAGATTCCTGAAGGCTAATTAGGATTTTGTCTTATGGTAGTCCATTGATAGTTGTTCATTGTCATGTCTTCTATCAACTGTTGAGCTGCTTCTAGTGTCTTATTGTTCAAGGTTCCTCCACTAGCTACATCGATCATCTGTTTAGTGGCTGGATTGAGACTATTGTAGAAGGTCTGAATCTAAAGCCAGGAAGTTAATGCATGATGGGGACACTTCCTTAATAATTCCTTGAATCATTCTCATGTGTCATACAATGATTCAGATTCTAATTGAGCATAAGTAGAAATGTCATTCCTTAGCTTTGCAGTCTTCGCCGGTGGAAAATACTTCATCAAGAACTTCTCAACCATCATATCCCATATAGTGATCGACCCTCTAGGTAATGAGTTTAACCACTGCTTTGCCTTGTGCCTTAGTGAGAACGGAAACAACCTCAATCGAATGACATCATTGGTATTGCCATTGATCTTGAATATATCACATATCTCCAAGAATCCGGCTAAGTGTGTGTTGGGATCTTCATCTTACAGGCCATCATATTGGACATACTGTTGAACCATATGAATAATGCTAGACTTCAATTCGAAATTGTTGGCGTCAATTGGTGGTCTAACAATGCTTGACCCAGTACCCTGGAGATTAGGTCTAGTAAAGTTAGCCATGGTTTGCTCGTTCTGATTTGCCATGTTATCTAGATGATGATATCCTAAGTTTATTGTTTCCTCTTCTGAAAGTCCGTTTGAATTATATGTGTTATCAGTTCTCAAGTCCCTTTGTGAGGTGTTGCAAATAATCCGTTGCGGGTCAGGATGAAATGGTGTTATCCCAAAATTTCTCCCCCTGGTCATAGACTAAAAGATTACAAAATAGAGATTAAGTGATATAATTATGCAATAAATTAATTTATAATTATATGTTAGTAATCAAAAATTGGTAGATCACTTGAGTTTAAGCTTTCAAAATATTGAAAACGAAGTCCCCGACAATGTCGTCAAAAACTTGATGCGATAATTTCTACTTTAGTATAAACTATGTAGATAGGTATAAGCTAAATTGATTTTAATCTCAGGCAAGCGAACATATCAATTATAGTATTTGAGAAATCTACATCTCATGTCGTATTCCTCAGGGTCTTTTCAAGTACTCATACTCACTCTCACTCTATTATCGTACCTATATTTAAAATTAATTGTTACTCAAAATTAACATTGCTAGGACTAATTGGATAAAGTGACATTGGAGGATTAAAGATGATAAAAAGTTGATAGTCTAAGAGTAATCACATGAGAATATTCACTCATTAATTCAATTCTATGTAACGACGTATTAACAATATTATCAAATTCGTTGTATTGTAAGAGTTCAATCTTTATCGAATTCTCTCTCGAGCAATTCAATACCTAAACTTAAGTTGAGTAAATTTTCTCTCGAACAATTCACAACACTCAAATTTGTATTAATATAAAGTAACCCTATCTAATACATAAATTCATGAAATCCTATCTCTAAGATACCATGAATCTCATTATCGTATTTCCGTTATCCAAACAACATATCTCTCGATCATGAAATTTGAAATACAAAGAGAAAGAACACCAGAGAATGAAATTATAAACCATCATCACAACCATCCAATTTCTCAATCTAGAAGTTTGGGATTCATATAAAACAAATACTAACTTCAAATCTATGATCAATCTCTTTGTTTGAAACCACACATACAAATAAAATACAACAAATCCGAAATGAAAACCAACATATATGATTACTGAATCGGTTCAGAAAAACAAGTCTCATGCAAAATGTAAAATAAAGTTTAGATCCACTAAGAGAATGGAGAAATTAAAAGAGATACATAAAAATTAAAACCATACGGATTATCTCTTTCGACTTCCCCTTCGCTTGAGTGCTCTACTTTCGTCCTCCAGAAATTCTCCAAGTCCTATAATCCAAAAATCCTCTTTCTATTTTTTGTGGGGGGTTTTTATAGTCTTCTTGCAAACAGAGGTTAAACACAGGTTCCAACACGGCTGTGTCACACATGTAAGGTATGAAATAGTGCGTCTAGGCGGTTCGGTATGAAAAGGTGCGCCTGGTCGTGAGCCGTGTCATTTGACACAACTGGTAACACGACCGTGTTTTCTTCATGGATCCACACACGGGTTTGTTTGGCATCAGACTTTTGATTCTTCCAGACAAGGATACGGGTAGTAACACGAGTGTGTCCCTACCCGTGTGGTGCTCTTGTAAATTTTTACGCATTTTCTTCCAAACTTTGTGATCTTTCCAAAGAAGGACATGGGAAGTGACATGGGAATTTCCTTACCCATACGTGCCCAATCCAAGACCTTTGCCATTAGTCATGTTGGATCCCTAAACACCTCTGTTTGCTCAAAGAATTTTAGTTCCAAGGACTTGCAATACGTGCATTAAGAAGATTAATGAATAAATAAATAAATAACTTAATTAAGAAAATAAAGGAAAAACTATATTGCTCTCTTCTATTCATGATAATTAAATTTCTTAACTATTTTCGTGCAATTATAATGAATGGAGATAGATAATAGTGGACATGATTACAAATACGATAGTAAAAAAGACTTATATAATTGTACTCATCAACACGCGAGAACACACAGAAAATATTCAACAATCTCTTCCTATGTCCGTCGCGGACCTGATTTCATTTAGTATTGAAAATATTGTTTCTAGAAGACCTCTAATTAAAGAAATGTCTTTCACATTTGTGTCATAAAGGGCTTGGCCAAATATCTGGGGATAGAGTAGAGAGATTGATTAATGATAAAATTCTCTCTACTCTTGACTTTAATAACCTAGAGACTTGTGTTGATTATTGTAGAGGTAAAATAACCAAGATAAAGAAGAAGGATGCTACACATAGTCTAGACTTGTTGGATATTATTCATATGAACTTTAGTGGACCTTATTCATCTATACTCTGCAAAAGCACCTAATTCATTACATTCATCGATGATTTCTTCTATTATGGTTATTTGTTTCTCATTAAGAAAAATTCGTGGTCTCTTGATAAATTCAAGACATTCAAGACTGAAGTCGAGAAACAATTAAGGAAAGTTATCAAGATTATTAGGTCTGATAGTGGATGCGAGTATTTTGGCAGACATGATGCCTTCGAGCCTCATAAGGGTCCTTTTGCCAAGTACTTGGAGAATTGTGGCATTGTCGCCCAATACTCCATATCAAAAAGTCCTGAATAGAAAGTGTGGATGAAAAATACAATCGCACCTTTAAGGATATGATGATGAGCATGATGAGTAGGGAAAATCTTCCTGATTTTTTTTGTGGTGAAGCTCTTAAGACGATAGTTTACATACTTAATAGAGTTTTGTTTAAATCAGTGCCAAAACATCTTTTGAATTATGGATTAGTATACGACCTAGCTTAAATTACTTACGTGTTTGGGTTGTCCTGCGGAAGTCTGTTTATATAATTAATCAAAATGTAAGATTACAGCTAGGTCTTCTCATTAATACTTCATTTGCTACCCAAATCATTCAAAGAGGTTTAAGTTTATGAGGTCCTAGAATTATTGCATCACCAACAAAGTTTTTGGAGTTTGATGTTGTTGAGCAACCTAGTTGTTCTCATACCACTAAAGAAGTCAATGAAATTAGACCTATTAATTATACTCTTCCTATTATTAAAAGACTATAGGTGACTGAGCCTATAATAAAGCTTGTAGAGGAAGTGGAGTCAGCCTTACAACCACCTCCCATACAGTTACCTCAGCAGACTGATGTTGTTTAGACATATTCTAAAAGATCTAATAAGGAGAGGAGGTCTGCAATTTCCTCTGACTATGAGTTTATTTGGGCAAGCTATTTTTACATTGGTCACGTGATAGTTCTGATGACATTTACTAAAACTATTTTTGGACCTCAACTTATTTATATTAGGATGTGATGAGAGATGAGATGGATTCTATGGGGCATAATAAAGTTTGGGAATTAGTATAGTTACCCAAAGGATGTAGGTCCATTGGTTCTAAATGGGTATTCAAGACAAAGAAAGACTCTAAGAGAAATATTGAGCAGTTTAAAGCCAAACTAGTTGCAAAGGGATTCACTCAAAGAGAAGAGATCAATTACCACGAAATTTTCTCTCTTGTTTCATCTAAAAACTCATTTAGAGTCATTATTGCACATGTAGCTTATTATGATTTGGAGCTACACTAGATGGACTTTAAAACCACATTTTTGAATGGCAACCTTGAAGAAAAAGTCTATATGGTGAAGCCCAAGAGATTCAATTCCGGTCATACCGAACAACTTGTGTACAAGCTCAATAAATCTCTATATGGTTTATAGCAAGTCTCAAGATAATAGCATCTAAAATTGTATGAGATGATTATTTCATTTGGTTTTGTTGAAAATAAAGTAGACCGTTGCATATATCTCAAGATCAATGAGAGCAAATTCATCTTCTTAATTTTGTTTGTAGATGATATTTTGCTTGCGAGCAACGATTGATGACTTCTGCATGAATCTAAGCAGTTGTTATCTAAATATTTTGATTTGAAGAATCTTGGAGAAGTTTCTTTTGTTCAAGGCATAGAGATCATTTGGGACATATCTTGTCATGCACTAGGACTCTCTTAGTGGGCTTATATTATGCATGTACTTGAGTGATTTAGCATGCTTAATTGTAAAGCTAGTGATATGCCGGTACTTAAGTGTGATAAGTAAGGGTGATAAGTTACGTCAGTCACAATGCCCTAGAAATTATGCTGAGAGAGAGAGAGAGAGAGAGAAAGTTCATGAAGAATTAACCCCATGCCAGTATAATAGGATGCCAAGAATGTATTGAGGTATTTAATGAGAACAAACACTCATTACTTTTTTCATGAAGGAGTGTCAAACAAACACTCATTAATTTTTTCACCTGCATGATGAGTTTGTTGCTCTTTTTGGCACGGCTACTCACGCAGTTTGGCTCAAGAACTTCATCACTAAATTAATGGCCGTAGATATAGTTATTGGGCCCATTCGTTTGTATTGTGACAATAATTTAGCTGTGATACTCTCTATGAACAACAAAAGAATCACATGGTCTAAACACATAAAGATTAAAATTCTTGGTCATGAAAGACTTTGTTAAGAAGGGCGACATCTTTGTGGAGCATATTGGGACAGATGATATGATAGCTGATTGTAGAGCATATTGCTCTTTTTGGCATGGCTACTCATGTAGTTTAGCTCAAGAACTTCATCACTAAATTGATGGTTTTTGATACAGTTGTTGGGCTCATTCATTTGTACTGTGACAATAGTTCAGTTGTGTTGCTCTCTATGAACAATAAAACTATCACATGGTCTAAACACATAAAGATTAAAGTTCTTGACTGTGACAGCCTTGATTAAGAAGGGGGACATCATTGTGGAGCATATTGGGATAGATGATATGATAGTTGATTCACTTACAAAGGGGTTTCACCCTAATATATTTGAGAAGCAAGCCTACAATATGGAGCTTATGGAATCCATTGATGCGCTTGATTAATGGAAGACAATATTCATAGCTCCATTTAATATAATTTTCATTTATTATTGTTATTGCACTTCAAATTTTTTATATGCATTAATTTTGCAAATAAATATAGTTTGAATTCAAATATAAATTATATATTCATATATGGTATTATTCAGTTCCGATACTCACACCTTCATGTGACATGTCATAATTCATAAACAAATCGTGAAGTATGTGTCATTTTCAAGCATAAATCTTAGGACATTCATTTAATTCATAAAGGCTTGATCGTATGTCTCATGGGACATTAATAAAATCTTACGATATTCATTTAAGAGCATACACACTCTTTTGAGTATTAAGAATTTTTCAAAGTGTGGTTTAGTGCATTCAGTAGAGAAATTAATTGACCACTAAGTTAAAACACAATAATTTATGAATACATTTTAGTATGTTATTTTGACTCTTTATGACCACACTGTGTCCATATTGATTGAATATGCAAGCTTTTGTGACCATGGAAGGTCTCGTGTCGCATAATGATGTAGTTGCCATCATGATTTGGAGTGAAGGTTTCTGTTGGGCCGGATTAACGCATGGAGAAAACTCAAGATGCAAGCTTCACTCTGGTAGCCTTAATTAAATGGAGTGATTTGATCTTTGATCGACCTACATTACGATTGAAATAGTCCAAGTGGGAGAACTTAAGTTTTTCTAATTATGAGTGGTAATATAATCGAGTCGTCTTGATCAAGTGTATGTGTTAGTACGAGTTTATTGAGATCTCGCGCGAGTGTGCGTCAAAATTGGTTTGTTCGAATTATCGAAACCTGTGATAGGTGAGTTAGACTAATTCAGACCTTCATTATACAAGGTTGGTCTCCCTTTGACACGTTCAAATTGATCAGTTCTAATTTATGTGCTCGATTCATTTTACATACGTACAAATTTTAAATGAAGTAAGAGTTGGGGGTGCTTTTAGCATTTTCCCTCTACAGACTTAATTCCCCTCCCATTTAGGGATCAAAAAGCCGATCATTTTAGTGGGTAAAAAAATCTGAATCGTGAACAAGTGGGAGTGGTGGCTTGCGGTTATCATGCCTCTTCCCAAAAATCACGAACTGCTCATCTCCGGATGAATCCCATCAAACTTTAATCTCTCGCTCTGAAGCATCAGTGTCGAGCGATGATTTGTTCTCCGCTTAAGTTTTCTCACCTATCGATAAAACCCATCGCTAGTTTTTATGATTTTTTGCTGGCAAAAGGATCAGAACCATTAGCGATCAATGGAATAACAAATATCATTGTTTGAGAACCAGATCTTTTCCAAGAGAAAGCAGTCAAACCTAAGAGCATATCCAATGAGGATCTCTATATTTAAACATTCTCATTATACCATGTTCTCCAAATATGGAGAACATGGTTAGAACAACTCCACCATGTTCTCCATATTTGGAAAACATGATATTTTCTTCATGTATATAGCTATATATATAATGTAAATAATATTTATATATTTATATGTATACATAAATATAAATAATAATTATAATGATAAATTATTATTTTTATTTATTTTTTAATATTATATATTTTTATTTATTTTATTAATTTTTTTTTCAAATTTGATTACATAAATAAAATACAACAAACATTACATAATTCAAAATAGATACATTATATTTGGAATTAATACTAACATTCTGGGAGGTCATCATCGGGCTAGCTTCGATTTTCGTACGGGCTTTCCCCGTTTTATTCTATTCCAGACCATGACATGTCATAGTCGCTTCCTCCATACTGGCTTCCTCTATGCTGGTTTCTTTCGAAATGAGGTCCTCCATATTGACTTCCACCGTACCAGCTTTCTTGGTACCGGCTTCCTCCAATTTGAGGTCCTTTAAATTGAGGCCCTATAAATTGAGATCCTCCATGTAGGTCTCCTCCATACTGGCTTCATGTATATTAGCTTCCTTCATACTGACCCCCTCCTAACTGAGGTTCTCCATGTTGGTCTCCTCCATAGTGACTTCTTGCATAATGACTTCTTTTGTAACCACTACCTCCATATATGCCTCCTCCATATTCGGTTCCTTCAAGTGATGAAGATCCTCCAAATAGTGATTTTTAATATTTCTATTCATAATAGCTTGTTTTTACTGTCAAAATACTGTCGCTCTGGAGTTCATTTGATGTTATCCAAATATATCATTATGATATCATGATCTTGTTTAACACTTTGAAGCTCTAGTCTTCTTTTTTTCATTTTCGAATTTTAACCTCGTGAGTTCTTGCATAGAAGACCTATTATTTAGTCAATGTTCTTACCCTCTCTTTAAAATCTCTAAGATTTCATCATTTTTTAGTGTGGGTCTCAATATCACAACTCTTACCACTCAATTTTCTCCTTCTCTCTTTTTCTTTCTTTCTTCTAGTAGGTCGATTAATGAAATTGAGATCGAAGAATTTTCATCACCAGTACTAGCATGAATCATTTCATTATTGTATGTATTTAAGTCTATACTTCTTCGATGACTAAAAGAGTTAGAATTTAAAGTTTATGACATGTCAATATTTCGAGAGTTTATACTTTTTGTAGAGCCAGATGCATCTATTCATTTTCCTATATTTTCAAGATTGACCAAATATGATCAAACAAGAAGCATTTCTTCTCTTTTGGATTGAAGGTAAACAATGAAGGTAACATTAGACTTTGGAATAATTACTTCTCCGACCATCCAAAATATGGGAAAACATTTTTTCGAAGAAGATTTCGCATGCGAAAGAATTTTTTTCCTTCGCATTTGTCATTGCTGTGGAATCACATGATAGTTTTTTCATTCAAAAGAAGGATAATATTGGTAAACTTGGACTATCAAGTTTACAAAAATTTACACCAACATTTCGTATGTTGGCATATAAAATGTCAGCTGATAATTGCGATGAATACATTTAAATTGGTGAGTTAATTGTGATTCAATGCTTGAAGAGATTTTACAGGGCAGTTGTATAAGTGTATAAAGATGAATAATTGAGATATCCCAATGAGAATGTTGTAACAAGATTATTACAAAAAGGTGAAAAACGATGGTTTCTAGGGATAATGAGAAATCTAGATTGTATACATTGACAATGGAAGAACTGCCCAATAGTATGGGCAGACCAATATTCAGGATGTCATGGTCGACCGACAAGCATTCTCGAGGCAGTAACATCATATAACTTGTGGATATGTCACACATATTTTGGCTTACCGGGCTCTAACAATGATATCAATATCCTTCAGTCGTCTAATTTATTGGCCAACTTAGCATAAAGTATTACACCTCCTACTCATTATACAATATTGGGAAAAAATTATGATGTTGGTTATTACTTTGCCGACAGAATATATTCAAAATAATCAACACTAGTTCAAACTATTTCTCAATCACAAGATAAAAAAACAACACTTCACAATGATGAAAAAAACATGTCGAAAAGATGTAGAGCGAGTATTTAAAATTCTTCAATTATGGTTTACAATTATTAATGGGTCATGCCGTTTTGGGGATAAACACGTGTTACATAATATCTTGACAACTTGCATTATAATGCACAATATGATTGACAAAGACGACTGAGATGAAAGTGAATATGTCGATATTTCTACGCTGTCACTCACTCAGAATGTTGAAGAGATGGACACAAGTGAAGCCGAGAGATTTCATCATTTTCTAAATCGGCATAAAAAGATCAAAGACAAAGATGCTTATTTTGCACTTTGAGGTCCACTAACTGAAAATTTATGGACACGACATGACAATGAAACAATGTAATTTTAAAAATTGTATGCATATTAATTTGAATATATTTTGATGTATGTGCATATTTAATCAATAAAACATCTTATCTTCTTTTTTGTATGATAAATAATAATTAGAAAGTATTCAATATTAGTCTCGTTTTGTAGCTCTCGAAAATAAGATTTTATTGATATATTTTATGTCATATTTAGAAAAGTATATTGACAGCTATGAAGATTATAGATTTATACGAAAGTTTTGTAAATAAACTAATTTAAGAATAAAAAAAAATACAATTTTTTTTGTAGCCAGCTCCATTTCCTTAGAGTTTAGAGGAGGAGAGAGGATCGACAAAAATGGAGGCCCATTTGCTGAACGATCGGAGTTTATTTTTCTGGCAAAAATGGCGATTTAGAGAAAAAGGAGAATGATTGGAGATGCTCTGAAGAAGAAACATTTTTTTGTCCTACTCTACATTATTTTTTGAACACTGTTGTAAAGCGTTACTCCAAAAAAAGACGACAACAAACATAATGTTGTAGTGGGATTTTTCACCTCGGAATCAACACAACTTCAGTGCAAAGAACACCTTAATCCCCTACTCTTATTGGGTTGAGAGGAGCATCAACAGGAGGTTCGTGTTGAGATCATGCCACCTCACCGATCCGTGGGAGTCCATGATACCTAATCCGGGCTAAATCTATTTTAGGAGGATCAATAAGGGAGAATAAATCTCCAGGCTGGCCTTCCCCTTTCGTGTATGCCAAACCTGGTAAATGCTGCCCCTCCTTGCTGCTATAAAAGGAGGAGGGGGGGGGCACTGATCTATAACCCCGATTCAAATTCAATCCGAGAGAGATCCAAAAAATAGAGCTATGCGAGAGAAAGTGTTTGGGCTGTTGGTGGAGTTCTCATCCCAGCGGCCTCAGGCGCATGTAGCGGCGATAACATGTGTGCTGCGGCAAGGGGTGGTGGCTGCAGGTGGAGCTAACGGAGGCGGCATCTTGTCGGATCCAGTCAGATCGACATCATGCCAGGCTTGTCCCGGCGGCCAGCTTCCTGCAGTGGTTCCAGACGGCGGCGATGCAAAGATCCAGTCGGGTAACCCAGGCTTCTGGCATGCAGAGCAGACGACGGTTCTAGCAAAGAAGTAGAACAGCATCACTGTCGCCCGGCGACAGCGCTATCGGAACGACGACAGCTCTTATTTCTGTTTTTTTTTCATTTTTCTCTTTATTGCTCGACCTTTACAGTCTCTGTTGTAATCTTTAACTCCTCATCATTATAGTGGATCTTTTTCGGCGCGCTCTCCCTGTGGACATAGGAGCTCCTCTCCGAACCACATCAAATTTATTTGTCATCTGTATGTGCCTTAAATCTCGCTCTGTTTATATTTTGCTGATTATTTTTGCTCGATTAATATTCTGTTGCGCTACCGCGGTACTCGGCCCGATTGCACAACAATTAGTATCAGAGGCAGGTTCCACGGGTGTGATCGTCTTGACGTTCTGGTTTTATATCTGGATCAATGGTAGGTGACGACATCGATCCGCTCCCTATCTTCTCAGATCTGGTCCGTGAACATTATTCAGATTGCCCAGTAGCTCTACCAGCAAAACAATGGCAGCAAAATTCGATATTTCGAAGTACGACGGCAAAATCGACTTCGGGTTATGGCAAAAGCGGATCAAGGCAGTTCTCATTCAGCAAGGTCTCCACAAGGCGCTCTTCGGCAAGGAGAAGTCCGGAAAGAAGGATGACGAATGAGAAGAACTAGATCTGAAGTCCATCAACACGATTAAGTTAAGTCTAGCCGATGAGGTCATATATAACGTAGTCGACGCTGAGACTACAAAAGACATATGGAAGAGATTGGAGGAATTGTACATGTCTAAGTCTCTCACGAATAAGCTCTACTTGAAGAGACAATTATACTGTCTGAGGATGTCCGAGAGCAATCGGTTGCTGGAGCACATGAATGCGTTCAACAAACTCATCTTTCAGCTATGGAGCATGGCCGTGAAGGTCGAAGAAGAAGACCAGGCTCTTCTATTACTATCATCTCTACCAAAGTCCTATGACCATTTGGTCACCACCATCCTCTACGGAAAGAATACTCTTAAGATGGAGGAGGTGATGACGACGTTGCTCTCAAATGAAACGAGGAGCGAATTTGGCCCTAGCATAAGTGAGGGTTTGTTTGTACAGAGCAAAGAACCGGTCAGAGGGAGATCGAGAGAAAGAGGGAAGAAGGTCAATCAAACTAGGTCCAAGTCTAGGAAAAATAAGAAACAGTGTCACTACTACAAAGAAGAAGGGCACTGAAAAAACAACTGTTTGAAGAAAAAGGCGAAAGAGAAGAATCAGGCACCACAACAGGAGGCTGTGGCTTCAGACCTAGAGAGCGATGCTGACGTACTCTATGTTCAATCTACCCTCGACTCCACCGACACTTGGATCATTGATATGGAATGCTCGTATCACATGTGCCCAAACATAGAATGGTTTACTAGCTTCAGGCAATGTGACAGCGGTCGTGTTTTGATAGGAAATGACTCAGAATGCACGATGTACGGGATCGGCAGCATCCGAATAAAAATGTTCGATGGAATAATTAGAACCCTTACAGATATAAGGTACGTGCCCGATTTGAGGAAGAGTCTCATTTTCCTTGGTACTCTGGAGGCGGTCGGATACTTTTACACCGACAAAGGCGGATATCTGAAGGTCAAGAGAGGCGCTCTGGTGGTTATGAAAGGAGAGCGCTCTGGTACTCTCTACAGACTGATCGATACCACAATTGCCGGTGATGCAGTAGTTGCTGCAAAATTAGATGAGGACTCGTCTTTATTGTGGCATGCTAGGCTTGGCCACATGAGCGAGAGAGGATTGTTGGAGCTTCACAAGAAGGGCCTATTGAAAGGGGTCAAGACGTGCAAGTTAGACTTCTGCGAGACCTGTGTTCTCGGGAAGCAGTGCAAGGTGAAGTTTGTAACATCAATAAAGCGGAGTAAGCAGGCACTAGAGTATATACACTCAGATGTTTGGGGGCCTGCCCCAGATCCTTCGCCTGGAGGCGGTAGATACTTTGTGACCTTCATCAACGTCTTCTCAAGGAAGTTCTGGATTTACTTTCTAAAGCATAAATTTGAAGTCTTCGAGAAGTTCAAAATCTGGAAGACGAAAGTGGAGAAGCAGACCTGGAAGAGAGTGAAATACCTCAGATCTGACAATGGCGACAGATACACCTCAATCAGGAAGGCATCACTCACCATCTCACTATTCCCGGCACACCGCAGCAAAATGGCGTCGCAGAAATAATTAATAGGATGCTACTGGAAAGAGCTCGATGTATGCGTCTATTTGCTGGCCAACCTAAGTCTTTCTAGGCCGAAGCAATCAATACGACATGTTATCTGGTGAATTGATCTCTATCAATGTCACTGGATCTGAAGTCTGCACAGGAAGCATGGTCGGGTACTTCTGCTGACTATTCTGATATCCACATCTTTGGTTGTCCCATGTACACCCTTGACAGGACTCTGATAGGGCAATGCTGGATGCTAAGTCCAGACGATGCATTTATCTGGGCCGAAAGGCCGGCACAAAGGGATTCAAGCTATGGAACCCTGAAACTAAGAAGGTGGAGGTAAGGCACGACGTGATCTTTGATGAGGCTTCTATGCTGAAGAAGTCTTAGCCTCGGTCTAAAGAGGTGGAGAAAACTCTAGTCATACCCCTAGAGGTGGAGCTGGAAGGAAGTGACCAGGCTGACGACCATGGTGACTCCTCCAACCCGGAAGATACTGATGATGTACAACCTACTGAAGTGGAGCCATACTCAATTGCCAAAGAAAGGGCGAGGAGAGAGGTCAGACTGCCTCTCAGGGTACAGAACACTATAGTATATGCTTTTTAGGTGATCTCCTTAGACCCTGGGTCATATCAGGAAGCTATGGAGAACAGAGACAACTCTCAGTGGAAAACAGCTATGCTGGAGGAGATAGACTCACTTCGAAAGAACCAGACTTGGGATTTGGTTAACCTATCGAAAGGATCTAAGACAATCAGCTCCAAGTGGGTGTTCAGAAAGAAGGAGTCAACATCTGGGAAGGATCAGTGGAGGTACAAGGCTATATTTGTGGCAAAGGGGTTTGTGCAGAAGAAAGGAGTTGATTTCAATGAAATATTCTCACCCATAGTGAAGCACTGTTCCATACGGGTGTTACTTGCTATAGTAGCAATGTGGGACTTGGAGCTGGAGCAAATGGACGTGAAGACAACGTTTCTTCACGGTAAATTAGAAGAGGAAATCTACATTCTGCAGCCTGAGGGGTTCATTCAACCCGGTAACGAGAAAAAGGTGTACAAGCTAAGAAGATACCTCTATGGTCTGAAGTAGGCTTCGAGAATGTGGAACAGGAGGTTCAACACGTTCATGGCCTCACAGGGCTTCAACAAAAGCCAGTGCGATAGCTGCGTCTACTACAAGTTCCTAGCTAATTGGGACATTCTGATTCTGTTATTATATGTCGACGACATGCTGATTGCTTACAAGTCAGCACAGGAAATTCAATCACTGAAGCAGAAGATGCATGTTGAGTTTGAAATGAAAGATCTGGGTCACGCACAAAAAATTCTTGGGATGGAGATCAAGCGGGACAGAAAGCGGGGCATGCTTTGGCTTTCTCAGACCGGATACATCAAGATGGTTCTAGAGAAATTTAGTATGATGGATTCCAAGGCAGTCACGACTCCTCTAGGATAGCTGTTCAGATTATCATCTCAACAGTGTCCAGACACCAAAGAGAAATGCTAGAAGATGCTTAGCATACTATATGCCAGTGCGGTGGGATGCTTGATGTACGCGATGATCTGCACGAGACCAGATATTGCTTAGGCTGTGAGCATCGTCAACAAATACATGGGGAATCTAGGATGACAGAATTGGGAAGCTGTCAAGTGGATTCTAAGGTATTTGAGAGGAGCCCCAGACGTCGGCTCAGTGTTCCAAAGGAGTAAGGATGTCAGTGCTCTAGAGGGATACGTTGATTCTGACTATGCCAGAGACCTCGATAGGAGGAGATCTACTTCCGGGTATATCTTTCTTCTAGGTGGAGGTGCCATCAGTTGGAAAGACACTCTTCAGGACATTGTAACTCTATCTATAACGGAGGAGGAGTATATTGCAGCAGTGGAAGCACCAAAGGAAGCCATCTGGTTCAAAGGTCTCGCCAAAGAACTCAGGATTTCTCAAGAAGCGGTTGAGCTGCACTGTGACAGTCAGAGTGCTATCTGTATGGCCAAAGACCTGGTATATCATGCTAGGACAAAACACATCGACGAGCGCTACCACAAGTTGAGAGAGTTCGTTGCTGGCGGAGACATTCAGTTACTAAATGTGCCTACGGAGGACAATATTGCGGACATGCTAACCAAACCAGTGATAGGAGTCAAGTTCAAGCACTGCCTTGGCTTGGCTCATATTGGTGCATGCTGATTGGGCCGACCCTAGGGAGAGGGGGTAGTTCGCCGGAGGGAGGAGATCCAAGCTGCAGGTGGAGTTTATCGTGTGAGACATCAAGGTGGAGATTGTTGAGATCATGCCACCTCACCGATTCGTGGGAGTCCATGATTCCTAATCCAGGCTAAATCTATTTTAGGAAAATCATTAAGGGAGAATAAATCTTCGGGCTAGCCTTCCCGTTTCGTGTATGCCAAACCTGACAATTGCTGCTCCTCCTTGCTGTTATAAAAGGAGGAGGAGGGGGAGGTGATCTATAACCCCGATTCAGATTCAATCCGAGAGAGATCCAAAAACAGAGTTGTGAGAGAGAAAGTGTTCGAGCTGTTGGTGGAGTTCTCATCCCGGCGGCCTCAGGCTCGAGCGGCAGCGGCAGCAGGTGTGCTGCGGCAAGGGGAGGCGGCTCCTGGTGGAGCTAACGGAGGCGGCATCCGGTCGGATCCAGTCGGATCGACATCTGGCCAGGCTTGTCCCGGCGGCTGGCTTCCTGCAGTGGTTCCAGACAGCGGCGACGCAGAGATCCAGTCGGGTAACCCCGACTTCAGGCGTGTAGAGCAGGTGGTGGTTCCAACGAAGAAGGAGAGCAACATCACTGTCGCCCGACGACAACGCTGTCTGAACGGTGACAGCTCTTATTTCAGTTTTTTCGGTTTTCTCTTTATTGCTCAACCTGTACGGTCTCTATTGTAATCTGTAACTTCTCATCATTATAGTGGATCTTTTCCGGCGCGCTCTCCCCGTAAACGTAGGAGCCCCTCTCCGAACCACGTAAAATTTATTTGTCGTCTGTGTGTGTTTAAAATCTCGTTCTGTTTATATTTTGCTGATTGTTTTTGCTCGATTAATATTCCGTTACGCTACCGCAGTACTCGGTCCGATTGCACAACAGGTTCAAAATCATCATCTTCTATTTAATTAATTCAGTCCAATATTCTAGTTAATAGGAATAATCATTAATAGTTCACAATGGAGATGAGCTAGTGATTCTCATATTCTAACATTAATTATTTCTTGACTGTTTTTTTGTCTAATTATCTTAAGAGTATATTGTTTGATAAATAAAAGAATAGATTTACATAGTTGATGTTTTTTTGTCATTAAGCGTCCCCAACTTCATCAAAAAGGAATCCGCGTGCTTTATTGAGAATGATATTAACTATGCAAGATGAAGCTAAGTTAAAGAACGGTAAGTAAATTTAATTTTGTTTTCCACACTTTATAGCATGCTGTATTTTTTTTTCATAAACTTCCTTATTTGTTATCGTATAATTATTACAAGTGATTAATTTTATCAATTGATTACACCCTAGCAGATCAGGAATTGTTTAATTGTGTTCAGGACTATCTTGTACGCATAGATCACATAAAATTATTTGATTTAATAAATCTCTTTTTGTGCATATTGTTTGTGACCTAGAAGCTTAATATAATTTTCTACCCAAAAAATCACAGAGTTCCAACATTTGGCGTTCAATTTCGTTAGGCTGAAGTTTGTCAGCACATGATGAATTTTATCGATTGTTGTTCTATCCACCTTCCGCTCTACATGTGAGGACCACATACGATTTGGATTTTTTTTAATAAATAGAACCCTATGATTTCTTTACCTTATCGCAGGAGATTGCAGCCAAAAGTTGAGAGCCGGCCCTGTTTGTTTTACACGCGCTGACTCTATTTTTGGATTCGGATCCTCTGGAGTTTAGGAGGAACTCCACTGATTCATGCACGAGAATCCCTAAACTCCATCAATTCTGTGGCTAAAAAAATTTAGCCACTAAAAATCAAAAAACATAAAATAAAAATAACTTCGAATCTAAAAAACACAGGGGTTCTCGGGCGCAGGATTGAAATCCAACGCGCGAGAATCCCCAGACTCCAACTTGGAGTTGTCCGTACAAACTCTAGGGAATCCGAATTCCCTATTCTTCATTGTCTTTTATTCGTATTGTTATTTTTATATTAAGTCTACCCTTTTGTTAGTGGTGGTGGTAATTCAACTGTAAACGTACAGACTTGTGTAATATTAATTTAGGAGAAAAATTTAGGTACGCTCAACGTGTGTAGGGATCGTGCGGTATTTTCAGTTTAGATAACAGTGACAACTGCAATTATGATCGTAATTGAACTGTATTTTCAATTTAGATTCCAGTTGTATCAGAGTTCAAAAAATTCACCTTTTAATAAGTATATTTTCAGTAAAAAAACGTATACATATAAGTATTTAAAATGAGCATAAAATACAAGGGTGAATATTTCGAATCTTATTTTGCTAAAAAATAAAAATTCTAGCATAAATTTTCCGTTGAGCGTACCATCCTTATGTACCCTCAACTCACACTTAATTGTGTGAAATTTTTTGTTACGTTGAGCGTAGCTGAGGATGGTACGTTCAACGAAAAATTTAGGTTACTGATGGGTTCCACCATCATTTATAGGAGAAAAAGCCCCCCATGATCTCCTCCAAAAGTGGATCATGGGTGGGCCATCCCCCCAAGAACTCTCATGATTAGAGAATCATGGGGGGGGACCCACTCCCTCTCCGCGGCCTGGCCGCGACGTAGCCACAGACGGCCTAGCCTCGGCCAGGCGTGACCGGCCATAGCTGACCTAGCCGTGGCCGCGACCAGCCTAGCCGCGGAGGGCCACGACATGCCTGGCCGCGGCCGGCCTGACCGTGGCCGGGCGCCTAGTAGTGGCCAGGCCTAGCCGCCGCCGGCCACCTAGCCGCCGCCGGCCACCTAGCCGCCGCCGGCCCGGCCACAGCAGGCCGCCGGACGAGCCGCCGCAGGCCGCCGGCCTAGCCGCGGTCGGCCCCCGGCAGTCCGCCGTCGCAGGCCACCAGGCCGGCCACCACCGCCACCGTGGCTGCCTGTCGCCGTGGACAACCTCCCCACCGTCCGATCGAGGGGAGGCTCTCCTCACCGTCGGATCAAGAGAGTAACCACCCACTAAACCCACCACTTTAGTGGTGGGGCCCGTCATGATCCTCCCCCAGAGGCTATAAAAGGGACCTCAGTGCCTCTTCATTCTTCACCTTTTCTCTTCTCCGGGGCTTCCTTCTTCTTCCTCAGGTGAGAGCTCTCCTGCCTCCACCAAGTCGGCCACCGCTCACTGTGAATCACCAGCAGCCACCATCGGACGCCAGCGGCCACCAGCGACCACCAGCGACCACAAGTTGCTACCAGCGGCTATAAGCACCCCACCAGCGCGTTGACAGCAAAAGGACGACCAAGACCTCGAGGAAGCCGCGAAAGAAGCCATCCGAAGCCAGCAAACGCGCACCGCCCCGAGCGCAAGTGACAAAAGAACCCCGCACATTCCCACGTCTAAGTCGCTCCTGCAGTGCAGCATGTTGCCCGCAGGAAGCTATAACCTCTCTCTCCACCCAAATTGTAACGGGAGCGGTCTGTCGCCCCGATTCACCAAACATATTGTAATCACCGAAAGCTAGTGAAATTTGACCGGCACAGACCCGATCACGTGGTGTTTTACCCATTTAAGGGGTTTTTTCACGCCATCAAGACTTGTGTCTACTGTTCATCTTCATTGACTGTGTGCGCGCTCGACCGCTCCGTGAGTTAAAACGGTTCAAGTTAATCCGGTCCGACCGGGGCATCGAGTTAGTCTGTAATAGTTTGGCGCCGCCTGTGGGAATCATTCCCAACGTCCTTCAGAAGACAAGTCCCTCATCTTCACCGCTTCAGAACCCCAAATTCGATGACAAGGAGAAGTACCCGCACCGCCGAAGGCTCCGCCCTTGGAAGACACCCCGAGCCCGCACGTTCACGCTCTCTAGTGGACGCGCCACTGACTGCTGAAGCCACATTAGCTCCCGACACCACCCTGGAGGGACGCATCCGCCAGATGGAAGAACAACTAGTCAAATTGCTCACCATGCTCCAAAATATGGGAGCACTAGGCATTCCCCAGCCTCCGTCAACTCACGTACCAACGCAAGAATTTCGACAAAAAGAAGGACAAACCCTCAGGAGACAGGAAGAATCACGTCAAGATGAGCCCCGCCAGCGTAACCCTTCAATGACCGGGGGGCAACACCAGCTCCAAGAATACTTCCCCCTGAGTATCGCCTGCGCTAACGCAATGCATGCAATGCGAAGTGACCCGAAATTCCTCCGGCCAAGGAATCCTCAGCCCTTCGAGCAAGCTGATTTGTCGCCACCAGAAGAACTTCTTCCTCCAACGACATATTGCATGCACAAGGAGTACGACATAAAGAAGGAATTCTCGAGCACAAGCAGCTCACCCTCACCCGCTGCTTCACTCCGAGAGATGTACGATCATCACCTTGCCTGTCCACATTCTAAGAAGAGGACTGGAGACGCGGCAAGCCCCAATGCCTCGGCCACAGAGCAAAGACTAAATGAGGATCAGCCCAACTATAACTCGCCAAACTCCTGGGCAGCCCCAGGCTCGGAGGACGGCTTCGAAACCCGTAGTTTCAGCAGAACAGGCAACCCACTAGCACACCTAGAGCACTTCGAAACTATCATGCACGCCCGCAACGCTTCAGATCAATTCATTGTCCGGGAATTTCTGACAACACAAAAGAGAGAGCTTGAGCCTGGCTTCATTCCCTACAAGGGGAAAGAACAGACAGCTACATCGAACTCGCTGTACCGATCCCACCCGTTACATGACGTATAATAGAAGATTCGGTCGGGGCCCTACACTATATGCCACAAACAAGCGGTGAAGCTATAGGTTAATACCAAATCATAAACGCAACCTAACTCAAAGCATTCTAACGGAAGTTTAAAGTTAATATTGAACTCAACCATTTAGAATGTCCATTATAGATAAATTGCACATTTATATATATATCCCAAAGGAATGTACCAAACACACAAAGTTAGGGCCTTAAGGCCTTACAGTTCCTCTTTTCATCGTATGGATTACATACATCGGCGCGCAGGCCGGCCAAACATGAATAAAAGATAACAGATTTCGCTTAGCCGTTAAGGGCTAGTAGCAGCAACGGCAATAACAGAAGCATGGACTTCAGCCCTTCATTTTCCACTCGGCTCTCCAGCACCTGCACAGGGATAATCCACCCAGAAGGTGGCAAACAAGGCAACGGTCAGCATTCAGCTTACTAATTTATAACAATCCTACCCCTTTCCCGGGGCAGTGTCATTCCTTCCCTGCAGAGCAATGCATCAATAGATATAACATATATTGTGCTTTTACGCACAAACAATCCATCACAATCGTCAGCCACCCGGCCCGACGATCTATGCTCTCAGGCACGTTTGGGTACACCGGCGAACCGAGATCAACACCATTGAGCAATTAGTCTTGATGGCACGCAAGCCTAAGACTCTCATTATATTGCTGACGAAAGCTCAATGCCTTGGCACTCTCTTGTACAACCAACATAACGCAGGTACAGATCCACCACCCCCCGTTGCTCAAATCGCCTTGCCATCACCAAGCACATAGTACTTGCGGCTACAATAAAAGGCGCGGGTCGGCTTCACCTTTCCTGTTCGACAAGAAGCCTTTTAAGAGCTCGCAGCTCACAACAGCCATAATGTCCGCCAAGGACTTTCTTCACAATCGAAAAGGGGAGTTAATGCTGGCGTCCTTCGTGGTCGCTAGGCGGGTTCAACAGAACTCTCTATCTGCACCCAAACTTAACCCAAACCCTGCAGTTCATACAGTGCCAGAAAACTGGTCTTTCATAGCATATAATACAAGCATTAAAAGGGTATTTTCCTGGAATTCCTCATTCAGTACTTCCTGCTACTTCCCTTCATAGGCACAACTCATTGACCCCACAAACTATACGTTTATACGCGGAGTCTTCTCCGGTGCGCAATATGCAACATCACCAATCCAGACCAACCTGTCCAGATGAGCTTCACACAACATGCCTATCCTGTACTACACATTTTCGGGTCTAAATGCAGACTCAATTGGGGATAAAAACTATTACCCCACAGGGATAAATTACTCTTCCACCTTTTGGTGGAGGATCCCATGCTCATGCATAAATGAGGACTTCACTTATTCAAGAAGGAAGATCGTTACCCTTGATGATCTCTTGGGAGCCATCGAAAATCTGGCCGGTTGGAAAGCACCGCAGCAGCTTTGCCTCCACAGAACTAGCCTCGGATCTCGAATCGGACCTCGGGAGCTCCACCAATGGCTTGCCCTTCTCTTCCTTCTCCTTCCTCCAAGCTCTCCCTTTTTCTCTCTTGGTATGAATGAGAGAAGATGCCAACCCCCAGTCTTATCACTATAGGAAAGCACTTGGGCCATTGGATCCAAATAGAAATAATTGGATGGCCAAGATCTGCAAAAAATCATATTTTTTAACTTGACACGGCCTGTGACACACCCATTTCACAGGCCGTGTACCCCAAGCGGTGCACGAACCGACTCAAACCAGCTCAGAACACGGGCATCAACACGCCCGTGCCACAGGGTAGACACGCCCGTATAAACTTGACACTGCCGTATGACTAGCCATATCACCATTTCAACACAGGACCAAATCACCCGAGAAGAACACGGCTAAGGCACACGCCAGTGTCCTTAGCCATGTACAAAACACGCCCCTGTGACAAGCCCGTGTCACAGGCCGTGCTCGCCACTCAACGCTACCCGGTTATTCACCCGAGCAGGACACGCCCATGTCCCAGGCCGTGTTGCCTCTCGACGATCGCCGACCGTGCTATCTCGAGAACTTGACTCGACGCCCACCGTAAAGGACACGCCCTGGGACACGCCCGTGTCCTAGGCCATGTGCACTGGATACGCCCTGGGACACGCCCGTGTCCCAGGCCGTGTCACCCAGCCTGACCCCATTTTGGGATTTATGGTTTTGGGGTGTTACAATCCTCCCCTCCTTAATATAAATTTCGTCCCAAAATCTGTATGCAGCAAGGGAACAAACATCACAATGCTATCACGCAAAAAAAATCTGTTACAACATAATGTACACGGTCAACAGTTTATACAAAAGCTCGGGAAACTCAGCTCGCATGGTTTGCTCTCGCTCCCATGTTAGCTCCTCACGACCACAATTGTCCTACTAGACTTTGACCCTCTTGATCTTCTTTTTCCGCAACTGTTTATCGGCTCGATCCTCGAGCCGAATGGGTTTAACCTTCATCGTTAGCCCATACTCGACCGGTACACGACCATTTTCAATCACGTGAGCTGGCTCCTTGACGGCTTTTCGAAGCACTGAGATGTGGAACACATCACGTAAGCCACTCAGTTCTGCCGAAAGAACTAACTGATAGGCAGCTTCCCCAACTCGCTCCACCACTTCAAACAGACAAAGATATACCGGACTTAGCTTTTTCAAACGCCGAATCCTGGACATGCCTTTGAAGGGTTTGATCTTCAAATAGACCTAATCGCCCACCGCGATCTCCACGTTCCGGTAATTGGCGTTGTAGTACTTTTCTTGTCGATCCTGGGCTATAAGTAGCCTCTCACGAATAGAGTGTATCATCGAAGTAGCTTCTTCGATAACCTTGCGCAGATATACCGTTGATTTGCCTGCTTCCGCCCAAGCTAGCGGTGTACGACATTTCCGACCATACAAAGCTTCATATGGAGCCATATCGATGCTCACTTGGTAACTATTACACACTCTACCATATAGAGATGATCTTCCCATCTCTTACTAATATCCAGGGCGCACATTCGGAGCATATCTTCCATCGTCCTGTTGGTCCTTTCAGTTTGGCCATCCGTTTAGTGATGAAAGGCCGTAATGAATGCTAATTTTGTGCCTAACATTTGTTGAATTAGCCCCCAATCAGTAGAGGTGAATCGCCCATCAAGATCATTGACAATGCTCCGAGGAACACCGTGCAGTCGAACAATCTGCTCCACACAGAGCTTAACCAAGGTTTCCACTGAATCATCCCTCTTGTTTGGAAGGAAGTGAGCAACTTTTGTCAACCGTCTACAAGCACCCAGATAGAATTATGACCGCGTTGAGATCTCGGCAACCCGTGCACGAAATCCATTGAAATATCATCAAACTTCCACTCTAGAATCGGTAACGGCTTCAGGAAGCCACCAGGCTTTCGGCATTCCGTTTTCACCAAAGCACAAGTGTGACATTCTGCCACATAACGTGCTATGTCTTACTTTAATCCGGGCCACCAGAACAACTTCTTCATGTCTCTGTACATTTTTGTGTTCCCAGGGTGAATTGAGTACTTGGCAAAGTGCGTTTCGGACATCAACTCGTCTCTCAATTTCCCCGTACTTGGGATGCACAACCGACCATCTTTTCGTAACAAGCCATCATCCTAGGAGAATTGGTCACCAGAACCATCCTTTGCATAGCGTTGGAGACTTTCATCAAGCTCCGTTGCTCGCTGAATTCTATCCGCAAGGTCGTCTTGTACCTCCGTCCAGTTCAAGCATGCATCGGCCGTAGCGTCCTTGTCAACACAAGATACCTCTAACGCTTCCATCTCTTGGATTAGCCGCTCATCATGTCTCCGTAACCAGTTTTCCCGTACTGGCGTCCTATGACTCAAAGCATTAGCGACCACATTTCCCTTTCCGGGAGTATAGTGAATATCGAAAGTGTAGTCCCCGAGAAACTCCATCCACCTCCGTTGTCGCATATTCAGATCCTTCTGATCTAACAAATACTTTAGGCTCTTAGATCTCACTGTAGTACCTTGCCCTGACCAGGATGATCCTGGTTGTCGTCCTCATCTGTCATTGCCATCAGCCCTCTGTAGCTGTGGACATCTTCATCCACCTTTAACTGGCATGAGCCATAAGCAATCACTGTAGATCTCATAGCCGTATGCACCACATGGCGATGTCAACACAAGCGCCGTGGTCAAACGACTCTTCAGCTCTTCAAAAGCTCGTGTGCACTCCGGCATCTAAACGAACTTCTAATCATTTCTCGTCAATGTGAACAGAGGTAAAGCAATACGTGAGAAGTTTTCCACAAACTGTCTGTAGTAGCTCGCAAGTCCAAGGAAGCTCCTAACTTCAGCCACTGAATACATCGCTGGCCAATCCCGTATGGCACTTATCTTTGACGGATCCATTGCTATGCCCTTTCCACTAACCACATGGCCCATAAAAGCCACTGACGATAGCCAGAACTCACACTTTGAGAACTGGGCATAGAGCTTATTCCTCCGCAGGGTATGCAATACCAATCGCAAATGGTTTGCATGGTTAACTTCCGACTGAGAGTACACTAAGATATCATCGATAAATACAATTACGAACAAATCCAAGTACTCTCAGAACGTTCAGTGCATGAGATTCATGAATACCGAAGGCGCATTCCATAAGCCATACGACATTACCGTGAATTCATAATGACCGTAGCATGTCCCAAATGCTGTCTTGGGAATGTCACCTTCCCGAATCGATAATTGGTAATATCCCGATTTCAAATTCAACTTGGAATAGACTGTTGATCTCACTAGTCGATCGAACAAGTCATCTATCCGTGGAATCAGATACTTGTTTTTCTCCATCAGCTGGTTCAACTCACGATAGTCAATCCATAACCGTACACTACCGTCTTTCTTTTTCACAAATAGAACAGGCGCGCTCCAAGGTGGCATACTTAGGTGTATGTATCCCTGTTCCAACAACTCTTGCAATGGGACTTTCAATTCAGCCCTTTCCTTTGGCTCGACGCGCTATGGAGAGCGGGCCACAGGTTTCGCACCGGGCACTAACGCAATAGCGAAGTCGATCTCCTATGGACTTCATAACTCATAAAGGTTATTAGGAAATACATCTTTCGAAACCGACCACATACTAGAAGGGTCAGTCAACCCGTCTTCGGCCTACAGACCGCTAGAGGCATGAAGACTCGCTTCAAGTATGAACGAACAACTAGCGAGCATACAAGCACTCTTGGTCCTTCGTTCAGCACAGATGGTCCTATGGTCTGCGATAACCTCAAAACGACCTCTACCCATATGCATTCTTTCCACTACGGCCATGCCGTTTAACTGGTATCTCTGATACCCAGATAAATCCATAGGGTGGAACAAGCCGTAAACCAATGTTTTGCTTATCATAACATAATTATGCATATACAAAATAAGTTTTGGAGCCAGCATTACACATGCGGATATGTACAGTACATAGTGATAATTATTTATGTACAGTCCATTCTTTCTCTTCTTGTTTCAACTCGTCTAAGGGCCAACTCTGCAGTCTCGAGATTTATGTCCTTCTGTACCACAAGAGTAGCAAATGGGCAGAGTTCGCCCTGCCACTGCTCCAGCCTTAGCTTTCTTTTTCCTTGGCACATTACCCTGGTAGTCTCGGGCAATATGTCCCACGTTTCAGCACGCAAAACAAACATGCCTTTCTTTTGTTCCCATGGTGGTAGAAGAGGTCGACTCCCGCATACGTCTGTTCTTCTTCCGCTTACGAGAACTTGATGTTGGCATCTTTGTAACGGTGGGCACACTGCCACCGTACCTTGCCCGAAACTTATTTAAGTCCATTTCCAAAGACCGAGCTGTCGTGACCAAGACACAAAATCCAAGTAACTTTGGACCCACCAATAGACTTCGTAGTTCCTCGCGCAGACCATTATAAAATCTGTTGATCTTCGTCTCCTCACTTTCAACTAAACACTTTACATGTTGTCTCAGCGCCACAAATGCATGAAAGTACTCCTCGACCGTATATGGTCCTTGGATCAGACGCATATTCAACGGCAGGGCCGATGCTCTTTTCCTTTCCATCTGCTCAGGCACACCAACCAACATGAGAGGCACCATCAGAAAAGAGGGTTGTACATGTCCCTCGTGGCGGGCATTGAACATTGCAAAAACCACATCAGTGATCAATCGGACCATCACTATCGAAAGAGGGAGTGTTGGCTCATTAATCCCCATTGCATGTTGGGGTTCTTGCTGTCCCTCATTACTGCTAGTCGCCTACAAGCATGAAACACACAAGTAAGCAACTAAAATGTTGCACAAAGTAGAAGCAGGAACACACAAGGACCCGAAATAGAGCACATATTCGCGCCCTCGCACAAGCAAGAACATCAATTAGGAACGCGCAGATTCCTCAAACAAGTGTATTTGCATTCCTTAGTGGACATTCCAGAGTTCATTAGTATTACAGCGGTTCGCACAGACACGTGCTTGCTACCCCCACAAAAGAATTCGACCACGAATTCAAAAGAGGAAGACCGAGAGAAGCTGATACCAAAATGTAACGATCCCACCCGTTATATGATGTATAGTAGAAGGTCCGGTCGGGGCCCCACACTATATGCCACAAACAAGCGGTGAAGCTACAAGTTAATACCAAATCATAAACGCAACCTAACTCAAAGCATGCTAACAGAAGCTTAAAGTTAATATTGAACATTTATATATCTATCCCAAACGAATGTACCAAATACACAAAGTTAGGGCCTTAAGGACTTACAGTTCCTCTTTTCATCGTATGGATTACATACATCGGCGCGCAGGCCGGCAATACATGAATAAAAGATAACATATTTCGTTTAGCCGTCAAGGGCTAGTAACAACAGCGGCAACAACAGCAGCAGGGACTTCAGCCCTTCATTTTCCACTCGGCTCTCCAGCACCTGCACAGGGACAATCCACCCAGAAGGTGGTAAACAAGGCAACGGTCAGCATTCAGCTGACCAATTTATAACAATACTACCCCTTTTCCGGGGCAGTGACATTCCATCCCTGCAGAGCAATGCATCAATAGATATAACATATATTGTGCTTTAACGCACAAACAATCCATCACAATTGTCAGCCACCCAACCCGACGATATGTGCTCTCAGGCACGTTTGGATACACCGGCGAACCGGGATCAACACCATTGAGCAATTAGTCTTGATTGCACGCAGGCCTAAGACTCTCATTATGTTACTGACGAAAGCCCAATGCCTTGGCACTCTCTTGTACAACCAACATAACGCAGGTACAGATCCACCACCCCCTGTTGCTCAAATCACCTTGCCATCACCAAGCACATCATACTTGCAGCTATAATAAAAGGCGCGGGTCGGCTTCACCTTTCCTGTTCGGCAAGAAGCCTTTTAAGATCTCGCATCTCACAACAGCCATAATGTCCGCCAAGGACTGGCTTCACAATCGAAAAGGGGAGTTAATGCAGACGTCCTTCGTGGTCGCTAGGCGGGTTCAACAGAACTGAAAGTGAGGGGATAAGATACTTACTGCTCTAGAGGGGGGGGGGTGAATAGAGTATTCAAAAAGAAGGGACTCTAAACACTTCTCTTCGAGCTATTTGCGGAATATAAAAATAAAAGCTTTAAACCTAAAGCCTAACTGAGTGTAGTGAATAAAAGAAGAAGCTAACTGAAGTTTCAGTTGAGCTTATATCCTAACACAGAAACTAGCAACCTAGTTAAAACTATCACAGCCATAGTGCATTAATTAAAATAAGCAACCAGACAACACAAGAGCTTTATAGTGGTTCCCCAATTGGGTACATCCACTCTTCTACCACCCTGGTAGGAATCCACTACAGGTTTTTGATCAGGTTCCCTACCACCAGTAGATCTGCTTCAGGTAGATCTAAAGACCCTTAAGGCTTTTGATCAGGTGCCTAAAAACCAAACACACAGGTTTTTGATCAGGTGCCCTGCCACCAATAGTTCACTTTTGAAGGGAGTAATAACCCTTTTACAGGAGGTTAAAAGAGAGAAATAAAGATGTCTTCTCTGTGTTCAGAGAAGCTAGTGGATAACTCTGAATATATCAAAGATCCCCTTAGCTTAGAGAATGTCTAGGAAGAAGCTTTGCTTCAGGGTGTAGGATCTCCAAATTGCTTGAAATGACTTTCTGATGCAGCCTTGAAGAAGACTCTAGGTTTGAATGAATGTTCTTCTTCAGCAGCTTTTGCAATCTGGAAGAGTTTGCAACAAAGAATGTTCAGTAATCTGGGAGGTTCTTCTTCTTGAAAGCTTGAACACTGAGTATTGATTTTCCTGAAGACATGATGAACTCAAGAAGAAGAAGAACTTATCTTTCTCTTGAGATTTCTTGGTTCTATATCTGCTGTGAATGAATGTGTATGTGTATTCAACTAACTTCTCTGATAATATAGAAACTTCTCTTCCGTTGAAAAAACCTTGAGCCCTGCACATGAAAGCTTTCCAAATAATAAAATAAAACAAATAAAGAAACTGCGCCAGAAATCTTTTCTGTCATTCCCAAATAGGAATTAAGGATATTAAAAATATCCTATCAATTTGACTTTACAAATTGGCACAGGAAACAAAGCCTAACAGCTATATTACAGCTGTAGAAAAGCACGATTTCCTCTAATAAACAAACGACTTTATTCTGCCAAATCTCTTAATTAATGCATAAGTAATATTGCAAATAAGCAAAAGAATATAAGCATTAAATTAAGCAGAATATTCTGAATAAAATATGTCTTAAACAAGAGGAAATAAAACAATGATTCAAATGAATATTGATAACAACAGACAGAAAGCGTCGACCAAATATCGAAGATCGTCGATCTGAACAAGCAGATCGTCGACCTTAAGAAAAACTGTCTTCACAAAAAAATCGTCGACCAAGGCTACACGATCGTCGATCTGAATAAGCAGATCGTCGATCCCACTTCAGAGTTAAAATAACTCTTAGATCGTCGATCATCAATCAAAGATCGTCAAGCGATATTCGACTATCGTCGAGCACAATTCTTCTTAACCAATTTTCATTTCAATCCAATCTCAATTAACCTAACTAAAGGATAGACTAACCTTTAGTCTAACCATTGACCATAGATAATTCTTGGGTCAATTAAGCCTACTTGAGATGACATGGCCCAAATCAAAAACTAGGGAACCAACAATCTCCCCCTATTTGGGTGATGTCACTCAAACAAAAACAAATCTAATACAGGCAGATAAGAATAAACAACAATAGATATATCATCAAGTAGATTGAATAAATTATATAGTCAGAACACATCACAATTATTTATCAACAGAATCTGAAGGAGGAATAGAAGTAGCAGGAGAGAAAATGATTTTTCTTTTTGGATCATATGCATCCTTCTTTGATAACTTCAAGTCCTGCTCTCCAATAATCTTTTGTTCTCCAGCTTTAGGTAGAACAACTTCAGGATGTTTTTCCATATACTTTGAAGCATCAAAAACTTCTGAACTGACTTGGAACCTGTCCAATTCTTTCTTTCTGTATTTTGACATAGTAGAAAATCCTGAGATATCTTTACCTTCAGCTTTAGCTTTCCTGATTTGAGCAACTCCCACCAATTCTAGAAGTCTAGCCATTTTAAAATTAGGATCAAGATCTTGATTTTCATAAGTATTTTCATCATCTAGTTTCAATGGATTTACAGTCTTAAATTTTACTGATTGAGTTAGAAAACTCTCAGCTTGCTCTTGAGATGGCTTGACATTTGAAATTTCTGGCTCTTGAATCACAAGGCTAGATGGAGGAGCACATTCAGCATACTTCTTGCTTGATTTGTTAGAGTATATAACTCTTTTTCCTTTGACATCTACTGGCTTGGCCTGAGCAGGTTTTTCCTTTGAAGGTGACAATTTTGTTTTGGGAGGAGACCTAGGAGCTGGAGGAGGAGAGAAGGTTGGTTGTTGATATAGAACTTCCTTCACTTGTTCTCTTGGACTGTCTGAATTCCTAGATTGCCTCTGATTGTAAGACCTGTTGGGAGAAGGCTGCCTGCCCTTCCTCTGATAGGTATAAGATTGATTTGTTCTGGCAGGAGGAGCAGAAGATCTGAGAGCAACATTTCCTGATGCATCAGCAGAGGGAGGAGGAGGAGGACCTCTCTGAATCCCCTTGGGAGGAGGAGAGTTCTTCCTGCTCTTCTTCCTTGCTTTCTGAGCATTTTTAGAATACCACATCCAAGCCTCAAAATTTTTAGATTTAGGATCAATCCCTTTCAGAATATAGTAGGGAATATCATGATCTGGGTTTGGAGGAGATGGAGCTATGACCTTCCTTTTCTTTTGAGTAGTCCTTTTCCATTTCTTATTACCTTCTGAATCATCAGAATCCTCATCCTCATCCTCAGAATGTGAGGACTGAGGTTTTGCATATAGATCATCAATTTCTTTTAACATAGCTTCCTCTTTTTCTTTAGCTTTCAGAAGAGCCTTTTCTCTTTCTTCTTCTAATATATCTTGAGCTAGGAGAGAATCCAAATCTGGACCTGGGGAGTCATCCCAAAGAGTAGAGGGCACAAAAGATACAGCAAATTCAACTTCTGGAATAAAAATTGACACATCTTTATCTGAAGACTCTACTGAATTCCACTTGGCTTCTAAGAAGGAGGTAATAATTCCTTCTAGATTTCTGGCAACTATAGGAGTGGAAATCTCCTCAAGACAAAATTTGAAAGCAAAAATTGCTTCAGCTATTGTTTTAGAAATAATAAGACTGTCCAAAATCTGAAGGCTCATTGGTCTATGATAGCACACAATGGAATGAAGAGGATCAAATGTACAAGGGGAGGACTGACAGATAAAATGGTCTCCATTGGATGAGAGTGAAGACTCATCATCTGAATCAAGAAATGCATCCAGTTCATCTTCTATATCTACTGGAGCATCTATATCTACAACTATCCTCTGTACTGAATCTGGAAAGACTTCATTTGGAACTGCATCTGAACACGTTTCTAGCTCTATTGCTGCTGGAGATTGCACAATCTGACGATCCCAAGCAGAGCCTGAATCATCTTCATTGAACATCTCCCCCTGCCTGGGTTCAGTGGGAACTAAACCCAGGCCCCTAGATGAAGAAGGGACTGAGAGGGCAGAAATGGAAGCAGCAAGTGATGAGATAGAGAGAGCAAGGGGGGCAATGGCTTCAGCTATCATGGTTTTGATGGATGGAGTAATGAGGTTTAGGATGTTTGCAATGAATTATGGTGTAATTTGAAATGATGGCTGAATGATGGATGGGGAATCATCAGAATTGATGTTCTTCTGAACTGGGTCTTCATCAATTGGGGAATTATGATGAGATGGATGATCATTAGTGGGTGATTGATGATTTGAAGTGGCTGGAGAATGATGAAGAGATGGAGTAAGCAGATTGAACATGAAATCTAAGTTGAAGTTTGGTATCTCAGCTACATGAGCTGGTGTTGGGGAAGCAGGTTGTGATGGATGGTTCACAGGAGAAGAATGAATTTCAATGGAGGTGGATGGCAAGGAGGATGAAGCAGGAATTTCTTCACTAGGGTGGGAAGTGGCTTCAGGAGCCCTTGTGCCCTCAAATGTTGTAGGGGCAGACCCAGCCTTTGATGGTTTCTGAATGGTCCTTTTCCACTTAACAAACAGGGAAGGATCAATTCTCTTGCTGGCATTGATTGCTGTAGGAGCAGAGCCTAATAACTGGGAAGCTTTCTTAGATAGAAAGAACCCAATCAGCCTACCTTGAGTCACCTCTTTCTTATTATTCTTTTTCCTGATCAATTCAAAAAGCAGTCCAGCCCAGTTGATTGCTTTCTTATTCACTATAGCTGACATCAAGGCAATTTGTTGCCTGTTGATGTTATCGTGGGCTAAATGCTTTCCAAGCAAATTTTTTCCAACCAAGTCAGCCAAAAACTTAAATCCAATAGATAAGTTTACTTTTAAGAGCTTAAATGGAATCCCTTCTGCATGTCCCATCTCTATCAGCATCCTACCAAACTCAGCAGTATCTTGCTCATAATCATCTGATCCATTCTTTAACTTAAATATTTCAGTCAAAATTTCGGGAGTAAGAGTTACCTCTATGCCGTTGATGGTTCCTTTCATTTCTTTGTCATCGGAAGAAGATGTATAAACCCATTCCTTTATTTCTGACAGATGGAGTTTGATTTTTGTAGACATGAGCTGCTTGAAACCTTGATCATCGCATAACTGCAGCATCTCTCGAAAAACCTGTTCGCAGTTGCTGAAGGAATCGAAATCAACACTGAATCCGACATCGAACTTCATCACGGACAGAGTTGCAAAGGAAATCGCCATGGAAACGACGAGAAGAATCGCAAGAAGAGAGGGTAGAAAGCGCGGGACGAGAGCTCGAAATAGTCCTAGAAGCAGAATACGAAAAGGCGAGCTCCGTCGACGATCTTCAGACCTAAATAGACGATCGATTTGAAATAAACTAGAGTCGTCGATCCTTGAATGAAGATCAAGAGAATCGATCGTCGATCGTCGAACGACGATCGATTTCCGGAGCAGAGTCGTCGATCATCGATCGACGATTCCTGTCTCTAAACACAAAGAGCTATCGTAGATGGAGGGTCGACGATTTAGCTCAACCTGTTCGACGATCTTCGAACACCGTTCGATGATCTCAGAACAGATTTCAACTTAGCAGATTTTTACACTTAGTCAGATCTATTCATCATGCCTAGTTGATTCAAAAAGAATAGATGTTTCTGTTCATCTAAAGGCTTTGTGAATATATCACTTCTCTGAAGATCTGTGGGTATAAACTCGAGATTTATTTTATTCTTGTCAACACAGTCTCTAAGAAAATGATTTCTAATGTCTATGTGCTTAGTTCTAGAATGGTGCACAGGATTTTGTGCTATGGAAATAGCACTGGTACTGTCACACATAATTTTGGTGTTTTTGTGTGTGTACCCATAATCCAAGAGTTGATTTTGAATCCATAGTATCTGTGAACAACAACTAGCAGCTGCTATATATTCAGCCTCTGCAGTTGAGGTTGAAACAGAAGACTGCTTCTTGCAAAACCAAGAGACTAATCTCTCACCTAGGAACTGACAAGTCCCTGAGGTGCTCTTCCTGTCAACTCTACAGCAAGCATAGTCAGCATCTGAGTATCCAATCAACTCAAATTCTGATTCAGCTGGGTACCAAAGTCCTAAATTTGGGCATCCCTTCAAATATCTTAAGATTCTCTTAAGAAGAGTCAAGTGAGATTCCTTGGGGTTGACCTGGAATCTAGCACAGAGGCATGTGGGAAATATTATATCAGGCCTACTTGCAGTTAGATATAATAGGGAACCAACAATGACCCTATAATTTTTCTGATCAACAGGCTTGCCCTTTTCATCAGAATTAATAACTACATTAGTAGCCATAGGAGCGTGCATTGCAGAAGCATCTGCCATCCCAAACTTCTTCACCAATTCCTTGGCATATTTAGATTGGGAGATGAAGATGCCATAAGCATCTTGTTTCACTTGGAGACTAAGGAAATAAGACAGCTCACCCATACTACTCATCTCAAACTTAGAATGCATTAGGTCTGAGAACCTTTTGCGTAGTTTGGGATCAGTGGAACAAAATATAATGTCATCCACATAAATTTGAACTAACAGAATCTTGTCCTTATGGTGCTTAATGAAAATGGTTCTATCTTCTATGCCTCTAACAAACTTATGTTCTAATAGGAAACTAGCTAGAGTTTCATACCATGCTCTAGGAGCCTGCTTAAGTCCATACAGAGCTTTTTTCAACTTATAGACATGTGAGGGATAAGTTGAAGAAGTGAAACCAGGGGTTTGTTCAACAAACACCTCTTCCTTTAGCTCTCCATTCAGAAATGCACTCTTTACATCCATTTGGAACACCTTAAACTTCATGTAGGCTACATAGGCTAGAAAGATCCTTTTGCCTCTAGCCTTGCAACAGGAGCAAATGTCTGATCATAATCTATGCCTTCTTCCTGTCTGTATCCCTGTGCTACAAGCCTTGCTTTATTCCTTATAATAATTCCTTGAGCATCCAACTTGTTTCTAAACACCCATTTAGTGTCTATAACCAGTTGACATTTTGGTCTTAGAACCAATTTCCAAACTTTGCATCTTTCAAATTGATTTAGCTCCTCTTGCATAACAATGATCCAATGGGGATCTTGCTCAGCATATTTTATGGTTAGGGGCTCAATCTGTGAAATAAAACAAGCAAGCATCACATCTTGACTTAGTTGAAGTCTAGTTTGCACACCAGTTGAAATGTCTCCAATCACTTGAGATGTAGGATGATCTCTAAGTATGACATAATCAGTTGGTGGTATGTTATCTTCAACAGCAGTTGGAATCAATTCCTCAGGTGGAATTAGATTGACTGTTTGTAGAGTTACAATCACTTCTACTTGGTCTTCATCACTGTCTGAATCAACCATCTGAGGAGTTGGTTGAGGTTGAATCTCCTGAGTGAGTTTCAGCTCGTCCAAATTCTTGCATAATTCAGGTACCTGCAAAGAATTACTGGAAGAAGTTTCCTTCTCTCTGTAAAACATCTTAGTTTCATCAAAAGATACATGTACTGACTCTTCAATTTTCAATGTGGATTTATTAAATACCCTATAAGCTTTGCTTACTTGGGAATATCCTAGAAAGATTCCCATTGAAGCCTTTGCTTCAAACTTTCTAATGTAGTCTTTGTTATTGTTGTGAATGTAAACTACACAGCCAAAAATTCTAAAATAATCTATTTTAGGTTTATTTTCTTTAAGCAATTCATAAGGAGTCTTTCCCTTTAGTTTATGTATCAGACTCCTATTCAGTACATAGTTAGCTGTGCTAACTGCTTCTGCCCAAAAGGATAGAGGCATATTAGCATCTGCTAACAATGTTCCTGCATCTTCAATCAGGGTTCTGTTTTTTTCCTTTCAACTACCCCATTTTGTTGAGGAGTTCTAGGAGCAGAGAAGCTATGCCTGATACCTTCTTTCTCACAAAATTCTTGCATAAGAAGAGATTCAAACTTAGTACCATGATCACTTTTGATCAAGGCAACTTGAGTAGAGTACTCAGTCTGTATACAAAGTAGAAAGTTTGTAAGAACTTTGAAGTTATCAGATTTAGTTCTCAAGAAGAACACCCAAGTGAACCTAGAGTAATCATTTATAATTACTAAGGTATAGAATTTCCCTCCTAGACTTTGTACAGCTATTGGATCAAAGAGATCTAAGTGCAATAGGTACATGATTCTAGGTGAATCACTTTTATTTATAGCTTTGAAACTATTTTTAGTTTGCTTGCCTAGTTGATAAGCCTTGCATAGGCCTTCCTTCTTGTAGGGGCAAGAGGGCAAACCTCTTACAAGATTGTATTTAGATAACCTAGATATATTCTTAAGGTTAACATGACCTAGCCTTCTATGCCACAAAGGATTATTGCTACTCACCTCATTAAATAAACAAATTTCAGAAGAGGTGGATTTAAAATCTACAAGATAAACATTTCCTTGCCTAATGCCTACTAATACAACTTTATTATTCAAGGTAATATTGCACAGAGTATTAGAAAACCAAACCTGGTAGCCAGCATCACACAGCTGATTTACAGAAATGAGATTGTGCTTCAGTCCTGTGACATAAGCTACCTTCTTAAAAGTCACTGACCCTATGGTGAATTTACCATATCCTTCAGTCTGTCCACAACTGGAATCACCAAAGACTACCTTTGGTCCCAACTTGGCTTTGAAGCTTGAAAGGTTCTCTTTGTTTCCAGTCATATGCTTGGAGCATCCACTATCCAAATACCACTTGTCCTGAGTGATATGATAGGTCTTCACTTGGTCTTCATCAGATAATTCATCCTCCTCATCTTCAGTCATCTCTGCAGCTAAGTTACTGCTGCAGGCATTGATTGCCATAAGGCAAATCTACTTAGCTTTCTTCTCTTCTTCATCATCTTCACTGGAGCTGGAGAAAGAGGAGTCTTCCTCAGAATCACTCCAGGTATTTGCAACAAGACCTTTCTCTTTCTTCTTATATTTGTGAGAAGATGTCTTGGAATAGTGCTTCTCATGTTCCTTCTCATTTCTCCTTTCCTTATGCTTTGTCTCTGGACACACAGGGAGAATGTGTCCAGGCTTCCTGCATCCATAACAAACAATTTCTTTAGATGGGGTTTTATCATTCCTTGGCTTGTCATCATATTTTGATGACTTTTTTCTGTTGTCCTTTCTGCCCATCTTATAGAACCTCTTGACAAAGAGTGCCATCAGTTCTTCATTTAATTGAGTCACTTTGGACTCATCATCAGCCTTAAGAGCAAGGGTTTGCTCTTTCCTTGTTGGAGTAGGTGATTTGGCTTCAGCTTCAGCTTCCCTGGTCTTCAGTACTTGCTCAAATGATTTGAGCTTGCCCAGGAGTGCTTCAGTTGAAATATCTGTTGTACTTCTGGACTCCATGATTGGCCAGATTCTGAGATCCCATGTGCTGGGGAAGCACATTCGTATTTTATCATTGACTTCTGTCAATGTGATCTCCTTATCAAGTGTACTCAGCTCATTGATAATGGAGCTGAGCCTTGTGTACATAGCTTCTACTGTCTCAGCCTATTCCTTCTTGAAGTTTTCATATTGGGATATGAGGTTGGACCTTCTGTCCTTCCTCTCATCAGCTGAACCAGCTACAATCTGATTCAGTGAGTCCCATATGGCTTTTGCTGAGGTGCAATCAGCCACTTTCTGGAATGTCTCATCAGACATAGTCTGAGCCAGAATATTCATAGCTTTGGCATCAACTATCTTGGCCTTCTTGTAAGTTTCATTATAGTCAGGAGGTGGCACTACACTGAGATTTGCAGATATTGTAGCTGCAGCAGGTGGTGTTGGTGGCCCTGTTAAGATAGAATAAAAAATATCTTCATTAATAGAGTTCATGTAAAGTCTGATTCTTGCCTTCCAGATGCCAAATTTGGCTAAGTTGCATACTGGAGGTCTGGTGCTAGAGTAATCTTTGTACTGGGCCATGAATCTAATGTGAGTGTATATGGTATCAAAATATATTATCACAAGATCTTATGGTTCAGGTGTTAGCCTGTTCAACCAATCAACCTCCCCCTGATACCAATTGAAAGTGAGGGGATAAGATACTTACTGCTCTAGAAGGGGGGTGAATAGAGTATTCAAAAAGAAGGGACTCTAAACACTTCTATTCGAGCTATTTGCGAAATATAAAAATAAAAGCTTTAAACCTAAAGCCTAACTGAGTGTAGTGAATAAAAGAAGAAGCTAACTGAAGTTTCAGTTGAGCTTATATCCTAACACAGCAACTAGCAACCTAGTTAAAACTATCACAGCCACAGTGCATTAATTAAAATAAGCAACCAGACAACACAAGAGCTTTATAGTGGTTCCCCAATTGGGTACATCCACTTTTCTACCACCCTGGTAAGAATCCACTATAGGTTTTTGATCAGGTGCCCTACACCCAGTAGATCTGCTTCAGGTAGATCTAAAGACCATTCAGGCTTTTGATCAGGTGCCTAAAAACCAAACACACAGGTTTTTGATCAGGTGCCCTGCCACCAATAGTTCACTTTTGAAGGGAGTAATAACCCTTTTACAGGAGGTTAAAAGAGAGAAATAAAGATGTCTTCTTTGTGTTCAGAGAAGCTAGTGGATAGCTATGAATATATCAAAGCTCCCCCTTTCTTAGAGAATGTCCAGGAAGAAGCTTTGCTTCAGGGTGTAGGATCTCCAAATTGCTTGAAATGACTTTCTGATGCAGCCTTGAAGAAGACTCTAGGTTTGAATGAATGTTCTTCTTCAACAGCTTTTGCAATCTGGAAGAGTTTGCAATAAAGAATGTTCAGCAATCTGGGAGGTTCGTCTTCTTGAAAGCTTGAACACTGAGTATTGATTTTCCTGAAGACAGGATGAACACAGGAAGAAGAAGAACTTTTCTTTCTCTTGAGATTTCTTGGTTCTATATCTGTTGTGAATGAATGTGTATGTGTATTCAGCCAACTTCTCTGATAATATAGAAACTTCTCTTCCTTTGAAAAAACCTCGAGCCCTGCACTTGAAAGCTTTCCAAATAATAAAATAAAACAAATAAAGAAACTGCGCCAGAAATCTTTTCTGTCATTCCCAAAAAGGAATTAAGGATATTAAAAATATCCTATCAATTTGATTTTACAAATTGGCACAGGAAACAAAGCCTAACGGCTATATTACAGCTGTAGAAAAGCACGATTTCCTCTAATAAAACAAACGACTTTATTCTGCCAAATCCCTTAATTAATGCATAAGGAATTTTTCAAATAAGCAAAAGAATATAAGTATTAAATTAAGCAGAATATTCTGAATAAAATATATCTTAAACAAGAGGAAATAAAATAAAGATTCAAATGAATATTGATAACATCAGACAGAAAGCGTCAACCAAAGATTGAAGATCATCGATCTGAACAAGCAGTTCGTCGACATGAAAAAAAACTGTCTTCCCAAAAAAATCGTCGACCAAGGCTACACGATCGTCGATCTGAATAAGCAGATCGTCGATCCCACTTCAGAGTTAAAATAACTCTGAGATCATCGATCATCAATCGAAGATTGTCGAGCGATATTCGACTATCGTCGAGCACAATTCTTCTTAACCAATTTTCATTTCAATCCAATCTAACCTAACCTAACTAAAGGATAGACTAACCTTTAGTCTAACCATTGACCATAGATAATTCTTGGGTCAATTAAGTCTACTTGAAATGACATGACCCAAATCAAAAATTAGGGAACCAACAAGGACTCTCTATCTGCACCCAAACTCAACCCAAACCCTGCAATTCATACAGTGCTAGAAAATTGGTCTTTTATAGCATACAATACAAGCATTAAAAGGGTGTTTTCCTGGAATTCCTCATTCCAGTACTTCCTGCTACTTCCCTTCACAGGCATAACCCATTGACCCCACAAATTATACGTTTATACGCGGAGTCTTCTCCAGTGCGCAATATGCAACATCACCAATCCAGACCAACCTGTCCAAATGAGCTTCACACAGCATGCCTATCCCGTACTACACATTTTCGGGTCTAAATGCATACTCAATTGGGGATAACAACTATTACCCCACGAGGATCACTTACTCTTCCACCTTTTGGTGGAGGATCCCATGCTCATGCATAAAGAAGGACTTCACTTGTCCAAGAAGGGAGATCGTTACCCTTAACGATCTCTTTGGAGCCATCGAAAATTTGGCCGGTTGGAAAGCACCACAGAAGCTTTGCCTCCACAGAACTAGCCTCAGATCTCGAATCGGGCCTCGGGAGCTCCACCAATGGCTTGCCCTTCTCCTCCTTCTCCTTCCTCCAAGCTCTCCCTTTTTCTCTCTTGGTATGAATGAGAGAAGATGCCAACCCCAAGTCTTATCACTGCAGGAAAGCACCTGGGCCATTGGATCCAAATAGAAATAATTGGATGGCCAAGATCTTCCTAAAGTCATATTTTTAACTTGACATGGCCTGTGACACGCCCGTGTCACAGGCCGTGTACCCCAAGCGGTGCAAGAACCGAATCAAACCAGCTCAGAACACGGGCATCAATACGCCCGTGTCACAGGGTGGACACGCCCGTGTCAACTTGACATGCTTGTGTGACTAGCCGTGTCACCCTTTCAACACAGGACCAAATCACCCAAGAAGAACACGGCTAAGGCACATGCCCGTGTCCTTAGTCGTGTACCAAACACGCTCCTGTGACACACCCGTGTGACAGGCCGTGCTCGCCACTCAACGCTACCCGGTTATTCACCCGAGCAGGACACACCCTAGGACACGCCCTGAGACACGTCCTGGGACACGCTCGTGTCCCAGGCCGTGTAGCCTCTCGAAGATCGTCGACCGTATTATCTAGAGAACTCGACTCGACGCCCACCGTAAAGGACACGCCCTGGGACATGCCTGTGTCCCAGGCCGTGTACACTGGACACGCCCTGGTACGCGTCCGTGTCCCAGGCCGTGTCACCCAGCCTGACCCCATTTTGGGATTTATGGTTTTTGGGGTGTTACACTCGCCACCCTCTTCATCAAAAGATTCATGACGGTCAGAAAACCCTCACAAAAAAATCCAAGACCAAGCGGAAGACAGAAGAGGAAGAAAGAAGAGGAACAAACTCTCACAAAACAAGAAGAACGATGCTAGAGCAAGCATCCCCGCGATAGCCATCAACGTGACTCTCCAAGGTGAGGGGGGAAACATCCACTTCAGGAATACACTCCTCCGAATACCAACCACACTAATGTGATGTATGCAATTCAAAATGATCCGGCATTTCAACGAACGAGAGCGCCGCGGCCAAACCCCAAGGCAGACTAGACGAGATACTGCGAGTATCACCGGGGTCATGGCCACAACACTAATGAATGCAAGGGGCTAAAGGAGGAAATCCAACAACTTGCCAGCCTAGGAGAGGTTAATCAATTCCTATAAAGAAAAAGATCTCCCACCCGTCAGAGTATAAGATGTACAACAGTCAAAATGGGAGAACCGTCTACCGAGTTGAGGCAAGTTCTAGTCGACAAAGAAATTAACGTCAATATACTATTTTTATCAACACTGCTTCAACTCAAGCTAACCACCGGCCACCTCAAGCTAATGACTGCTAGCGTACGCGTTTCGGGGAACAACCCAGTACCAGTCATCGACACCATCACTCTCCCAGTCACTCTCGAAGAAGCACACCGGCAGGCATCCTATGACGTGCAGTTTGTCGTCCTCCAAGCTGATTCCGACTACCCAACAATACTCCAACAATCACTCTTGGATGTCTTCCAATCCCTCTCTCACCACCTCCATCCTTAAGATGTTTTCTTTATTCGTTCATTTGTTTATTGAATATTGTAAAAATCACAGGCCCAGGCTTGTGAAGACTATCTTTTCATTGTTTACTTTGGCAGTACATAAATCAAGAAATGGCTTTTCCAGACTAGATCACGCAATCAGACCAGACACCGTCAAGGCCTGCCCCCCTAACGAAGAGGCCGCGAGCATCCCTCGTGCAAAGTAAGCCGCGAGCAACCCTCATGCAACACCGTGGGGGCCTGCCCCCCTCACAAAGAAGCCGCGAGCATCCCTCGTACAAAGTAAGCCATGAGCAACCCTTGTGCAACACCGTGGGGGCCTTCCCCCCTCACGAAGAAGCCACAAGCATCCCTCGTGCAAAGTAAGCCACGAGCAACCCTCGTGCGACACTGTGGGGGCCTGCCCCCTCACGATGAAGCCGTGAGCATCCCTCGTGCAAAGTAAGCCACGAGCAACCATCGTGCGACACCGTGGGGGCCTGTCTCCCTCACTAAGAAGCCTCGAGCATCCCTCGTGCAAAGTAAGCCACGAGCAACCCTCGTGCGACACCGTGGGGGCCTGCCCCCCTCACAAAGAAGCCGCGAGCATCCCTCGTGCAAAGTAAGCCACGAGCAACCCTCGTGCGACACCATGGGGGCTTGCCCCCCTCACGAAGAAGCCGCGAGCATTCCTCGTGCAAAGTAAGCCGCGAGCAACCCTAGTGTAACACCGTGGGAGCCTGCCCCCCTCACGAAGAAGTCGAGAGCATCCCTCGTGCAAAGTAAGCCGTGAGAAACCCACGTGTAACACCGCGGGGGCCTGCCCACCTCATGAAGAAGCCGCGAGCATCCCTCGTGCAAAGTAAGCCGCTAGCAACCCTTGTGCAACACTGTGGGGGCCTGCCTCCCTCACGAAGAAGCCGCGAGCATCCCTCATGCGAAGTAAGCTGCGAGCAACCCTCATGCAACACCGTGGGGGCCTGCCCCCCTCACTAAGAAGCTGTGAGAATCTCTCGTGCAAAGTAAGCCACGAGCAACCCTCCTACAACACCGTGGGGGCCTGCCCCCTCACAAAGAAGCCGCGAGCATCCCTCGTACAGAGTAAGCCGCGAGCAACCCTCGTGCAACACCGTGTGGGCCTTCCCCCACACAAAGAAGCCGGGAGCATCTCTCGCGCAACCTAAGCCGCGAGCAGCCCTCGCGCAGACTAAGCCACAAGCATCCCTCACTCACTATGAGTCACAGACCTAAGCCGAACAAGGTAAGCAGCAAGCCAATACAAACAAGCGGCCAAGATGACATAACAATAACAACAATGTCATAACAAAACAGAGCTGAAAGAATACAAGTACAATCGACGTCTAAAGACGACAACAATAAAGCCCAAATGAGGGACAAAATAAAGTACAACAAAATATAAGCATACAATGACAAAAATACCACTACTCGCATTCAGCGTCAGAACGCTCATCCTCAGAAACATCCGCAAAACTAAAATTAGATGTATAACATCCTAGGCTCTTGCTAACAAAGCGAAAAGCCTTCAAAACACCGCATCGTAGCGCCAACTCGCGTATGTCATCCATATGAGGCTCCACCTCCTTGGACCAGGTATCGTCACGAACCTCCTCCGCGATCAGGCTACGGTCTCGCATATAGTCCAGTGATTCAAAGTACTCAGCAAGCCCTGCAACCTTTAGCTCTGATACATGGTCATCAGAGGACAGCATCTCCACCCGCGCCTTCGCCGCTCGAAGCTGAGTCTCAAGGCCTGAGACCTCCTCCCAAGCCGCGTGTAACTGGGTTCCCAAGCCTGAAGTCTCCTCCTTCGAGTGTTTCAACATCTGAGTGGTCCTCTACACCAGAGTCTTCTCCACCTCCAAAGACGCGCATGCATCCTCTAGCTTGGACTTCAGCTCCGAACTAACCCGGCGGAACCGCGCAATGTCCCGATCATGTTCCTCCCTCAAGGAAGCAAGCAAACTCATCATCGAACGAAGCTTCTCCCGAAGAGCAAGATACCTGTCCTTTAGGCTCACATAATGATCATTCTAGGTCACCGCAATCTGCGTCTGGGTCTCTATCTGCAAAAGGAAAAGACAAAATCAGCCTCTATCAGCAAGAAAAACAAGAAAAAAAGAAAAAGTTGAACCCATATCGCATGCTCATCGCCCTGAAGGAAGAGGACATCCGTGGAGCCGCTGTACCAATAGACACCTAAGGAACTGGGGAAGCAGGTATCCGCACCTCTGGAATCGAATCATCGGAAGCTACCACCACCACGTCAAGGTCGCCAGGAGGGGTCGTCACCGCTTTCCTCTTACGACCCCCTCCTTGAGAAGTCTCTGCTGCCCGAACTGTGTCCGCTGAGTTACCACATCGCAACAACCGCCTTTCCTCCACGTAGACATAAATATTGAAGTGATGGTTGGCCAGCTCACGAGGCTCAGAAAATCCAAGCACCGGGGAAAAATCTCGCTCCTTCCCTCTTACATGGAGGCAGCGGTCGGGAAGCGTATCTCATACCTCAGGAAGACCCCAAGAATTCTTGATATATCCAAACAAAGTGTTGTCATGACGACGATCTTTACGAGCTTCAAAATCCAACCAAACCTTGTTGCTGCGCACCTCCATTCGCTCGCCACCATCAAAGCGTACATCACACCAATCTCGGAACTGGTCTAAAGAAAACCGGCTCCCATGCTCGCGGAAGAAGACAACTAAACCCATAATTCGGGCAATCCCAGCAAGAACAAACTGAGAGATAGTCACTCCGCAAAATTTCAAGATCTCAATCACCTCCTCGCAGGGAGGAAAGCGGAAGCCGAACCTTAGGGAAACTTCGCAGATCGTCAACCAACCACGAGGAGGATTCTGAACCCGCTCCTCAGGACGCAGGATCCTCACTTCCAAATTAGCAGGAAGCCCGTACTTCGCCCTCCAGATATCAACACCATCATCAGTCAAAGAAGAGCGCAGGCGCATCGGGCAAAAAGAGCGCTTCAAAACCTGTGCACAAAAAAAAAATAAAAGGTCAGCCCAAAAATTAGGAGCCACATGTCAAAACACCCAGACACAAGTGACACATAAAAGAGGACACTGGTGGCAGGATTCTACTCAAGGTGTGAACCTTTTTGATGAGCAACCTCCCTCTGATACCACTTGAAAGTCCACCTAGAGTCAACTACCTTCACCTAGGGGGGGGGGAATAGGTGTCTTTGCAGTGTGTTAGCGGAATTGAAATTATACCTGCATAAGAAAATAAAACAACAAAGCACACAAAAAATACACAAGCAATTTATAGTGGTTCCCCGATTTGGGTACGTCCACTTTCCCCCTTCGACCTATCTCCCAACCAGGGACGACTCGGTCACTTCACCAACAGGATTGAAATCCAATCCTTGCACTAACGGAAGGAACCCTTCCACACGTAGGAGTCAACACTCCCACAACACGGGTTGCACCCAACCCTACAACTAGAGACCAATCGGTCCTTTACAATGAAAGAGAAAATAGCTTGTAAGAAATACAAACAACGTAAGGAGAATAGGGTGTCCCTCTTCGTTCGACGACGTGTTCTTGAAGTCAACGAAGAGTCCGCAACCCTAGATCTCACTTAGAGAGGTTCTCCCCGAGACCGGCGGCGGCGTCAAGCGGCGGCAAGGCTCTCGGTGTTGGCGGCGGCACTGAGCACAGCAGCAAAGCACTAGAGATCCAATCTTCTTAGCGAAGTCGGCAAGGTCTACCAACGGTCACACGAGGATCGATCGTCTCGATCGATTCGGACGGGGAAAATTTCCCTATCTCAAATCAAGAGACAAAGGATCTCTGGATAGACACGTGAGACGCTGTGCGGGACTTGGCTTCTATCACCGAGGATCTGGAGGAGATCGAGATCGGCTTCGGTGATCGGCTGCGGCGACGAAGGCGAAGCAAGATCGCGAGATTAGGGTTTCGTCGGCCGCATTCTTTCGTATGTCTTCTGTGTGTATTACTGTACACAAATACCAGAGAATTTATACACTAGGTCAAGAGATGACCGTTGTGGGCCCCACCAGCAGAAAGACCGAAGTCCGATTCAAAATCCCGCAGATAACGTGGACCGGTCCAGACAGACTTGGAAAAATGCCTAAGTCAAATTCGGCGAGAATCGAGAGTGATTCTCGACGAATCGGCGAGAATCACTTACGATTCTCGCCGAATTCTACTTAGAGAATTCTAGCTGCACAGGTTATAGAGGCTGAGGAGAATCGGTGGGAATCACCTTGGATTCTCGCCGACTCGTCGAGAATGCAAAGTCATTCTCGACGAATCGGCGAGAATCACTTGGTGATTCTCGACGATTCTGCCTTAGATGATTTTTCTGACTGCGTCGCGATAGCCGGCCCAACCCGGCAAGAATCAACTAGTGATTCTCGTCGACTCGTCCAAGTGATTCTCAACGAATCGGCGAGAATCACTTAGTGATTCTCGACGAATTATACTTAGACAAATTTTCGTCTTTCCACCCGTGAGCAGGTCTTTGGCCCATCCTTGCTCCTTGTCTGCTCTTGCTTTATCATAGCCCTGTACTTGAAATTAAGCACACCCCAATAGAGAGAGTACACGTAGGCCAACACACTGATCTGCTCAACGAGAGATTATGTTGCACAGACCCGTGTATATTGACCCACTGCACCCTGACATTGGTGTGTACTTAGCGTGGAATAACTGCAAGCACAACTAGAAAATATTTCATCAAATACATTGTCTATTTACCTTGGCTTGCACAGGGGCTTCTTCAAATCAGGTACATTGAGGATGCAATACCCAACAATCTCACCCTATTTGAAGAAGCCTAAACCCTACAAGCTAAGGTGAATAGAGCATATAGGAATGAAAAACCGAAACTTAAAAGTGAGGTGATAAGGATATGCATTACCAGTTACTTGAGGGCAGACTAGAACATTGAGCTACCTTAGCCTTAGCCGAGAGGGTAATCTCCCCCTTTTCGGCTTCTGCAAATCTGGGTCTGGTGCACCTGACACCATGCTCCCCCTCAGTTCGTGCACTTATGTTTTCACTTGAGTTTCTGGCAGATGCTCCCCCTAGATGCACGAGCCAGGAGCATCTGGAGTCTTCATTCCTCATAGTTGAGCATCCCCAATTCAGTTTTGAAGAGACTGAACTTGGCCTCGTCTAGGGGCTTTGTGAAAATATCTGTAATCTGCTTGTCCGTGGGGACATAGCAGAGAGAGATGTCCTTGTTCTCCACGTGCTCCCGAATGAAGTGGTAGCGCACTTCAATATGCTTTGTTCTGCTATGCGATACTGGATTGTTTGCGATAGCAATTGCACTTGAGGAGTCGCAGTACATTGGTACTTCCTTGAACTGGAGATCATAGTCTGCTAACTGGTTCCGTATCCATAGGAGTTGTGCGCAACAGCTTCCTGCCGAGATGTACTCAGACTCTGCTGTGGAGGTTGCGACACAATTTTGCTTCTTGCTGTTCCAGGAGATAAGCCTTCTTCCGAGGAATTGGCACGTCCCGGAGGTGCTTTTCCTGTCATCCCTACTCCCTGCAAAATCAGCATCTGAAAAACCTATTAGCTCGACATCATTGTTTCTCGGGTACCACAAGCCAAGATTGGGAGTACCTTTAAGGTATCTAAGAATTCGCTTTGCAGCGACATAATGAGATTACTTAGTGTTCACCTGATATCTGGCACAAACACATGTGGAGAACATGATATTCGGTCTACTGGCAGTAAGGTAGAGCAGGGATCCAATGATGCTTCTGTATTTGGTTTCATCGAAAGGTTTACCTTTCTCATCCTTATCCAGAGACATAGTGGATCCCATTGGAGTCCTCATAGAGGTTGCATTTTCCATTCCGAATTTCTTGAGGAGTTCATTTGTGAACTTCGTCTGAGAAATGAAGATTCCTTCCCCAGACTGTTTCACTTAAAGTCCCAAGAAATACTTCAGCTCTCCCATACTGCTCATTTCAAACTTTCCTTGCATAAGTTTGGAAAACTTTTTGCAAAGATTGTTGTCCGTTGAGCCGAATATAATGTCATCAACATAGATTTGCACCAGCAAAATCTTGCCTTTGACTTCCCTGAGAAACAATGTCTTATCTATTTTTCCTCTAGAGAACTTGTTCTCAAGAAGAAAACTAGACAATGTCTCATAGCAAGCTCGAGGAGCTTGTTTTAGGCCATATAGCGCTTTATTAAGAAAATATACATGATTAGGATAAGTAGGATTGACAAAACCTGGAGGTTGAGCAACGTATACTTCCTCTTTCAAATCTCCATTCAAGAAAGCCGATTTCACGTCCATCTGATAGACTGTGAATCCTTTGTGAGAGGCATAGGCTAGGAATAGCCGGATTGCCTCGAGCCGAGCAACTGGTGCAAACATCTGGTCAAAGTCAATCCCCTCCTCCTGTCTGTATCCTTGAGCCACCAGTCTGGCTTTGTTCTTGATGATGACTCCATGTTCATCCAACTTGTTTCTGAAGATCCACTTGGTGCCAATCACATTTTGCGTCTTTGGTCTGGGAACCAGCGTCCAGACTTCGCATCTTTCGAATTGATGCAGCTCCTCTTGCATGGCCAAAATCCACGATGCGTCTTTGTTCGCTTCGTCGAACTTCTTTGGCTCCACCTGCGACAGAAAGCTAAGATGCAAGATCTCGTTAAGAGTACCTCGGCGAGTTTTGACACCGTCTCGGGGATCTCCAATGATTTGATTTCTGGGATGATCCCTCACGTGTCTGAACTCTAGAATTCTTGCATCAGGAACTTCAACTATTTCTTGGGCATCTCCTTCTTCTAAAGGATTTGCCTCATTTTGAGCTTCAACTTCTCCGATCGGCGTAGATGTGGAGACTTTGACATACTTTGGAGTTGCATCTTTCTCGGAATCATCCAGTTGAAGCTTTTCGAGTCTGGCACCTGCAGCTTCAGGAAGACAACTAGAAGTCTTGCAGTTAAGCAAGCTTCCTTCATCAAATATAACATTTATTGATTCCTCTACCACTAGAGTTTTCTTGTTGAAAACTCTGTAAGCCCGGCTGTGGCTACTATAGCCCATGAATATGCCTTCGAAGCATTTTTCACCAAACTTAGTACGCGGGTACTTCCCATTATTCAGTACATAACATTTGCAGCCAAAAATCCTCAGATAGGACATAGTTGGTTTCTTGCCTTTCAGTAGCTCATAAGGAGTCATACGATGGCTCTTGTTGATCAATGCCCGGTTTTGTACATGACAGGCCGTGTTGACAGCCTCGGCCCAGAAGTATTCTGGGAGAGAAGCGTCATTCAACATTGTCGTGCATGCTTCAATGAGTGTTCTATTCCTCCTCTCTGCCACTCCATTCTGTTGAGGAGTGCGAGGGGAGGAGAACTCATGAAAGATACCAAGCTCTTCACAGAACTCTGTCATAGCCCCAGACTCAAACTCTGTTCCGTGGTCACTTCTGATTTTGACCACTGAGCAGTTAAGTTCGTTCTGTATCTGCTTGACAAAACTGGTGAAGATGTCAAACATATCAGACTTGCGTTTTAAAAAGAACACCCACGTAAACCGAGAGTGATCATCTACAATCACTAGCGTATACGACTTTCCCCCTAAGCTATGAACTTGCATTGGACCAAACAAGTCCATGTGCAGAAGATATAGACATCTGGAGGAATCTTTGTCTGGGATGCCCTTAAAGGTAGCCCGAGTCTGCTTGCCCATTTGATAGGCAGGACATGGACTATCTTTGATGCACTCAATAAGGGGAGCATCCCTTACTAAGTCTTTGGAAAACAACATATTAATCGTCTTGTAATTAATGTGTGCCAATCTCTTGTGCCATTGTTCACAAAGAGATGCACTGCCTTTAGCAACAAGGCATACTGGGGTAGAAGAATCTAAACTAAGAAAGTCTAAACAGAAAATATTTCTGCTCCTAATGCCTGTTAATACGGTCTCCGAAGAGTCACATGATATTATCAGGCATTTATCCTTGCAGAACTTAACGTCATACCCTTTATCACATAACTGGCTTACGCTGATCAGGTTGTGATTTAACCCTTCAACATAAGCTACGTTAGTGATAGAGAGTATACCGTTGGAAATCGTACCGTAACCTCTGGTGACTCCCCGATCAGATCCCCCAAATATGACTTTGGGTCCATCCTCGACTGGAGAGTACTCCCTCAGCAGGCTTCTTATCCCGGTCATGTGACGGGAGCATCCACTGTCCAAATACCAAATAGGAGTTTTGTTGGCCTTTGGACATCCCTGCAAAACAGAATTAATTTGCCTTAGGAACCCAATCAAACTTGGGTCCTAGATTCCTTGTTAGCATACTCCCCCTCGATTGGTTAACTCTACGAGTGGTCGGCCTCGCATTGCTAACATAAGGAGTCTCGTTATACCTTGGATTAAACCAACAATCCACGGCAAAGTGACCAATTTTGCCACAGCACCAGCAGTCAAACCTGTTATACTTCATCTTGGGCGCCTGCTTTACCCTTGAAACGTGGGGTTTAACTGGGGCCGAAGACCTGGAGGTGGAGGCAACATGATGACCACAGTCACATGACTTCTTCACCTCTTGGCTTTTCAGTGTAACATGCTTGGCCTTAGGTGCCAGCTTCCTATTATGGCCGCTAGAGAATTGACCATAATTTCCTAAATGGATTTCCTCATAAGGTGCCTTGAAGACACTCTCACTGAAGTTATGGGGAAAGGTCCACCCATCATATCGGCTCTTCGGCTTTGCAACCGAGGGCCTGAAGTGATGCCCATATGTTGACTCAAAGTCATGTTGGTTACAGGGAAAGCTAGGCTTTCTGAACTCAACAGGACTGAGTGGGGCCTTTCCTTTCTCATCAGCAGAGGCTTTCTTGGCAGCCTTATTCTTTCTCCTGTTCTTGTTTCTCCTGGACGAGGAGCTAGATACCCCTACGTGCCCCAAGCCAGCCCCTTTGGCTTGAGCAGAGAAGGTATCAACTAATGGAAGAACAGTTTTTGGCATAGAGAAGCTCTTGACGGTCTTCCTTTCTGCCGCAAGTAGTTTTTCCAACTTGTCGACTTTCTCCTGCTTAAGATCAAGGAGCTTAAGAGACTCTGAATGCTTTGAAGTCAGGTCCAAGTGCTCCTGTCGGAGGGAGATCAAACTGGTGATCTCTTCCCTCAGGGATACACTCTCACCTTTAAGGAATTTAACTTCCTTTTTCTCCGCCTTCAGTTTCTTTCGACATTTCAGGAATGTATTGAGCAGAAGCTCATACTTATCTAGGAGCTCAGCTTCAAGGGCAGAGGGGCTATCCTCAGCATCATCATCTTGAGACTCAGGATCAGAGTCAGAGTCGGAGAGAGGGGTGTGAGCTTTTACCTTCCCAGTAAATGGGGGGCATTCTCCTTCTGAGTTAGAGCGACCCATTAGCCCAAAGTAGGCTTCCTCATCATCACTGGTGTCTGACGTGTCAGATTCACTCAGCGTCTTTGGCTTCTTTGCGATGTAACTCCTCTCCTTCTTCTTGTCTTTTGAGGACCTGTGCTCCTCTCCCTTTCCCTTTTCCCTCTTGCCTTGATGGCAGTCGGCCACGACGTGTCCTGGCTTGTTGCAACCAAAGCATATAATGTCAGAAGAGCGGTGTTTGTTCGGTTTGGAAACATACCTATCAGAAGAATAGTTCTTCTTCTGATCCCTTGAGGAGGAGCCGTTTCTCTTTCTCTGATTCCTCAGCTTGAGGAACTTCTTGAATTCCCGTGTGATAAGGGATAAATCTTCCTCAGATAACTCTGATCCGGAGGAGCTCGGCTCAGAGTCTTCCTCTTCATCCCTCTTCCACGCACGGGAGGAAGCAACACCCTTACCCTTTCTGGATTGAATGGCTTTCAGAGCCACCGTCTTTTCCTTGGCCGCGGCTTTCTCTGCTTCCTCTTCAGCCTTCCTTGTGTTCAACTGAAGCTCATAGGACATGAGCTTCCCGAACAGAATCTGAGGGTCGATTTCCGCAAGTCTGCCAAACTCGCGGATGGCGCAGATCTTTGTGTCCCATTCCTTAGTGAGGGACCTAAGGAATTTATCATTGAGTTCACCGTCAGTGAACACTCTTCCATATCCTTTGAGTGCATTGACGATCTTGAGGAAGTTTTCGAAGGTGACTCCGATCTCCTCCTTTGGCCCTTGTCTGAAGGCCTCATATTTCAGATTGAGGAGGGATCTCCGATCGTCCCTCACTTCATCTGTTCCCTCCATTAGGACAATCAGACAGCTCCAGAGATCCTTGGCTGTCCTGTAGTTGCTGAAGTTCTGCATCATAGAGTCGTCAACTGCGCTCACCAGGATGTTCTGAGCTTTCTTGTCGAGTCCGAACAGCACCATTTCGTCCTTGTCCATTTCCGAAAGTTTCTTGGGTACTTTCTTGGTAGGATCAATGGTGGAGGCCTTAGTGGGAATGTAAGGTCCCTCCTCCACTATCACGAAGAGCCGGGGGTCGACTGCTTCCATGTAGAATCTGATTCTTTCCTTCCAGATAGGAAAGTTCAGTCTGGTGCATACTGGGATTTTGCCGGAGTGCTTGAGTCCGTCCATGGAGGATATCTGTCTGCTTCTTGACACTGGTGGCAGGATTCTACTCAAGGTGTGAACCTTTTTGATGAGCAACCTCCCTCTGATACCACTTGAAAGTCCACCTAGAGTCAACTACCTTCACCTAGGGGGGGGAATAGGTGTCTTTGTAGTGTGTTAGCGGAATTGAAATTATACCTGCACAAGAAAATAAAACAACAAAGCACACAAAAAATACACAAGCAATTTATAGTGGTTCCCCGATTTGGGTACGTCCACTTTCCCCCTTCGACCTATCTCCCAATCAGGGACGACTCGGTCACTTCACCAACAGGATTGAAATCCAATCCTTGCACTAACGGAAGGAACCCTTCCACACGTAGGAGTCAACACTCCCACAACACGGGTTGCACCCAACCCTACAACTAGAGACCAATCGGTCCTTTACAATGAAAGAGAAAATAGCTTGTAAGAAATACAAACAACGTAAGGAGAATAGTGTGTCCCTCTTCGTTCGACGACGTGTTCTTGAAGTCAACGAAGAGTCCGCAACCCTAGATCTCACTTGGAGAGGTTCTCCCCGAGACCGGCGGCGGCGTCAAGTGGCGGCAAGGCTCTCGGTGTTGGCGGCGGCACTGAACACAGCAGTAAAGCACTGGAGATCCAATCTTCTTAGCGAAGTCGGCAAGGTCTACCAACGGTCACACGAGGATCGATCGTCTCGATCGATTCGGACGGGGAAAAATTTCCCTATCTCAAATCAAGAGACAAAGGATCTCTGGATAGACACGTGAGATGCTGTGCGGGACTTGGCTTCTATCACCGAGGATCTGGAGGAGATCGAGATCGGCTTCGGTGATCGGCTGCGGCGACGAAGGCGGAGCAAGATCGCGAGATTAGGGTTTCGTCGGCCGCTTTCTTTCGTATGTCTTCTGTGTGTATTACTGTACACAAATACCAGAGAATTTATACACTAGGTCAAGAGATGACCGTTGTGGGCCCCACCAGCAGAAAGACCGAAGTCTGGTTCAAAATCCCGCAGATAACGTGTAACATCCCATTTCCGGCTAGACCCCTAGGAGTCGGTTGGTTGTGGTAGAACCCTAGGGAGCCCAAAAACTAGAAATAAATCGGCTAAGAAATCGGGTCACGGGTTGGTCACGCCCGTGACCCGCCATGTCACGCCCGTGACAAGGGCGTGACACGCTCGACGATCGTCGATCCCGATTCGACGATCGCCGAACCAAATTTGACCACACTGCCTGTCACGCCCGTGACGCTTAATGTCACGCCCGTGACATAGGGCGTGACCGTGAACGTCGACTTCAGGTCGACGGGCGTCGACCCAAAATTGAACACACGCCATGTCACGCCCGTGACTTGCCTTGTCACGCCCGTGACATTGGGCGTGACCGCGCTCGACGATCGTCGATTCCAGTTCGACGATCGTCGAACCAGAACTAGACATCAGGCATGTCACGCCCGTGACCCGCATTGTCACGCCCGTGACATTGGGCGTGACCACGCTCGACGATCGTCGATTTCAGCTCGACGATCGTCGGCCAGAATTAGTCACCAGGCCTGTCACGCCCGTGACCCAAGTGTCACGCCCGTGACCACCCTTCGACGATCGTCGATCTCAGTTCGACGATCGTCGAACCCAGAACTACTAACCGGGCCTGTCACGCCCGTGACCCATGTGTCACGCCCGTGACCCATGTGTCATGCCCGTGACCAAGGCCGAAACATCAGCCAGACTGGAAATTTCGGTAACCGACGCCTTAATAAATTCTGGCTGTGGGGATGAAAAATCAAGAGCATTCATGGGCCGTTCCCTACTTTAATTATGTTAATAATTAAGGAAAAATTGGGTCCAATAGGAAATTGCCACCTGGCAAGCACCTCTTCATTCCCAACTTTTCAACTGCCATTCGGCATAACCGAAACGTCATAAGAATGTGATTAATGGCCGCCAACGTTTCATCTCCAACGTTCCACCCTTTCCCCTCCCCATTGGCTCATCTATAAAAGATTCCTGACTGCAAGAGGAAAAGGTTACACTCCCTTAACTATTCAGACTTCCTCCTTGCTGTTGAAGAATTTCCGGCGACGCCACCACCGCGCAAATGGCTTCCCGACGCTCTGCACGCCTTCAACCCGCGAACAAGGTCCTCCCCTCCCTCTTCTTCTGCGGATAGATCTTAGGAATCGTTAGGAGAGATATCGGGCTCAAAATAGCCAGATCGGGTGAGCGTAATGGTGGTTTTCCGAAAATATCATGGTGGCGGGTTCGCCGGAAACCGCCTCTCCGGCGGCCGTGCCGCCGCCCGACGTTAGCCCTCGCCTCAACGGAGGTGGTGGTGGTGGTGGCCGGCCAGGGAGATGGCTGGGTGGCCGGGAAATAGCTTGGAAAGGCTACAGGAAAAATTAGGTTTTCAGTCTCTGGTTCGGGCTGTAGAAGAAGATGAACAGTGCCTTTAATTAGATTTTATTTGTAAAATCAATTTCTGAATGAGATTTCTGTCATGTTAAATAATTTGGGAAAAATACTTAGAGGCTCCTACAGGAAAAGTGGTCAACATAGAAACTGTAGCCCTTGAAGTCTAGTTTTATTCAAAATTAATTTCATTCAATTTGGATTCCTGGTTAGACCACAGCACCCTTTTTGGTGGGGTCTATCCAGAGGGCTGCCTTGACCTTAGAAAAATTCCCCACTCCAATCCAGTCGTCCAAACGACTTGAAATTTGGGATGTGGTCTAATCTTACATATATCTAGGTGATATCCAAAAATGAGAATTTTTGGAGAATATTTTTCTATAGTTTTTAGAAAAATTCAATAATCCTAGCCGAATTTAATTAGGTGGTTAAATAATTTCCAAACCCTCCCAAATTTTGGTGAGTGGTCCCTGGGTTCACCATAAGGTTCTGTATAATTTTTCATCTCACTTGGAGATGGTTTGGTTTAGAATTGATCAACCCTAAGTTTTGCCCTAATAAGGGGTCTTAGGTTAAAAGTGCACTTTTGAAGTTTGAGTGGTGAGATCACCTCAACAGAGGCTGAGATTTTTACCACTGGCTAGTAATGTTCTCTAGCACCCCCTCATGGAGTTTGAGGTGGATCGGGGTAAGTTTACCCTAAGGACCAAGGCCAAACCCTAAGGATGGATCTTGGTGGTTTGTGAAGGTCATGTGGTCAAATGACCTTGGATTGAACCGAGGTCGGATTATGAGAACCATAGGGCTAATATAGTTCTCTGGATGAAATTTTAGTGGATTTGGAGATCGTTGGGATGTCTAAAAACCTAACCCTAGTTTAGGGCGCAAAACTTACAGAGATAGGAAATGACACCAAACCACATTGAAAAGTGATGGGAATTGGGTAGAGTGGATTATAGGGGTAGTACAAGCTCTGGATATTTTTCTATGAATTTTATGCTCACTATTTTGGGTACTTCTTTAATGAATTGGTAGTTGCATGATTTGCTTAGAAAATTTATTATGGAGTACAAACTTCCTGGAAATTGATGAAATTTAGGCAGAGAACCTTTATTATGGTTTTAAAACTCTGTGAATTTTTATGGGATTTTTAGAAGTTTAATTCTAAGGCTTTCTTCATTAAGTGTTATTTATCATGGATATTGGATTAAATCTATTTTGGTGCTTAGCAAGCTGATAAAATTATGATTCTCTGCACAAAGATCTTTTATATATCATACTACTGACTAGTGATTTTTCTATAATTTTTAGATGAATAATTTCTGTACTTCCTTCATTAAGTAGGATTAACGTGATTATACTGACTAAATTAATTAGAGGTTAAATACTTTCTATAAAAATCTGAGAATTTGCATTTGAGGTTATCTTGCTGTTATTTAATGAACTTAATTTTTGGGTGGCCATAATTTAAGAATATCATATAGTTCATGTTAAAAATACCAATGGCCAATCTTTGAGAAAAATAAAATAAATATCAGATTAATTAGGAAAATTATAAATTCCTGGATTTAAGCTAATTAGGTCATGATAGTCCTCCAGTAAATATTATAGGAGATTTGGAAGATAATTTGGAGTACCTCCCCTTGTGTACCACATATAGCTTAGGATGGTCTGCATTTAGTAAAACCACGGAATTCTGATAATCGATGGTTGGTAGGGCAAATTTAGAATGAGTTCATTATTAGAAGTCAGGATAAGTAGAATGTGGGACTGGTTAGGATAAGAGAGTACGGGAACGACGAAAGACCGTCCGCCCCGGGAGGAAGAGGAAGAGTCTTAATACGCTAGGGTTAGATTCATTATAACATTAAAAGGGGATTGGGTAAAGGGTAGACAACCAATAATAATAAGTGCCTTGCGAAAGGGAACTTCGGGCCGTAATGCACCGTCTTGGTTCCTAGTGCCCCTTGAGAGCCCTTCACGGGGTATACCGGGGGCAGTCCTGGGCTAACGTAAACCATAGGAGTAATAAATTAAAAGAGCAACTAGTATAACTAGGGTTGCACACACTCACTCCCCGGTAGCTAGGAAAGTAGAATTATAGGATTACTTGCCATCAGACAGTAGCTCTGAAGGTAGATGCACGGACAGTACTGTCCGGGGGGCCGCGGGCTCGAGGGTTGGAGTACGGAGAAAGGTGGTGGGTCATCGGTACTAGGCGATCGATCACACCGACAGCGGTACGATGACTCGGAGAGAAGTCTGGAGGGTACATCCAGCAGCAGTACGCGGATACTCTAGGTTGTGTTCTTCTAGGGGCGTACGGAAGGGCTAGGCCTGGTAGTGTGGTTACCCGCCTAGGAGTGGGGGGCCCGACCCACTGTCTCCGTTTGCCACTACGGAGGTTCCTGGGGGTGAAGCTAGCCTCCCGAACAGGGGGAACTAAAGGTCTGTGCGCATAGAGTCGTGTGTGTGGGTTGCACTTGCATGAATCATGGCATAGCATGTTTGCATATAACCGTCACCCCAATGTATAAATCGGTATGGGACTTTTTATACGATGGGAGCCTTGCAGAAGATCCCTTAACTTATAAGTTTGTATGGGCATTCATATAAGTTAAGGTTACTTACATACTTACTTACTGTTCTCTAGTTGTCTTTTTATATAAATTGCTTCTTATTAATTGTTCTACCTATTACAACATTTATTCTGCTCCCCGATATAACTTGCTAGTTAGGTCCACCGACTCTTGCTTGTCTATTCTCCACTTTTGTAGCTTCCCTTTCCTCCTCTCCGCCCGGTGCTTAGGAGCCGTGGTGGGAGGGGTAGGGGATGATAGGGCTTAGTCTTTATGACTAATGGTTTTCGAACCAAACATTACAGGAGCTCCGGATGGGAGACAGGGACCAGCACCAGCGGAGTACGGTGCGCATGGAGGTGGGACAGTCTAGCACCGGTGCACCTGCGACCAGCTCCGTGAGTGATTAGCATTTCCTTAGCTTCCGTGATGAGAGACTTGTAGTGAGGACTCTGATGTACTGGGCTCAAGCCCATTTATCTATTTTCTTATTATTGTATTGATGGACTGGATATGATTCTCTTTTATATACATGTTTTCTGTGGACTTGTTTACACTTTTGTATAAATGCTTCTCTCGTTTGTGATCGAAAAGGGCCGGCAGAATTGGCGATTTGTAGTGGTTGCCTTCCCGAGATGTCGGTGCCACCGCAAAGCGGCAATTCTGGGCTAAGACCCCCGGTGGTTGAAAAAAGAAAAAAAAAGGGGGTCTTACAAGTGGTATCAAAGCAGACCTCGATCGAAAGAGAAGTAGTCCACAGAAACCTTGGGCCACCCCCGTGCGAGCTTAGTTTGCGGACAAACTAGCAGCGGAAGCAGTGGTGTGCCCATAAGGGAAATCACATGTGAAAGTCCATTATAACTCTTCTTAAATTCCATTCATTCGCTCTCTAACAAATGGAATTTTTGCTTGTAGCCTGCGACGAACCCTACATCGCAGCAGGGGACACCTCAGGCCCCGGATGTGGTCCTGACTCCGCCAGCACCCGTTCCGTTCCAGCAGACGGAGATGGGGCAAACATTGACGGCCATCTTGGAGGCCTTCAGAGCTCAGCAAGCCCCGGCCCCACAGCCGAACCCCGGGGCCAATTGGATGACTGTCTTCCGGGGACTATCCCCTCCATCCTACCAGGGGACGGAGTCCGCAGTACATACGGAGGAGTGGTTGGACACCATTTACGAGATGCTGGCAGGGATTCGATGCCCCACGGAGGAGGCAGTTGCCTTGGCAGTCTCCTGCTTAGAGTCACACGGAAAGAGATGGTGGAAATCTCAGCTGGACACCACCTTTGCAGGGGTGGATTGTGCTGATATTACCTGGGAGGAGTTCAGAGCAGCGCTCTTGGGACACTTTGTACCTCAGTCGGCGAGAGATGACCTGGAGGATAGGTTCCTGCGGTTGAGGCAGGGGAGCAGGACCGTGGTGGAGTACTATCAGGAGTTCACACACCTGGCCCGATATGCGGACGCTTACCAGTTAGACGATGCTGGCTATGCCCGGAGGTTTTATAAGGGGCTGCAGGATGACATGAGGCAGGCCCTCCTTTTCGTTTCAGAGGGGAGTCTGGCCAGGATTCTGGAGATGGCTAAGAAGAGAGAGGCGGATCAGCTTACAGTGAGGAGCCGGAAGAGACCGGCTGATGATACAGTGATTGGAGGACGTAGAGACCGCCCTCGAGGCCAAGTTATTGGAGAGAGAAGGAACGGGGATCAGCCCCGTCAGGAGTTTGGGCAGGAGCAGAGGACTCAGGGGGTATTGGCTCCCCAGCCTATACAGATGCTGGAAATGCCAAGGACGGCAGGGCAGCCACCGGTATGCTATCAGTGCAACCAGCCGGGGCATATCAAGCGAAACTGCCCAGTGGGGCGAGCACCCCCACCAGCACATCAGGGCGCTCCACCCCCCAGACAGTTTGGCGGACGAGGACAGGACCGAGGACGGAGGAGGAGCACGCGAGACATCTAGCCTTGACCTTGGAGAAGCTGCGGGAGCACGAGATGTATGCCAAGTACAGCAAGTGCCAGTTTTGGCTAAAAGAGGTGGCATTTCTGGGTCACGTCATCAGTGGAGCAGGTCTGGCAGTGGATCCGGCAAAGATCCAGGCAGTACGGGATTGGCCACCACTAAAGTCGGCCACGGATGTTCGGAGTTTCTTGGGACTTGCCGGTTACTACCGGAAGTTCGTAAAGGGGTTCTCTCAGATTGCCCTTCCTCTTACGTCTCTGACGAAGAAGGAGTCCCCTTTTACTTGGACGCCGCGGTGCGAATCTGCCTTCCAGGAGCTGAAGGATCGTCTCACCTCGGCCCCCATCCTTGCTCTCCCATCAGGGAGGGAGGGATTTCAGGTATATGTAGATGCTTCCTATCAGGGGATGGGCGCCGTCCTTATGCAGAATGGGCACGTAATCGCCTATGCCTCCCGTCAGTTGAAGCAGCACGAGCAGAACTACCCCGTGCACGATTTGGAGATGGGGGCAGTCATTTTTGCTCTTAAGATCTGGCGGCACTATCTCTACGGGGTACATTGTGATATCTTCTCCGATCACAAGAATCTGAAGTACGTCGACACCCAGAAGGAGTTAAACATCAGGCAGAGACGCTGGGTGGAGTTCCTTTCGGACTACCAGTATACCATGCACTACCATCCGGGGAAGGCGAACGTGGTTGCAGATGCTCTGAGCTGGAGAGCGAGTACGACTGGAGTAGGCCCGCAGCTGATGGCCTTGGAGTTGATTAGATCATTCGAGGAGATGCAGATTTCGCTAGTATCTGAGGATGACCCGGAGCTGTACATGGAGTACCTGGGGTCGATGGCTACTACAGATGATATCCGAGACCGCATCAGAGATGGGCAGAGGCTGGACGAGAGAGCTGAGCCGATATTCCGGGCCTTGGAGGAAGGCACGACAGGAGATTATACTTTGAGGGATGGGCTTCTGTGTTTCCGGGGCAGAGTCTACATACCAGCAGGAGGACGGATCCGGGAGGACATTTTGGAGGAAGCTCACTGCAGCCGGTATTCGGTGCACCCGGGGATCACCAAGATGGTAAAGGATTTAAAGAGGACGATGTACTGGCCGGGTATGAAGAAAGATATTACATATTTTGTGACGCATTGTGAGGCCTGCCAGCTCGTGAAGGCGGAGTGTAGGAACCCGGCAGGATTGCTGCAGCCGCTTCCAGTGCCGGAGTGGAAGTTTGAGGATATAGCCATGGACTTTATACATGGGCTACCTAGATCCCGTGCGGGGAACGACTCGATCTGGGTGATAGTGGACAGGCTGACAAAGGTGGCCAGATTCATCCCAGTGGCGAAGGACACGCCGGTCAGTGTATTGGTACGGAGGTTCATCGAGCAGTTTGTGCGTTATCATGGGGTGCCCAAGACTATCGTTTCGGATCGGGATGGGCGGTTCACATCCAGGGAATGGAGGTCAGTCCAGGCCCATCTGGGTTCTCGGTTGACATTCAGCACAGCTTTCCACCCTCAGACCGACGGACAGACAGAGCGCACAAACCGTACACTGGAGGATCTGTTACGACTGTGTATTTTGGACCGTGGCGAGCCTTGGGAGAGATTGTTGCCACTGGTCGAGTTTTCGTACAACAACGCTCATCAGTCCAGCATAGGCATGGCTCCATACGAAGCGTTGTACGGAAGGAGATGCAGAACCCCACTATCATGGGTTCAGGATGAGGATCCGCAGGCGCTGGGCTCGGAGTTTGTGGGAGATACAGATGCTCAGATCAGATTGATCCGAGACAGGATGTTGGAAGCCCAGAGTAGACAGGCGAAATACTACGATGCGAGACATCGCCAAGTGGAGTTCCAGGTGGGGGACCGAGTCTTCTTGAAGATACGGCCGATGCACGGAGTCTCGCGGGTTCGCGGGCGGAGGAAGCTCAGTCCGAGATATATGGGGCCCTACAGGATCCTGGAGCGGATCGGCCCCTTAGCCTATAGACTGGAACTACCGCCGGAGTTAGCGGGATTGCATGACGTCTTCCACGTCTCCTCACTTCGGAGGGCTCTGCTACGCCCTGAGCAGCTGATTCCCTCGGGAGATGGCCCGGTGGCCTCGGATCGGTCAGTCAACATGGAGCCTATCAGGATTGACGATACGGCAGTGCGGGTCTTGCGGAGAAAGAAGGTCCCGTTGGTCAAGGTTCTGTGGAACAATCATGGGCAGGAGGAGCATACATGGGAGCCACAGGACTTGATGCGGCAAAAATATCCGGAATTTTTTCGTCAGGTATACCTCAAAACCCCTCTGGACAATCATTTGCCTTCCTGTTTTAAACCAATGGAATGGAAATTTCAAGAATAGGGGCTAATCTTTTGTTTATTGGGGTGTATATACCTAGTTAGGTGGGCGAATTAAACCTTAGATTCGGAACCGCACAAACAAACGTAGCGTAGGGAGGTAATCATTCGGTTCTCATGGGATGTTACAAGCTTAACTTTTCCCGATTTGAGTCCCGTAGGCTTAACCTTGATTTCGGGGACGAAATCTTTGTTTTGTTTATTGGGATTTGTAACATCCCATTTCTGGCTAGACCCCTAGGAGTCGGTTGGTTGTGGTAGAACCCTAGGGAGCCCAAAAACTAGAAATAAATCGGCTAAGAAATCGGGTCACGGGTTGGTCACGCCCGTGACCCGCCATGTCACGCCCGTGACAAGGGCGTGACACGCTCGACGATCGTCGATCCCGATTCGACGATCGCCGAACCAAATTTGACCACACTGCCTGTCACGCCCGTGACGCTTAATGTCACGCCCGTGACATAGGGCGTGACCGTGACCGTCGACTTCAGGTCGACGGGCGTCGACCCAAAATTGAACACACGCCATGTCACGCCCGTGACTTGCCTTGTCACGCCCGTGACATTGGGCGTGACCGCGCTCGACGATCGTCGATTCCAGTTCGACGATCGTCGAACCAGAACTAGACATCAGGCATGTCACGCCCGTGACCCGCATTGTCACGCCCGTGACATTGGGCGTGACCACGCTCGACGATCGTCGATTTCAGCTCGACGATCGTCGGCCAGAATTAGTCACTAGGCCTGTCACGCCCGTGACCCAAGTGTCACGCCCGTGACCACCCTTCGACGATCGTCGATCTCAGTTCGACGATCGTCGAACCCAGAACTACTAACCGGGCCTGTCACGCCCGTGACCCATGTGTCACGCCCGTGACCAAGGCCGAAACGTCAGCCAGACTGGAAATTTCGGTAACCGACGCCTTAATAAATTCTGGCTGTGGGGATGAAAAATCAAGAGCATTCATGGGCCGTTCCCTACTTTAATTATGTTAATAATTAAGGAAAAATTGGGTCCAATAGGAAATTGCCACCTGGCAAGCACCTCTTCATTCCCAACTTTTCAACTGCCATTCGGCATAACCGAAACGTCATAAGAATGTGATTAATGGCCGCCAACGTTTCATCTCCAACGTTCCACCCTTTCCCCTCCCCATTGGCTCATCTATAAAAGATTCCTGACTGCAAGAGGAAAAGGTTACACTCCCTTAACTATTCAGACTTCCTCCTTGCTGTTGAAGAATTTCCGGCGACGCCACCACCGCGCAAATGGCTTCCCGACGCTCTGCACGCCTTCAACCCGCGAACAAGGTCCTCCCCTCCCTCTTCTTCTGCGGATAGATCTTAGGAATCGTTAGGAGAGATATCGGGCTCAAAAGAGCCAGATCGGGTGAGCGTAATGGTGGTTTTCCGAAAATATCATGGTGGCGGGTTCGCCGGAAACCGCCTCTCCGGCGGCCGTGCCGCCGCCCGACGTTAGCCCTCGCCTCAACGGAGGTGGTGGTGGTGGTGGCCGGCCAGGGAGATGGCTGGGTGGCCGGGAAATAGCTTGGAAAGGCTACAGGAAAAATTAGGTTTTCAGTCTCTGGTTCGGGCTGTAGAAGAAGATGAACAGTGCCTTTAATTAGATTTTATTTGTAAAATCAATTTCTGAATGAGATTTCTGTCATGTTAAATAATTTGGGAAAAATACTTAGAGGCTCCTACAGGAAAAGTGGTCAACATAGAAACTGTAGCCCTTGAAGTCTAGTTTTATTCAAAATTAATTTCATTCAATTTGGATTCCTGGTTAGACCACAGCACCCTTTTTGGTGGGGTCTATCCAGAGGGCTGCCTTGACCTTAGAAAAATTCCCCACTCCAATCCAGTCGTCCAAACGACTTGAAATTTGGGATGTGGTCTAATCTTACATATATCTAGGTGATATCCAAAAATGAGAATTTTTGGAGAATATTTTTCTATAGTTTTTAGAAAAATTCAATAATCCTAGCCGAATTTAATTAGGTGGTTAAATAATTTCCAAACCCTCCCAAATTTTGGTGAGTGGTCCCTGGGTTCACCATAAGGTTCTGTATAATTTTTCATCTCACTTGGAGATGGTTTGGTTTAGAATTGATCAACCCTAAGTTTTGCCCTAATAAGGGGTCTTAGGTTAAAAGTGCACTTTTGAAGTTTGAGTGGTGAGATCACCTCAACAGAGGCTGAGATTTTTACCACTGGCTAGTAATGTTCTCTAGCACCCCCTCATGGAGTTTGAGGTGGATCGGGGTAAGTTTACCCTAAGGACCAAGGCCAAACCCTAAGGATGGATCTTGGTGGTTTGTGAAGGTCATGTGGTCAAATGACCTTGGATTGAACCGAGGTCGGATTATGAGAACCATAGGGCTAATATAGTTCTCTGGATGAAATTTTAGTGGATTTGGAGATCGTTGGGATGTCTAAAAACCTAACCCTAGTTTAGGGCGCAAAACTTACAGAGATAGGAAATGACACCAAACCACATTGAAAAGTGATGGGAATTGGGTAGAGTGGATTATAGGGGTAGTACAAGCTCTGGATATTTTTCTATGAATTTTATGCTCACTATTTTGGGTACTTCTTTAATGAATTGGTAGTTGTATGATTTGCTTAGAAAATTTATTATGGAGTACAAACTTCCTGGAAATTGATGAAATTTAGGCAGAGAACCTTTATTATGGTTTTAAAACTCTGTGAATTTTTATGGGATTTTTAGAAGTTTAATTCTAAGGCTTTCTTCATTAAGTGTTATTTATCATGGATATTGGATTAAATCTATTTTGGTGCTTAGCAAGCTGATAAAATTATGATTCTCTGCACAAAGATCTTTTATATATCATACTACTGACTAGTGATTTTTCTATAATTTTTAGATGAATAATTTCTGTACTTCCTTCATTAAGTAGGATTAACGTGATTATACTGACTAAATTAATTAGAGGTTAAATACTTTCTATAAAAATCTGAGAATTTGCATTTGAGGTTATCTTGCTGTTATTTAATGAACTTAATTTTTGGGTGGCCATAATTTAAGAATATCATATAGTTCATGTTAAAAATACCCATGGCCAATCTTTGAGATAAATATCAGATTAATTAGGAAAATTATAAATTCCTGGATTTAAGCTAATTAGGTCATGATAGTCCTCCAGTAAATATTATAGGAGATTTGGAAGATAATTTGGAGTACCTCCCCTTGTGTACCACATATAGCTTAGGATGGTCTGCATTTAGTAAAACCACGGAATTCTGATAATCGATGGTTGGTAGGGCAAATTTAGAATGAGTTCATTATTAGAAGTGAGGATAAGTAGAATGTGGGACTGGTTAGGATAAGAGAGTACGGGAACGACGAAAGACCGTCCGCCCCGGGAGGAAGAGGAAGAGTCTTAATACGCTAGGGTTAGATTCATTATAATATTAAAAGGGGATTGGGTAAAGGGTAGACAACCAATAATAATAAGTGCCTTGCGAAAGGGAACTTCGGGCCGTAATGCACCGTCTTGGTTCCTAGTGCCCCTTGAGAGCCCTTCACGGGGTATACCGGGGGCAGTCCTGGGCTAACGTAAACCATAGGAGTAATAAATTAAAAGAGCAACTAGTATAACTAGGGTTGCACACACTCACTCCCCGGTAGCTAGGAAAGTAGAATTATAGGATTACTTGCCATCAGACAGTAGCTCTGAAGGTAGATGCACGGACAGTACTGTCCGGGGGGCCGCGGGCTCGAGGGTTGGAGTACGGAGAAAGGTGGTGGGTCATCGGTACTAGGCGATCGATCACACCGACAGCGGTACGATGACTCGGAGAGAAGTCTGGAGGGTACATCCAGCAGCAGTACGCGGATACTCTAGGTTGTGTTCTTCTAGGGGCGTACGGAAGGGCTAGGCCTGGTAGTGTGGTTACCCGCCTAGGAGTGGGGGGCCCGACCCACTGTCTCCGTTTGCCACTACGGAGGTTCCTGGGGGTGAAGCTAGCCTCCCGAACAGGGGGAACTAAAGGTCTGTGCGCATAGAGTCGTGTGTGTGGGTTGCACTTGCATGAATCATGGCATAGCATGTTTGCATATAACCGTCACCCCAATGTATAAATCGGTATGGGACTTTTTATACGATGGGAGCCTTGCAGAAGATCCCTTAACTTATAAGTTTGTATGGGCATTCATATAAGTTAAGGTTACTTACATACTTACTTACTGTTCTCTAGTTGTCTTTTTATATAAATTGCTTCTTATTAATTGTTCTACCTATTACAACATTTATACTGCTCCCCGATATAACTTGCTAGTTAGGTCCACCGACTCTTGCTTGTCTATTCTCCACTTTTGTAGCTTCCCTTTCCTCCTCTCCGCCCGGTGCTTAGGAGCCGTGGTGGGAGGGGTAGGGGATGATAGGGCTTAGTCTTTATGACTAATGGTTTTCGAACCAAACATTACAGGAGCTCCGGATGGGAGACAGGGACCAGCACCAGCGGAGTACGGTGCGCATGGAGGTGGGACAGTCTAGCACCGGTGCACCTGCGACCAGCTCCGTGAGTGATTAGCATTTCCTTAGCTTCCGTGATGAGAGACTTGTAGTGAGGACTCTGATGTACTGGGCTCAAGCCCATTTATCTATTTTCTTATTATTGTATTGATGGACTGGATATGATTCTCTTTTATATACATGTTTTCTGTGGACTTGTTTACACTTTTGTATAAATGCTTCTCTCGTTTGTGATCGAAAAGGGCCGGCAGAATTGGCGATTTGTAGTGGTTGCCTTCCCGAGATGTCGGTGCCACCGCAAAGCGGCAATTCTGGGCTAAGACCCCCGGTGGTTGAAAAAAGAAAAAAAAAAGGGGGTCTTACATAACGTGGACCGGTCCAGACAGACTTGGAAAAATGCCTAAGTCAAATTCGGCGAGAATCGAGAGTGATTCTCGACGAATCGGCGAGAATCACTTACGATTCTCGCCGAATTCTACTTAGAGAATTCTGGCTGCACAGGTTATAGAGGCCGGGGAGAATCGGTGGGAATCACCTTGGATTCTCGCCGACTCGTCGAGAATGCAAAGTCATTCTCGACGAATCGGCGAGAATCACTTGGTGATTCTCGACGATTCTGCCTTAGATGATTTTTCTGACTGCGTCACGACAGTCGGCCCAACCCGGCAAGAATCAACTAGTGATTCTCGTCGACTCGTCGAGAATCACAAGTGATTCTCGACGAATCGGCGAGAATCACTTAGTGATTCTCGACGAATTATACTTAGACGAATTTTCGTCTTTCCACCCGTGAACAGGTCTTTGGCACATCCTTGCTCCTTGTCTGCTCTTGCTTTATCATAGCCCTGTACTTGAAATTAAGTACACCCCAATAGAGAGAGTACACGTAGGCCAACACACTGATCTGCTCAACGAGGGATTACGTTGCACAGACCCGTGTATATTGACCCACTGCACCCTGACATTGGTGTGTACTTAGCGTGGAATAACTGCAAGCACAACTAGAAAATATTTCATCAAATACATTGTCTATTTACCTTGGCTTGCACAGGGGCTTCTTCAAATCAGGTACATTGAGGATGCAATACCCAACACAGACCGCACCCGCGCACGACCTTGCTCGTGCGGCCTGCTCGCGCGCGCGCATGACCTGCGCGCGCGGCCTGCTCGCGCGCGCGCACGGCCTGCACGAGCGACCTGCCCGCACGCATGGACTGCACGTGCGGCCTGCTCGTGCGCGCGCATGGCGTGCACGCGCGGCCTTCTTGCGCGTGCGCACGGCCTGCGTGTGTTACATGCTCGGCCTGCGCGCAGGCAGCACGCGCGCGTGCACGGCCTGCGCGCAGGCAGCACGCGCGCGTGCACAGCCTGCTCACGCGCGCACGCGGCCTGCTCACGCGCGCACGTCCTGCGCGCGCGCCCTGCGTGCTGGGCCTGCACGCACGACATGCGCACGGGGCCGGAGCGCATGGCCTGCGCGCCTGACTGCACGTAGGATGGCTAATGCGCCCCCGACCGGCCTGCGCGTGCGCAGTCCGCGCACCCCGCAGGCACGCATAGCCTTCACGCACGAACAGCGCGCGAGATCGGCATGAGCGCGCCCAACCTCCATGTATCGTCGTCGTTCGTCAAGCCTCCCGCCAGATACTTTGGAAGCACTGGCCGTCGTCGCCGCCTCAGCCTTCTCACCGGAAATCGCCATGACAACATGAAGTAAGGAAAATCTCTCCTCTCACGCGCACTTCGCTCCCGGAAAGCAGAGATTTGGGGGGCAAATGATGGGTTCCACCATCATTTATAGGAGAAAAAGCCCCCCCCCCCATGATCTCCTCCGAAAGTGGATCATGGGTGGGCCATCCCCCCATGAACTCTCATGATGAGAGAATCATGGGGGGGGGGGGGGGGGGCGGGACCCACTCCCTCTCCCCATGGAGGAGAACTGCCGCCGCCGGGAAGGCCCCCACCGTCGGGCGGCCTGACCACAACCGGCAGCCAGCCCCCCTCTAGGCCTCGCCGCGGCCGAATCGCCGGCCTCGCCGGCTGCGAGGCTGCGGTAGGCCGCCGGCCTGGCCGCACTCAGCCAAGGCTGGTATAGCCGCGGAAAGCCACGACCGACCTGGCCGCTGCCGGCCAAGCCGCAGCCCAGCCACGGGCAGCCTAGCCGCGGCCAGACACGGCCAGCCTAGCCGCGGCCTGGCCATGGCCGGCCTAGCCACGGCCCGACCACAGATGGCCTATCCGCGGCCCAGCCACGAACGGCATAGACGCGGCAAGGCGCGACCGGCCTAGCCGCGGCCAGACACAGCTAACCTAGCTGTGGCTGCGACCAGCTTAGCCGTGCCCGACCATGACTGGCCAGGCCGCGGCTGGCCTGACCGTGGCTGAGTGCCTAACCGCCGGCGCCTAGTAGTGGCCAGGCCTAGCCGCGGCCGGCCACCTAGCCGCCGCCGACCCGGCCACAGCAGGCCGCCGACCCAGCTGCCAGCCTAGCCGCGGTCGGCCCCCGACAGTCCGCCGTCGCCGGACACCAGGCCGGCCGCCCCCATCGCCGGCCGCCCGGCCGGCCACAACCGCCACTGTGGCGGCCCGTCACCGTGGACAACCTCCCCACCGTCCGATCGAGGGGTGGCTCTCCTCACTGTCAGATTAAGAGGGTAACCACCCACTAAACCCACCACTTTAGTTGTGGGGCCCGCCATGATCCTCCCCCAGAGGCTATAAAAGGGACCCCAGAGCCTCTTCATTCTTCACCTTTTCTCTTCTCCGGGGCTTCCTTCTTCTTCCTCAGGTGAGAGCTCTCCTGCCACCACCACCAAGTCGGCCACCGCTCGCCATGAACCACCAGCAGCCACCATCGGCCGCCAGCGGCCACCAGCGACCACAAGCTGCTACCAGCGGCTATAAGCACTCCACCAGTGCGTTGATAGCAAAAGTACGCCCAAGACCTCGAGGAAGCTGCAAAAGAAGCCATCCGAAGCCAGCAAGCGCGCACCGCTCCGAGCGCAAGCGCTAGAAGCACCCCGCACATTCCCACGTCTAAGTCGCTCCTGCAGTGCAGCCTATTTCCCGCAGGAAACTATAGCCTCTCTCTCCACTCAAATTGTAACGGGAGCGGCCTGTCGCCCTGATTCACCAATCATATTGTAATCACTGAAAGCTAGTGGAATTTGACTGGCACAGACCCGGTCACGTGGTTTTTTACCCATTTAAGGGGTTTTTCCACGTCATCAAGACTTATGTCTACTGTTCATCTTCATTGACTGTGTGCGCGCTCGACCGCTCCGTGAGCTAAGACGGTTCAAGTTAATCCGGTCCGATCGGGGCATCGAGTTAGTCCGCAGCAATTAATATTTTTATTTTTAGTAAATTAGGTTCCGAAATATTGATTCTTGTATTTTTATGCTTATTTTAAGTATTCATATGTATATGTTTTTTTTGATGAAAATAGCTTTTTTAAAAAAGATTTTTTTAAAAAAGTTAGATACGACTATAATCTAAACTGCAAATACAGTTCAATTACGATCGTAATTGCAGTTACGACTTTAATCTAAATTGAAAATACAATCCCACACGATCCTTAGATACGCTAAGCGGAGCATGAAGAACTTCCTCGGCTTCTCATCCATAAATAAACATACGACGGCCACTCGTATCAACACGGAGAAGTTTTATTCCTCCACGTTGGCACACGGGCACTCATTACTGGCTCGATATAAATGATTGACAAAATGATTTCCATATGAATTGGTCCGCATCAAAGGACATTTTTTGGCCAGACCTACCACTATGCACAATAATGTATCTCCCGTGTCATCTCTTAGGGTCTGTTTGAAAGAGTGATGGTGATTGTAAAAGGAATTGTGGTAAATGAAAGGTTTGAAATGGAGCTGCAAGAACCTGGCTGTTACAAGTATATATTTTCTTATCTGTTTGGCAAAATAATGTTGGGATATTTATGCTAGTTATAAAAAAGATTGCGCAAAAAATTGATAAATCACAATATAATTTTTCACACAGACAAAAATCATCCTCCCCAACATCATCAACGGTATGACAGGACTAGCTGAGGAAGAAATCGATCATAATGCTGAAGATGGTGAAGCTCCTCCTCATCCATGGTGGCGTCCACATCACCTTCGGCCTTCTACGTGAAGAGGAGAAGAATGTAGCGGATCCAGCTTCGGCATGGAGAGCGGCTGGAGGAAAGGTTGGAGGGTCAAGACAATTCCATAGAGGCTCCAGCGAGGCTGCTGAAGCTTTGACGTTGGCGTGCGATGTTGCTGAAGATGCAGCTTGTTGAAGCCAAAAACTGGCCTCAAAGAGAGTTTGGACCTTGGGGTGTAGCTAACACCTACTTCTCCCAAACCTCGATCCCTGACTAGTGACTAAGAATCTGGAACTGACCCTAAGCCTCAGCTAGGAGGTCCCTCCACTAACCCGGAAGATCTCTGAGCGCTTCCCCTCTAAAGCCAATTGCTGGGCTAGGAGTACCTCAGAAAGCACTGGAGGATTTCAGAAATAATGAAAAGTCCCGCCTTCTGAGGAACTCCATGGGTTTATTTATAGATTTTCAGAATCCGACCTGCTCTAAAATTACTTAAATACCCTGGGCTGGTCTGCCAACAACCAAAACTCCACTGTTCTGAGGAGCTAAGTGCAGACTTAGGGGTATCTAGGTAATTTCACCTCTGGGCCCTACCTAGCAGAAAAAGCAGGCCTAGGGGAATCCAGGTAATTTCAACTCTGGACCCTACGTGGCAGGAGGCCTTCCGCTGATCTCTGTGGGCCTCCCGCTTGTATCGAGCGCAAACCTTCCTGCCTACCCTTGGCAGGAGCTATAAGACTAGAGGGAGCGTTGAGTGGTGAAGCTTCACTCAACTCCAAGAGCCAAAAGGTTCCCGCCTACTCGAGGCGCAAGCCCTTTCGCTTGGCCTGGGCGGGAACCCTCTCGCCTTCTTACCTATCCAGTCTGTTTTAATCCCAGAGCTAGCCTAATGCTAGCCTAATCCGGATCCCTGGGGCATCTGGGTCCTACTCATCAAATATGGAGTTGTACACAATCCCCGCTCTTTGTGAGCTAGCATTGCGCTCGAAAAGACACGTCCAATCCCCAGATATTCGCTGAGTGCTTGCTGACCTAGAAGAGAATCTTGGGTGGGTCCCACCCCTGGTCCTATATAAATATGTCATTGGGCTAGCTCTCAGGCTACCGTTGTCATCGTCACCTTCCCTTTTATCTCTCGCAAGGTTGTCAAGATGTACGCCAAGCGAAGCGAGAAGCCACACTCGAAAGAACTCTAAGATCGCCTTGCCGCGGCTCAGGCGAAAGCCCGCGCCAACTGCGCCGGGGTTGCCCCTTGGCTCATGCGCGAGAGGCCGGCCAGTCCGCCTCCTCGGCCAAAGAAGAAAAGGAAGGCTAAGTCGGTCAGACGAGACCACTCGAAGAAAGATTTGGCCTCTCCTTTGCCGACTCCTGATCGCGCAGAGAACCCCTCTTTCGTGTCGGAGGTACCCTTCTTACCTCACTTTTTGGTGTAATCCGGCTTTGCTGCGTCTGACACGTTTCCCTTCTCGCCAATAGGTCCCGGGAACTATTGCCGAGAACCCTCCAGCAGACATTGAGCCGATTCAACCCCAGGGCGAGAACTCGTCGCTGGTCTCGGAGGCCATCCCCCCGACTACCCAGATCCAGCCCGGTAATTTTCCCTGTTATTCATCACGCATGGCATGCTTTTCTCCCATTGACTCATTTTTCTGCAGCTCACGCCACCGGCAGTCCAGGGCTCATCCATCGGAGCCCCCAAACTCCAGCGCCCAATGATCCCACTAATGATGTAGCCGATCATCTCCTCTCGCCTGGGAGGGTTACGACCGCACCAGACGCACCCGCGCCAAGGTCTCTGTTGGGTCCGGCGTTCCTTCACTTAACTCGTGATGCTCTGCTACTTATTTAAGAAATTAAGTAGCGCCCTTTCCAATAGTCTGGGCTTTTGGAACAGTTGGGTATACGCTTCATACTACATTTGGTATCAAAGGGGGTCACGGGTTCAAGACCAGGGGGCGCTATTAAATCCCGATTTTTCCCTTCTACTTGTGTGGGTCCAGAGGGTCAAGCAACCGTGGACATGTGGTAACTCCACCTCTGAGCCATGTGGGCCATGTGGTAACCCAACCTCTGAGCCAACAGGTTGTGCTGGACGCCGAGGGGGGGGGGGGGATTGTTGGGTCCGGCATTCCTTCACTTGACCCGTGTCGCTCTGCTACTTATTTAAGAAATTAAGTAGCGCCCTTTCCAACAGTCCGGGCTTTTGGAATAGTTTGGTATGCGCTTGATCCTATAGTCTCGGCCGTCAGCAGAAGAACACACCGTCGACCTCCAGTTGGCCGTCAGCAATACCTTGGAGCACTCAAGGCACTGCCGGGACGGGGAAAGCCTATTCATCTACTCTTTAGGAAAAGCACGGAAGGGCAGCCATGCCCTTCTCACTGATCTGCTGCCGAGAGCCCATCCCCGGTTATAGGTAAGCCATCCTTGCACCGTCTTTTCGCCCTTGCTTGATTTTGACTGGATTTTTCCTGTTAGATCCGACGGCCGTGGAGGCGAAAGCAAATGAAGAAGAGGGTACGATCTCTCCCCTGCCTTACACCAGTGACATTGAGGAAAATATAGACGCCGAAGGGAGCGATAGAACTTGGTGGAAGCGGATAACTAAAGTACTGACTAAACTCGTCGAGATGCGCCAAGCCGACTCGCTGGAACTAACAAGACTTGAACAGTCGGTCAATCAGCGGATGTCAGTGATCGAGAGGGACTACATCAGCCTTCTTGGCGAACAGGTGCGCCAAGTTGAATGCGATGAGACGTCTCCCAGAAAATATATCACGCGAGTGCGGGATCAGCTGCACTTGACCAACCAGGGGCTCACCGCCCTGACCGCCTACCACTACCAGCGAGTGCCGCCGAGATCGGGAAGGCAAGGTCGGGGCCAATGGCGCTGGGAGCAGTATTGAACCGCGCAGGGTATCGTGTAGCCCATCCCCAACCTCTCAGACTACCCTTCCTTGCTGTACCCAAACCATTTGTTTATTATTGTCTAAACTGTTATTGTTTTTAAGGCTCTCGCCTAGCGGGACCCCCTTGACACTTATTTATACGTTCTATTTTATCTATCCTGCCGAGTGCTTGGTTTTCACACCTTTTTGTATTTCGTTAATGTGTACTGTTGATGAGTTCGATTAATATAGGGTTTTTAGGACTCATCTGGGCTTATTTTCTTGCATGTACACTACTCTTTAACCGGTATTCAGTTATATTTGCATTGTTCGGTCTTTGACATCATTGTGCACTATTTTGGGCCCGAGGGTGTGCAATTGCGCATTCTTTTGTCGGGGGTATGTACATGGTGCTCCTCGTTATCTTTCTATTTAGTTTTGTTTGCATTTTGGTGCTGGAAGCTTGTGCTCCAGCTTGATTTTATTGCTGGGCAGGTAGTCGGGACGTCCTGAATTCCATTTTCAGTTCTGTGTAAAACGCACAGTCGTGCGCATTTATTCGCGCACGGTTTCAGTGCAATTATGCGTTTCACACAGCATTCCTAGGGGCATCTGTTTCTACCCGTGCAATTTGTTCCCGCACGGTTTCGGCCAAACTGTGCGAGAAGGAATCGCACGGCCTGCACCTTTTGCCTAGCTTTCCAGTGATCTGCGGTTAATCGTGCGTTTTGTTCACGCACGGGCGGCAGCACCCGTGCGCGAGTAAAACGCACGGTTCCCTTGCTTGCTTTGATTTCCAACTCTATTGCTACCCGTGTGATTTCCTTCATGCACGGACGGAATCGCCTTTGCGCGAGTAAAATGCACGGGTCAACGCCTCTCTTCTGAAAGGCATTTTCTGCGCGCAAATATCGCACGGTTCACGCACGGTCGTGCGCCAGACCGCGCGTGACCAATTTTCTGATCTTTTTCTGTTTAAGCGCAGATTTCTCACCATTAAGGGAGAGCTCGTTTCCCCGCCACTTCCTCCGTGTTTTTAGGGTGAACTCCGCCTTTCCACCAAGGGGAGGAGATTCGGGCAAGCATTCAATGCCAAACTCAAGCCGAAGCTTCCTCTCGGCCTCCTTCTTCATCCTTGAGCTTCAAGGAGAGTGTTGACCTAGCTTTCTCTATCAAGTTAGAAGAAGTTGTGCCACCCTCCACCGGCTCGTGACACAAAGAAGACGGGTCCATTGGGAGTGAGTGACAACCTCCTCTACCCCGGACGTAGTTGAGGAACGAGCTAGGATGCGGATTGACAACCCGACGAATCCTGCCGTGAATCCTCAGCAAGACTTCGGATCCGGTCGATTTCACACACTTTTATTCTCTTGTTGTTGATAGTATAGTTGATCTCTTGTATATGATGAAGTTGTACTTATTTTGATAAACATTTGTATCTAACATGTCTATGTGATTTCATATTTATGTTATATGCTTGAGGTGCGCCTTTATTTTGCATCCTCCACCACACTGTGCCGCACTAGCAATTGATAGTGGCGTGCATAGCAAAGAGGTGCTCACAACTCTCATTCTGCCATTCTCACCACCTCATCTGCAAGCCTACTCGTCCATCCGCCCAGCGATTCGGCGCATAGCGACCCGTATAGTCTTCTATCCCGCCTGGCCAAGCATTGTATAGCGGCGTTGCATAGGAGTAGATTGTTAGCATTTAATTTTCTTTTTCCGCAATTATCTAAACCCCCCTTCGTTAGCTCCGACCTAAGGACTTCAATCTCAAGTCCTCCTCAATATTAACTCCCCCCTTACTGTGTTCCCTCGAGATCGATACTTGGGGAAATTCTCCCATTTTATATTACTTGTGCGACCGGTACACTTGCCGTTCAACGCATCAAGTTTTTGGCGCCGTTGCCCGGGAACACAGTCATGTGAGTTTTTGGAGAGGGAGATAGGAGATCGAAGCCCTTTTTTATCTATGCATTTCATGTTTCTTCTTTGCTTTAGTTGTTAGAATTTTTATTTTTCTTATTTCTTTTTGCCTTTTCTGATTTTTGGTTTAGATAACAGATCCGTGCTATTTTTATTATAGCTGTGTAGCACTTTTTCGGTAATTATTTTTGTTCACGATGTATTCTGTTACCGAGTGTTGTCTTTATGACTCTTTGCGCCGATGCATCGATGTCATGGCTGTTATGAAATCCGAGCATTGTATTAGATGTTTGATATGTCAAGGTGTAGGCCACATGGTGAAGGACTTCCCTCGCTTGTGCGAGCCTTCTCCCTTTAAGGGTGTGTGCGCAACAATCTCTCGTTCGCGGAAGACTGTTATGGACAAGCCTACCAGGGTGTTGCCTGGCCCATACACTGATATAGCTCATCTAGCTCGTTCTTTACCCGTCGAGATTACTGAGCAATCTCTCGCTGCATACAGATCCTTCATGGGTCCCTCGGTCCCTTTTTACGAGCTTCCCTTGAGTGATGATGAACACTCTTGTGGTAGCCAGCAAAAAGAGGATCAGGAATCCATGGGCGCTCCTATATGGGACGCAGAGATTGTTCCTGTCGACGGGGTGACGTCGGCGAATGATTTTGCGATGGGGCCTGCTCATTTTATGCTTGAATTCGAGAGAAGCCCCCCCCCCCACAATTTTTGGCGGATTGTGCTATTCATTTTTCTTGTGAGTCGACTAATGATGCCATATTCGTGGATGATTCGGTGCCTGAGGATGCGCCGATGTGGGATGAGGAATATTCCCTTTTCGATGCGGAGGTTTGCACCTCTTTATTGGACGAGGCCGTTCCCCTTTCCACCGCGGACCTCGAGTTCTCAAATTCCCCATGCTACGACTCGTATGACGCCGACAATGATCTATGCTTGGATCTCGCTGAGAGTGATACCGTGATCACTCTCCCATATTCTGATTATTTGAGTTCTTCTTCTCTGTTATTACTTGACCCCCCTTCTCTATCTGAGTCTGTGCAGGATGAGTTTCCACGGGTATGTTGGGATGATGATGAGCCTGGTGTTCATGCCGTTGCCATCGCTTCCTACAAACCTGTGGTGGACGATACCTTGCCGAGCAAGGATTTATTTTGTGGTGAAATGAGTGAGGACCAGCGCTCCTCCTCTTCTTACTTCCTATTTCCTCTACCTGTGTTGAGCAGGTATTATTATGTAGGTAGAGGGGTAACTTCTCTATCTCCGTATCAGTACTTGTTACCGCAACAGATATTAGGCCAGTTGCCTGTGCACTTTTCTTTTCATAGGCCCATTAGCTAGAATTGTATAGAATATAATAAGTCGCGCTGGGAGGACAATAACTCCAGTAGTTATCTTACATTTTCTGTATTTTTATTTTCATGTCTATTTTAGTTTTAGAATTATTTTGTATTTTGTCTATTTTTCTTTTGTTTTTGCGGAGCTCACCCCTGCAGGTATTCATGGAAACTTCGTATTGGCGGGGTTGTGATTCTTCGCATGGCGGGACTGCTGCAAGTTTTTCACGTGTCTTCTGGTATGCTCACTAGCTGAGCATTGGGTAACTTCTTCCCTTGTCTCTATTTGATTTAAATGTCTATATCATATGCTGTGTAGTTTAGTTTAAGTCTGGGGGAGAGTCAGTATTGTTATCTTTTGCATGTGCACATTTCATTTGCATACTAGAAGGTTTTTTTGTTTTTATTTTGATTAGTTCATTGCATCACACACCACTGCACCCATATGAGCGTGCACTTAGCTGTTAGCATGCTGCGAGTTAAACTCATTTCTTTTGTATGATTTGGGAAAATTATTGTGTTGCATAGGATTGTGAGATGGAGTAGAATGTTGAATCCTGTAGTGCTCCTAGTAGAGTGCACTTGTCTCGTGTAAAAATTTGAGTAGATTTAATTTTTCTATATGTTTATAGTTTTATATTTTTCTATTTGCGTAAATACTTTTTATTCTACTCAAAAATTGGTGAATCCGGTGTGAATCGAATGGTAGTGTAGGGATGTGTGTAGCCGTCACTAGACTTGTTTTGCTCGAGTCGGGAGGAAGGATCATCTTTCTCGGTGGCTAAGAACTTTCCCTAAGCTACTCTTGAAGCATTGGTGCATGGTAAGTCTAGCGTGAGTGTGATGTAGGCCATCATTTTGGCCCGGTTGAGCTTTGTACCGTTCCTAACATCTTATCCTCGCTAGCCCCATTGTGCCTACCCTTCTTTTGATTCAGCTCCACCATTATTTCACCAAAGCCTCATAGCTGATCCTAGTCACACACCCAAGTCGATCTTTGTGAATATGTGGATGTGCTCCAAAGTTTAGATTTGCTGATATTGTTAAAATAAAGATGAATTAAAAAAAATGTTTGTGAGAAAAGAAAAAGTGAAAAGAAAAGTTCGATTGAAAATTCTATTTGAGATGTGATAGTATTTGGAGTAGGAGGTGCACACACCCATATGTTAAAAGTTAAGTCTGGGGGTGTGGTGTACATGCATCTATTGTGGTTAGCGGTTGGATTCATTCTATTTATGATAGCTCATTTGGGTTAGGTGCATAGCCTTCCTATTTATTCTTGTTTACCTCACCGTAACCCAAACCCCACCTCTTATCCTCAAGTCCTACGGATTCACGCTTGAGTCGAACTAGTGCCGTGGAGAGAGTGTGAACGGGCAAGCGTATGATCCCCGACATTAATGGATTCCTTTTGAGGTGATCCTGAGCCCCGATCTTTGGCGAAGCTCACCTTAGTGGCCTGCGTACTTTCTTCCTGCACAGGACCGAGAGATTCACCGTGATTTAATTTTTTAGTAGTAATAAATTTTTGATACGCATTGTGAAAAGTATAAACTATTTTGCATACTTTAAATTTCCTCTATTATATTTTTACGCGTGCGAGCATGCGACTTCGCAGGGTACTCCGTATCGCAATTTTCGTGTTAGCTAAATCATTTTCCCTATCTGCATTGATTTTTGTTTGCTCGGGACGCGCAAACAGGTAAGTCTGGGGGTGTGATGAGTCCGACTTATATAGGGTTTTTAGGACTCATCTGGGCTTGTTTTCTTGCATGTGCACTACTTTTTAACTGGTATTCGGTTATATTTGCATTGTCCGGTCTTTGACCTCATTGTGCACTATTTTGGGCCTGAGGGTGTGCAATTGCGCATTCTTTTGTTGGGGGTATGCACATGGTGCTCCTCGTTATCTTTCTGTTTAGTTTTGTTTGCATTTTGGTGCTGGAAGCTTGTGCTCCAGCCTAGTTTTATTACTGTACAGGTAGTCGGGACGTCCCGAATTCATTTTTCAGTTCTGTGTAAAACGCACGGTCGTGCGCATTTCTTCACGCACGATTTAAGTGCAATCGTGCGTTTTACACAGCATTCCTAGGGGCATCTTTTTCTACCCGTGCAATTTATTCCCGCACGGTTTCGGCCAAACCGTGCGAGAAGGAATCACACGGCCTACACCTTTTGCCTAGCTTTCCAGTGATCTGTGGTTAATTGTGCATTTTGTTCACGCACAGGCGGCAGCGCCCGTGCGCGAGTATAACACATGGTTCCTCTACTTGCCTTGATTTCCAACTCCATTGCTACCCGTGCGATTTCCTTCACGCACGGGCGGAATCGCCCGTGCGTGAGTAAAACGCACTGTCAACGCCTCTCTTCTGAAAGGCATTTTCTGCGTGCAAATATCACACGGTTCACGCACGGTCGTGCGTCAGACTGTGCATGACCAATTTTCTGATCTTTTTCTATTTAAGCGCAGATTTCTCACCATTAAGGGAGAGCTCGTTTCCCTGCCACTTCCTCCGCATTTTTAGGGTGAACTCCGCCGTTCCATCAAGGGGAGGAGATCCGGGCAAGCATTCAACGCCAAACTCAAGCCGGAGCTTCCTTTCGGCCTCCTCCTTCATCCTTGAGCTTCAAGGAGAGTGTTGACCTAGATTTCTCCATCAAGCTAGGAGAAGTTGTGCCATCCTCCCCTGGCTCGTGACACGAAGAAGACGGGTCCATTGGGAGTGAGTGACAACCTACTCTACCTCGGACGCAGTTGAGGACCGAGCTAGGACGCGGATTGACAACCCGACGAATTCTGCCGTGAATCCACAACAAGACTTCGGATCTGGTCGATTTCACACACTTTTCTTCTCTTATTGTTGATAGTATAGTTGATCTCTTGTATATGATGAAGTTGTACTTATTTTGATAAACATTTGTATCTAATCATTTCTATGTGATTTCATATTTATGTTATTTGCTTGAGGTGCGCCTTTATTTTCCATCCTCCACCACACCATACTGCACTAGCAATTGCTAGTGGCGTGCGTAGCAAAGATGTGCTCACGACCCTCATTCCGCCATTCTCACCACCTCATACTCAAGCCTACTCGTCCATCCGCCCAACGATTAGGTGCATAGCGGCCCGTGTAGTCTTGCATCCCGCCTGGCAAAGCATCGCATAGCGGCGTTGCATAGGAGTAAATTGTTAGCAATTTATTTTCTTTTTCTGCAATTATCAAAACCCCCCTTCGTTAGCTCTGACCTAAGGACTTCAATCTCAAGTCCTCCTCAATATTAACTCCCCCTTACTTTGTTCCCTCGAGATCAATACTTGGGGAAATTCACCCATTTTATATTACTTGTGCAACCGGTAAACTTGCCATTCAATGCATCAGCTGTCCTGTTATTACCCGGGATGCTCCAGGAAGCCCTTCGTCGTCTATAGGTGCGAGAGATGTTGGTGAGGCGGGGTGGAATACGAAGAGTAACCTGCTCAAACCCGCCAACCACCGCCCCAAACGATCTTTAATGATTACTTCTCTTTCTATAAATAGGAAAGGCCACCAACCGCATTTACTCCTTTCTGATTCCGCTCCTTCGTCTTCCTCTATACCCTGCTCATGCTGCCTTCTGCAACTCAGAACCTCTCGTCTAACAACCCTTTCTCTCATCAAGATGCCTGGCGAGACCGAGGGCCGTTCCAAGTTCGCGCAGACCTTCCTGGACCATAACTTTCCCCCTATCGGCTCACGCAGGAGGAATACCTTACGATAACCAAGAACTACAACCCGCCGGGGTTCGTCGCGTGAAACCCAGGTAACGATGACAAGGTTAACCTCGCTTCGGAAGGGGAGCTCTCCATCCCCTTAGAACACTTTGAGGTAGGGCTCCGCCTACCCCTCTAGTCAAAAGTGTGCCAGGCCCTGCGTTATTTCGGGGTAGTGCCAGCCTAGCTCAACCACAACTCCTATTGCCACTCCGGCTCCGCCTCCTACTCCTTCCGGAAACCTTGGCACGGTTTCTAAACTTGTTGGCTCCAACTATCCGGATTGGAGCGTTTCTTTCACCTTTCTCCTTCACTCTCAGCGCAAATGTCATCACCTCACCGATGACCCTCCTTTTCCAGACTCTGACCAATTTGATGACTGGGATGCCAGTGATGCGCTTGTACGCACTTGGTTTGCTAATAGCCTCTCCGATGAATGCCTTCCTGTCATACGCCATGATGAGACGGTAAAGACCGTATGGCTTCACCTTACTACTCTCTACTCGAAGGGGGCCCAGACATCCCGCATTTATACTCTCTATGCGGATCTCTTCGCTCGTCCTTCCATGTCTCCTGTTGCGGCTTATCAGCAAGTTCAGGCTCTTGGCGCCGAAATCCTCCAGAATTGCCCCTTCTCCGCAGACTTGGCCGAGCAGCACAAACACTTCCAGGAACTCCTGGTTGTTTGTTATCTTCTACGACTCCCTGAGTCTTTTGATATGATCCGCTAGCAGATCTTGGGAGAAGCAGAGTCTCCCACCTTGGATGCCACCACGGCTCGCATCGCCGCTGTTACTTCGCTACTCCAGCGTCCTCTGTTGTCCTCCCCTCCTCCACAGGACTCTTATGCTCACCAAGTTCAGCGGGGTGGCAATGGTGGCCGCAGCCAGTCTGGCACGCGCGGTCCGTCAAGGTTCCTCTGCTCTCACTGTGGTCGTACTGGCCACTCTTTTGACCGCTGCTGGCAGAAACATCCTCATCTTCGTCCCTCCGGTGATACTTCTTCCTCAACCTCCGCCTCCTCTCGGCCATCTTCTTCTGTGGACACGACCTCAGGTAGTGCATACATCGTTACCCAAGGTAAATGGTTGATTGACTCTGGTGTTACAAATCACATGACAGGAAACCCTCAATGCTTCTCTCTCCTAGAAACGCATGATCGGTTACCCCCGGTTCTTATTGCGGATGGTTCTCCTTTCCCAGTTCACAGGACGGGCATGGTTCAAGTCACCCCGTTGCTTCGCTTAGCGGACACTCTCCATGTCCCGAAGTTCCCTTGCAATTTTCTATCAGTTACTACTTTATGCAAGCAACTTCAGTGCTCTATATTATTTACTCCTACTTCTTATTGTTTTCAGGACCCAAGGATCAGACGGACGATTGCTACTGGGACTGAGAGCGGTGGCCTCTACTTCCTCAACAATGTTTTCGCTCTGTCCGCATTCTCTTCCTCATCTACCGATCTGCTTCAATGGCATCTTCGCCTTGGACATCCTCCTCCTCGGATTCTTCGTCAGCTTCTTCCCCACTTTCCTCAGACCAGTCCTCCGCTCAACTGTGATGCGTGTCAGCTTGGCAAACATCACCGCTCCTCCTTCCCGCTGAAGCAAGGTCGTGGTTCCTCCCGCCCTTTTGATCTCATTCATTCTGATGTTTGGGGTCCTGCTCCTACTCTCACCGTTGGTCGGGGTAGTTCTTACTTTGTAACTTTTATTGATGATTTCTCTAGATGTACCTGGGTGTATCAATTAAAAGATCGCTCTGAACTCTTATCTGTAAGACAATCCTTTTATAATATGATTAAAACTCAGTTTGCTATTTCTATTAAAGTACTACGCTCTGATAATGCTAAATAATATCTCAGTCATGAGTTTTCGTCTTTTTGTATGCAACATGGCCTTATTAATTAAACCAGCTGTGTTTACACCTCCCAGCAAAATGGGGTGGCGGAGCATAAAAACCATCATCTCCTCTATATCGCTCGCACTCTCATGACACAGATGCAGGTGCCTCTCTCCTACTGGGGCTATGCTATTCTTCTTGCCTGCTATCTCATCAATCGCATTCCCTCTTCGGTTCTCAACGGCAAAACCCCCTTCTCAATTCTCTACCAGGGCAAGGAACCCTTTCCTCTTCCTCTCCATATATTTGGGTGTACGACTTTTGTGCACCCTCCGTATGCTACCCGTGACAAACTTTTCCCCCGTTCCACAAAATGTGTCTTTTTGGGGTACTCGACCACTCAAAAAGGCTACTGTTGCTTTGACCCTGTTCTACGCAAACAGTTTGTTTCCACGGACGTCACCTTCTTCGAAAATGCATCTTACTTTTCTTCTCAATTCCCGCTTCCTCCTGCTGTCTCTGACTCTCCACCATCTCTCTATGTTCCTTCCACGCATATCGACGTCTCTCCTCCTATATCATCTCCTCCTCCATCTCCTCCTCTCTCTATTATACCCCCTCCTTCTTCTCCGCAGCCGTCTCTCTCTAGTCCCGGGCCAGCTTTCTCCGCCACGGATGCTACGGTCCCCGAGGCACGAGACGAACTGGATCTTCCCATTGCTCTTCGTAAAGGGGTACGGGCGTGTACCCAACACCCGCTTGTGGCTGTTTTTTCTTATGATCGGCTTACTCCTTCTCGCAGGTGCTTTGCCTTGGCTATCTCGGCTATTACCACTCCCCGCACTTACCAGGAGGCTCTTGTTATTCCTCATTGGAAATCTATCATGGATGAGGAAATCGCCACTCTTACTGAAAGGGGTACCTGGACCCTTGTTCCTCCACCGGTAGGTACTGATGTGGTTGGCTGTCGCTGGGTGTTCGTTGTGAAGTTTCGCCCAGACGGCACTGTGGATCGTTATAAAGCCCGGTTGGTGGCCAAAGGATTTACTCAGACTTATGGAGTTTACTATTTTGATACTTTCTCTCCGGTTGCTCGCCTCAGCACCATCCGGGTTATTCTTTCTGTGGTCGTCAACAGGGAGTGAGTTATTTCCCAGCTTGATGTCAAGAATGCCTTTCTCTATGGGGATCTTCAGGAGGACGTCTACATGGAGCAGCCTCCTGGGTATGTTGCTCAGGGGGAGACACGAGTATGCCAGTTGAAGAAGGCCATCTATGGCCAAAACAGAGCCCTCGGGCATGGTTTGACAAGTTTAGTGGCATTGTGGCTGCCATTGGCTTTACAAGAAGTTCGACCAATCACTCATTATTTATTGGCAAAACCGCATCGGGCCTTGTGGTTTTGGCGGTGTGTGTGGATGATATTCTTCTTACCGGCGATGACCAGGCTAGGGTGGACTTGACAAAGAAACACCTCCGTCAACACCTAGTAACGAAGGATATGGGCTCCCCGAAATATTTCTTGGGGATAGAAATCTCTCGGAAGCCCGACTCGTTGGTTCTCTCCCAACGAAAGTATGCTCTTGATCTTCTACAAGAGGCAGGATTGACCGGTGCCAAACCGGCCCGATATCCCATGG